>FPAK01000017.1:2971620-3571620 GCA_900116095.1 Euclidium syriacum
AAACTTTTGGCAGTTTCTGATTTTTCTCGGAGGAATCTCACCCAAGTGAAGCGTGAGAAATCATCGACTAGCACAAAAACATACTTCTTCCCTCCTAGGCTCTCTACTTGCATCGGCCCATCAAGTCCATATGAAAAATTTCCAATGGACTAGATGTTTGCACATCTTGCACCTTCTTGTGCTGAATCTTGATTTGTTTACCTTTCTTGCAAGGTCCATGATGGTGCAAAGTTATTCACCCAAAATTAACTGTAAGTGCACAGTGTACAATTGTAGTATTTAGGTTATCGATCCCACAGAGAGCTATGGTGGATTTATGAGTGAGTGAATTTAAGTAAATCCTTTTGTAAACTGAAAAACTTTGAAAACGTTTGGTGACTTCAAATTTGGGGAAATATTAGATCTTAGAGAATTCCAGTTGGAAACTATGAATTTATGATTTAAGAACACAATCAAATTCGAATCTCTAAACTCTAGAACTCTAGACACGATAATAGCTACGATGTTCTAATGATGTGTTAAAACAACGCCTTTGTTTAAATCCCTAAATCTCAAATCTCTTTGGATTGTCGCTGGAGATAAACAAGCTAAATCTGTTCACAAGGTGTCTAAACAAACATTCATTTTACTTAAAACGCACCTTGCTCACTATAGAGCTGTCTAGATACTCGGTGTCTCTCGACTATCGGATCTTTATTTATGATTGAATAAAACTGTTCGCGAGTCCGTCAACTCAGTGAAGAGCAACTGTAGCAAAGAGTTTTCGTGATTGAAGAGACTGTTTAAAACTATTTTAGCAATTCATAGAAAATCGTAAGAAAACCCTAGATCTAATAAAGTAACTTCTCAGACATGGTTTTGGTAAAAAAAATCATCTTTTTATAAATGAAATGCATACAAAACGAATTAGACAATAGAAGATCAGGGGCTCACAAAGCTCAATTGAGAAAGAACACTCTCTAATCTCCTTCAGAGTCTATAACAATGATCAGAACAATCTCTAGGTAGCTAAAAACAATGGAAACAAAAATCAAAGAGAAATCTTGTGTTGCTCTGAGTTCTTCTTGTTGTTGTGGGGTTGTGTCTTCCTCTGATGCTTAAGAGGTGCATATATAGGTCGTGAATAAGTCTTAGGGTTTAGGGTTCCGAGAAAGGCCCGATAAGAAAATCTTCTAAATTAAGTCGGCGTGAAGGTCGGTCGACTCCATCTTCTTCAGTCGGTCGACTCGGGGCTCGCAACAACATTTCTTCATTTTGGCTCCAAATCTTGTAAATCTTCTCAAATCACGTGTAAACTTCCATAAAACCTTCTTTTTAGCTCTTTTTGCTTCAAAGTGTCTTTTGCTAGTAAATCCTGCATATTTGCTCAAAACATGCTACAAAGACTCCATAAAACCTACTATATCATGATAGAAAATCAGTAAAATCCATGATACATCAATCCACACACCACGTCCTAATGTTTCAGCACAGGGACTCCTCGTACACTCCCTTGCTTTACTAGAGTAGTGAGTGTCCTGGTGTTCATGTGATCCAGTTTCTGATGCCATAGATCCAGCATAGTTGTAGCGCTGAGGCAGTTGGTGTGACTCTTGGTGGGATTTTTCCACATATAATAATTGTTGCCTGACCGGATTCCTCTCATCTTGACATTCTCATCTTTGTCAATTGCCTCACAGTCTATACTCGTAAAGACTACTTTCAACCGTTCATCACACAACTGGCTTACACTAATTAGATTAGCCTTCAAACCATCAATGAAATACACATTCATCAACTGTGGCTGTTGGTCTTTAGAGGTCTTTCCTTTCCCTCGAATCTGGTATGTGGTCCCACCACCAAATGTAACTTTTCCTCCTCTGACCCCTTGACCTCCTAGAGATGCTCAAGTTTTCCAGTCATGTGCATGGAGCATCCACTATCAAAGTACCAGGCCTCCTCCTCTTCTTCTCTTGAGTCATCTTTTTAGGCCATGTGACACCGCATGTTTTAGTTTATGTGGTAGTAGTCTCTACTTGGTTCTGCCATATATTCCTCATCCCAAAATCTTTGCTGAGGATACCCATAGCTATTGTCATACCTTGAGTTGTACCTACGGATTGGGTATGACCTGCCATGATTTGTTTCATGAGCTCTTCTATTTTTTCTTGTCTTCCTGACCTCTTTTGACGCGCATCTGCTCTTCTAAATCGTCGACATAAGGTTTGTTGTGAGGCAGGTAGTGATCTTTTTTGTCTCTGACCTTGCACTTCATCTAGGTGTGTCTTCTTGACCCATCCTCTGTTCCTCCTAATTTCATCATAGTGAACCTTGTTCTGCCTAGCTAGTTTAGCCACCCTATCCTTAAATTCTGGGCATTTGGCTTTGAAGTGATCCAAACTTCCACACACAAAGCAACTTCCTCGCGTGTTTTGATATGTAGTCTTTTTCGTCACAGCCTCATACTTTGGACATAAAGCCTGAAAGTGCTCGAAGCTTCCACATACAAAGCACGATCCTAGATTAAGTTCTTCATCATCTGAGATCTCCCCTTCTTGTAAGGTATGCGGTGAGGTACGTTGTGTGGCAGCGTCATGCATTCCCCCCTTGACGAACTTAATCTTGGATGAGCTTGTTGCTCCAGTGTATCCTATACCAAATTTTTTTTTTTCATACCTCTATTGATTCAGTATGTGATCAAGTCCCCTTGTTCCTATCAGCATCTTTATCTTCTTGTGTTGCTCCGTGAGTTCTGCATTGAGTTTTATGCTCTTTGCTTGTTCTACCTCAAGCTCTGCCTCAAGTAGCTTTATTTTACTGGATTGTTGGGAATTGATTCGACTGACATCCTGCACTTGCTTTCACATCTTCTGGTACTCCTCTTCAACATCAATGTTTGAATCGTTGTCACTTTCAATTGTTACCTCATGCCTTGGATCGACATCCACAGGTTCTTCAGAGATGCCCGCAAATGCAACAAAGTTGTTACACTCTTCTTCATCAGTCTCATCTGACTCATCATTTTCTGCAATACCAAGCATGGATTTTTCTCGTCCCTTCTTCTGGTCACTAAGGCATTCTCGTTGAGTGTGTCCAAACCCTTTACACCCAAAGCACTTGATTTCTTTTCTCTTGAGAGTTGGACATTCGCTTATGTAGTGACCATAGCCTTTACACTCATGACATTGTGTGTCTGAGCGTGAGGTAGTTTTGACTGCATCACCAGATCTTCTTTTTGATTCATTTCTCTTGAATGCTCGGTTGAATCGCTTTGCAAGGAGTCCCAGTGACTTTTCCAGTTCCTCTATATTGTGTGACTCTCCTTCTGTAACAAGAGCTATAGCTTTCTTCTTTACTTCACTTGTTGTCTCCATTTCGTATGCTTTTAGCATCCCGACTACCTCACTAAACTTGGTTTCATCTGTGTTGGATGACACAGAGAGAGCTGTTTTGTACGCTGTGTACTTCTCCGGCAAGCTCCGCAGAAGTTTCTTCACCAGTTTCTTCTCTTTGTACTTCTTCTCAAGAAGTTGTGCTTCATTAGCAACGTTGCTGATGCGTACACTGAATTCACCAACTGACTCGTTCTCCTCCATCTTCATCAGTTCGAACTTAGAGGCTAGATAAATGATTCTAGTCCTCTTCACAGCATCAATTCCTTCATATTCGCGTTGAAGGATGTCCCATGCTTCCTTGGCTGTCTCACCGTTTTGGATTGTTTGGAATTGTTCCGAGTTCACCGCTTCAAAAATGGCAGACAAGGCATGGGCATTGAACTTGGACATTCGTTTCTCATCGTCTGTCCACTCGGATTTGAGCTTTGGCACCGTTTTTCTTCTACCACCTTGGTTGGAAGTGCCCACCCGGTTTCTACCACGGTCCAAGCCTCTTCATCTTTCCTTCTAACACTACACCAAAACCGGATAATACCTCTTGATTTTTCAGTCGGTAAAATTAGAGACTGATTACCGACTGAGTAGCGACTATTACAAAACAGTCGGCAATCAGTAGGTATTTAGCGACTAATCATTTCAGTCGTTAATCAGTAGCAGTTTGGCTAATGTTTACCGACTCAACTGTCGTAAAAATTGACTGTAGCTAAACAGTAGGTAATTTAGCGAATGATTTACTACTGAATTCGGTGCGTTTACGATTGAGTGATTTAGCTACTGAATACCGACTGTTATGCTACTGAGTTCGGTGGGTCGTAAAACAGTAGCAAATCAGTCGGTAAAAGTATTTATAAGCATGTGGAAATCATTTGATGGTTGGTGTACCTAATTTAAAAATCAGTCGGTAAACTGTCGGAGATTAGTTGGTAAATTTTCTATATAATAGCCAATCTCGGATTTTAATGTCAAAATTGTAGAAACACAAAAGAAAGAAAGAGACTAAAAACACACAAAAAAAAAAAAAGGTTTTTCAACTCACAATGTCGGAAAATTACAATAATGGTAATTTTCGGGCGTGGATGTATAATAGGCTGGATGAAGTGACGAGAAATCTCTCGGAAGAATTTACAATGGGGGTGGACCAATTCCTACAATTTGCAAATAGCCAGGAACTAACGCAAAGAAATCGCGGTAACTTTTACTGCCCTTGTCTTCATTGCGAGAATGAGAATTTTATCTCGGGTGATAGAGTTATGAGGCATCTGTATAGTAGAGGATTTATGGAAGATTATTACATATGGTATAGACATGGTGAAGAACTAGATATGAATTTGGGAACGAGTTATGTTAATAGGAGTGAAGATGTGGACAATGTAGTAGATGATAGATACGTGGAAATGGTGAATGATGCGTTTCGTGATAACGTGAGTTTTGATAACTACTATGAACAAGATGGTAGTTATCAGAATGTCGAAGAACCGGTACGCAATCATTCACAAAAATTCTACGACATGTTAAATGGAGCGAATACTCCGTTATACGATGGTTGTCGTGAAGGTCAGTCGCGGTTATCATTAGCTGCTCGAATCATGCAACATAAGACAGATCATAATGCGAGTGAAAGGTCAGTGGATTCGGTTCGCCTTCATACGCTGCTTCCAATGGCCATAGTTGTTCCCTTCTAGAACAATCTCCTTAGTCGAGAACTCTTTACCCTTCCCCATTCTTCCCAAAGGTCTTCACCTGCTTCCAATACACTCAAGTGATTGGCTCTGGTACCAATTGAAAATGTGGAATGACAAAGAGTACACTGTAATCACACAGTAGGACACGAGATGGCACATAGTAGTTTCTCTACAAAGAATATACTTTGATTAGAAACTCTTATGATACACTTACAAGTAATATCAAATCGCTTTTCTTACAAAAGAATTCGCTCTCTAATCTCCCCATACGATCTAAGCCCTATGTTGTATTACAAACCCTTGGCTATAGATCTTTCCCAAATGATCTAAGCCCTATGTTGTGTTTCAAACCCTTAGCTTTAGATCTTTCCCTCTCTATTACAACTTGTGAAGTGATGACCCTAATACCCAGGTCTCAACTCTTTATATAGTTAGAGTGATTTCCAATGTTTCCTTTTCTTGCAACAATCGGAAATCCCTTAGCTGCCTCTCTAATTGATTTCTAAAGTTTCCTTCTTTGCAACACTTGGAAATCCTTAACTCTCTCTCAATCATTGATTACCTTGATTCCTTAAATTAAAGATTCTTGATTCCGCTCCAGATCCTTGATTGCTGTTAATCTCTGATCTCCAGAATCTTCAGATGACATCACACATTGATGTCCAAATTCCAGAATCTTCTCCATTGATCTCGCACATAGTGTCCGATGTAGTACTTCGTGTGTCATCTCTCCAGCTACCACACAGCTTACATCAACGGCTGACTTGCAATCTCACCAACAATCGCGTTGTAAATGGTAGCTTTTTCTACTACGTCCAACTTTAAGATTTTTGTTACTCCTCCAGCCGATACCAGAAGTTTAATATTATCGTCAGTTGAAACTGTATCTCCACCAAAAGAAGTTAAGTGCTTAACCCGAGCTTTTATCTTTTGGTCCATTATTTCCATTTTTTGAAGGGTATCCAAAGATATTACATTTACCAAACTTCCTGTATCAACCAAAATTCTTTGAACATCACATCACCAATCTGTAATTCGATCACAAGTGGATCGTTGTGAGGAGTATCGATTTCTTTCAGATCTTCGGTAGTAAAAATCAAATCCTTTTGGAGAGTAGTACTTCGAGGAATGTGATCTACGGATAACTTAAAGATGCTTCGTTGAATCAATCGGACAGAATCTTCGAAGTTCGCCAGTCCGCCCATTATCATATTGAACCTTCTTCTTTGAGTTTATGAAGGTGAGGGCAAGATTTCTCCTTGTTATGTTTCTTCGTTATTCTCCGAAGAAGGACGCTTCTCCTCCATTTCCTTTGCTTTCCGTTTCTCTTCTTCTCGATCATGCTCGAATCGTATAGCCATTAAATGACTCTTAACGTTGCTGCAGTCTTCGGTTTTATGGCCCGGTCTTTAAGTTGTCAGGTTCTCGAGTATATGTGTACTTTTTTTTTTGTGGATCGGTAACGGAAAAAGAAACTTCAGATTTTGGTTTGTCCTTCTGAGTCTGATCTCTTTCATTTCGCCGTCCTTCACCTTTCTCCTCAAGCTTTGTCTCTTTATTCACTTTTACAGATCCATGTGCCTTTGCAAGCTCGGCACGATTTTCTTCAATCCTTATATGAATATTTACCCGGTGAAACGCATCATTCATCGACTGAGGACGATAGGCCGATAATTCGTCCCAAAACCTCGACTGATACAAAGTTGCTGCGCTAAGTGCTCCAATTGCCAAATCATCGCCTATCGTCAAATGTGAATAAACTGCCTTGAATCTTTTTATAAAATCTTGAAGCGGCTCCCTCGGTCCTTGTTTTACTGCATAGAGATCTGAGGCGGTGGCTTATTGTTGTAAGTGTAGCATATATTGTTTAAAGAAAGCTTCACTTAGTTCGACAAAACAACTGATTGAATCAGGAGGTAAGCTAGTAAACCATGCTTGGGCATCCCCCCTTAAACTCTCGAGGAAAATCTGGCATCTCCCTTCCTCTTCCTCTCCTCTTTGGAATGCAGTTCTTCCGACTTTTACCAAAAAGGTTCTCATGGAAACTGTCGGATCTCCGGTTCAATCATAAGTTGGGAATCTTAACTTATCGTTGAGTGGTACTCGTGCACACGTGATGTTGTACGTGAACGAACTTTTTTTATGTTTCTGCCAACAATGACTTAATTTAAACCGATTAATCCATCGGTTAACTAGGGATTCTTCTAGGTCGCCATATATAAGATAGAGGCACGACCTAGAGAGTCTCTAACCTAGTTTTACAGCCACTAGAGACTCTTAAATCCCAAGAGAATTATTCTCAAGGCACTAGCATCCCGCTTCTAGTTTGTGTGCATGTGGCCTTTCTGTAGAGGCGCAGCATTTGAGGCACTCCTGATCTCGACATCCTGATCATTTCCGCTGCTCATAAACTCCAGGTATGATCGAGATCTGATACCATAGATTCACTGAACATGATCTTAAGGGCTAAAAGGAATCATTAGGATTTTAGAAAAGTTTTAAAACCTACTCAAATTCCTTCCAGTGGTATCAGAGCCATATGTTTTAATTGAATCTGTAAAATGATGTCTCAATGCTTTGAATTCGAATTTGATTCATAAAATTCATATATGATGCATGTTAGATCATTTGGATGCAAAATCGTTTTGAAAAACTCAAAAATTAAGGTTTCTTCGAAAGGCGTGTCGACCGACACAAAGCGTGTGTCGGTCGACACGGCCTGTTGATTCGCGAAACGGCGGTTTTCGAAAATTTTCAAAAACTAGGGTTTCTGCTTGGTTGTGTCGACCGACATAAAGCGTGTGTCGATTGACACAAGCCTTAAAGTAGAGTAAAACTGTTAAGTGTCGATCAAATGATTGATATTCCAAGAAATCGCCTCTGTCGATCGACACACTGTTCGTGTCGGTCGATAGGCGTCGATCTCCATCGGTTCAATTGGATTGAACCGGATTGGTATGATCGGTCTAATCTGGTTTGGTCGATTTCATCACGATTTCAAACCGGTCAGCTCGTGTCAACCGACACAACTACGTGTCGATCAACACAAACATAAACCGACACCGGTTCAATTGGATAGAATCAAAAAAATTGATCGGTTTAATCATGTTAAATGGTTTAATCACGATTGAACTGGTTTAGGTGTCTCGAAGTCTGAATTAGATTCAGCGCTCTAGATTTAAATCAATTTTAATTAGATTAAAACTTTTTGAATTAAATCTAATCTTTCTTAAACATATATGTGATATGTTTTAAGATCAATGTTCAGTTCCTCAAACAAAATATCAAGCATCCTTGATGTTTTTCCATATCTTGACAGTTGCTGGTCTTGTTTTGTTGTGTGATGGGCTTGCGAAAGCAAGGCATTCACAATTACACGAGTAAGGCAGGTGGTAATCGTTACCACATGGCTCGAAGATTGGTTTGCTTGAATGGGCTATCAAAATGGTTTTGGGCCCATAGACATAAGATTGGATTTGATATAGGATATTAATCCAAGACCAAGAGTCATATTGGATATGATCAGCAAAGAGTTGCTCACCCAAATAACTGAAGTTTGGGCGATGAGCCAAAGCTCACTCAAATCTCAGTGAAACATGAATCTTGGATCATTATATTCAACCTCAGGAAAATTAATTTTGAATATAATGCGAGCAGTCTTAAATGTTGAGATTTCTCATTCCTTGAACATCAAAACTAATTAAACTCTCTCTTTTTCTTGATTCAGCTATGTCTAACAACAACAACTCAAACTCATTCACGTTGAGATCCGTCCTTGAGAAGGAAAAGTTGAAAGGATCCAACTTCTTGGAATGGTATCGGAACATAAGAATCGTTCTCAGAAATGAGAAGAAGGAATATGTTCTTGAGAAACCTCTTCCTGAAAAGCCCAGATCCAATGCTCCCATTGTTGATAATGACAAGTGGAAAAGCATTCGGATGATGTGACAAATATGATTTTTCTGATGCTGGCCACGATGAACTCGGAACTGCAGAAACAGTTTGAGAACGCGGGATATTAATATCGGATATTAATCCAAGACCAAGAGTCATATTGGATATGATCAGCAAAGTGTTTGATCACCTAAATAGCTGAATTTTGGGCGATGAGGCAAAGCTCACTCAAATCTCAGTGAAATATGGATCTTGGATCATTATATTCAACTTGAAGAAAATTAATTTTGAATATAATGTGAGCTTTCTTAGTGGTTAAGATTTCTCATTTCTTGAACATAATTTTCCTTTCTGTTGATTCAGCTATGACCACTGCTTCTCACAATTCTTTCTCCCTGCGATCCGTCCTTGAGAAGGACAAGTTAATTGGATCGAACTTTCTCGATTGGTATCGGAACTTGAGAATTTTTCTCAAGCATGAGAAAAAGGACTATGTCCTTGTAAAGATTCTCCCTGATAAACTGAGATCCAATGCCTCACATGCAGTAGAAATGCTTGGCATAAGCATTGTGATGATGTGGTCGATGTGAATTGTCTCATGTTGGCTACCATGAACTCGGATTTTCAGAAGCAATATGAGAACGTGGAGTCGCCGATTGAGATAATTACGAGCCTCAAAGCGATGTTTCAGGAGCAGGCACGAACTGAGAGATACCAAACGGTTAAGTCTCTCATTGAGTGCAAGCTACCAAAGGATGGTCCAGTTAGTGCACATGTCACTAAGATGATGGGTTATATCGATAACCTAGTGAAACTGGATAGTCCCATCAGCCAAGAGTTGGCTACTGACATCATTCTGCAGTCACTGCCGTTGAATTTTGATCAGTTTGTTATGAACTATAACATGAACAACTCGATGAAGACGTTGACTGAGCTGCATGGTATGCTCAAGACAGCTGAGCATAACATCAAGAAGGGTAAGAGGTTTGAGAAACCAAATAAGGACAAGGCAAAAGGCAAGGCGGTCCAGATTGTGAATCAGGACAGGCCTAAGCTCAAGCCCAAGTCTGGCCCTTCTGATGTTTATAAGTGCCATTACTGTAACGAGACTGGGTATTGGAAGAGAAATTGCATGAAATACCTGGAAGATTCTGAAGAGATGAAGAAGATGTACGAGACTTCTTCTTCAGGTATTTATGTTATAGAAGTAAATGTTACTACTCCAAGTTCTACATCATGGGTATTGGATACTGGTTGTGGTACTCATATTTGTATGAATATGCAGGACGTAAGCAACAGTAGAACTCTGGAGAAGGGACAAGTGGACATGCGCGTTGAGAATGGAGCAAGAGTTGCTGCATTAGTCGTAGGAACTTTTCATCTGTCTCTGCCATCAAGCTTGGTTTTAGAACTTAAGAATTGCTACTATGTACATGCAATAAGCAGAAACATCATTTCCGATTCTTGTTCGGATTTGGATGATTTCATTCTTTGATTAAAGACAAATGTTGTTATGTTGATCGTAATGATACATTTTATGGTAGTGCCCCATTAGAGAATGGGCTTTATGTTTTAAACCAATATGTGCTTGTCTATAACATAAACACCAAGCGGTTCAAGTCCAATAACTCGAATCAAAAAAATTTATGGCATTGTCATTTGGGCCACGTCAATGAGAAACGGATTCAGAAGCTCCATAATGATGGGCTTTTGGGCTCACTTGATTATGAATCATATGAGGAATGTGAATCCTGCTTATTGGGCTAAATGACAAAGGCGCCTTTCAACAATCAAAATGAAAGGGCCAATAACTTGTTGGGCCTTGTACATACTTATGTGTATGGCCCAATGAACATTAATGCTAGAGGAAACTTTCAGTACTTCATTACACTTACTAATGGTTTCAGTAGATATGGCTAGGTCTGTTTAAAGAGACATAAGTCGGAATCCTTTGAAAAGTTCAAGGAATTCCAGAATGAAGTACACAGTCATCTTGGCCAAAGTATCAAAGGCTCTTCGATCGGATCGTGGAGGTGAATACTTAAGCCAAGAATTCAGTGATCATCTAAGAGATTGTGGAATTGTTTCACAACTCACTCCTCCTGGAACACACCAATGGGATGGTGTATCTGAGAGGAGGAATCGGAGCTTATTGGATATGGTTTGATCGATGATAAGTCATGTGGATCTACCGTTATCCTTCTGGGGATATGCTCTTGAAACGTATGCGTTTCCGCTGAACAGAGTTCCAACAAAATCAGTTGAAAAGACTCCATATGAGATGTGGACTGGAAAGGTTCCAAGTCTGTCTTTTCTTAAAATATGGGGTTGCGAAGCTTATGCCAAGCGATTGATATCTGATAAGCTTGCACCCAAATCTGATAAGTGCTACTGCGTTGGTTATCCTAAGTAAACCAAGGCATATTACTTCTAAAACCAATCCGAGAACAAGGTATTTGTTGCTCGGAACTGTGTCTTTCTTGATAGAGAATTTATTTCCAAGAAGAACAGTGGGAGTAAAGTACAACTCGAAGAAATTCGAGAATCACAAGATGTTTTTCAACCTGATGAGGTAGAGCAGCTGTTGGAATCACAAGAAGTTGTGGAACCAACACCTGTGGTGCCTGTAGTTCGCAGGTCCGGAAGGACTCGTAATGAAGTTAAGAGATACGGATTTCTCGTGACTAACTCTCATGATCTTCTGATCGTTGATAGTGACGAACCTGCGAATTTCGAAGAAGCAATGTTGGGCCCTGACTCCGAGAATGGTTTAAGGCCAGTGAATCCGAAATGGAGTCCATGTCAATCAAAAAGTTTGGTCTTTGGAGGATTTACCCGATGGTGCAAAAGCCATTGAGTGTAAATGGGTCTTCAAGAAGAAGATTGACGTGGATGGTAATGTACAGATGTACAAAGCTAGATTGGTGGCAAAAGATTTCAAACAAGTGCATGGTCTTGACTATGACGAAACCTATTCCCCAGTCGCTATGCTTAAGTCCATTCAGATTCTCTTAGGGACTGCCTCTTATTATGATTATGAGATTTGACAGATGGATGTGAAAAACCGTCTTCCTGAATGGGATTCTAGAAGAGGATGTGTATATGACACAACCTGAGGTTTTCCTAGATCCTAATAACCCTAGGAAAGTATGCAAGCTTCATCGATCCATTTATGGATTGAAGCAAGCATCTCGGAGTTTGAATCTTCATTTTGATGAAGCGATCAAAGAGTTTGATTTCGTCAGGAACGAAGAGGAACAGTGCGTTTACAAGAAGACTAGTGGGAGCGCAAATGATTTTCTAGTACTGTATGTAAATGACATATTGCTTCTCGGAAATGATATTCCGTTGCTTCAGTCCGTAAGACTTGGCTTGGAAGTTGTTTTTCGATGAAGGATATGGGAGAAGCCATGTATATTCTTGGAATGAGGATCTATAGAGATAGATCAAAGACGCTAATTGGAATGTGTCAGGATACTTATATTGATAAGGTTTTACACAGGTTCGATATGCATGATTCCAAGAAGGGCTTGCTTCCGATGTCACATGGCCTCACTCTCAGCAAGAAGCAGTGTCTTTCGACACCTGCTGAGCGAGAACGCATGAGTAGGATTCTCTATGCCTCTACGATAGGATCTATCATGTATGTCATGCTATGTACACGACCGGACGTCGCTTGTGCTTTGAGCATGATGAGTAGATACCAGTCAGATCCCAGTGAAAGTCACTGGACATTTGTCAAGGACACCTCCGAGTATTTGAGAAATACTTAGGATAAGTTCTTGCCGTACAGAGAAAGTGATGAATATGTGATGAGTGGTTACACGGACAGAGACAATTTCCAGTTATTGTCTGGATACGATTTGTCTAATTAACGGTGCAATTAGTTGGAAGAGTTCCAAGCAGGGCACCGTAACAGATCCCACTGCCTAAGCATAAGAGTCATGATGTATACATTAGATTTCTTAAGATGTTATCTTAATTCTAGTGGGAGCTGGTAAGATCTATCATGTAAACATACTTTGGTTATGTTTTACTTAATGAAATTGTTTCATTATTATTTAATTGTGCAATTGATTAATTAAATAATAGTCCCAAAATAATTTATGGCATTCTTATAGGTTATCAAATACGTGATTTGATCATGCAACCCTATAAGCGATAGATTTCATAAATTACTGAGGTCCCTGGTCGAAGGTTGTTAAATGGGGAATTTAATAACCGCGCGAGACTAGTATGTGAAGTGACTGATGACCAAGTTTCATGGTGTCATTGATAGGAGTATCAAAGTCAATCACATAGATATGTGTTGTGAACACGGTATCGGATGTGACCCGCTAATGAGAACTCAACAAGATTGTTATATGAGTGTCATATGAGTTTCTCATTACGACTATAGAGTATAGTCCTTAGACCTGAGTTCATCATGATTTCCTGCATAGGAATTGGTCTGCTTTGACTTTGTTCAACGTCATCCGTAACTGGTGATTATCAGACATTGATTGGGCATATCATGAAGTGTATGGGTAACAGGGGATGGAACAAGATGAGATTTGTCCCTCCTATATAACGGGAGTTAAATATCTCTGGGCCTATCGAAGATTTGGTACTGAGAGAATGTGTGGCCACACTCAAACAAACTGAACGTCAGTTGTGTGCCTTTATCAGTATAAATCAGAGTTCGATAAACGTGATTTGGCTTTATAAGGATGACACGAGCTCTTGCCTTATGCTGAGTCGAGATATAGACACGAAGGGATTATTGGAATAAGTTGATTCCAGTACAAGTGGGAGATTGAAGGGAATGTGTCCTGGAGATCATACTTGTATTAACTCTAGTATAGTTGTGAAGTCGAGATAAGACTATCATGTGATACTGGGTAGTTATAATGCTTTGTTAGAAGCCGCTTATAACTTATGAGTTATGAACTCATTGCTAATATTATATGATCCTATAGAGTCACACACCTAAGCAAACTGGATAACAAGTACTGGGAATGATCATTAGAGTAATGATCTCATCAATGTGTAATTGTTACACATTGATATGGAGGTTTTAAGAGTGTGTCGATCGACATACATGTTAGTGTTGGTCGACACAGCTCCGGATTAAAGATACCGGGTTTAATTAATGACTTAATTTAAACCGATTAATCCATCGGTTAGCTAGAGATTCTTCTAGGTCGCCATATATAAGATGGAGGCACGACCTAGAGAGTCTCTAACCTAGTTTTACAGCCACCAGAGACTCCTGAATCCCAAGAGAATTATTCTCAAGGCACTAGCATCCCGCTTCCAGTTTGTGTGCGTATGGACTTTCTGTAGAGGCGCAGCATTTGAGGCATCCTGATCTCGACATCCTGATCATTTCCGCTGCTCATAAACTCCAGATATGATCGAGATCTGATAACATAGATTCAATGAACATGATCTGAAGGGCTAAAAGGAATCATTAAGATTTTAGAAAAGTTTTAAAACCTACTCAAATTCCTTTCACTTAGTCTGTGAGTTTCATCGGTCAAACGTTCATTCGATATGAGAAGAGACTATCCGACTCCTATATGAAAATAGGTACTCTTTCATCGAAGAATGAAGATTTGGAGCGAAGATTGCTAGATGCCGAGAAAGCTCTTGCTGAAGCGCGAGGAAAAATTGAAAGACAAGACAAGAGCTTGAGTAGTCTGAATATAAATTTTGCTGAAGAGGAGTCAAGAACCTCTGGTCTCTTTGAGGAAAATTCCTGGCTAATTACTGAACTGGCCGAAGTTAAATGTCAAATCTTTGCTATATCGGAGGAGAGAGACGTCAGTCGGGCTATTCTGGACTCCAAGTGTACCGAATATTTTGAAAAAGGACAATTGGACGG
Organism: Euclidium syriacum; assembly: GCA_900116095.1. Taxonomy (NCBI): domain Eukaryota; kingdom Viridiplantae; phylum Streptophyta; class Magnoliopsida; order Brassicales; family Brassicaceae; genus Euclidium; species Euclidium syriacum. Next base: position 2,986,437 of record FPAK01000017.1, read on the forward strand.
GCGAGATGCAATTCTCAACTTTTGTCAAGATAAGCTAGACAAGGTTTGAGAATCTCTTGATAAATATTCCGAAGCTTTTGATAAGGCTAACGAATATGGAGAAGCTACTGCTGTTGCCTAAACCCTTCGTCTTCTTTTTGAAAAGAAAAGTACTATATCGGAGGCGGATATTGCTGAAGCCGAATGAGAACGTGACTGATTGCTCGGGCTTGCAAGTGCTGTTTCTATTCCGGAGCTTAAAAATGAAAATTTTGATCTCTGAGCTAATAAATTTGTATAAAACTCTCCGAACTAATGTCTAGATATTCTTAACATTCTTGTTATAATTTTTTTTTAAATAATATAACTCTTTTTTTAATCGAGTCTGATTTTTATTCTTAGAATGTTTTTTCGAAACTTCGAAGCTTAACTTCAACATCTGGAAAGAGCAAAACAAATACAACGCGTTTTCCCTATTCATTTGCTTAGATGGAAGTTTCACAATGAGTCCTACTTTATCAGACTTACTGTCGAACTTCTACATTTGGTAAAGAATTTGTAAATAAAATTTTTGTACCTTTTAATCTCTCGACCCTACCTTATAAGGCTCTGAGATTCTCTTAAGTAATTTTTAATTAGAATGAAATGTCCTAATTTTTGTCGAGAACGTGATCAGTGTTCTGACATACTGAATTATGTGAATTTTGGTTTTAATAGAGTTGAGTTGTACTGACCTCCTAGCTATATAATCGAAAATTATTATGATGTTGTAGCTGAACCCTGTGAAAAGCTGCCCACGTACCCTCAGAAGGGATCAAGCCACACGTAATTCCAATGTTTTGATAACTGTTATTTGACTTCTTCGACGAAGCTTGTTTTCCGTTACAAAACATCTCTGTGCCATCTTTTGATCGCCTCATATCGTAAAATATCCTTTTGGGGTTGTAAACTTCAAACATTGATGATAAGTGGATGGGACTGCCTCCATGGAATATAGCCATGGTGTACCAAAAATCGCGTTGTAAATGGTAGCTCTTTATACTACGTCGAACTTTACGGGTTTTGTTATTCTTCCAGCCGAAACCAGAAGGTTTAATAGTACCGACAGTTCAAAATGTTTCTCCACCAAAAGCAGTTAAGTGCTTTACCTAAGCTTTTATCTTTTGGTCCCTTATTTCTATTTTCTGAAGGGTATCCAAAGATATTACATCTACCGAGCTTCCAGTATCAACCAAAATTCTTTGAACATCACAATCACCAATATGTATTCCGATCACAAGTAGATCGTTGTGAGGAGTATCGATTCCTTTCAGATATTCGGTAGTAAACATCAAATCTTTTTGGAGAGTAGTACTTCGAGGAATCTGATATGCAGATAACTTAAAGATGCTCCGTTGAATCAATCGGACAGAATCTTCGCAGTTCGCCAGTCCGCCCATTATCATATTGATCCGTCTTCTTTGAGTTGATGGAGGTGGGGGCAAGATTTTTCCTTCTTCTATTTCTTCGTTATTTTTCGAAGGAGGACGCTTCTCCTCGATTTCCCTTGCTTTCCGCTTCTCTTCTTCTCGATCCTGCTCGAATCGGATAGCCATTAAATGATTCCTTAAGTTTCTGCAGTCTTTGGTTTTATGGTCCGTTCTTTTATGATATTCACACCACATATGAGCTGGAAAGTCAGGATCTCGAGTATATCTGTACTTCTTTTTTTGTGGATCGGTAACGGAAAAAGAAACTTCAGATTTTGGTTTGTCCTTCCGAGGCTGATCTCTTTCATTTCGCCGTCCTTCACCTTTCTCCTCAATCTTTGTCTCTTTATTCACTTTTACAGATCCATGTGCCTTTGCAAGCTTGGCACGATTTTCTTCAATCCTTAAATGAATATTTTTCCAGTGAAACGCATCATTCATCGATCGTCCCAAAACCTAAATTGATACCAAGTTGTTGCGCTAAGTGCTCTAATTGTCAAATCATCGTCTATCCTCAAAGGTGAATAAATTGCCTTGAATCTTTTTATAAAATCTCGAAGCGGCTCCTTCGGTCCTTGTTTTACTGCATAGAGATCTAAGGCGGTGGCTTGTTGCTCTAAGTGTAGCATATATTGTTTAAAGAAAGCTTCTCGGAGTTCAGCAAAACAATTGATTGAATCAGAAGGTAAGCTAGTAAACCATGCTTGGACATCCCTCCTTAAACTCTCGAGGAAAAGCTGGCATCTCCCTTCATCTTCCTCACTTCTTTGGAATTTGGCTCTTCCGAATTTTACTAGAAAGGCTCTCATGTAAACTGTCGGATCTCAGGTTCCATCATAAGTTGGGAGTATCGTTGAGTGGTACTCGTGAACACGTGAGGTTGTACGTGAACGGACTTCTTTATGTTTCTTCCAACAATTGGTCCACTTCCGGGGCTACACTCGTTGCCTTATGTACTAACGATCGCATCTCTTCTAATTCATTTTTCAAAATCACAATCAACTAATTAGTACTCAAACTTCGTACATTATTATCTCCAGATCTTGGACCTCGGAGTATAGTTGAAGTCGGGGTTCTGGGTTCTGTAACTCCACTCCGATCATCCTCGAAAGTTACCCGCTGAGAAGTAGTTCGCAAAGGTCGGACTCGGACTACTCTAGGAGAACGATTATGGTTATGTGCTCTTGAGGCTTGAAGTTATTCTAACATACTTTTGATTTGATCGATTAGACTTCGGTTGACCTGTTGTTGGTGATTAAATTGCTTTGTCAACCAATCTTCATGTTGGTGGTGCGTCCTTACCAATGCTCTTTCGTTTCCTGTTTCAGGGGTTTCTATCCCTACCTCGTCGTGAGTTCGATTGACTATCGTCTGTCCTTGCCTGTTATTTGAGGATGACGTTGTTGGAGGTTGCTCGCCTGATTGAGAGATAGGTCGGGGTATTTTTGACACACTCGGTCGTTCCTGAGAGTTCTCAATTTATGCTTTTGGGACTTCGGTTGTTTGATTGATCGGGGTTACGAACCCTTCCCCACAGAGCTGGCTGGGCGTTGCTTGTGGATAATTCAACTCGCGAATTATGGGGTCACGGTTTTCGAACAAAGCTTTTGCTGACTCTCTAGCCTGGCGAATATTGTTCTGAACCCATGTATCTTCTTCTTCATCGCTTACCACAGCGATTTCTCCATTCCTACGTTCCTCCGAAGGTGGTTGATGTGTGTCTGACACCTCAATGTTTCCAAGGTCTCCTTTACTTTTTACTTAAAAGTCACCCCTACCTGGCGCACCAAATGTTGAGACTGGATTGAACTTCTAATTATTTATAATTAGAGGGGTTCGTTTTTGGAAGTAACGTAAGTAAATTAGAAAGACAAAAGATTCCTCGGAAAAAGAAGTATTATTATTGATATTGATTACAAGGGTGTTAACTCGGAATGCCGAGTTAACTTTATCAAGAGAAGTATTTAAGTTTAAGTTTGCTAGTAATTCTTCTCCCTAGTTCTGAATATCAATTTTAGTGAAGGGGGTATGTATTTATATATCTTAGTAGTCTGTTATCTAATCCCATGGGCTAACATCCGAAAAATGGAAATATTCCATTTTTCCAAAATTAGGAAATCTGTGATAACATTTGATCTTATTCTGTCTGAGCTTAGACTTCGTCTTTGGACGAAGTAGTTTATACCCTCGTTTCGGACACTAAAATCCGACCATTCTTTACTGAGGTATCCCTCAGTCATCTGAGCCGAGGGTTCTAATCCTATTGAAGGGACTTATAACCTAATCCATAATTAGGGAAAGATCGGTAGGGACCGAGTCTCAATTATTGCCAAGCTATTGATAAGGGATGCTAATCCCACCATCAACATCATGGAAGAATAAAGTGCTTATATGGACTCTCAAATTTCCATAAATTGTTGTATGCTTTAAACTTTTAATGTTTTTAATTGTTATGAATAATTGATGTATGGTTTTGAATTTCATGAATAAAATGTTTTCTACTTATTAACTGTTTGTGTTTACCTCAGAAATGGATCGCGATACAAATGGAACAACATCCAAGAAAAATCTTAGAGACATGTGTATAGCAGATAGTGGAACAACACACCCTATCCTAAAGAATAAGAGATATTTCTCTGAATTAAAACCAGCAAAAGTTATTGTCGATACAATATCAAGTCTAACTGACTTGGTCGAAGGAACTGGTAAAGCCAACTTCACCTTACCTAATGGCACGAAATTCTCGATAAACAATGCATTGTTTTCTCCGAATTCTAAAAGGAATTTTTTGAGTTTCGAAGATATTTATCTTTATGGATATGACACTTAGTCTACAACTGAGAATGGAAAGAAGTATTTGTATATAACTTCTAAAAAATCGGGAATGAGGCAAGTGTTAGAAAAGATACCTAGACTTCCTTCTGGCTTGCATCATACTTATATACTTATATAGATGCAATAGAATTGCACCTTGTGGTCAAAAGAAATCCAGAAGATTTCACACTTTGGCATGATCGCCTTGGTCACCCAGGCACCACAATGATGCGAAAAATCACTGAGAACTTACATAGACATTCACTGAAAATCCAAGAGATATATCAGGGAAATAAAATGACATGTACTGCATGTTCTCTTGGAAAATTGATTCTAAGGCCATCGCCAGCCAAAGACAACACTGGATCACCAAAGTTCCTTGAACGGATTCAAGGTGACATTTGTTGACCTATACATCCACCATGTGGACCATTCTACTATTTCATGGTATTGATTGACGCGTCCAGTAGTTGGTCACATGTTTGTCTTTTATCATCTCGAAATATGGCATTTACGAGATTTCTAACTCACATAATCAAAATAAGAGCTCAGTTTCCTGATTATCCAATCAAAAGAGTTAGACTAGACAATGCATGTGAATTCACATCCCAACCCTTCAATGATTATTGTATGGTAACGGGGATTAATGTTGAACATCCAGTGCCTCATGTTCATACACAAAATGGATTGGTTGAATCATTGATTAAACGTCTGCAACTAATTGCAAGACCACTGATTATGAAATCAACACTCACAGTCTCTATATGGGGACATGCCATTTTGCATGCTGAAACACTTATATACGTAAGACCAAGCTCATATCATAAGTATTCCCCATTACAGTTAGCTTTTGGCCGAGAACAAAATATTTCTCATCTAAGGATCTTTGGTTGTGTTGTATATGTGCCTATTGCGCCTGCACAACATACAAAGATGGGACCGCAAAGAAAGATGGGAATCTATGTTGGTTGTGATTCTCCATCGGTTATACGGTACCTAGAACCGCAAACTGGCGATGTCTTTACAGCACGCTTTGTGGATTGTCATTTTGATGAGAAAGAATTCTCGGTTCTAGGGGAGAAAATAAATAAGTAAGAAAAGATATAAAATGGTGTGTACCATTTCTTTTACATGTTGATCCTCCTAAAAAACAGTAAGAACTAGAAATACAACGAATAATGCATTTGCATAGTATTGCAAATCAGCTACCTGATGCATTTGCAGATACCAAATGGGTAATCAAATCACATATACCAGCTGCAAATACAATTGTTTTCATGATGATATTTTACGCTGTTTTGGAGACTTTTCTGCATTTTATACAGGTTAAATGGAAGATTCCACATGCTGAGGTGTTTTGCAAGAATCTAGAAGATTTGGAGCTAAAAATAAAGAATTTTGATCTGGAGCCCGAGTCGACCGACTGGAAGGAAGATGTTGATACTGGGTTCAACTTCTAATTATTTGTAATTAGAGGGGTTCGTTTTTAGGTAAGTACTTGATAAGAAAATAAAGAAGAAACCTCGGAAAGAGGGTGTATTATTATTCAAGGTGTTTATAATGCTTGTTAACTCGGAATGCCGAGATTAACTTTATCAAAGAGAAGTAAAACCTAGGTGATCTAGTTCTTCTCCTCCCGATTTTGAATGAATCTTATTAGTGAGGGGGTATGTATTTATATATCCTTAATAGTCGGTCTAATAAGCCCATGGGCTAACCTCAGAAAAATGGAATATTTCCATTTTTCCAAGACTAGGGAATTTGTGATAAGATTCGATCTTATATTGTCTGAGCTTAGACTTCGGCTTAGGACGATGTTCGTTTATACCCCCACTTCGGACACTAAATCAGATCAATTTTCTCCGAAGTATCCCTCGGTCATCTGGGCCGAGGGTCGAAATTCCTGTTGTCGGGACTTATAACCTAAAAGATTATTAGGGAAGAGCTAGGCAGGGACCAAACTCCAATTATTGCCAAACTATAGATTAGGGGTAGAACCCCACCATCAGCAGAAGAGTCGACCGACTCAGAGACCGCCTTAGTAAAAAGGAAATTCTTTTTGGGGTTTCTTTTCGAAGCCCTAACTTCTAGAACTTCTTGGCCGACTTATGCATGACCTAGAGAAGCTATATAATGGACTTTTAGCAGAGAAGAAAGGGAGAGACGACTTCCATCAAGCTTTTGAAGCATTCAAGCATCTCTTTACCAAAAATTACCAAAAAGTTACTTAGATCTTGTTTTCAGGGAGCATCCTTGTGTGAAGGTTTTCTTGTGCCCCTGTTCTCTTAAATTTACAGAGAGAGAGCCACGTTTTGCTCTGATCTCTTTTGATATTGCTTTCATATTGCAAACTCTTGATATTAATGATTATGATTGGTTTGTTTGCTATGTGTGAGTAGTTCCCTAGTTAGATCTAGGTTGTCAAAGGTTTTATGGATCATTAGGTGCACGAATTTTTGCTGAATTCGTGACTACTCTCTGCTTTAATATTAATTCATACAATATTTTGACATGATCATTTAGAATATTGAATTTTAGGGTTTGTTTCATCATACACCATTTTACATTAAACCCGGAGCCTTGTTTTTAGCAGGTGATCTCGTCCTTGTACAAACGAGAGTTTGGCTTGGAAGATCATGAACAATCAAATCTATTCTCAATGCATGCATTAGCTATTTAGGTTGAAAAGCATCATTTTTGATATGTTGGTTTATTCATAGTGCAATACGCGAAGAGATTTGGTATTGTATTCATTTGCCTTTTTTGTTTAAGAGTAGAGCAACATTCAATCTCGTGCATCGCCCATATTACCCGCGATTTACCTAAGTCTAGCGTTTTTAATCCATAAGTTACACAACTAGTTACCAGATAGATTGCATTCTAATATATCATCGAAACTCGACATAATCTATGTGGGATCGATAACCTAAATACTACAATTGTACATTGTGCATTTGCAGTTAATTTTGGGTGAATAACTTCACGCTGTGAGGACGTGAACCAATAGAGTCTCCATTTCAAGATCCGTGGTGAGCATTACTCGCTCACAGTGACGGATATCTGTCGTATTTTCGGTTTCCAGCGACGAGGAACCGAATATTTGAGCCTGAAGAGCTTTGAAGAGCGTGACCAGATGTGGTCCTATTATTGGGTCTGGAGTTTACGAGCCGACGAAGACGAAGCAGTCTTTGATCCGCCATCGCGCCCTTCGGATTTTGGCTAGAGTTATCAGCCACACACTCTTGAGACGGACTGAGGTCGGCCGACTCTACGAGCCGGAGTTGACCTTACTTTACTATGCCTTGGGTGATTCATTTCTGCTTCCAGACGCACCTAAGGATACTGATTGGAACATGGGTGCCCTCTTTGCACGCCATTTAGTTGATACGAGGAGTCACGTCTTCTTGGGAAACGCTACTTCTCAGAAGAAGGAGACCGTGGGGAGCCTTTTGACTCCCATCATGAAGTGGTGTGAGGTACCACTTGACCTATTCACCAAGGAGGCTGCCGATGCGACGAAGATTACTCTAGATGAGGCCTCACTTGATCATCCTGAGATTATTCGTATGGGAGGATGGTACGAGTTCATTCGGGATGATGGCGCGACTTGTTTGATTCGCCTCCCAAACGAGAGTCATGTTAGGCTCAATTCACAGGAGGATATTGGGTTTCACCCACCTGCTGACTTACTGACGGTTATAGCCGCTGCACCGACTTTGCTACCAGAGGCCATGCATGCCCCACCTCGCCATACCAGACGCGCCGCCCAGCCACCGTGCACTTCTACTTCCCAGCCGCGTGATTCACACCGAGCTGATAACTTTCCATTTGCTGGAGTGAGATTCTCTACTGGCGGAATGCCATATTTCTTCGATTTACCCGAGCAGCCACCATTTGAGGCGAGTCCAGAGGTGAAGTACGACTACAAGATGGAGCGCCACAGGAGGAAGAACAAGATTGCTCGCTGGTTTTATTCGTTTTTCACAGGTTGTTCGTCTGACCAAGGAGTCCACGAGCCAACCAGGAGAGTACCAGAGCCGCAGAGAGCTGGAGATACTAAGGACCGACAAGATGATGATGATGCGGAGACTGAGTCGGACGACTTTTCCTCGAGTCGGTCGACTACGGCACAGAGAGGAGAGACGATGCAGTTTTCCACAGTGCCGAGCAACTTGACGAGTTTCCTGGATGATCCGATGATGATGAGCCACGTGCCACCACATTTCTTTGGAGGCACCAGTTCTTCTCACGACTTTGACTCTACAGCTGAGAGGAGACGCACTCGCAGTCCTCGCGATTAGACACGGTTCTATCATTTTATTTCCAGCATTTACTTTTATTTTTCTCTGGATTTCTCATTGCACTTTTGTTTTGACTTGGTTTCACTGGGACAGTGAAATTTAAGTTTGGGGGAGGGAGTATTATGACTTTCTTTCGTTTTATGGATCTTTGGTGAACTTTTTGTTGTTTGATATGATGCTATTATCACTTTCCACCTTCTTTAACTATGATTGAGTGACTCAGAAGTATTGACAAGGACCAACCATATGGAAATCCAGAGAGCTTGATAGATACAATACGGAGTAGACCCACGTGATTTTTTTGAAATTTTCAGCAATGCCAGAGCACAATACAGTTAAGTCTGTATCATTTCGTTTGTCACATTTGCCATTATGTCTTGCTAAATATTCATTCACAAGCATGATTTTCGATCTTCAGCTCTCCTTAAAGACAATTTGATGAAAAGTATGTATTTGGTAAAAACCTAGTGATGAGGTAGAGGGAAATTCCTTAAGACACCAATAATTCATCACTAGAAGCTCATGATCTATGCGGTTAGGGACATTCCTGACGATACCATGATGCATTTGAACCTTTGAGAACTCAGTTGACAGCGAGGCTAGGAAAATTTCCTACGATGCCATTATTTGTCTAAACTTTGAGAAATTTTGAGTTATAAACTGAATGATTAAAAAAGGATAAGTCTAGGGGAGAGTGAAAAGACCATCTTGTGCTAAATTAGCTGACGATTGATAAGCATTTCCGGCTATGTGATGACAGTAGAATGAGTTGCTTTGATGGTATCTGAAATATGGTCTTCATTGTGGTTGGGATAACTCTAATTTGTTCTTAATAAGTTTTTCATTGGAGAATACAACTTCGTATGCGTATTGGTCAGTTGTTGGAGATGTCACAATGAAAGAAATGGTTGATGAAAGTGGATAGTTTGATCACGGTAAACCGGATTTGTTTTTGACCACTAACTAGCTCTTTATTTGCTCGAGGGCGAGCAAAAGCTAAGTCTGGGGGAATTTGATGTACTGTTATTTTTACCGGTTTTCACGATGATATTTTATGCTGTTTTGGAGTCTTTTCTGCATTTTATACAGGTTAAATGGAAGATTCCACATGCTGAGGTGGTTTGCAAGAATATAGAAGATTTGGAGCTAAAATGAAGAATAATGATCCGAAACCCGACTCGACCGACTGGAAGGAGGAGTCGACCAACTTAAGGGCCGTCTTAGTAAAAAGGAAATTCTTTTTGGGCTTTCTTTTCGAAGCCCTAACTTCTAGAACTTCTTGGCCGACTTATGCATGACCTAGAGAAGCTATATAATGGACTTTTAGCAGAGAAGAAAGGGAGAGACGACTTCCATCAAGCTTTTGAAGCATTCAAGCATCTCTTTACCAAAAATTACCAAAAAGTTACTTAGATCTTGTTTTCAGGGAGCATCCTTGTGTGAAGGTTTTCTTGTGCCCCTGTTCTCTTAAATTTACAGAGAGAGAGCCACGTTTTGCTCTGATCTCTTTTGATATTGCTTTCATATTGCAAACTCTTGATATTAATGATTATGATTGGTTTGTTTGCTATGTGTGAGTAGTTCCCTAGTTAGATCTAGGTTGTCAAAGGTTTTATGGATCATTAGGTGCACGAATTTTTGCTGAATTCGTGACTACTCTCTGCTTTAATATTAATTCATACAATATTTTGACATGATCATTTAGAATATTGAATTTTAGGGTTTGTTTCATCATACACCATTTTACATTAAACCCGGAGCCTTGTTTTTAGCAGGTGATCTCGTCCTTGTACAAACGAGAGTTTGGCTTGGAAGATCATGAACAATCAAATCTATTCCCAATGCATGCATTAGCTATTTAGGTTGAAAAGCATCATTTTTGATATGTTGGTTTATTCATAGTGCAATACGCGAAGAGATTTGGTATTGTATTCATTTGCCTTTTTTGTTTAAGAGTAGAGCAACATTCAATCTCGTGCATCGCCCATATTACCCGCGATTTACCTAAGTCTAGCGTTTTTAATCCATAAGTTACACAACTAGTTACCAGATAGATTGCATTCTAATAGAATCAAAACTCGACATAATCTATGTGGGATCGATAACCTAAATACTACAATTGTACACTGTGCACTTGCAGTTAATTTTGGGTAAATAACTTCACGCATCATGCACTTGCATTTAGTTTTGGATGAATAACTTTGCACCATCATTATTGATGACGTTTTCTCATACCTTGTGTCAAAGGAAATAGATGAGGAAACGAAGATCCAGAGCCAAAGTCTGTATATGAATGTCAAAAGAGACATGACTGGATAAAGTGGAAAGATGCAATACAAGTCGAACTTTATTCGCTTAAGAAACAACGTGTATTTGGACCTATCTTACTCACTCCCGCAGATGTGAGACCGGTTGGATACAAATGGGTTTTCGTTCGAAAATGAAATGAGAAAAATTTACGGGGAATGTATTGGGAATTTTTTTTAATTGGTTTTGTTATGTATTTAGCCTTGCCATGAAATTTTTTAATAATCGATGTTTTCAAAAACTGGTCGGCCAGCTTGCCCGGGTCGGGGTGTCACAATTGGTATCAGATCCGGGCTACCAGTCGGTTCTGACCCGGCTGGTTACTTCGTGAATGGGGTTCTGGGGTTAGAGGTTCACCGATGGTCTGGTCGGTGCATAGAAAGTTCTTAGGGTTGCATTATGTGTTTATGTCTTGACTGTTGTTTGGACTGCATCAAAGCCTAACTCTTGAATTAGGATCCGAAGTTATGAAATCTAACTTCCAGCCCGTGCAGATGGTCAGAAGAAACGCTAACGACCCGGACACGAACGCTGCACGAAACAATGAAGGCCCGGAAGTGGACCCGGAGGTGGCCACGGGAGTGGCAGCAACGTTTCAAGCGTTGATGGCACAAATGATGCAAAACAACGGGCCAGAGGCGGATGCCCCACCACCCGAGTTGAGCTACCTCACATGCATGGAGAAGATGGTGAAGTATAAGACGGAGAAGTTCTCAGGCAAAGGAACGTCGATCGAGGCCGACGAATGGAGAATCTGTTTGGAACGAAGGGAGCCTAGGAAGGAACATAACTACGAATCTTTCAAGGAGGAATTCGCAGCCAAGTACTTTCTGAGGGAGACTCAGGATCGGATGATCACCGAATTCCTTGAACTTCGTCAGGGGGCGCAGAAAGTACGGGAGTATGAAGGCAAGTTCAATCGGTTGAAGAAGTACGTAGGGAGGGATGCTGAAGGAGAGCAGGAGCAGATCTCACGATTTCTCTGGGGGATGAGACCGGAGGTGAGGACGACCATTGCGGTAAGGGACTATGACACCCTAGGGCAGCTGGTGGAGAAGGCAGCTACCATGGAGACTAATCTGGAGGTGGAGGCCAAAGCCAATCGAGCTAAGCGTGACTAGGGACTGGCAAAGGCAAAAACAGCCACGAATGTGACTAAGTCTTGTGCGTTGTGTGGGAAGGCACATCACGGGGAGTGTCGCGCGCATACATGAGCTTGTTTTAAGTGCGGAGCTAAGGATCATATGGCTCGGGACTGCAAACAACGGGGTAGGCCGACTTGTTTCCGTTACGGTCAGGTAGGACATGTGTCGCGCGACTGCAAGCTACCGAAAAGGCAACCAAACGCCCAGGGGGATCGCCGGGGCGGAACGTTGCCACCGCCGCCAAAGAGACAGAACACGGGCGCGCAAGTTCACATGCTGGAAATAGAGGATGGGGCGAACCAGGAGGATGGTGAAGGAGAGGAGTGGCTGCCAGCATGAAGGATGCTGTCGTAATCTTTTATCGTTTTTCCTTAGTTCTTTCCTTTCAGAAAATAGCAACTAGATTGCTAAATTAATAACTAGGAGATCCTAATAAGGCTCCTCCCAATTCATGAGAACCTCTTTCTTCAATAATGATTTCCTCCATTCACTTTTCTTTCCTCCTTTCCCTTATTTGATTTCCAACGGCCGTACAAACGATGGGCTTCAAGGGTAATTACCACGAGGACTGTGTGTAACCTCTCACCGTAGAAGAAAAAGAGAACATTTAGGATTCGCCGGGAAGGAACCAGGTGAGGCATCTATGAGCCACGCTTAGATAACGGTCGTGCGCCGAAGTATATATATGACAACAGACGATAAGTTCACGTTGGCCATTTCACGACAAAGCCAAAAACGCGGGAACTTCTAGTTCAACCAAAGTGGGGAAGGATAATTCCTCCTCATTAAGTGAATTCGGGAGTATGGGACGCTAGGAAATTCGGACCCGGACAGGAACCAAGCTTGGAGCAAAGACCGTGACACAATCTTGAGTGGGAAGGAGACTAACTACGGGAACAAACGACGGATTAATCGCCAAACCAATCCACATGGTGTAATGGGTATACTTCCAGACCACTAGACCTCTGCGAGGGTGAGACGGGATCTTCACCCGAAGGAAGATGGCTATAAAAAAAAAAAAAAAAAAAAAGTGTTAGCATCTATGACCTCGAGCAGCATGACACGCCAGGCATGGCGGACCACGGGGTCGAGGAGAGGTACGAAAGCAGCAAGAAACATTGGTATGAGAAACAAAGATGGATATTTTCGCGGTTGACTTTCCAAGGAATCAACGGCGGAGGGGCAAAAGTGTTGGGCCGGCCTTGGACGGATTAGCAAGAAGGAGTTCCGAAAGAGGATAATACGACGGATTTTGAGAAGTGTCCAGGATTTCGGGGACAAGTTCCGTTTAAGTGGGAAAGATTGTAACATCCCGCTCCCATTATTATTCCGAATTAGGAATCCCCGGTTGAGAACATTCTTATAGTCTTAGAAGAAGGGAATTGGCAAGAAATTATGGGACAAGGCGAAGGAAATAAATGGAACGCAGCGGGGAGATGGATTAGGTGGACCCGGAATGGACGGGCCGTAGGAGCGGCCCGATAAGGATAGGCGGTTTTGAGCTGGCGACAAGGAAAAAAGAGGAAGAAGACGCGCGGACAATTAGAAAAGGGTCGTGAGTATAAGTCATTATTTGGGTAAAAGGAAATAAAACAAATGTGTTTTAGGAAGAGATAATGATAAAGAAATTTGATAAGAGAAAGGAATAGGATAATCACAAAAAGGAAAGGATAAACATAAGGAAATAAAATAATTAAGGAAATGAAAGAAAAGGAAGGCCAACCACCTATATAAAGAGAGGGCCATCCCAAATCCTAGGCGTCCTCACTTTTCCTCTTTTCAGTGCTGCCGTGAGAAAGAGAGAAAGAAAGAGAGAGAAGAAAAGAAAAGGAGAAGGAACTAGGCGACCACGGCAAGGCTGCGGAGCTTGGCTTACTACACGAAGAGGACTCGGGCACTCAACAGATACGTTCCAGTCAGACAAGTTGCTCAGGTGAGTGCAGTTTTTAGCTATGCCATGGATCTTCCTTCTCCTTCTATCGATCGTTAGAAATCACTAGGGAACACTCACTTGTTATGATCTGGTTTAAGAGTTGTTCTTATGTTTATGTTTAAGTTAATATGCTGATGAATAAACTTGCTTGTTGATTGATTGATGATTGTTGCATGGCTAGAACTAGGGGCGGCACAACTAGGGTTTCCAAACTCTAGTTGTGAACCGCGTGTTTGACATGTAAGACTAGGGCGGCACGGCTAGGGTTTTCTAAACCCTAGTTGTGAACCGCGAGATGAATCATTGGTTAGGAAAGAGACGAGCGGCGCGGCTAGGGTTTCCTAATCCTAGATGTGATCCATTCAATAGCTAAAGGAAGAAAAAGAAAGTTTAAATGAACCACATGAACTAGATGAATAAGGTGGCGGTTAGGGTTCTTAACCTTAGGCCGGAACCGCTTGAAAATTGAATAAGAAAAGTAAAGGAAACGGTTTGGGTTTTGCATGTAGATCATATTGGTTGTTTGATTGTTAATTGTGATTGATGTGAATGGAATAGGAAATGTGAAGTTCTGCAGACCGAGATTACCCGCCTGGCAGGCCGTGGTCAATATCGATGGCCCTAGCAGTGTGTACGCGGTACGAGATCGGTAAGCTACCGCGAGCGGTAAGCCGAGGACTCGACCGCGAGACACATAGCGATGGGATCGGTAAGCTTGACCATGGGCCGCGGGCTTGGGACCGGTCCAAGGTTCGGAAAGGAACGATGAATGGTAATGGTAGTTCTGAGGACTGTGTTCACATGTCGATAGACCACGGTCCATGTCGATGGTCTGGTGGTACGTACGTGGTATGAGATCGGTAAGCCTTCACGATGAACCATGGTCTCCGGACCATGCGATCATGGTAACGAGCTGAGGACTCGCACGTGGGACGTATCCGGACGGGACCGGTAAGCTGGGACGTTGGCTATCGATTTGTGACCTGACCAAGGTTCGTATAAGGATCGCATCGGTAAAACGGTGATGGCTTAGTAATAAGGTCAGCCACATGGCTGGGATCGATCCAACATGTCGAGGGCACGCCGGGCCGCAGGGCCGCGTGACCGGTAAGTTGCTGGCTAAGTACTTGGACGTTTGGTTGGGACGAATCTTGATGCTTCGATCGGAATGATGGCTTACGGATCAACGGGTCCGTAAGTGTAAGGATAGTGACAGCTTCGACTGAAGATGGTGGGACCATCAACGCATGCGTAACCTGGACTTTGGTCGCAGGTCCAGATTCGGCTGAGTCCAATTAGGTGGGGGCATGATTGTTAGAATGGAATGAATGAAATGAAAAGAATGTATGTAATGATTGAAATGAATGAAAGTGAATTGTGAATTGTTTACGAACGTATGGAAATGAGAATTAAATGATAAGATAAATGATATATACGGACTAGGTAAATTAAAGGGACTGAACAGCTAAGATTAGTATGATTGGTTTGATTAACCGGACTGCTTGAATGTATGATGTTAGGATGTTAGATGCTTGTTATAGTTAGAGCCAATCTCATGAGTAATTCAATTACTCACGCCTACGTCTAATGAATACATGTTAATGAGTTAGCATGGTTTGAAGTGCAGACCAACAAAACCATCGAAAATGTACGAGGAATGTTTTAATTGATTTTATTATGTATTTGATTTTGCCATGCAAAATTTTAATAATATTTTAATAATAGCTGTTTTCAAAAGTCAGTTTGTTTGGGTCGGGTGGTACATGTATCCTAGTAGTTTTGGCCAGCACCCCTACTTAAAAATAAAAGGCTAAAGGAGCGAGTGTCGATGAGCAAATAAATGGCAGTCCTGACTGTCAATCACATTGTCTCACTCACTCGTTTCCCTGCTTCTCCCTTCTGTTCTTACGCTCACCGTCTCTTCCTTTATCCATCCTCCTCGTCGATCAGAAGATTCAATCTCTTTTCCCTCAAACCATCTCGCTCTTCCGCATCCATGTCGTCGTCTTCCCCCGACGGTGCTGAGACTCCTCATCGAGAGAAAACTACCGCTCCTTATGGCTCCTGGAAGTCGCCGATCACTGCCGATATCGTATCCGGAGCTTCGAAGCGTCTTGGGGGCACCGCCGTTGATTCTCGCGGCCGTCTTGTCTGGCTCGAGTCTCGGCCAACTGAATCCGGGTATTTCTTTTTCTTTTTGACTGATTCTAATTTCTACTTGATTCCAGATTGGAAAGTAGATTCATAGGGCGTCAAGTTGATATCTATTTTGATGCAACCTTAAGAATCATTTATATTTTGGTTGGTCTTGTTTCTACTATGCTCATGATGGTAAATTCTTATCAATTTTTAAAGGCGAGGGGTTTTAGTGCTCCAAGGGGATAAACCTGGAGATGAACCAATCGATATTACACCGAAAGAGTTCGCTGTGAGGACTGTAACTCAGGAGTATGGTGGTGGTGCTTTCCGGATTTCATCAGACGACACACTTGTTTTCTCCAATTATAAGGATCAGCGGCTTTACAAGCAAGGCATTGCTGACAAAGGTGATGCCACTCAATTCCCAAGAGGATCAATCTCTGTTGCTTATCTTTTTACATTCTGGTTATTTTCATGAACCCACGGTAGAAATATATACTCTATATCCTTACCTTGGCAAGTTCTGATGCTGTCTACTGTCTTGTTGACATTCAGATTCGTATCCGAGGGCAATTACCCCAGATTACGGTGCGCCGGCTGTTACTTATGCAGATGGAGTCTTTGATACACGCTTTAACCGTTACATTACTGTTAGGGAAGGTGGGTTGGTCACTACTGTTGAGGGTGTTGTCTAATGTCTACATTTGTGTTTTATCGAGATATACTTACTGACTGATTGGCTGGATATCTTTTATAGATGGTCGCCAGGACAGATCAAACCCAATTACGACAATAGCGGAGGTCTATCTGAGTGGAGAGACACTTGAAGGTCGATTATCGAACTTTAATGAATGAAGTATTATCACTTGCATTGAACGTTCTTATTTGTTACTACAGCTGATTACTTACACCCAAGTTTTCTTTCTGATATTTGGGATCCAGAACCAAAAGTACTCGTGAGTGGCTCCGATTTCTATGCATTTCCACGCTTGGATCTCAAGTGTGAGCGACTGGCATGGATTCAATGGAGTCACCCTGATATGCCCTGGGATAAAGCAGAGCTGTGGGTTGGGTACATTTCTGAGGACGGGTGAGCATGTGCTAGTTTTTTACCAAATGCACTGCATATCGCTTTTGGTTCAAAATTCTTAGTACTGATATTCTTAGCTTATCAGGGATCTTGAAGCGCTGATTTGCATGCTTTATAGTTATTTTTCTGTATTAACCATAGTTATACCTTTCTGCAGAAACATTGACAAACGTGTATGTGTTGCTGGTTGTGATCCCAAATATGTTGAATCACCCACTGAACCAAAGTGGTCATCAAGAGGTATTTATCTATGATGAATGAGATATATGCAGAAAATTATTCTACCCTTAAATGGATTATAAAAGCCTCTGGAAAAAGATTGGTCAGCTTTTTCTAGACATGGACCGTCGATTCCTGACTTTATTTATTTCTCGCGTTTAGTAGTTGAGCTTTTCTCAATAGTTTTAGCCGTTGCACTAAAGGAACTTTTTCTCTCTGCTCTCTTGTTTCCACTTGTTGCAATCGTCTTTCCTATATTAACTATTGTAGTAATTAAGCACTCCTTGGAAATATTAGGGAAAGCTAGAGCCTTTTAATGGATGTCATCATGATTGTTCTTCAAACAATTTATGTTGTATTAGAGCTTTGAAAGTGGTAAATTTGCTATATTTCTCATATCGTAATTAACTGTCATTCTCATAGTTCGATTTACCTCAGACCCCTCTAATTTATTATGCAGGCGAACTCTTTTTTGTAACTGACAGAAAGAACGGATTTTGGAATATTCATAAATGGGTAAGACAGCTTATATTTGCCAATTGTACTTACATTTAGTCTTCTAGTCTGCCTTTGCGTGTGTGAACTTGTTTTTCTTTTGATTTGAAATAGAGGTAGTTTTTCAATCATTAAGAAAAGTCTGGAGGAATTTTTGTCATTGGCTTTTACAAAGTTGACTAGCAGGACCCTAAAATTAGAATCCTTGTTCTCAGAGGAGAGTATACTCTCAAGTGGTGGATCTAATGTTTATTTTGTTATTTATAATTACTGGTAAGTTCTTAAAATTTTGGGATAGAGGTTTCAACCCACTAATATTTTGCAGTTAAAAAACTTCTCTTAAAGAAAGTTTACTTTGGTCACAAAGAAATTGCTAATGCCTACATGTTTACTACCTTTCTCCTTATATTTCTTTTTGCTCTTTCTCTTCGTGTTGCAGATTGAAAGTACCAATGAGGTTGTTTCTGTATATTCTCTTGATGGTGAGTTTTCAAAACCACTATGGGTTTTCGGTACAAACTCCTATGAAATAATCGTGTGCTCTGAAGAGAAGAACGTAATTGCATGTAGCTATAGGTAACACGGTTCAGACCAAAATTCAAATACTTCCTGTTTTCCTGTTTGATAACAATTTATTGTCCCTGAATGCAGGCAGAAAGGAATGTCATATCTTGGCATTGTGGATGATTCGCAGGGTTCATGTTCTCTGCTCGATATTCCTTTAACTGATTTTGATAACATTGTAATATAACTATCCTGTTGTTTTTTAATGTCAATGCATTTTATCCCAATTGAATCTGAAAGTAATGAAAAACAGTATATTTTCAGACATTGGGAAATCAATGCTTTTATGTTGAGGGAGCATCAGCGGTTCATCCACCATCGGTTGCCAAGGTAAAAATGATGCTCGTTTTAGGTTTTGACTAAGTATGAGTTGTTTCTGATGAGCGAGAGATATTTATGTTTATCCTATTTACAGGTAACACTGGATCAGTGTAAGATGAAAGCACTTAGTTCTGAGATTGTTTGGTCTTCGTCACCGGATGTTTTAAAGTACGAGGCCTTCTTCAGCGTGCCAGAGTTGATTGAGTTTCCAACAGAAGTTCCTGGTCAAAACGCGTATGCGTACTATTATCCTCCATCCAATCCGGACTACAATGCTAGCATAAAAGAGAAACCTCCATTGCTAGTGAAGAGTCATGGTATGCTGTTTTTTTATTAAACTTGACCAAAATACATCCTTAGTTTCCACCTTGTTCATCTAAAGATCATGTTTTCATTTCAAGAATTTGCTTTAGCCACAACATGCAACATGAATATTAGAATCTGCTATACATGCAACATTTATCATTTTTGCCGACAATCTGATTCTGCAGGAGGTCCTACTGCTGAATCACGTGGATCTTTAAATCTGAATATCCAGTACTGGACCAGTCGAGGGTGGGCATTTGTTGATGTCAATTATGGTGGAAGCACAGGTCTGTTGTTATGGTTTTTGGTAACCCCAATGTTACTCAGTTACATTGTGTCTGTTTGTCATTATAATTATTCTGCTAGGATCAGACTCTGGATTGTGAAAATCTCTTTTATTATCACCATTGCAATGAAGAATCACCGACCAAATCTAATAGGAATCTGAAACAGAACCAAGAAAGACCTAGGCTTTTGTTGATAGAGAACCCAGAAACTCTGCCAAACTTCACAAGGTCCGAAACCAATTCCCAAATCACTCAACAGCCTCCCTTAACTCCGCCCTCTTGTAATTTTATTGATTCGGTTCATTGATAGCATGTGTACTCAATGTGACTCTTATCATATTCTTGTTAAAGTATCTTGTCTCAATGTCGATGTCGTATTCTCACCATGTTCGTCTCCCACAGGGGTTTGTTGTGACAAAGTGTAACATTATTTTGAAGGTTATGGTCGAGAGTATCGGGAGCGGTTGTTACGGCGGTGGGGTATTGTGGACGTTGATGACTGCTGTGGCTGTGCTAAATATTTGGTATGTAGTTTCTTAGTCTATATTAAGTGAAACAAATTTGGAGCAAACTCGAAAACATGTATTGGTATGCGCAGGTGGCTTCTGGGAAGGCAGATGCTAAGCGGCTGTGTATATCTGGAGGTTCTGCAGGAGGGTACACAACTCTTGCATCATTGGCTTTCAGAGATGTATTCAAGGCTGGAGCGTCCTTATACGGAGTGAGTACAGAACCATTGCATATTCTAGCTTTTCTTTCAGTTTCGTGATTTTGTCGTTATTAAGTTGGATCTTGTGAATGCAGGTGGCCGACTTAAAAATGTTGAAAGAAGAAGGTGCCAAGTTTGAATCCCGCTATATTGACAATCTCGTTGGTGAGTCAAATGCTTGGAAGAGAATTTTTATCTTTTGCTTTCATTTTTTGTAACTTTTGGTTTTGTAAATGCAGGAGATGAGAAGGATTTCTATGATCGATCACCAATCAACTTTGTGGATAGGTTCTCTTGCCCGATCATCCTATTCCAGGGACTGGAAGACAAGGTTGTTTATATGTTCGGTTCTTAGTTTATCTTTTTATTCGTTTACATCTCAGTTGCCTATTTCTTTGAGTTGAATGCCTCTCTAGTACAAAATTGCTTAAACTTAGATTTCAGCAACATCCGGATTCTTGATTGATAGTAATATAAGTTGGTGTGTAGTAATGGGAACACATTTCATTGCAGGTTGTAACCCCAGATCAAGCTCGTAGAATCTATCAAGCATTGAAGAAAAAAGGTGTTGCTGTTGCTCTCGTGGAGTACGAAGGAGAGCAACACGGTTTTCGCAAGGTAAGAAGGCTAATCTTGAGCACTTAAAATTAATAATAACAACTTGTCTTAAAAAAGGGATCCTAATAGCATATAATATAACAGGCGGAGAACATCAAATACACGCTTGAGCAGCAGATGGTCTTCTTTGCCCGAGTCATTGGTGGCTTCACAGTTGCAGATGACATCACTCCTTTGAAAATTGAAAACTTCGACTGATATTGTGGAGATATCCATGTTTTAGACTACTTCTTGGAATAAGAATGCTCACAGGGCAGTTCATTACACCTTTTGATAGATATATCTTTATCACATTCAAAAGCCAAAAAAGGCAGTTCATTATGCATCTTATCTGTTTTCCTTGGAAGCGGAAAAAAATACAATTCATAACTAAAACTTCTTCTCATGTATGGTACTCACCTAGTTTTATATTAAGATCTTTGTGCTTTTACTTATAAATTATTTAAAACGCTTCAGAATCATTTTAAAAGCAATGCATATACATTCCAATAACAGTAATATTTTGAAATCACCAAGACACATCAATAAGTATTATA
Organism: Euclidium syriacum; assembly: GCA_900116095.1. Taxonomy (NCBI): domain Eukaryota; kingdom Viridiplantae; phylum Streptophyta; class Magnoliopsida; order Brassicales; family Brassicaceae; genus Euclidium; species Euclidium syriacum. Next base: position 3,007,669 of record FPAK01000017.1, read on the forward strand.
ACCATTATTTAAGATTTACGATTGAATAATAATACTCATGGCTGCTTCTTGGAGTATCTGTGGGTAAAGTTCTTGAGCCTGGAAAGTCCTTCTATGAGGAGGTCGAGCTCAACGGCAAAGGTGATTCGTAGCCAGTTCTTAAGCCCAACAGCTCGACCTGCATTGCATTTGATTATTTTAACTGTCGGTAACTAACTGATAACGAAGATTATAATATTATTACCTGGTAGGATGATAACGGATTCCTCTTTAGCAAGCTTGGAGCAGAAGTCTACATCATCACTGATATCTTGGAGTAGCGAAAGGTTTAACCTCACCTGCACCAAACAAAACGTGTTAGCCTTTAAAAGCTTACGCTTGACCGGATGAATAGTCTGATTCACTACCATGGTGAACATTGACCCGTCGGGTTTGCAGGGGCAAGTGATGCAGGGGATCTTGAGAATCTCCTCGTAACAAATCTCTGCACATTTTCTCACCGTTTCGAGTTTCGAGGCGAAGAACTCTTGTTTTGTATTCGCAATGATATCAGGAATTGCGCCCTGAATGAAGGTTGCAGGATCCGTCGACATGTTGAGTACGTTGGTAAGAGTTTGAAGAAACTGATGGGATAAAAGAAACAGAGATTATATGTCACAGATACATTCTTGAGAAGAAATTAATCATAGAGTGCAACTCAAGAACAAACCCCGGAATCTTTCATGATGTTATGAGGGTCAAGAGTGACCATCCAGCCAAGTCTCCAGCCAGGAACAAACCATCTTTTAGAAATGGCGCCTAAAACAATTACGGGCACTACCTCTGCAAACTCTGCCATGGACACAAATGGTTTGTCCCCAAACGCAAAATGGTCGTACACTTCGTCTGCCATCACAAGTATTCCAAGCTTGCAAGCCGTCTCTGCAATCTTCATCCAACCATATAAAGAACGAGTATCCATTTCAAAAATCCATCAAACACAGAAATAATGAATAAATGAGACACCTTTTGAAGATGTTGACGAGAGAAAACGTTTCCACATGGATTGCAAGGGTTGATAAGAACTAAAGCCACGGTTTTGTCGTTAGCAAGAGCTTCCACTGAATCCAGATCAACCTCCCAAGCGTTTTCCGGTAGGAGGTCAAAGTAACGGACCTCTAGGCCGCTGAACGATGCTCGGGAATCATACATCGGGTAAGTGGGCCGAGGCAGCAGAATGTTTGCCCCAGGAATCGCCAGTGCGGAGATCAAAACCTCTATGGCTTGTAAACAACCACCTGTGATATGAACATCATCTGGAGATATCTCGTATGAGAGATCCCGGGAGAGATACTCTGCAACAGCCCTATCATTTCAGGTTGAAATCATGTCAGCACTAATCACAACATCAAATTAAAGAGCAAAAAAATTAAAAAATCTTTACTTCCTGGCGACGGGTTGACCGGAAGCAGTAGCATAGTTGTTGAACTTGCTTGACCGGACAGCATCGCAGATGGCTTCCACGGCTGATGGATCGGTACTGAAGCACGGGAACGGTGAAGGATCGCCGTGTCCCAGGGGGACGACGGGTCTGCAGTCGCCACCGTCGAGATTACTAATCAAGGTTTTAAGATAATCACGAATGCTCAGCGTGGAAGATCGTTCCACGACCTCGTTCGCCCCGAAGTTCCATCGCTTGGCTCCGATTTCTCCCATTTCAGGCAACTCAATTTGTGACTGTGACTGCCTCTCCTCTTACTTCCAAGTCTTATTTTCCTGATTACTAAAACAATATCGGCCGAAGTTTGTTCTCTTCTTACGTGGCAAAACATTGTAATGATTACATTATATGTAGTAGGATGAGGATCAATTGATATTTTTTTTTTCGGTCTGGGAGGATCAATTGATAAAATACTCTCTTACTCCTTTATTCTAGAAGAAAATGAGGATTTTTATAATGAATCAAGGGTATAAAGCAAATTCGAACCAAATAGGAAGAATACAAAAAATTCTTGGAAATCGCAAATACATTTCCTAACATTTTATTCACAAGATATAAATTTTTCAACTAACCAAAGGACAGCTAAGGATGGGGAGCTATTTATTGGTGCCAAAATACCGGTTCATAAAGAAATGAGAAAAAAGACCAGAACAGGCCCAACTGGGGATAAGAAAGCCCACTGAGGTCTTATCAGAGAAAAAGTTCGCCAAGACTCAGTCAAATACAAAGTATAAACGGCAACGTCGGCAAGTAACGGATGTCAATATTAAATGTAATTGACAAATTAAGATTCTTAAATGGATAATCAACATACTTAGTGAGGAGGAAAGACAGGTTACGAGGCTATAAAAGGAAAATGATACGAAGAAAAAGGAATCCATTATCATATAGCACTCCTAAATATGCTATAACACTAGTTATTTGACACAATTTCTTTGTTCCAAACTCAACACCATTGCTCATCTTACTTTAAAAAATTCTAAGTTATCTTGTGTATTCTGTGTTTGATCGCATGGTTTAAACACTTGTTTTCTAATTCTCACAACAATTATCATCTTGTCACTCGTTTTTTTTTTAATATATAAATAATAACTTGATCCGTAAACCACAAACATGATCCAAATCTTTGACTAAAAAATTATATCATCTACATCTAGCACATGAAAAATATTTCTCAATGTAAGTTTGTATCCAAAGGTGATTTTAGAATAAATTTTCCGCCACCTTTGATCTATAATGTTGCGGAGTTTTCCATGAAACGATCTCGTTTTCGCTGTCCTTCCAACAGGTAGATAACATCTCACAATCAATGCAAATATACCTAGTTGACCCATGATGCGATCGGGTTTTCAAGTTTTCAAATTTATAAATACCTCAACCGTTGCCAAAGTATAAATAAATACTAGTTGTAGCAGTTGAGTGATCGAACCCAAAGAACCATGGTAGTTTATCGAAAGGTTTGAAAACCGGATATAAATCGGATGTAAAGCAAGGGGGTTTTATTGCTTTGTTTTGTGAACTTTAGTATATACTAATTAACTTAATAAGTTTTGAATATAAGATAAAAGGTGTTGGTTTTATGGGAGAAGATATTGATTAGGAGTTATCTTAGATAGACTAACCTAGGAATAGGGTTTTCAAGTTCTTGTCTAGGGGTTTATTTTACAAGTGGTTAATTCGATTCACCTGATGGTGTCTCGGCGAGAAGTGTTTCACTAGCTAATTGCTCTAACAACGAGCACATTGAAAGGAACAAATAATTACCGGCCTAAAGGTTTACCAATGCCATTACTATTCTTATTGTGGCGGTTTGATTCTAATCTCATTGGTAGACTCAAACAAAATTTAGAGTACAAACTAACTCTCTATATCACTCACCTAACATGTTAAACCATTTGAAATGAGCCTAACGCAATATGAGGCATTAATTATGCAAATGTTTCCATAGTTCATCCTTAATGTCTAGTTGAAACTAGTCTTGTTAGGGTAGAGAAAACATCTCTATTAAGATAAGATTGAGTGATAGAAGATGTCACTAGCTTCATCTCAATCCATCTCCAATGACCTATAGTTATGAGAACTATTGATTTCTTAAATTAATCAATTGATTAACCATAATCATGATTAGTAACTAATCGCTCCTCTAACTTATCTTGCCCACTTAATCCATATGAGAACTACTTACACATAATGAAAATTAAAGAAAGAAGATATAAAACAAAAGACATGAAAACTTCTATAAAATAAAGATAACAAGACAAAATAGATATTTTTACATAAAATATTTAATATATAAGATGCTACCGATTAGGAAGTAAAAAGGGAACAAAAACAATAAAAAATGTGTCAAATCAAGTAGTGTGTCTCCAAATGTCGAGCATACAATATTTATAAGGATCCAAGGTCGGTCATGGGTATTTTAGTCATTTTCATGAACTAGGCGCCTTGGTATCGATCGATACGGGTGGTTATCTGAAAAGGTCCTAATATTATAAGGATCCAAGGTCTTTTCTTGGCTTTCTCCCATAGCTCATTGACTTCCTTGATTATCTGAAAAGATCATAATATGTACAAGAAACATGATAATGAAGATTTCTAGGACTCCTATGATGCAATGCATGAAAAACTACCCTATAATGCATAAAATATGAAATAGAGATGGATTTATTGATATAAAATGTGTAGAAATTACGTGCTAAAACTTTCAATTTCTCATCTGATCAACCGGTATTGTAACACCAAGTCTTGGGATGGCTTTCCACAACGTTTACTTCAGCGACCACCATGCACATGTCTTCCTCCATCAGGTGTGCCTGGTATTTATCTTCATCTTTCTTTAGAAGTTGGACCTTCTTTTTGTGGTATTTTATAGGCTTTATGGCTCGTTTTCTCACAGTCGTGGCAGTTTCTAGCAAATTTTTGCTTGTACCGCACATGCTTCTTCCTAAAGTTCGTCGAGGCCTTTACCAGACCCCTTCCCTTTGTTTAAATGCTCTTTATTTTACCCCTTGTTGTGGTGCTCCACCATATTCTCGTTGGGTTTGAGGATTTTCACACTAATATGTCTTCGGTTGATCGATTCAATGCACAATTTTACAACCGATATTCAAGAGTCATCTATTTTTTTTGAGTTTTTAGGTAGTTCTTGAAATTCATCCACCTTGAATAAGTTTCTCGATGAAACACGCAATATGTTATGTCTCACATGTTTTCGTGCTCTCCGCCTAATCTCGTGGTTGAGATTCGGCAGCTTCTCTGCTTGTTATAGGTCTGGGAGTCCACTTTTTTCATTCCATAAACTTCTCAACAATGGATTTATGTGATCTAGCCACGGTTCGGCGTGTGTGTGGCTATTTATTTTTTCGTCACGTGTGTGGCTGTTTTGATCTCTCTTTTACATTTTAGTATCCCAACACGTTTTGAACTTAACCATAAATATACCTCTTTTAACAAATTTTCTCAAAGTTCAAAATAAAATTAAAAAAAAAAGCAAATTTCTCCAATTTCCAAATTGGACAAAATCCACAATTGTCCAATTGATGCATTTTAAACTAACATTTTTTATTCAATTTAACAAATGAATACTCTTATCTCTTAGAGCTCACATCGAGGTTTCCAGTGACCTCAAGTACATGCAATTCCAATAAACATATTCGCTGGAAAACCACCGGAAAGGACAAAACCACTTTGTTAAAAGCAAAGGTCCAACACCCAGGATCAAGTGAACTTGTTAGAATAATCCTACGTGCAATTCTTTGAAAGCTAATCCAAAGAGAGAAGTTAGTATGAGTTCGAAGCCAATTTAGAAACAAACGAACTCACTCGCTCACGAACAGGAAACATAAAAGAAAATACAAGAAGCAATGGCTGTTTACATTTTGATTTAGTTGTAAGTTGAGAGTTAAAGAAGGGGAGTGAATCTATCTAATGGGAGGCCATAGCTAAGGTGTACTTATGCTTGAGATAAGCTTTGATGAAAAGGTCTAACTCACCATCCATTACAGATGTGATATCAGAAGTCTCATGACTTGTTCGCACATCCTTAACAAGTTTGTAGGGATGAAACACGTAGTTCCTGATCTGCTGTCCCCACTCAGCCTTCACTGCATCTCCTCTTATTTCCTTGATTTCAGAGGCACGTTGCTCCTCCGCAATCACCAACAGTTTTGCCTTTAGTCGACTCAGAGCTCTCGTCTTGTTCGCCAGTTGACTTCTCTCCTCTGCAATCACCAAGCAAGTAAAAGAGAATAAAATCAAAAGGACTTTCTGGATCCATATTCAGTTCTGAGACTTGAACAAACCTGTGCATTTGACTGCAACGCCAGTAGGGATGTGAGTGATCCTCACAGCAGTCTCAACCTTGTTAACATTCTGTCCTCCTTTGCCACCAGCCCTGGTGAAACTGATCTCAAGGTCCTCCTCTGGTATTTCAACTTCCACAGCTTCCTCAGGGAGAAGTGGCATCACATCCACACCAGAAAAGCTTGTCTGCCGAAGGCCTTTGGAATTGAATGGTGATTGCCTTACAATCCTATGAGTTCCTTTCTCCCCTGAAAGGTAACCATATGCATAACGCCCTTCGATTTCAAGTGTCGCTGACTTAATCCCTGCTTCCTCTCCAGCAGACATTTCAGAAATTCGTGTCTTGTACCGCTGCTTCTCTCCCCATCTCATATACATCCTAAGAAGCATATCGGCCCAATCCTGCTCTGGAAGTTATCACAAGACTTCAATTAACATCTCTAAACACTCTTCATAAACAGTAATTTACCTGAGCATCTGTTCCTCCAGCTCCAGCCGTAATGTAGACTACAGCACCCTCTTTGTCATAGGGTCCTGATAGAAGCTGCGTTAGCTCAAACCGATCTAAAGCCTTATTCAACTCTTTGATGATTCCGATGGCTTCTTCAAGTAGGCTAACATCAGTAGAGTCCATCTCTTCTGTTAATTTAACAATTGTTTCTGCGTCTTCAACCTGATGAATCTCACGAGGCCAAGTATAAGGAGGCATACAATTCAGATCATAAAACCAACTAAACCAAGAGACAAATATATACCATAGTTTTAAACTCAGAAAGCGAACGCATCCGATCTTTGAGATCTGTCAAGGCTGAAAGCGTTTCTTGAGCTTTAGAACGATCATCCCAAAAAGAGGTGTCAGTGGCTTTTGACTCCAAATCTGCAATTTCTTGTTCTAGTTGCTCCAGACCAGCAGAAGCTCTGATCTCATCAACACGAGCTGATGCTAGTTCAACATCCTTCCTCAATGTATAAAAGTCTGTCACCAATGGAATAAAATCATCTTACAATATGAAACAAGACCCATAAACATAACAAGGCATTTTGCACAACGAAACAATTCCAATTTACAACTGTACCTTGCATCACCCACTCACTCGTATCACTTTCATTCGACACACTCAGGTTACTCTCCTGTGCAGCCAATAAAACTGAAAACAGAAATTAGACGAACTTGAAATTGTAACCCCAAAGGCAAGGTCCGAAGATCAAGACCACGACTAAATGAACTCTAAACTTGAAATTGTAGCGAGAAAGAGAATAACTGACTGGGCGAACTGAGACGACAGGACGATGAAGAAGAATACAAGAAACGGGGAAGTGAGAGACGAAGAAGAGGGACACTTGTTTTTTGAAGTAGCATAAACGCCGGTCTGTAGGCGGCAGCGAAGGAACGGCCGGTGAGAGGTCCGAGAACGCTAACCTCCATTGACAATTCTGCTTTCTCCAAATTCCTGGCCTCTTTCTTGCGTTTGCAATCGCCTCCTATGATATCACGAGTTATCCAGACCTTGCTACACGCCACGTCACCATCCCTTTTTTAATAAGTAAGAGTAAACTTATAGTTTGTTGTGGAAGCCTTTTAGCCTAGGATCAAGGATTTAAAGGATTTCACTCTTGAATATTGTTGTTTAACCAATTTAATGGATTCAAACATTTAGGAATTCCAGAGTGTTACACGTAAAATTGTCCGCTGTGGTCTCATATATAGCAAAAGTATTATCTGTCATAAGTGTGGTGTTATATGTAATACAATTAGGTTTAAAATTTCAGATTAAGTATAACAACAAGAGCTATGTATGTTTTATCATGTGTAAGGTTTCCACATGATGGAATGCTAGCTGATACACCACATATGCCTCGATTGATGCAAAATCATGGTCAAGGGCGTTGCAGACAAACGACGAAGTGACAGACGATACAAAAAGACACATTTTTCCGTCTACAATGGATTCTAGATACCTTGGGATGGAGTGATGACAAGGAAACTAGGTGAAAAGCACCCGAGAGCATGCCATGAGCCTGAGAGGATTCATGACTCCAATGCAGGAGATTGCTAGCCATGACACGCCAGAGACCAATAACAGGGCCAAGGAAGTGCATATATGAGCCAGTTGATGGTAGAAGGTCCACTAGGTTTGCCTAAATAGGAAGATCTTATCCCATGCGGGCATGAGGCGAAAATCTTGAGCGCTCGAGTCGACACCCAAAGAGACACACAACGTAAGTCGCGAGGCAAAGATTCTATACTAGGATGGAAAGCACACCACGACCATCCATCTTACAGTCGAAAACACCGACATACACATATCAAACGTACCGGTGGAAAGAGTGTTTATTGGTGGAGGCGGCCCAATAAACACACTATCCTTTAGGCTATTCAGGAAAATGAGAACATCCAAGACACGACTAATCCATTGTGTCACAATTCTACTAACACCGCCCTTTCTGGGGGGGGGGGATTAGGCTGAAGGGAAGAACAGATCTCCCAGTTCGAGACCAAAACCAAGTTATAGGTTTTTAATGGGTTGAGCTGAGGAAAAAAAAACTTATCAAAGATTTTGGATAGACTATTAATGCATCTTAGCTTATGTTAAGTTGTTTCTTGATTGCACAACTTATTTTTTTTAAGTTGATAAACTTGTATTTTAGCATTCTAGACCTTTTATTTATCACTCATTTAGCACCATTTAACGCCCATTTAGGTATTTTTGTGCATCATTCTACCACATTTTGCATCATTTAGTTTTTAGGACCACATATTGCATTTTCATTAGGGTTTGGTTTCTTTTTGGTTGTTTTCAGGTACTTAATGGAAAGGAGGGAGCAAAGGAGGACTCTTGGACCGGATTCAAGCTCAAACGACGGAGGAAAAAGCGAATGAAGTGAAGAACAACTGGAGATATTGATACAATATCGATCGATATAGGAAGCCTAGACGCGATGAATCAATTAGACCGACCTTGTTCCATATCGACCACCAGTATCGGTCGATATGGAGGGACCAGCGCACAAATTACCATTTTACCCATGGCCGACGTACTTGCTATATATAAGTATCCTTTCGGGTTATGTGCACAATAGCTTGCTATTATTTTACTTCCTTTTTAATTAGTTTAAGTACTTTGTTGTTAACCTTTTATTTTATGAAGATATTTTCATTTTAAATATCTTTTATTTTATTAAACAAGTTAAAATTAATTTGATCTCTCATCATGGTTTACACACAAACCATGTGTGAGTAATCCATCTTATGGCCCAAGGTCTAGTAAAGAGGAAAAATCAACTAGGCTAGATTAGAAAATCATGGATGATGAGGTTAAAACCTATTGTATTGATTGAAGCATGCTACCAAGGTTGGGACTAGCTAACTCAATCTTTGGAATCTAGGAACTTTGGGACTTAGGAACCAAATGTTGATTTGAGAAGGAAGGAGGTGTTGATCTAAGAATAGGAACACTATATTTCTCCTTAAATCTACCTACTAGGCAATTCAATACAAGATTCCTCTTGAAGTTGATCCAAAGAAAGGAACTTCAATGAATGGTGTGGGGATCTAAGCTTAAAGCTTGAGTACCTTCTAGTTAGTTTAGTCTAGTTGATAGACTAGAGGATAGGGAGGAGTTTATGATTGTGATTAACTCGAAGATCTATGTCTTGAACCTCGGTGGAATCCTTCCAATAGGCTTAAAATGGTGGGAAAGAGGGGATAGAGGATTAGTTATCCGTTGGAAACAAACTAGTTAACTAATATCTAGAATTGAAGAAATCACACAATACCCATATAAGGGACGTTACCCCCTAAACACTTAGGTTAGAATCTCACCATCATCCATAAGGTCCATTCAGCTAGCCAACCTTTCCTCCCTCTAATGCTATACCTTGGGGCATAACTCTTAATCTTGTATTTCAAATAATCCTAAAATCCTCCTTCTAGAAGCTATCTTGACCTAAATTAAAGTAGAATTTCCCTAGTGCCAACTAGGACCAAACCAACCAACTATAGATCCCCTTTTACTATAAATCGGCTTTGATAAGTGATTTTCGACGAATTGATAACTTCCGCGCTCCTTTGGGTTCGATCCCTCAATTTCTACAACGAATATAGCTTATACTTGGGTTAAGATTAAGGTGTTTTATAAATTTAAAACTTGAAAACACCGACACATCAAGTTTTTGGCGCCGTTGCCTGGGAGCAACTGGCAAGATTTATCGATGAATTTCAAACCAATTTGATTTGCCGAATTTTACCTTTTAACCCGACCGCCAATATCGACCATATATCAGTTGATACACCTGGTGTATCGACTTGATATCGATCGATACTGCGCGAGTTTCTGGGTACACTAGTCTGTGTTGATTCAATATCGATCGACACCCCTTTATATCGACTTTCTATCAGTCGATAAAGGTTTTGTATCGACTCTCTATCGGTCGATACAAAACATTCTATTAGATATTAGAATTAGTTCCTTTTCTTTTCAAAGCACGACCTAACGATACTTCTTTCACTATTCTTTGGTGATTTCAGGTGAAATGCGGAATAGTGAAGAGAAAATTACGCATAAATCGAGAAAGGAAGATGGACGTATTGGATTTCTTTACGAGGCAACACCTTTACTGTCCACAACAGGGATTAAACCCTCTCGTGAATCAAACGGGGATTTTGAAGTAAGGAACTCCACCTTCAAAATGCTGCAAGATAACAATTTCTTTGGAATGCCACATGAAGACCCGTTAGAACACCTAAGAACGTTTGAAAAGATTTGCTATACGGTAGTCTTCAATGGAGCACCAATAGATGGATTGAGACTTACGCTTTTCTCATGATCATGGGAACGAAATGTGCCAAGCGCCAACGTCAACACATGGGAAGATTGCAAAAAGATATTCTTGCTGAAATTCTTTCCTAGAGAAAGATTGATCAAACTTAGGGAAAGCATATCTGAGTTCAAACAAGGAACTCTAAGAGTTATATGAGGATTGAGACCGTTTTCGCGAATATACACGCACCAATACCCTCACCACAGTTTTGCGAAGGAGGCTCTATTGGGATACTTTCACAATGGTCTGGCAAATGAGTGGAGAGTGGTCAACCAAACTGGATGACACCTTATTGGCATATCGGACATCATACAAAACCCCGATCGGGACGACACCATTCAAACTCGCCTATAGTAAACAATGCCATCTTCCAGTCGAACTAGAGTATAAAGCATCATGGGCAACAAAACTCATGAATTTCGATATAAAAGAAGTATCTGAGAAAAGACTGATCCAGCTCGAAGAGCTAGACGAGATAAGACTAAACGCATATAAAAATGAAAAACTATACAAGGAAAGAACTAAACCCCAGCAGGACAAAAATTTAAGAAAGAAAGAGTTCAAGGCGGGAGAGCAAGTTCTACTTTTCAACATGCGCTTGCGTCTATTTGGTGGAGGAAAACTAAAATCGAGATGGGACGGACCATTCATCATAAAGGAAATAAAACCATATGGCGCACTTGTCCTACAAAGTGAACATTCAAACAAGTGCTTCATAGTTAATGGACACCGTTGCAAGCCATATTTGGGAAAGACTAACCGAGAGACAGATTATGTCAGTCTCAAAGACCCACCCTCCGCGTGAGACCCAAACAAAGCAATGTCAAGCTAAGTGATAATAAACAAGCGCATTTTGGAGGCAATCCCATGATACCCTTTGTATATAGGGTTCATAACCCATTATGTGTACATTATCAATTTTTCTTCTTTCTCTCATTTTTCTTTTCCAGAACTTTGCTAATAAGAAGCTGAGGATAGCTTCAGATAAGTCCAGAGGAGTGAAGGTGGAACGGCTTCTACAGCTATGCTTTACAAGAACAAAGGAAGGAAATATCAACCTATCGATCGATACAGTGCCTCTGTATCGGGGAAATATCGATCGATATGTTTGAAACGACAAAGGGAAGTTTCTAAATCGATATTGATACCCTATTGATCGATATGGCTATAACTGAAAAAAAAAAAAAATTTCGACGAGTTTAATGGGGCCCACATCGATTTAACCCTTCATCTTTCTTCCTTCCCTATAAACTTACCATTTTCCTCTTACCCAACACTCTTCCATCAACTATTCATCTTTTCTCCAAAATCTCTCTAAAATCATTTGAATTTTTGAGTTTGAAAGAAGATTTAGGAGATTTAAATTGTTTTAGCATCTAATTCCATTTCAACCTAGGTAAATTTTCGGAATTCTCTTACATTTTTTACTAAGTTTTTCCTTGAAATTCCTCTTATGAAAAATTTGGGTGATTTTTAGTGAATTTAGTGGTTTAAATTCTAGGAAATCAATTTTTTCATGAAATAGGAAGTAAATAAATATGTTAAAACGTGTTGATGACGTAAATTTCGGGTTTTAAAGAGAAAAAAATTTCGAAACGTTTTGAAGTTGCATCGATCGATTTGACAAAACCCGGAAACCTTTCGATATCGAACCAATATCGATCGATACATATACTCATATCGTCTGGATATCGATTGATATAACTGGAAATCGTTTGTAACTTGATTTTTCTCTCTTTTGGAAATGTTGTAGGAGAACTTCGAAATGACAAGGACAAGGAAGATAGTTGAAGCCACTGAATCCAACAAGAGCGTGTAACCGAAGAAGAGCGTCTCAAGCAAGAAGCCCAAAGATCATGAAAAGCCAAGGAAGCAACCGGGAACAAATTGGAACAAACATGAACTCGAGAACTTGAAGGTTCTAAGAGAGATTTCAATTGAATCCACCAGATTCGCGAACAAGAAGGCCCTTGAAGACATGGGAATCCTCAATGATTTTAGCGATTTTATGTCAAAAATCGGGTGTCTCTCATTCCTCCACATGCAATGTCACACCTACCCGGAAATCACAAGGCACTTCTTGGCAACTCTCTCTCTCGAGTACGACAAGCCCACTGCGATGGAAGGAGATTATGAAGATGAGGAACCGGATGAGAAGGATAGTCAAGGAACAATCCGGTTCAAGCTTGGAAGCAAGGAATACGAGTTCACGATCGCCCAAGTTTGTCGAGCTCTCGGGTTTGATAATCATGAGTTCCGTTATTTTGGGTTCGATTCATTCCCATCGAGCTTTTAGATCTTGATTGGAGACGAAGAATACTCAGCACAAGAAACTCGAGTAAGCGCGATCAAGAATCCGATCATTTGCTATGTTGCTCGCCTCCTTGGTCACACTTTCTACACGAGGAAAGACTTGGCGACGATCCAAAAGAACCAGTTTCCTTTGCTCAACAAAGGTCTCAGAAGCATGAGTGTTTACAAGCTACCAACAAATGTGAACTTGGGATGTCTCTTGATCAATTCCTTCTTGAACACCATGAAGAAGGTAAAGGGAGGAAAGTGCAAGCTCGGGATTTTCATCGGTGGAGTAATCACATGTGTTTTGACGAGGTTGCGAATTGATATTAGTGGAGAGTATCGGAACCCGCGAATCCCGACGAGGGATTTTCCCTATTTGAGAACCATGGACTACTTTGTGGGCAAGAAGGAGGAAGGAGGTGTTTGGAGATGCATCTACGAGTGGAAAACAAAGAAGGAAGAAGAGGCATTGTTTGTTGCCAAACCAATTTGTTCCTTCAAACTCAAAGAAGAACATTCGCTTTGAGCTGTCATCGAGCCTCCTTATCCAAGTGAACGAGGAACACAAGTATGGAGATGAGGAAGAAAGTGTCGGCGGTCACCCATTCCTTGAAGAAGAAGAAGACGACGAAGAGATGTTTAAGATCCTAGACTACAAAGAAGAGGATTATGATAGAGAAGTCTTGCTTTGTGGACCAACACCGAGGATGTTAAGGGACGTGGAGGGTCGCGATTCCGAATACTTTCTCGGTTGCGTCAAATATCAAGAGAAGAGAAACCATCATGGAACTCTCTTCGATAAACTCATCCTCCGCACACTCTGCAACCTCGTGGGAAAGGTGAAACGGTTAACCAAGACGGTGAGAAAACAAAGGAAAGAAAATGAAGAGCTAAGGGCGGAGTCGAGCATGGCTAGAGAACGTCAAAGGTTCGAAGATGAAGCGTATGGAAGATTTAACTCTCAAGGAGGGATAATGATCCGCGAACCTGGACAGCCTCGCCACAGCTCCTCTACCCGAGAGCCCACCTATGAAGGAACCGGAAAGAGACCACGAATGGAGGACTCCGAGTCTTCCGATGAAGATTAATCATCAAGGTATCAACCAAACTTGTACATATTGCATTTTTTTCATTGCATTTTAGGATTAATTTCATTTTTGCATCATTAGATCAACATTTTTGCATAAGAAAAACAAGAAAAAGAACAAAATAAATCGAAAAAACAAAAAACTCAAAAAAGATTTTTGTCACCAAAAACATCATATCGATCTCTCTATCAATCGATAGAAATCATCTATCGGTCGATATTTGTGTCGATACGGATTTTCTGGTCAATTTTTCATTTTCTAAATTTTTCATCATTTGCTCTTTTTGAATTTTAAGCATTTAGTTAATATCCATTAGGTCATATAGGAGTTGCATAGGGATCAATGATGATAAAAACCTCTTTGAAAAGCAAAACTTAAAATTTTGGGAAATGGGACTTGAATTGCATTTTGGTGATGTGTTTAAAGCCATGAGGAAAGTTGAACAAGCTTTGATTTACATTCGTGCTAGTCCATTAGATTGCTAAGGGTAAATGCTTGCTGTGATTAGGGCCAAACCATAAAATTTCGGTCATTTAATTGTGATAAAGATTACTCGTGGATTTCTATTCGAATTTTTCACCACCCTCTTTCAAAAACTCAATGTTTCCTCTACCTATAACCCAAACCTTGATTTCAAGCCAAACATTATTCTTTTGAGATATGAGAGGCCTTTTTCTTTGGTGAATCCTTAGCAAAAAGTGTTGGGTTTTGGATGACAAAGGAGGAGACTCTTTAGATGCAAGCTACGCTTTAAGCTTTGCAATAAAATAAAATAAATAAAAAAAGAGAGAGGAGAAAAGGAGTAGGGTAGAGTTGTGAAAGGGAAACTTGAAAGATAAGAAAAGATGATTGCAAAATGGTTTCTTATGCGAGACAAAAACATAAAGAAAATCCCTTCTATTCACAAGAAAATGAGAACCGCTCTCTAAAAAAAAAAGTGAAATTAACTCAAATTAGTATTAATCTTTAATAAAATTACTAGCTTAGTATCATTCACTAAAAGTTTACTAAGTTAGTATTCAAGATGTGTAAAAAGACTAAATTGCCATTATGATTTGGTTCCTTTTTGGTTGTTTTCAGGTGCTTAATGGGAAGGAGGGAGCAAAGGAGGACTCTTGGACCGGATTCAAGCTCAAACGACGGAGGAAAAAGCGAATCAAGTGAAGAACAGTCGGAGATATCGATACAATATCGATCGATATAGGAAGCCTAGACGCGATGAATCAATTAGACCGACCTTGTTCCATATCGACCACCAGTATCGATCGATATGGAGGGACCAACACACAAATTACCATTTTATCCATGGCCGATTTACTTGCTATATATAAGGACCCTTTGGGGTTATGTGCACAATAACTTGCTACTATTTTACTTCCTTTTTAATTAGTTTAAGTACTTTGTTGTTAACCTTTTATTTTATGAAGATATTTTTATTTTAAATCTTTTTTATTTTATTAAGCAAGTTAAAATCAATTTGATCTCTCATCATGGTTTACAGACAAACCATGTGTGAGTAATCCACCTTATGGCCCAAGGTCTAGTAAAGAGGGAAAATCAACTAGGCTAGATTAGAAAATCATGGATGATGAGGTTAAAACCTATTGTATTGATTGAAGCATGCTATCAAGGTTGAGACTAGCTAACTCAATCTTTGGAATCTAGGAACTTTGGGACTTAGGAACCAATTGTTGATTTGAGAAGGAAGGAGGTGTTGATCTAAGAATAGGAACACTATATTTCTCCTTAATCTACCTACTAGGCAATTCAATACAAGATTCCTCTTGAAGTTGACCCAAAGAAAGGAGCTTCAATGAATGGTGTGGGGATCTAAGCTTAAAGCTTGAGTACCTTCTAGTTAGTTTAGTCTAGTTCATAGACTAGAGGATAGGGAGGAGTTTATGATTGTGATTAACTCGAAGATCTATGTCTTGAACCTCGGTGGAATCCTTCCAATAGGCTTAAAATGGTGGGAAAGAGGGGATAGAGGATTAGTTATCCGTTGGAAACAAACTAGTTAACTAATATCTAGAATCGAAGAAATCACACAATACCCATATAAGGGACGTTACCCCCTAAACACTTAGGTTAGAATCTCACCATCATCCATAAGGTCCATTCAGCTAGCCAACCTTTCCTCCCTCTAATGATATACCTTGGGGCATAACTCTTAATCTTGTATTTCAAATAATCCTAAAATCCTCCTTTTAGAAGTTATCTTTACCTAAATTAAAGTAGAATTTCCCTAGTGCAAACTAGGACCAAACCAACTAACTATAAATCCCTTTTTACTAGAAATCGGCTTTGATAAGTGGTTTTCAATGAATTGATAACTTCCGCACTCCTTTGGTTTGAGCTCTCAATTTCTACAACGAGTATAGCTTATACTTGAGCTAAGATTGAGATGTTTTATAAATTTAAAACTTGAAAACACCAGCACATCAGAGGTTGTGTGATGCTTATTGATGGTTGATTGGTTATATCGCACGCTATGAATGTTTATCGTTCCTTATTATTCACTCGCATGTTTGATAGTGATTGCTTGTGTATGGGTTGTAATGGGGAACTAATGCATGTTAGTTGAGGACCTTAACTCACTGAATTAAACTAGTTCGTTCATTCCTCACTTCGATGCGCATGTAGCCAGTATAAGTGAAAACTTGTAGCGAGACTCAAAAATGTTAGGAAAACTGGAGTATTATTATATGTCTTTATATAAAACCTTATCTATGATATATAAAACGTATGACTTGTTTTGGCGTTAGGCCATGCCCACGTACTTATATGTTAATTTTGTTTATAAACAGAATATTATATAATGCATAAAAGTGTGTTTGTTAAAATGTGTGGGTCCGACTAACACAACTTCAAATATATATATATGGAGAAGCCTCATGTCGCGATCTAGAGGAACGGGCTCACTGATGAATCGACTAAGGTGATGCTGAACTTAAAGATGTGAAGGTTTGATTGTTTTGTCATGATTATTTGAGGTGTGGATATGGTTTTGTTAGAAATGAGGATTAAAAATTGAAGCTTTATCGTTGAGACCTCAAACAAGTGATATTAGATTGGCGCTCTAGAACTAAACAAAAACTTTCATGGTCAAGTTTTTTCGTTTAGACAACCCATACATCTAGATGTCTCATAGTGTATAGATTAACTAAAAGAGTTTATGATTTGTGCTCCAAATCTTGTATTTATGGCCCCAAAATTCTTTTTCAATAACTAATGGCCTAATAGATTTCACACATGCTCTCATGGACAATCCTTTAAGCACCTTATGGTTACTGAATGTTCAAACTCTATTGTTTAAGTTAATTATCTTTTTACAAAGCTTTAGAATTCATGTTAAAGATGGAAACTTTAAAAGAAATTCCTATAAATTAGGACTACAAAGTCAAAGATTCAGCATGTCCTTCCATATGCACACCCATGTTGATGTTTCTACTCATAAGTGGGTCATGGTTTCTACTCAAGGGAGATAACCAAATAGCAAGTATTAAAGAAGAAAGCAAAAAAAAAAAAAAAAAGAGAGAGGTGAGAGCTCTTCTCATTCCATGAGAAGATTTTGTTTCCTATAAGAAAGAGATAATCGTTTGGCAAAGATAGACTCCTATCTTCAATAAACTCATAAAAAAAAAACTCAAACCTTAAGAGCAACAATGGAGGTCACCCTCCACTCTCTCTCTTCGCTTTCTAAACTTTGAATTTCAAACTAAACTTTTTAATAAGTGAAAGTTTGATGTTTACTAGAGAGGGGTGATCTTATATTTATAGCCAATGGTAAGTTACATAAGGTAACTATCTAACGAATCACAATTTACTAGTAGGGGTAAAAATTTGGTTTTGTCCACAAGACTCATCATATCGACGACATCCCTAGCGATATTTTCATGGGTTTAGACATCCTCAATGTCTTTGCCGATGTATAAACATAAACTTCTTTGAATGCTTTGTTGTTGGGAGACTTCGTCGATGTCTTACCTCCTCGTCGACGATGTCTATGTAGATGTATGGGTTTCTGTGCTCGAAGTTTGAGGCATTGTCGATGCGATCATCGGTGGTTGGATATACTTGCTTGGACAATGTGAATGGCGATGCCTGGCCTCGGTTGCTTGGTCATTACCATTTCCTTAGCTTCTTTTCTTCCTTCATGATTATTGGTTTGAATTTCGATCCTTTTCTTCATTACTTGGGCTGATATATCCTTAATTATGTACCAAATAGAGAAAACAAGGGGTGCAAATGTAAGACATGCAATCACCCTAGTACTTAATAGATAATGCTTAGTAAAAACTTAGTGATTTAGGTTTGATTTTATAGAAAATGATGGATTTGACACTTAAAAAGTAGTCAAGTTACATAACTAACAAGGGTAAAATCTTATCCTATCAATTATATATTTCCAAATAATTTTTGTTTAACATAATTATGTGAATTTTCTAAAAATATCATACGTCTTAATAAAAAATATCTAAAATGTAATTAATATTATATCCTTCCATGTATAACTTATAATCAATTTATTTATTCTAATATTTCCAGAATTAATTATACAAAATGTAAATAAGATAACGAGATGTTAATAAGTAAAAGTTTATGTTATAATTATGATATAATTTCATTATTTTTTATGCAATAACATATTTATAACTAAAAAAATATATAACCCATAAAAAATTATAAAATACAAAAACACAATTTAACTTAATCATTTTCGTATTCTGATGTTTCAATAGATGATAGAATCGTTTTTTGAAATCTTTATCAAAATCTTTATCCTACTTTATCCAAGTCTTTTGTATAAATTTAATTACTTATGGTTGAGAAAAAAAAATATTTATCCTACATATATTAATTCTTTATATATATATAAAAAAAAATTTGTTGGTAATTGAAAAACTGTAAATAATAACTTGAAAGTTTTTATGATGGTGGAAATGAATGATTGATATCTTTATATAGAGATGAAAGAATATTTGAGTTGTAAATCAAAATTTTGTTAATTTATTTTTTTTAACTAAAAAGATTTATCGGCAACTTTTGTTCTATTGCATAGTTTTTGGAAACAAAAAACAATTGCATAATTTTTTCAAAAAAAGACATGCAGAAAATTGCTATTTTGCATTTATTTTACATGTGACAATTACTCATCTTCATTTGTTTTACATGTCTAATATAAATTTTGCAGAGTTTTTGTTTTTTTTTCTATAGATCATTCCCATAATGAGGTTTTAACCTTTCAACACGAGACTCTGTGTAACACTTTAGTTTCTGAATTATTTATGTTAAATAATTAATTTAGAATAGGTATGACTGATGATAAAAAATAAAAAAAGAATAGGTATGACTAATCAAACATATCAATATTTTATGGTGTAAGAACAGAAAATGACATTAATGTTATATAGGGGTAGGTATTTGTTAGATCAGCTTAGATGACTAGACTTGGATGGATTGTTTGCTAGTTTTACCCACTCAAAACACAGACCGACTATGGAAAACCGAGATCAATGGATAAAATGTTGGATTAAGACCAAATTGAGTTGGATTTCGATAAGGAAAATCTGAATGATCTAGTAGTTCGGAGTGATTGAATGAATGAATTAGAATGGAGGAAGCAAATTCTTGCTTTATGATCAAAGAAATTGGGTTAACTTGAGTGATTTCCGTGTTAGAGCTAGCCGTTCTTAGTATTCCGAACTGAACTAGTGGTTATGACCTATAGAGTGGAATTATCAAACCATTATGTCTGAATGCTGACGGGTTGGTGGGCAGTTAGCCGTCTTTCTGAATCTTGGGAAAATTGGCACAGACCACACTTAAGCCTTTTAAGTCATTGAGTGATGGTAGAACCAAAGCTTCTTGGATTTGACTAACATTATGAAGTTGATTAACTAGACATACCCCGACTTAACGGAGTAGTTACCTGACTTTTTGTGTTTCAAAAGGTCCTTTTTAGAAGCTTACAGGCTTGATTGCCATAACTCTAGCCACATCATGAGGAGGGAAGAGCTCAGCCAACTTATGCGGGTCCCATCTTCTCCTATTAGCATCAACGAGCTTTGACTCTTGTTTGCGATCAAATAAACCAGTACATATCAGAAAAGGTGAAAATGAAATTGAATGAAGCAGATATGACCATGCGATTCTCTTTGAGGGAAAAAAAATTAGATTTCGCTCAAAAGGGACATTGTTGGATTCCAAAGAAAAAGAACCGCTATGACCATGATATCTCCACAGCAAAAACAATTTAGGTTTCATTCAGAGGCTTGTTATAATAATAACATTGTTGGTTTTGTGAAATATTAGCTGATATCATCTACAATTAGTTGGCTCGCAGTCTAAGTATCTCCTTTGCTGTTCTTATCCGGAAGTATGGCATCTCCTTCTGCAGAAGATAGAACCAAGAAAAGGAAAAAAGTAGAGTCTTAACACAATTCTCATCTGCTCTAGACGAGTTCTAGTTTGAACCGGATGTAGGATTTGGTTGTCTGGATATCGACTTCAAATGCAGTATTGGTATGGATTCGAAAGCAAATGATTCACAAATCTTGATATCTTTTCTTACCTGGCTAAACTGTAGCCTCAATCCTCTACTGTAAAAATCTATGTATTTAAGCATAAACATCCCACAGTCGTACCTGCGAAATTGCAAAAAGTCTACAATTTCAGTGCTTTAGCATAGCAATGAGCTTGTAAATGGAAATCGCACTACCAAATGGTAGTAAACTATCAGAAACATTGGTCTTTTATGGTCAACACTCCTATAAGGTTCCACTTCCAAATATAAACCTCATCTCCCTAAATAAAAGAATTGGATGATTCTGCAGATGAGAGTTTTGCTAATCAGATAAACTCCCCTTCACTTGATCAATAAGAATAGCAAAACTGAAATTACGTACCCGTTCTGTTGCCGAGGAAGGTCCTTAACGTATTCAAAGTCCCATGAGCTGACGTCAACATCTTTTCCACTCTTGTCCTTTACTTCATCCACCAAGTACTTTGCCTGAAGCAAAATACAGGTTACCATCATTACTTACAACCATCAGGTACATACACTTTATTTTCAAAGTAAAGTTCAGAATTAGCACATAATCATAGAATTACACCTCCAAATCCAAACGGGCAAAGTTTGTAATTAAGAAACTATACCAGATCATTCAAAAAATTTCTAGGACCACCTTCGTTCAGCGAATCAAGATACAGGAACTTGCGTTCCCTATTGTTAATCACTGCCAGGGTCCAATGTATACCTCCGTGGATTGGAACAAATATCTGCAGAGGTTCATCATCAAAAAAATTGAATTATATTCTCACAAAAGGAAACGGAAACTTTAATTTCTGGGAAAAAGCTCACTATGTCACAGGCAATAAGACCATATCCTAGCTTTCTCTGTGTAGTCCATCTCCTGACAGCCTTGTAATTGTAACCAGAGCCGCTTACTAGCTGAACAAATGTAATTAGGGGGTAAGAAAACATAAGCCTGTTAACATTCACTAACATTAATAACTTCATTGGCAGTCATGGGACACAAAAGCCATATCTAGACAACTGAATGCTAAAAAGAAAAATTTGAGGTAATAGAATCTGATGGTTTTAGCAGAAAAAAATGCACTGAAATAAGAAAAAGCTTAAGCGTAGCACTTGACATCTGTTATGGAAGCAAGCCATGGCCGATCTGACACGAGGAAACATAGGTCTGTTAGGGTGAGAACTAAAACAGAAAGCACCTTAATGTAAAAAAAGGTGTTGAAGAAATGACACTTGAAGTACTTGAGGGGGTCTCTAGTTTCTCTCTCTTTCAGCAATTCGAGATAGAGATTGATGACCTACAAAACAGCAAACAAAACAACATAAGGAGTTGGAAACAAAATTACCAATTACACAGATAGAGATGATGAGAAAGGGATAACGGAAGAAGTACCTCGTCGTTAAGCCATTTAGTCGGTTTCAGGCATTGTAATGTTTCTCCACGAATATCAATGTTGGAGTTTTTATGCGAAACCAATACCTTCATTCTGTGACAGCGACACAATTGGTTAAATCCCTAAATAAGTTGAATCACATGACATGCTAGAGCTTCTCACATACCTATTTCCCCAAGAGAAGGCCCTGTTGACTTCAGCTTTTTCTTCCTCAGTGAGCGGTAGAAAAGGTTCCTGAGAAAACTTCAAGAATAAAAAAGAACAAGAAAACTCAATGTGCTTTGTTGACAGAATTTAATCTTGCCATTATGTAGAACAAGCTCATAAGTCGAAGAACTCTGACTATTTGGTTACATTGCAGCCAATGGACGAGCCGAACAAGCTCAAAGCTCTATTTACTCTTTGGAATGTACAAAGCATTATACTATTAAGCAGGTCAGGTATCACTCCAAAATATTAAAGGTAATAGATACTCTTATGACAGGTTTTTGCATAAACTATAATATAACAACCATAAGCAATAACATGGCACGAATTTTAGAGAACATCCACAAAATAAGAGTAGAAAATCACCTCCAAAGGGCTAGAGTGGCGGAGCAATGATACCCTCAACTTGTTCCCATTCCGAAGACCCCTAGTGGAGGACGGGTCCCTGTCATCCTTAAGCACTCGAATGCTTGCGGATTTCTGAATCACTTGCTTGTACTTTTCATGGAATCTCAATGCGGCTTTCCTTGAATCATAATCGCAACTAATTTGTTCATTGCTACAGTTATCCCTAGGCTTTGGCTTCCTTTTTAAGACTGGGGAACGAACCAGTGATCTGAATCTAAGAAATCCTCTGCGATGGGCGTGAAATTCTCGTCTTAGGGGGGGTGTCGCCGCTGGAAACCTACTGTGCCTTGAGATTGCAGCATTGAAAGATGAAACTGGCTTGTCCGGATTCTGGTGCATACGACATGAGAATCTACGTGCGTGGGAGCTTGGAGAATGTGGGAATGTGATGGTTTTCTGTGGACTCAAGCTGAAGCATTTGAAGCAACGCTTGCGATTGGTCGCTACAACAGCCATTACAGCCATTTCTTTATCTAATTGCTAGCTGCTAAATTCTTCAGCAACACGGCGACAGCTTCGAACGGCAAGCGACTAGGATATGAGTCATCAGTTTTCAATGCCTCACGCCAGTTTGAGCGTTGATTAGCAGAAGGAAACAAACTGATAAAGAAATGAAGCGCGAGTGAAATTTTAAGAAAAAACGAATAGTGAGGAAGAGTAAAAACTAGGGTTCACCCTTCAATCCAACGATTTTCCGAGAAGGCTCTTCGATTTTCAAGCCGTTTGAGTCTACCGGCGAAGCAATTTTGACCGATTTCACCTTAGCAAGAAGAGGACCAAATTGAACAAAAATTGGAAGAAAGGGAACCGAGATTATTTTTTATTTTTATTTTTTAAACAGAAACCAACTCGTTTCTTGTTATTCGCTAAAATGACCATACTATCCTCGTTCTCCCCCCCCTTTCCCCCTCCCCTTTTCCCTCTTTCTCCTATGCCAAGGCTGGGAAAGAAAATAACCGATAACCGAACCGAAACCGGTTGCATTTTTGGTTATAGCCTAAATACCCGACGGGTTCTGAGACTGGGGAACCGTATGTATCGGTTTGGTTCTGGTTCTTATCCGGGAACCATGAATAATTGTGGAGAAAAACCGAAGCATCGAACATATATATATATATATATATATATTTACCCATGTAGTATTAGGGTTATTGGCTTTTCGGGTAGTTTATTGGCATTTCGGGTAATTTATTAACATTTCTGGTTTTGGTTTCGGCAATTTTTAGAGTTATTTCCGGTAATTTTTAATTTCGAGTATAACTTTTATTATTCAGGTTTCGAGTACCTGTAACCGTTTAAGAAGCGATTTTTTTCGAGTATTTTCCGGTTCCTCCAATACTATACATGAACCGACCAGGAACCGACAAAAATAAAACCATAAATTTAAAAGTACCCAATGGATCATAAATCTCTAGAACCGAAATACCCAAAACCAAACCAAATTTTCGAATGCTCATGCCTACCCTACGCTGCTACGCATCCTTTTATTTAATTTTATGGTTTTTTTTATATATTAAAATTCACAAAAAATATGTAGTTTGAAACCTAAAATGAATATGGCAAAACCTTGAATACAAAACTTCTTCCCCTAAGCGATATCTTTCTAGTGATCTATTATACTCATGGTTTTGATGATGAAGACAGTGGCGATGTCGACCTCAATCGGTATAATTACATGAACTTATTTCGTAAGAATAACAAGGTTTCCTTAACATGTTACAAATTATTCTATGTATAAACATGTACCTTTACATCTAATTTTATCTTTATTGTGATCTTCCTTACTATTATATGAAGGGTAGTCTAAGTTTTTTCGTTGAAATGTCACTGTATAATTGGTTTAGACGAGGGATTTTGTGATGTGTAATTATGACATATATTATTATTATAATTTGATTGGATGATAATAGTCGGAAATGAACCTGTAAATCAATTTTCTGAGACATGTCAAAACCAAACGCTTCAGATCTTTGACCCGACAAAATAATGGGGCGCAGATCCTTTGTTTTAACATAGATCTAATTGGTTGGTGTTAGTTTCGCTATTTTTTTTAAAGCCTTAAACCGAATCGTCACGGGATGAGATGCTTCAGATCTTTGATCCGACAAAACAATGGGGCGCATATCCTTTGTTTTAACATAGATTAATTGGTTGATGTTGGTTTCGCTATTTTTTTTGAAGCCTTAAACCGAATCGTCACAGGATGAGATGAGAAAATATAATATTTAATTATATTTCACCTCCATATTTAACCAATGAGATTAAGGAAATGAATGAATCGAATTAAATAATAATATTCTACCTCCATATTAACCAGTGAAATTGAGAAAACAAATTATCTTTTATATTATAATATTTAAGTAATCAAATTAAGGATTCGAAGAGTCGTTTATATTATAATATTAATTTTTCATGAAATTAGGAGTCTCTTAACTAATTTGCGTGATAATTTTAAATTAAACAAATAATCTTTTGTAATTAAAATCTCTTTCCAAAATATGTCTTCTCTATTCTTCCTTTTGGCGATGGAAGAATAAAACTCAAGAGAAGACGATAATACCAAAACTCCATCACCATCTCTTAAGAAACGTAAATTAAAAGTATTTTTGTTTAAAGAGATTGGGAAATATTAATGTTTTAAATAATTTTTGTTGTTTTATAGAAGATGGAAGACGAATGAAGCCTTTGTTAGTACCATCTGTTGGTGCTACTTTTTCTCCAATGCTAAAACGTAAGTGTTTCGTTCTAATCCTTCAATGCTAAAACGTAAGTGTTTCGTTCTAATCCTTCAATATTTAGATTTTATCTGTTGTTTTAAACTATGGTTCGAATGGTGGATCCATGTTGATCCGTCGTATGTATTCTTCCAAACTCAATCATCGTATGTAAATACCCCGATGGCCACACTTCATCCTCTAAATCAGAACGGTATGCGTTTTCAGGTTTTCAATTTTTAAAACACTTCAACCGTTTCCCAAGTATGAACAATACTCGTTATAAAAATTGAGGGATCGAACCCAAATAGGCGTGGTAGTTTATTTAAAGTCCGAAAACCAGATATAAATTGGGTGAAAAGGGAGTTTTGTTGGTTTGGTTTGATTTTGAGAATAGTTTTAGTAAAAAAAAATTAACTAACAAAGCTTGAAATTAATATTAAAGGTATGGGTCATATGAGAGAAAAAATGATAGTTAAGAGAGGTATTAGATGGTGAAGCTTATGACTAAGTTTTTAAGTGCTAGGTTTAGGGGTTTTCTTGTTAGAAGATTTGATTAACCCGATGATTCTCAGTGAAAATCAATTCGCTTAGTATTCACTCTAACAACGGGCTCATTGAGAGATAAATAGCTAACGGCTTTAAGTCCTACAAACAACCAATGTTATTATTTATGTGGCGGTTTGATTCTAATCCATTAGTCCATTCAACAACTTCTTAGAGTTCAACTAACTCCCTAGATCGCTCTCCTAACATGTTAAGCCATTTCAAAGGATAGGATCGTGATCTTAGGCATTAAACACACAAAGGTTTCAACAAGTCATTCCCTAAAGTCTAGTTGAAACTTATTCCCTGTAAGAGTTTTCAGCGGAAGCGGTTAAACCGAACACATACCTTATCCCGGTTCGATAATGGATTTGGCTTGGAAGCGAACGCAGAGATCGGAGTTGAGATCACATACGGAAATCAACCACTTTTCACTGTTCAAGTGCCCTTCCGGTTGATTCCTTCAAGCTTTCTCTCTCTAGAACGTTTCTCTCTCTCTCTAGAATTCTCTCTAGAATTCACTATGTTTCTGTGTATGTTCACTTGTATTTTTCATATCTCTGTATTGTCTCTATTATAAACAAAAACACAGAGACACTTTGTAAAGAGGCACATCTCTTAACAAAGAGACACCAATTGTATCTTTTGGATTATGAGAAATAACTTCTCATAAATATGGTTTAACTAAACCGATTCGGTATGCTTTCAAATCATGGGCGCAAACCGACCATAAACTAATAGAACCCCCTTCTCAAAAGACTAAAAGTCTATCAACTCGACGTGGACGAGTCCAGTCAGAATGTATCTAACATTCCTTGCTCGTCTGAGACAAAGACTACACTCTTGAATGAACCCGAGGGTGACAAAAGGAAGAAGAAAAGGAAAAATGTTGAGTTCAGCTCAAACAACTTTTGCCTAAAATCGTCAAGCTCCTGTGCTAAAAATATTACACCAAGCGGTGAGGTGGGGACCTCTCCTCAAACAACCGACGTTATAATCGAGAGAGTGGAGACATTCATTCTTGACGACTCCTTAGATGACAGCAAAGATCTTTCTTGGGAACCAAAATGTTCTGGGAAAAACGTACCCCCTACTTCGGGCGATCCGAAGCCAATGGAACAGGAAAAAATTAATGTTTCTATGACGATGCCTCCTCTTAAGGGTCGAGAGACTGAAAAGCTCTCCTTCGCCTCATTGTCCTCTCTTTCCAAAGTCTCTGATGTCAAAGGAATCAGGGAGAACAAAGAAAACCGTAGACTTCGACACGACAAAGGTTCGTCGTTTGACTCTCGTTCGGAAGTTCAAGCAGGTCTTCACACTGGGGACTTGCAGTGACTGCTCCTCCATATCCCTTCCATTTTCATTATGAAGGAGAAGATCCTTTTGTGGACAACCGGAAAGAGTGTGCCAGAATTCTTGGCACGCTCGTGGGACAATTCGACACATTCTCCCCTCTTTTCGACGCAGAGAGAACATATGTGTTTGAAAGAGCTGCTGCTTCTCACTTCAAGGTAAACTTCTCTCTTTCCCAACTTACATTTTTTTAAAGTCAAAGACGCAAACCTTTTTTTTCGTTTAAAGAAAGCAGCCGTCCTTTTCAACTGCCTTTACATTGATGCAGAAAGTAAAAAGGCCGATGTTTACACCGTTCAAGGAGGTCTGATCGAGCAGAAACAAGTGATGGAGAAGGATATGCAAATGCTGAGGACTGAAGCAAAGAGGGCCAAAGATGATGCTTCCTCGGCTAGGTCTCAAGCCGAGGCCAAAGATGAGCTTTTAACGATTATCCTCCACTGGGAAAGAAGGCCCGACTCAACCGATCTGACCGATTGAAGGAGGAGATGGTGGAGCCTTGCAGAAATTGCTACAAAGAAAGGAAGTGCTGGCGGAGAGGATGATCGGTCGTTCGGACGTGGTGACCGAATGCAAGGGTGGGCTCGATCTGATTCTGGTGTTTCATACCAAAAGTAAGTATCAAAATTATGTTATCGAATCATTTTATCAAATGTAGACAAAGATCAAC
The DNA here is from genome assembly GCA_900116095.1 of Euclidium syriacum. Lineage (NCBI taxonomy): Eukaryota > Viridiplantae > Streptophyta > Magnoliopsida > Brassicales > Brassicaceae > Euclidium > Euclidium syriacum. The sequence goes on from FPAK01000017.1 coordinate 3,035,467, forward strand.
TTGTTCACTTCCGTTGAAAGGGACAAACTTGTTCACTTCCGTTGAAAGGGACGGAGTTTCCATTCCCTCTCTAATGAAACGGGGAATTCACGTCCCAACTTCAGAACCTTCAACAACAACTTGATGATCTATCCCTACCAATCCTAAGCCCTACGCTACTCGATCCTCCTTCCTTCCTTCCCAATAAGAGATATTTCTCTCCACTCCCTCATCCAGGCGACACAAAGATGACTCTTGCTCCTAGGGTTTCTAACCCCTACGTGTTTAATTTTCTGATGTTTGAAAGGATGAAACCGAAACTATGAATGTCTCTCTTTTTTTTTTTACGAATTTGTATTGACGAACCATAATCTTTTTCAATATATTGCGATCCTCCTTTTTTTAAGTATACATATCGGATTTTATTTTTCTGATCTCATTGTCCATGGTTTATCCATACTCAGATACACGAGACATGAGATCTTCGTTCCTAGGAAAATTCTGGTTGTTTCTACAAGAAACGTTTGCGCAAATTGATTTGTGCGCCGAGTGTTACTTTATCACACCTGACACTTATGTATATTCGAGACAAATGAGCAAATGTCAGATTTATGCACCAACTCAGATAGTGGAAGAATTTGCGAGAAATGATCGACTTTGGTGTCCATTGTATTGGATCCTACTTTATCAGACCCAATGCTTTGATGTGGATTATTGCACCATTGCACTGATGAGAAATGCTTGTGCGGAAAAGTTCCGACTTTTACTTTTTGATCACTCGGTCCTACTTTATCAAGCTCTGAGATCTCCGGTTATAACGTATACGCGATTAAGGTACCGATGTATGTTAGATAGTCGAGTTCTAAAGACTGTGATGACTATGTGAACGATAATTAAATAAAATTAACTTTTATTAATAGCATAGCTGGACCCGATTGGGGTTGCTTACGTACCCTCTAAAGGGATAAAGCCGTATCGTTGTTCATATTACCACTTTTTTTTACTGACCGTCTAGGTAGTGGTATCGCTTGAGATTGTACGAATTCCAAGCTCGGGGAAAGTCCTCGTCGTCCATTTTTTGAAATGGTAGACTCTATACTTCCCATTTAGCTCCTAGTTTTCCCGATTTTGGTTCTCATGTATTTTTGAACACTTTTTCGAACAACAAGGTCACTTTCGTCAAGAGGACGATCGTACACCTTTTTATTATAGTACCAAGAAGCTGTATGTTGATAATTCTGGATTTTGAGCAACACGTGATTCCGAAGTTCTTGTATCTCGTCGTTGCGTTCTTTTAATTTTGGGTTATTTGTTTCGGTATCGTAAATCATCAACGTTCTTCTCAAATTCGGTACCCTCACCTCTACCGGGGACATGGCTTCCATCTCGTGAGAAAGTGAGAAAGGTGTTTGTCTTGAGGCAGTCCAGGGAGTGGTTCGGTGAGACCAAAGTACCCCGTCTAACTCATCCTACCAACGTTCCTTCTTTCCTTGAAGACGCTTTTTGATTCCATTTACGATTGTTTTGTTAGTAGCTTCACCTTGGCCATTTCCCTGGGGATATCTCGGAGTATATTTTCTTAGTTGAATTCCCCACTTCTCACAAAAGGCCTCAAAATTGTTAGAGATGAACTAAAAATCGTTATCCGTTACTATTTCTTAAGGGACACCGTGTTTACAAACTATGTTTTCCAAACGAATTTCTCGACTTCATCATTTTGCACCTTCGGGAAAGCTTTGGCTTCTACCCATTTAGTGAAATAATCGGTTAGGACAAGGAGAAACATTTCTCCGTCGCGGATTTGGAAAATTGATCCTAATATTTTACATACACATAATATTTTGGTGTTGGTGACCCGATATATAGTTGTCAATTTTTTATGTTTATATGTGTTGTGAAAAGGAGGGAGTTGTTCTACCGTTATATGTGTTATTAACGGTGATGCTTTGAGCAAACATATTTGTGAAATCATAAGAGCTTATAATATGATGTTTGCTTTCACATCATAAGGTGGAAAAATAGATCCCTCGGTAAACAATGGGCGTGGACCTTACGTTTTTCAGTTGAAGGGTCAAAACTATCACCGCATTAGTGATACTCATCACAAACATGGTGAAACTCCCAAGTTTTTGCAACTGTACATATATGATACTGCTCGCGAGTTGAAAAATCGGTTGGAAGCATATCGATAATTAGCTCATAGTCTTATTTCTTCAATCAAACATATTTTTCTATATATTTTAGAAATTGTTAATTTTAAAATTTTTATTCCTACCGTTTGGTGTCTTAATCTTACCGTGGTGAACATGGAGTTCGTAACAAACTCAAGGAACAAGTTGTGAGGCCGTTGAAGGAACTGTTGGATAATATGAATCCATACGTTCAAACTTTTAGGGCTGCTAGGGATAGTTATGATCTTGATAACGATGTTGGATTCCAGATTAGACTTATTGAACATAGGTCTTCGGATGGAAGGACTCATAATCTTTCTTCAGTCAGTGAAGTTGTTGCATTGATCCCCAATGATTTCAGAATCAATATGGAGCCAAGAGATATTACTCTCGAGACTATGTTAGGCCACTTACATAAGATAAGTGAGTTACATCTTCCTTATTTGCCACTTCAGTACCCATTATTGTTTTTATATAGAGAAGATGGTTTCAGATTAGAAATACCTATTGGTCATGAGGACTTGGAAGGAAGGAAACATCATCCCCTAACAATGAGAGAGTTTTTCGCGAACAAAATTCTTGAAAGGCGTGGAAAATCTTCTATTATTACCATATATGGAATATTTTTTTAGTAGTTTATGGTAGATTCTTATACTATGACATAATGAAATCGTCTTTGTTGTATGTGGTTTAATAAGAAGAGACTTCGTTCTGATAACTATGATACTATTTGGAAAATAGTTGAGAAAGGTGGGCAAACTTAAATAAGCTGGGGAGGCGAATATTTATACCATCGAGTTTTACCGGAAGCATAAGGTATATGATGCAACACTATCTACATGCTATGACTATATGCAAGTATCATGGATATCCAGATCTTTTCATTACTTTTACTTGCAACCCTAAATGACCATAAGTCACGTGTTTTCTCAAAAAATATAATATGACAACCGAGTATCAGTCAAACATCATTTGTAGTGCTTTCAAGATGAAACTTGATAATCTCATTAATGAGTTGGCCAAGTGTGGTGGGTCCTATTTTTGGAAAGCCTTGGCATGTAATTTTTGTCTCCAAATATTTATTATGGTCTACACTATTAATTATTTAAGATTACTTTACATGTTATTTTTTTTATGTTATTCACAATCATGTATACCATTGACTTAAAAAAAAAGGGTTATCACACATATATATCCTTATGTTCATGGAAGCATGATCGAAATTTCTTAACGCTGATGATATTGATAAAATCATATGTGATGAAATTCATGATAAAAACATGAACTATAAGGATATATGTGAAATCATAATGCATGATCTTGGGGGGGGAGAAAAAAGAATATATAATGTTTGTATGGTTAGTGGAAAGTATTCAAATTTTTTTCTAAATATTTCAATGATATCACAGCTATTATGATGAAGGTTTTCCATCTTATAGACGTCGAGATAATAAGAGAATGGTTGAGAGAAACAATTTATATCTTGATAATAGATATGTTGTTCTATACAAAAAAGATTTTCTCAAAAGATATCTAACTCATATTAATGTGGAATTGTGTGTCCAAACACGGACTATCAAGTATCTGTTCAAGTACATGCATAAAGGTCCTTATTATGTCGATGCATCGATGGAGCAAGGAGGATAATAAGGTGAAATAAAGACATATTATTATGGCATGTAAAGCTAATGAATTTTTTTTTTACAACTTTGTATTTTTGTATCTTTTTAATTTTTTTCATTATATTAGTTTTTTTATTTACGTATATATCACCATATGAAGAAATTTGGAGAATTTTGGTTTTCTCTACAATTTTTCATACCATATATGTGAAGAAACTCGGTTTTCATCTTCCTAATTAGCAAATGATTTTCTTTGACGAATGCGAACCGCTTGAGGATATTATGAAAAAAAAAACACAGTTAAAGAATCAATGTTTACCGGTTGGATTATATTTAAAAGTGAAATATTTTAGATATGTTTTATATATTAAATATATTCACTCATTGCGGATTTAAAGTTGAACGTTGATATAAATTATGTGGCACGTGATTGATCATCTACTACTGGACAATAATGAAAGCCATCACAAGATATTTATGCAAAATGACCCCATGAAACTATGTATATGAAATCAAAAACTTTATTAGCAATTTAATGAATTGATACAAATGATATTTTTTTATGTTTTGCTAAATGACAAGCTTTACAATGAGGTTGATGAAAAAATTTTCTTTCTGGGAAAATGAAATATTATCAGCTAAGATTTGTAATATTTGGTGAATGGGTGGGCTAACCTATGGTGCTACACCTCTGGAGCATAATAAGAAACTGATGGAGACTCAAATTTTGGATTGGAAACAGATCTGACATCCAATATGTAGAGGTTATTCACTTGGTTACCTTTTCTTTATCATCTAATCTTGAGCAAGTGCATGTATTTCATAACACAAAGCATCAAACCAAACTTCACAGGAAACACTTATTTTCAGAGCACTCACATTGAGCATGTGAAAACAAAATTATGGAATGTATAAAACATTATGAATCTGAAGTATGTTATTCAATACAAGGATACCCAAACCAACAACTTTTTTATATATATTTCATTTGGCAGATCTACATGTGTGTTAAATAATGGATGAAATTGAGTAATAAGGATAGAATGTAAGAAACATGATGTAAAAAAAAACATCATGCATAGTTGAATAGTTGTCATATTCATTCAAACCAGTTTGAGAACATAATATAAGAGGATATAAGTTACCAGACACATTGCATGTAGTTGTAGTGAAACTTGGATCACCATATGTAAAAACTTCATTATGAGATGAGTTGTGTTTTGAGTATGAGGTTGAAGGTTGGAACTAAATAATGAGATGATCTATTAGTTATTTTCCTATAGACAATTTTGAACCCAACTATTTATGGTATGTATCCAAATCTTCTATTTTCATGTTTTTTGAGACCTTTAGAGGAAATGTAGAAGTTTTCTTGTTCTTAGATTTGCACTTTGGTTTTCAACCAAAATGGTTATTGTGGACTTAATAACAAAAATAACCTGTTTTATCTTGCAATTAATGAGTACATATTGGTTTACCTTAAGAGAAAGGTTTTTAGTAATCATTGCTGATTACAACTACTTGAGAAGACTCACCAGTTAACATTGAAGACAGTTGGATTAATGTAACTAGGCTTAGTCTTTATAAACTTATTTTAATTCTCATCAAGCATAATATAGATTTCAGATAGACTCGGTCTTCGGTTAGTATTCAGGATTTGACTTCTTATTGTTGCAAATTCCTCATTAGGTCCCATAAGAAATTACAATATTTTGCTTATTTCTTTACAAGAATAATCTCGACTTTCTTCACTATCATAGAGGGGTTTAGAAGTATAATAGGTAGCTAAATCATATTTACTTGCTTCAAGTGAGTAAATCAGTTTCTAAATGGTAGATTAAAGAGAGATTACTCTTATATAATCTTTTTGCTACATTCTACTTGATCGAATGGCGTCTTGAAAATAAATGATACTTGTATAAATATGTTTAAGAACAACATTAGAGATCCACACTTTGGAAATTATTACAGTTCGATTAGTTTAACCAGATATATGCTCGCCAAGTATGATTAACCAGTTTAACTTATAAACCAGGTCAATCAACATGACGGCGGCATGTGATCATATAATTATGTCAAATATGAATAATTCAAACGAGTTTATGTAAGAAAGTGATATTATACTTTAAGCTTCGGTCACACACACTTAACTTAGAGTTTGAATTCAGTGAAAATAGTTTTTGACATCTCTTGTTGCTCGGTCAATCGGTTGCACATACAGGGCCGTAGTTCACACAAAACATGTAGCCCACCAACTCGTCGAACAAGGTGGACTAATCTCTAAATTTCCCTAACTTTCTCGGTTATTCTCTGTGAATTCTATAGAAAATGAAATTAAAAATGAATTGTGTTCAGTTGAACCACTAAATTTTGATGTTAATTAAGTTTACTGATTATTACTGTTCATAAAAGTATACGTGAAAACGTATTTTGTACGTCTGTAACTAGTTTTTTATGTATTTTTTTAATTCAAATATTTTAGTTGTCTTGGCCAAAAATAAAAAATTTGTAGTTGTATATGTAATTGCATTGGTGAAAAAAAGTCATATCATTAGTGGATGATTGCTCTTAAGGAGACACTAGAATTATTCCATCCAATAAACGTGTATGACCAAAGTCATGCATAGAATTGGTTTGGCTCACCTAATCTTAATTAATCTTTGTTCCTTAAGATAGATATCATAGTACTTCATCCCTAAACCATTCACAAGTTTGGCAATGTTGACAAGAACGCAACAAAAAAAATCATGTTCCTTATGGTAGTCCAACTGATTTAGATACTATTAGAAAACTAAGTAAGATTAGTGATGTATCATCGTTTTTACTGTTTTTTCACCATGGATACATATGTGTTTTGGAATCTTTTAGTTGTTTCTACAGGATATCAAGTGATAAGTACTCAAGGAGAGATCTGATCAAGAAGTGAAACAAATGAAATTTAAACCACGTAAAATATGAGAAGATTCGACCAACTGAGAAAAAATTCGGTTGACTATCATTAGGACGACCATTATGCCAACGTTCATCAACGGAAGGGTCGACTCATCAATTAAAAGTTGAATTCTTTTGATCCCAAAGTTTCTTATATTTATATTACTTACCCTAGTTCGTCCTTGTAAACTATATAAAGGATCATATGCTCTTCTTAGGATTAATCCCCACGAATACTCTTCGACCATCCTAGACATGTCACGTCGAAATAAAGAGGTAAACATAGTTTAAGAACATTTTTTAGCATCACAAACCACTCAACTACCCACGACCATGGGTTACCAAGTGATCAACTTACTTCGAGTAACTCCTTGAGGGAGATTTCATTATCCCTTTTGGGCCATGAATTCCTCACATCAAGGTTGACTTGATCAAGTTCAATCATAACATCAAGATCTTACTAAGTAATAAATCTTAATTAGCATACCTAAGATACCATAATCAAGCCTTAATCACATCATAAATCTACCAACTTTGAACGATAAGAATCATTCGTCATTCATGATTAATGGAATAATTATGATTAATTAACCACCATAATACTGATTAAATAATTCTTTAAATAGTATTAAATAGATGAAAATAAACTAAAACAAACCAAAGACTACATTGTTTCTTGTTTAAGCTGTGTCTCAAATGAGGTGTGAAACTCTCTTTTTATTAAGAGTCTCATGATTAAAATGGGTAAGTAAAAATTAGCTTGTCCACCAATTTTTCTGGCCAGACTATTTCTATCGGCCGATACCCCTAGACGATACAAATTGGATGTATCAGTCAACATCTTAGGCCGATAGACAAAAGGGATAAGTTTGTTGTATAGACCATATATTGGTCGATACACCATTTATTCTTCTCTTCTTTTCTCTTTTCTTCTCTAATATTCTCTTGATTAAGTCCTAAGCTTACCTCGCATTCCCACATTACAGTTTTTGTTCCAAAACACGCCTAAAACACCTGAAAAACACCAAAATGCACATGCACATGTACCTTAGACTCTCTAAACCAATATGATTGTATTTACACCTATAAGACTTCTAAATATGCAATATTGCACATACTAGGGCCTTAAAACTGGTACAAGAGGGACTAAGAACGTTAAAATTCGAACTCATCACTCAGTCACTCAGTCAAGTCACACATACAAGGTCGCAGTTGACACAGAACAAGTCTCCGACCAACACATTGAACAAGGCAGACTGATCTCTTAACTTCCCTAACTTTCTCGGTTTTGCTTTGAGAATTCTTTATGTCTTTCTCTATTCTTCTTGTTGTGAAGAATAAAGGAAAAAACCCGACTTATAATCTCAAAAAATGGTGGTTAGGCTGATTAACTCTGTAAACCTCCAAGAACCCACCAAGAAATCGCCCATGATCTCACTATGCGTCTCCACGCTCCAAAGTAACTGTTCCCGCTTAATTTCTCGAGGGTCTCACTATAGTAATCGTTCTCGCCAACAATAAAATTGTTGATGATTAAACATTCAGATTGTGATTCTGACATAGTAAACTGCCCACCAACCATGTCTGAATCCGTCTTAGACTATCTTAATCTGACCAAAACTTTTCGAAACACTCGTCTGGCTAACTACCAATCTGACCCGAAAATCATGGTCCAGCTATCTTTAGCTTGTAAATCATCTCACTAGCTCACTTCGCCGAGTAAAACTTAGTCCTACGATCATTTCAATGATCTTGGGCGTTTCCTCGAACACTCAGATTCCTTTAGTAAAAATTCCTTTGATTCGATCTTGATCCATTTTGATCCCATCAATTAGACTAAACCATGGTATATATGAAGTGTGAATTATTTCACCTAAAACTAACTACAAGTGCTTAAAATAAAATTGAAGTAATAAAGGGTATCGATCTCAAAAAGATTATGTCGAATTTCATTTCTAACTGGAAATTATTAATGAGTTCATGTAACTAACAAATATCTTGTCTTGTAAACTTATATATTAGGAACGCTAGATCATAAGGAAAATATCAAGAAATATAGATCAGCATCAATCAATAACCAATGGACTCTAGAACACAGAAGACGTAATTATATAATCCCTGATGTCTCATTAATTATACCTATGCAATAACAAAACGACCATGAAGGTTGCTTTTCAATCTAAGAGGCTAACACATGCAATTAAGATAGATCTGATTGTTCATGACTCTCTAAACCAAATGATGTATTTGTACAAAGATGAAATCACCTATTAAAAACCATGTTATGGTTGTGCTATCAGATGGTGTATAAGATAACCAAATCTAGTATCAATATCCTAAGTGATCAATTCAGAATATTGTATGCATTACCATTAAAATAGAGAGTCTTACTGATTGAATGCCTTAGATATCTATAAAACCATTGAGAACCCTAGATCTAACAAGTAAACTGCTTACACATAGCAAGTAAAACCATAATCAAATACATATCAATAACTTGGATAAAAGTAAAGAGTAGAGTTTAGAAATAAGAATAGGCCGTGGTCTGTCTCTCGCTTGATGAAAATCCTAGAAAATAAACTCAAGAAACCTTAAGAACAAATATGGCTTCTTGAGGCAAAGAGTTTTTGGTGGCTTGAGTACTTTGTGAGTTTTTCTTCTTGGGAACTTGAAGGTTTGACCTAATTCCACTTCTTAAAAGGGTTTATGTGAAAACTAGTAAAAATATAGATATATCAAACTCCCCCAGACTTGGCTTTTGTTCGCCCTCGAGAAAACAAAGAACTAGACTTGTAGTGTTAAGATCCTGTAAACTATTATCATACCATCATCCTTCAGCAACAATTTTTTTTTTTTTCTATTGTGATCTTACCAACAACATTTATTTAAAAACAATGTGTAATATACTCTCCAAAAGAAATCCTTTCAAGAACATACCAGAGTTACCCAATCCCTAGTGAAAAATCATATTCCTGATACCATCCTAACAAGTCATCTATCATCATAGTTTCATCTCAAAGCTTACTAAACTAAGATAATCTTAACACACATGTTTATTCCCTCTCCCCCTCAGACTTATTCATTTCACAGCCTTTCATTTTTCGTTTTAAAATTTCTCAAGGGTTAGGCGAATAGTAGCATCGTAGAAAATTTTCAGTTATGTTGAATCACTCAATTAATAGTTTAAAAATCAAAACTGTTAAGATATTTCATAAACTAAATCCAAAAGAAAAAAAGAAAAACATCGGTAGCATTCCCTCCCCTAGATTTAAATTTCACTATTCCAGTAAAAGAAAATAAAAAAGGAGAAAAACTACAGATAAATAAAAATCCAAATAAAAACAAAAACAAAAGCAAAACATAGAACTATCACTACTCTCGAGGACTGCGGGTACGTTGCCACATAATACAAGGATAAAATGTAGCAGAAGATCTTGTATCTCCATAGAAATTAGGTGGCGGGTGTCTCATCATCATAAGATCATCCGAAAACTCAAAAGGTTAACCGGGCAGTCGCAAAAGTCATCGTCTCGCCGTGCGCCTCGCCAGTCGACCGACCAGTAGTAGGGTCGTTTGACTCCGTCCTCTTCAGGCTCTAGCTCAAGTACTCTTCTGGTAGGAATGTGTGGTCTCTGGGATCTGGTACAACCTAAAGAAAAAGACCAAAACCACTTCGCCACCTTGTTCTTCTGTCGATGGCGCTTCATCTTGTATTCATATTTCGCTTCGGGGGTCGCCTTAAAAGGTGGTTGCTCGGGTAAACTAATGAAATCTTGCATAATGGCAGTCGAATTTCGGACTCCTAAAAACTCAAAATCAACAGCTCAAGGCTGTAAAGTGGATGAATATGATGGTTGAGTGGTGGCTCATCTAGTGGGTTGTGGTGGTGACTGGTGCATGTGCAGCTCCCAGTGGGCGGATCGTAGCAGGTGCCATGATAGTAAGTACCTCGTCATATGGGCTAAATCTCAGCGTGTGTACTCCATAGATCATCGTATAATCCTCATTAGGCAACTGAAATAACTAAACTGCTCCATTGATTCTCGTAAACTCATAGAGTTTTCCCATACACACAATGTCGCAATGAGCTAAAGAAGCTTCATCTAACTTGAGATACATATTATCACCATCTTCCACAATAAATTCGGCTAGAGGTACCTAGAAAAATCTCATAATTGGAATCAAAAGACTCATCACCGTCTCCTTCTTGGCAGATGAGACACCTCCGAAAAATACATGGTTTCGTAGCGAAACCAGATGACGCGCAAAAAGGGCACCCATGTTCCAATCACTCTGCTTCGGGGCATCGGGTAGAATAAAAACGACCCTACTACTGGTCGGTCGATTGGTGAGGCGCACGGCGAGACGATGACTTTTGCGACTGCCCGGTTAACCTTTCGAGTTTTCAGATGATCTTATGATGATGAGACACCCGCTACCTTATAAGGGAACCCATCACCTATGGTGTATTATAAAAATGTAAGCTCCTACTTGTGGAGACGTCCAACATATACTCGTCTCATCAAAGTGTGGCTAATGACCCGCGACAGAATCCGTAGAACGGGGTGTAGAATAAGTGGTTGCTTCGTCGAGGTCGGGTCGTAAGCGGCTCGTCCAATCATCAGCTAGAATATTTGGTGTTCCCCAAAATTCTTCATATCATAATACTTGGCTCCGGTGCATTGGAAACCAAAAACTCTGTAAAGCTCTGCAATGGTGATAGTGGAACAAATGTCATTGATCTTGAATCGAGTTGCCATTGGTTGACATCCTCGCAACCCCGTAGATAAACCAAGTAACAAGAGGCTAAGAATAGCCTCACCGCGCCAGGATAAGTGTGATAGTAGCGGCAACCCCTGTCTCCCATGCCCAAATTCTTCATGAATTCCTCGATTTGTTACTTTAAACTCAATCTTCGCATCATCTTCAGGTCCAAAAGTCGAATAAGTTGAATAGCAACTTCCAAGTAGTGGTTGTAGATGACCATAACATAGTTATCCCAATGTTTGTTGCTTCTTCTCTTTCATTCGCGGTCTTAAACCACGTCATGTGCTTCTCTATCAACAAATGGGTTGGGCAAAGAGTTCATCTCGTTTTTATCCCACATGTAAGCATCAATCTCGTACTAAGAATTACTTCCGCAATTCGACATCTGCAAAAGAAACATCAAAAATCGAAAGAATTATAACCGTTATTCTCTGCTCATAGCTAAAGTCGGTCGACCATGTGGTCAAGTCGATCGACTCGAGCAAGGTGAAATTTTCCGCTTATCCGCTTCTCGCGTTCTTCGCATGTTTCACCTTTTTATCTCAAAATTTCATTCAGAAATCAACCAAATTCCAATATAAAAAAAAAAAAAAATCCTCTATTTTACAATCTGCTTTACCAAAATTGTGCTCTTTTTCCTAAACATGCAAGTATTCTAAAAATTGAGATAATTACTTCGAAATTCGAAATACAAATCGCACATAAAACAGGTGAATACCTTGCTGATTCGAAAAATCATGTACAGAAGGTGATAGAGCACATAAAAGCGATTTTGGTAGACCTTGAATCACAAAAATCAGTTGTGAATCGAGAGAGAAAAAAGAGTTTGAAGTTTTTATGTTTAAGCGAAATATAACGGAAAAATCATGTTTTATAAAGCAAACAAAATAGAGTCGACCGACTAAAAGCCGTGGTCGGTCGACTGAAAAACCTAAATAATAAATTTTTTTTTTTTTTACTCTATTATGACTTAAATGCATGAAATAAAATAGACTAATACAAACTCACAAGTGGGTTGCCTCCCTCTTAGCGTTTTTTTATCGTCATTAGCTTGACTATGTTAGATCATGATCATCCGCCTTCCTTGTTGTTGATACTGGGTTCAACTTCTAATTATTTATAATTAAAGGGGTTCGTTTTTTGGGAGTAAATTAATTAAAAAAGGAAGACAAAAGATTCATCGGAAAAAGATTATTATTATTGATATTGATTACAATGGTGTTAACTCGGAATGTCGAGTTTACTTTACCAAAAAGAAGTATTAATTCTAAGCTTGCTAGTAATTCTTCTCCCAGATTCTGAATATCGATTTTAGTGAAGGGGTATGTATTTATATATGTATGTAGTCGGTTATCTAATCCCATGGGCTAATGTCGGAAAAATGGAAATATTTTATTTTTCCGGAACCAGGGAATCTGCGATAAGATTTTATTTTGATTCTGTGCAAGCTTAGACTTCGGCCTGAGACAAAGTAGTTTATACCCCCACTTCGGACACTAAAATCCGGGCATTCTTTATCGAGGTATCCCTCGGTCATTTAGGCAGAGGGTTCTAATCCTATTGAAGGAACTTATAACCTAATTCGTAATTAGGGAAAGATTGGTAGGGACCAAATCTCAATTATTGTCAAGCTATTGATCATGGGTGTTAATTCCACCATCAACAGTAAGTCCCCCCCCCCCAGTTCGTCCGAGGATAAACCTAGGGAAGAGTCGGAAAATTTCGAAGTAGTGTAGCTTGTTGATAAATGAAGCTCGGTTGCAGTCGATCTTTATCTTCAAAAATCTTGAATATTCCTTCTTTCTCTTGTTTCGTCGATTAATATTGGCGGAAAAAATATGGAAAACGAAAAGTCTCTTCCGACGCGTGTGCTGAATTCTCGGTATTCTGAAACACTTTCACCTTTCTCATGACGTGTCATTTGGAAAAGGAGCGTAGTAAATGGAAAAGAAACAATGCCTCCTTTTGGTTGAGACGATGACTAATTAAACCCTCCTGACACAGAAAACGAAGCGTCCAGTGTTGTTTATGAGCTTTATATAATCTTCAGTTTATGGTTGATTATCTTCATAATCATTCATTCGCTCTCCAAAGTAATCTTTAATCTCCCTTCTATTTTATTCCGAGTAGTCATTATTTCTTTCTTTAGAAATGGCCGAAAGAAACGATTCCGAGACTTCCATCTCCGGGAACAAAATTTTGTGGCCAAATATACCAGATATCGGACACTACCTTTTCTCTAAATCCAGGATTGGAAAGATCAAAGGAAGCGTTCAACAACCCAACGAGATTGAAATCATAATTCCAAGACCTGACCAAATACCATGGGCCCCGCCATCGATTTACGTATGCCTCTACGAGAATTTCTTCACCGAAGCTCATCTTTGGTTCCTTATTCCGCAGCTAATTGTTAGTTACTGTGTTCGTCGAGGAATGACGATGTCTCAACTGACACCGAACTCATTCAAAATCATTATAGGACATCTAATTTTTGCTGCAAGATGCGGCGTTCATATGAGTTCCTGGAAGTTGGAAGAACTAACGAGTTTCACAGCTGCTGAAAACCTGAAAGGAACTTTCAAGATAATCAGTGGACTTCGTCCGGCCACCAAATTTTGTTTCCCAAGCTATTTTTACGTTCGGATTAATCGAGCTTCGATTTATAATCCCTCTACTCTGACTTACCGAAACTGGAAGACCATAATTGGTACAAAACTAGGTATCTTCTTTCTTTTTCTATCTGAATTCTAACTATGAATTTTATATATATTTTTTTTAGTTAAACCAAGCAGTTTCAGAGCTCTTCCACAAAATTTCTCCGAATAATTCGAAAAAATCAAAAAAGAAGGAGAACTTCGGTGGGGTGACATTCATCCTATCCATATTCGTAGAGCCATCAACTGGACATGTTTGTTTTTCCAGAACTTCTTTAAACTATACTCTAAAAAGATCCTAACTTCGTAATTTATTTAGGAAGAGAAGATTGTGAAGAAAGTGATCCCTCTCCCAAGATAAAGAGATCTAACCCCGAAGAAGTTTCTGGTAGCGTCCGAAGTTTTCCTCCAAAGAAGAAACATAATGTCGAAGCCGCCAAGAAGAAGAACGTTGTTCTTTCGGACTATCTGAAGCCCGTGAAGGAACATCATGCATTCCACTTTGAATTTGATGGTGCAGATATTATTTGTAAAAACAAGGAAAATTGCTCCGAACTTATTTGAAAAGTGAGTGGTTATGATAGCCGTCTGCCCGAGACTTGCCATGAATGGGATACTCTAGAAGCTCTTTCCTGCTTTATGTTCAGGGTAAACAATTGATCTAGAAATCCCCTTTTTTTTTTTTTTTTTACTATCTTCTATATACTTAACTTTTTTTTCATCATACTTCTTAGTTTGTGGGCTTTATCGGTCAAACGTTTCTGCGATACGAGAAGAGACTATCCAATTCTTATATGAAGATAGGTACTTTTTCGTCAAAGAATGAAGATTTGGAGCGAAGATCACTTGATGCCGAGAAAGCTCTTGTTGAAGCGCGAGGCAAAATTGAAAGCCAGGATAAGAGCTTGAGTAATCTGAAGATGAATTTCGCGGAAGAAGAGTCGAGAACTTCTGGTCTTTTTGAAGAAAATTCTCGGCTAACCACTGAACTGGCTGAAGCTAAACGTCAAATCTTTGCTATTTCGGAAGAGAGAGACTTAAGTCGGGCTATTCTGGCCTCCAAGTGTACCGAATATTTTCAAAAAGCGCAGTTGGATGGGTGAGATGCAATTCTCAACATTTGTGAAGATAAGTTGGACAAAGTTCGAGAACCCCTCGATAAGTATTCTGAAGCTTTTGATAAGGCTAACGAATACGGACAAACTACTGCTATCGCCCAAACCCTTCGTCTTCTTTTTGACAAGAAAAGTGCTATTTCGGAGGCAGATGTTGCTGAAGTCAAAGGAGAACGCGATCGATTGCTCACCCTTGCAAGTGTTGTTTCTATTCTGGAGTTTAAAGGTGAAGACTTTGATCTCTGAGCTGATAAACTTGTATTAAAGTCTCTGAATTGATGTTTAGATGGTCTCAGTACTTTTGTAATAATAAATTTCTAATAAGATGACTCTTTATTTTTGAACCGAGTCCGATTTATGTTTTTATTTTTACTATGTTTACTCGAAACTTCAAAGTTTAACTTCGAAATCCGGAAAGAGCAGAACAAATAAGACGCGCTTTCCTTATTCATTTTCTTAAAGGAAAGTTTAACAATGAGTCCTACTTTATCAGACTAACTATCGAACTTTTGCATTTTCTAAAGAATGTGTAAGTAAAATTTTTGTACCCTTTAATCTCTCGGCCTTACTTTATCAGGCTCCGAGATTCTCTTAGGTAATTTTATTTTTTATTAGGACAAAATATGCTAATTTTTGTCGAGAACGTGATCAAGTTTCTGACATACTGAATTGTGTGAATTTCGGTTAAATATAGTTGAGTTGTATGAACTTCTTGACTATAGAACCGAAATGTATTATGAGGTTGTAGCTGAATCTCGTGAAAGGCTGCCTACGTACCCTTGGAAGGGATCAAGCAACACGTAGTTCCGACGTTTGGATAATTGTTCACTATCTCGGATATCCGAGATATCAACTTTGTTTTTTGTTTTTTTTTTTTTTTTTTTCCAGAGGAGAGACTAAGCTCTTCCCTTTTGACCTTTCTTCATTGACCTTCCTACGTATTCTTCTCTTTCGAAAAGTTCTACCAGGATTTCAGGTGATGTTGGCTTATGCTTGCTCACAGGAACCACTCCGAGAGATTGATTCGAAATTTGCACTTGATTTTGAGTTCCTCGGTGAAGCTTTTTTTCCGTTACAAAGCATCTTCGTGCCATATTTTGATCACCTCGAATCGTAAAATATCCTTTTGGGGTTGGAAACTTCAAACATTGATGATAAGTAGATGAGACTGCCTCCATAGAATATAACCACGGAGTACCGAAAAATGTGTTGTAAATGGTAGCTCTTTCTACTACGTCGAACTTTATGATCTTTGTCACTCCTTCGGCCGATACTGGAAGTTAATAGTACCGACAGTTGAAACTGTATCTCCATCAAAATCAGTTAAATGCGTTACCCGAGCTTTTATCTTTTGGTCCCTGATTTCCCTTTTTTGAATAGTATCCAAAGATATTACGTCTACCGAGCTTCCTGTGTCAACCAGAATTCTTTTTGAACATCACAGTTGTCAATCTGTAGTTCGATCACAAGTGGATCGTTGTGAGGAGTATCTATTCCTTTCAAATCTTTGGTATTAAACATCAAATCCTTTTGGAGAATTTCAAGGAATATGATCTGCGGACAACTTAAAAATGTTCTGTTGAATCGATCGGACAGAATCTTCACAATTCGCAAGTCAGCCATTTATCATATTGATCCTTCTTCTTTGAGTTAGTGGAGGTGGGGGCAAGATTTCTCCTTCCGTCTCTTCGTTATTTTCTAGAGGAGACTGATTTTCCTCTATCTCCCTTGCTTTACGCTTCTCTTCTTCTCGATCTTGCTCAAACCGGATAGCCATTAAGTGATTCTTCAAGTTTCTGCAGTCCTCGATTTTATGACCGGGTCTTTTATGATATTCGCACCACGGAACAGCTGGACTGTTAGGTACTCGAGTATATGTGTACTTCTTTTTATGTGGATCATTTACGGAAAAAGATATTTCTGACTTTGGCTTATCCTTCCGAGGTTGATCCTTTTCATTCCGTCGTCCTTTGCCCTTCTCCTCAGGTTTTGTCTTTTTATTTACTTTTACAGATCCATGTGCTTTTACAAGCTCAGCACGATTTTCTTCTATCCTTATATGAATATTTTCCCGGTGAAACGCATCATTCATCGACCGAGGACGATGGGCTGACAACTCATCCCAAAACCTCGACTGATACCAAGGTGGTGTGCTAAGTGCTCTAATTGTCAAATCATCTTCTATCCTTAAACGCAAATAAATTGGCTTGAATCTTTTGTAAAATCTCGAAGTGGTTCCCTCGTTCCTTGTTTTACTGCATAGAGACCTGAGGCGGTTGCTTGTTGCTCTAAGTGTAACATATATTGTTTAAAGAAAGCTTCCCAGAGTTCGGCAAAACAACAGATTGAATCAGGAGGTAAACTAGTATACCATGTCTGGGCATCCCCCCTTAAACTCTCAAGGAAAAGTTGGCATCTCCCTTCGTCTTCCTCTCCTCTTTGGCATTCGGCCCTTCCGACCTTTACCAAAAAGGCTCTCATGTAAACTGTTGGATCTCCGGTTCCATCATAAGTTGGGAGCCTTAACTTATCATTGAGCGGTATTCGTGCACATGTGATGTTATACGTTAAAGGACTTCTTTCTAATTCTGCCAACAACTAGTCCACTTACTGAGCTACGCTCGTTGCCTTATGAACCAATGATCGCATCTCTTATAATTCTCTTTTTAAAATCACAATCGATTGGTCAGTACTCAAAGCATGTACATTATTATCTCTAGACCTTGGACCTCGGAGTACAGTTGAAGTTAGGGTCCTAGTATCTATAGCTACACTTCGATCATCTTCAAATGTTACCCATTGAGAAGCAGTTCCCAGAGGTCGGACTCGGACTGCTCCAGGAGATCGATTATAATTTTGTGCTCTTGAGGTTTGAAGTTCTTCCGACATACTTGCGATTTGATCAATTAGGCTTCGGTTAACTCGTTGTTGGTGACTAAATTGCTCTGTTAACCAATACTCGTGTTTTTGATGTATTCTTACCAATGCTCTTTCATTTCCTGTTTCAGGAGTCGCTATCCGTACCTCGTTGTGAATTTGATTGGCTGCCGACTGTTCTTTCATGTTGTTCGAGGATGGCGTTGTTGGAGGTTGCTCGCCTGATCGAGAGGTGGGTCGAGATATCGTTGATACACTCGGTTATTCCTGAGAGTTCTGAGTCTTTGCTGCTAGAGCTTCGATTGTTTGATTAATCAGGGTTACCAATCCTTCCCCACATAGTTGGCTGGGCGCCACTTGTGGGTAATTCAACTAGCGGATTATGGGGTCACAGTTCTCGAACAAAGCTCTTGCTGATTCCCTAGCCTGACGAGGATTGCTAGTAATTCTTCTCCCATATTAAGAATATCGATTTTAGTGAAGGGGGGGTATGTATTTATATATCTCTGTAGTCGGTAATCTAAGCCTATGCGCTAATCTCGGATAAATGGAAATATTCCATTTTTCCGGAATTAGGGAATCTGCGATAAGATTTGATCTTATTCTGTCCGAGCTTAGACTTCGGCCTTGGACGAAGTAGTTTATACCCCCGTTTTGGACACTAAAATCCGAGCATTCTTTACCGAGGTATCCCTCGGTCATCTGGGGCGAGGGTTCTAATCCTATTGAAGGGACTTATAACCTAATACTTAATTAGGGAACGATCGGTAGAAACCGAATCCCAATTATTGCCAAGCTATTGATCAGGGGTGCTTATCCTACCATCAACACTTGTCAGAGTTCAACATGAATGTTGGTCTCTTTCTGGTTCTTCCATGATAGCATCATTGTCTTCATCTTCAATAAGGTCTATGACCTTGTCACCATCTTCTTCATATTCTTTGTTAAGTCTAAGGCTTACTGAAATACATGTTTCCTCGAAATGTGCCTCTTGTGTCTTTGGATTGGTGCGAAGATTCCTTCATGTTGAGCATGCTCAAAACCAGGTGGTTTATTTATATTCATCTTAATCTTCTCTGCATCATCGGATTCCTTAGCTCTGAATTTGATATTTTCAGTTCTGCAATCTATCTTGGGATGGAAAATATGTAGAAAAGGTCTTACAAGGATGAACAAGTCTTTAGGGTCTCCATCAGTTCTCATCAAATGGAAGTCTACTACAAAAAATTGACCATGAGTGCACAATGAAACGTTCTCCAGCATCCTTTCATTCATCTTATATGTATCATCAATAAACCTCAAAAGCCCTTGCTTATTCAACAACTTATCAAACTTCAGCACTTGAGCTATGGAAAGCGACATCAAATTTACTCCAGCTCACGTATCACATAGAATCTTCTCAAACTAAGTATAACTAATCATGCAACATATGTCAGATCTACCAAACTCTCCAAACTTCTTTGGTATCGACTTGTTGATCACGATATCGCACATCTTTGACAATCGGTTGTAAAATTCTTCAGCTTTTATATTATCCTTCAGCATGTGGGGGACAAGTACTTGTGATGTCCATATTCCTTACTTTCTTTAATAAACTCTTCAACATCAAATTTGGAGTTATCACCAGTGAACATTAGAATGTTTAAGGAGTCGCTTTCTTTTCTAAGTTAACTATCTTAAGTAAAATAATTAAGAGTTGGAATGTTGCTAATCTCATTATGTAAAGTGTCCATGGTTAGGTCTCTAAACAATCTTATTTGGCTAATAGCCCACGGGAGTGGCTTCATGACATATTTTCTAATGATAGAACAACCTTTATTAACTAAAACTTTTTTTGGCTTTTCTGTGTGTGTTGATATCCCTTAATTGTAAGAAAAAGTAGGTTCATTGGGTAACTTAGTTACCCTTCAACATTAGGAAATTCTTTTGTATGTAGGTTGTAATGGTCCCACCTTTTCGTAATGGTCTTCTCAATCTCCCATTGATTATTTTAACTTATTACAATGTCGAGAAAAAAGTTGCTAATATTGATTCTCCATATCCACATCTCTACATGAGATGTTTACCACGTTTAGCAATCCTCCCCTAAGTAATATTATAATGATGGAATGTTAGCTATTTGTTGGGGGTGGTTTTAGCACACCCACAACCTGATCCGAATCAAAATCTGGATCCAAACTAACAGGTCCGTCAAGGTAGTCCATAATCAGATAGCTTTGGCCCAGAACAACGTAGGTCCAATGTTCGAACCCTTTTACGATTAGGCACCTCGCTACTGCACCTCGGAGGAGCGCCCCCCCGAGAATCATCACGCACGAAGTCAACTAGACAAAGCGTGATGTGGCCCAAGCCACATCGCAGTTTGTCACTGGTCAGAATAAACAAGGAGTTGATTGCAGAAACGGCGCCGACGCGTGCACATCCCTTCCTTTGATCAACGAACCTTAGGGCGCAGCCTACAGCTCGAGCCTAGCATGGCTACAAGTCAACTTACGAGTCAGAGCTCTTCAATAAATACCCCCTTCATTTATTACGGGAGGACATTGAATTCACTTCTCTCACTTGTGTAATCGTAGTTAAGAAATCAGAGATTAGGTCGAGTAGCTTGGTTACTTAAATCAAGGTTAACTCCGTGAGCGACTCCGGTCCACGGGAATTAGGTTATGATCTTAGTTCAACCACTGCCATCTCACCAACTCTCTCTCTCTCTTTATATTTCGGCACGTCGCTTCCATGAAGCACGTCGCTAAACATATGTAACAGCGACCAGCTCGCTCTTTTCAACACCTCGGCACGTCGCTTCTTTGAGGCACGTCGCCGAACATCTATAAACAACGACGACGTCGTTTTCTCTTTTCTCCCTTTGTTCACCTACCGAATTCAGTTCCTTCTACGGAGAATTCTGACCCTCTTAAATTTCACACCACGTGAACGCCACGGCATTAAAAGTCACGTCATCCATCTCCCACGCTAATCATTCGGTTAAACCGCATAATCTCTCGGTCAAACCACAATTAACCCCTCTAAATACTCATTAACCATCTTGTGCGCATTCCGGTACGCTCAGTTGGCGCCGTCTGTGGGGAACTTTTCAGGAATCGCTCCTTACTCCCGAACTTCGGTAGCCCTTTCGACTCTCCTCGAGGATGGTAAACAACCTCATACCCCTCGAACAGACGACCGGCCCCGTCCTCACAGGACCCGTCGAAGTCGCCACGGTGTTGGGTGCCCTCGGAGGAGCAATCATCCCATCCCCGTTCACAGTCCCGTCGATCACGACGGCCTCAACTCAAGCAATCATCGTCGGGAACACCTCCTCGCCCCTCACGACCGCGATCCCTCCTTTCACTCTACAGCAAACCGGCGGAGAACCCGTGTTGCCGCAGGATCCCCCCTATGGGATGCCACGCAGCTATGGCCTTGGGACCGCCACGCTTTGCACCCAGGGACCGCGTGTACTGCTGATACCACATATCCCTCCGATTCTCCCATTGCAGGAACAACCTCTGCTCCGTCAAGAAACCACTTCATTTCCACTGCAAGCCTCACAATCGGAGGAGAACCAAAACTCCCAGGAAACCACTCCGACAAGACTGCCGCCGGCGGTAGATCCTCCTATCACCTCCCCCGCTCTAGAGGGCATCCTCAGAATCCTCCTCGACCAAGTCTCTAGACCACAGGCCGACTGGACCGCCCCTCGAGCAAGAAACCCGGAAGAATTCATTGCTCCTATTCGCCAAAATCTGTTCGACATAGAACTCCCTCCTCCAATTACACACAGTACGAGGCTCGCCGGTCTCCACTCTTCTGACCTCTGATGTATCATGGATTTTACCGATTTTATGCCATGATATGACTGGTTTTATAGAGTCTTTCTAGTGTGTTTTAGGTATTTATACAGGTTTTACAAGCAAAAGGTGTTTTGGAGCAAAAGGAAACAAAAGGAAGCAAAAATGAAAGAATTGGAGCAATTGTCAGAAAATGAAAGTGTAGAGCCAGAATTGAAGTCTGGAAGTCAACGGATGTTTGACGGATCTAAAAGAAGGGTATAATAGACAAATTACATATCAAATCGAAGCCCCGAGAGTTGACTTTTATTTCAATTTTGAATTGGATCAAACGGAGTTCTGGATCGCGAGATATTGTTATTTTATTGAAGAAGGTCCATTCTGACGAATTCTACAAGACTGGCCCGTTTAACTCCAATCAAGTCCGACTCAAGTTCTAAGGAGGTTATGACCTAATGACGACCTAAACACCTATAAAAGGAGTCTTAAGAGGCAGAGAGCAGCCATCATCACGAATCACAAGAGAATCACCAATCACAGCCACCAAATATTACTTTGCTTTCTAGATTTCTAGGGTTTTGCTACACTAGCTTTGCTTGAGAGCTTGAAGGGGAGAAGAGATATGTTCTTCATACCAATATCTGAGTGTGTATCTCTGAACCTCTTTACTTTTATGAAATTTACTTTGTGCATGATTTTTCCTATGTGCGAGTAAATAACTTGTTAAATCTAGGGTTTTCAATGGTTTTATAGATCTCTAATGCATTCAACAGGATATAACCAATATTCTCTACTTTAATGGTATTCACTACTTTATTCTGATCTGGCCATTTAGAATATTGCTCATAGGAGGAGTTACACCAATACACCATTGGGTAATGATTCCAGAACATGGTTTTTAGTAGGTAATCTCGTCCTTGTGCAAACGAGAGGTTTGGAAAGCATCCTTTATGATCTAATGATTAACTCATAGGTATAATATCTCGAGAGATCGGTTATTATATATATCGTCTTCTGTGTTCGTGAATCTATTTGATTATTGATTGATTGCTGATCTATATTTCCTGCGATTTCCTTTGGATCTAGCGCCCTTAAACCAATGATGACACATCCGATTTGCTTTAGTCTAATGATATCACTAATAATACTAATCATGCTTTGCTTTGACAAGTTCCAAAGTACCAGATCTGCGGTAATCACCTGGTTCCCTGTGGGATCGATAACCTTTCATACTACAAATGTACACTGTGCACTTGCAGTTTTAGGTGAAAACAATTCACGCATCAACCTTCCTGGTGAACCGGTGTCCCAGTACTCCCCCACTGAGCTCATCGAACTCCCGGGGCACCTCCTGCCTCGACCCCCGCCTCAGTTCGCCAACATCACGGCTCGAGCTCTAGCAGGACAAGGGGGGACGGCGACAAGAACACTTGCATATGATAGCGGTCCCGCACCCGCCCAAAACACATTGACGAGCTGTGCACACCACGAGGAACACCACACCCTTTAGCCTCGGCCGACACTCGATGAGAATCCACCCCGCACAACTAACAACCGCGAAGTAGAGGAGCTAAAATCCCTCGTCATAAACTTAACCTCCCAGATACACCACATGACCAGAGCAGCCCTGGAGGTTGATCGCGTCATCCGCGAGGCGCAAAACACGCCATTCACCGCCGCAATCACTTCCTACCCACTCCAAAACCCCGGGAAAATCCCCCTCCCCAAGTATGAAAGCGGAGACGATCACAAGCAGTTTCTCGCAACCTTCGAGATCGTCGTGGCAAGAGCAAGATTCTCGGAAGAGGAGGCGGACATCGGCAAATGCCGACTCTTCGTCGAATATCTTCGAGGCGACGCCCTCGACTGGTTCACACGCCTCCCCCCCCCCCAAACTCTATCAGCAGTTGGTTCCAGTTGCGCGCCGACTTCGCCGGGCGCTACCTCTCCTTCGTTAAAAAGCTAACTTCGGCGGCCGACCTCTACGGTCTCGCGCAGGAACCCAAGGAGTCCCTCACCTCCTTCGTCCAAAAATTCAAGCTGCTCGCAGCCAAGGTAACGGTACCCGACGACACTGGCATCGACGCCCTCAAAAGGAATGCGCTCTACTCACCACAGCTCCGGAAGAAGCTCACGGTCCACCCACCACTAACACTGGAAGACGCCTTACACAAGGCAACCTTGCTCGTCGACCTTGAGAAGGACGAACCATGGGATCCCTCCCCCGGACGTTTACAGACCGACGGAACTCGAGTCTCAGGAAGGCAGAGCCCTCCCATTCGGGATTTCGATGAATCAGATTTGCCTGAAGACATGGCTCGATTGCAGTCACAAACAAGGCAGGAAAGAAAGCAAGAAATTCTGCACAGAATATCGGATAGAGAGATTTAGGGGAAAAACCCTAGTTTATATAGAAAGGAATAGGAAGAAGAAACGACGGTTATTAAATGCCCCGTCATCATTACACCAGAACCGAAAAGGCGTGCCTTCCTCCTTCCCCGTTCCTCGATTCACATCCCCTGATTTGCGGTCCACTCGTGTAACGCCACGTCACCGAACTGTACCTGAAACGACATCGAATCCGCAGATGAAGCGATGCCAGATCTTCCCCGGATTCACGCCTCGACATTCGCGAAATCCAATAATGGAGCAACACGTCATTGGACTGGGGGGGAACTGACTGTTGGGGGTGGTTTTAGCACACCCACGGCCCGATCCGGATCAAGATCTGGGTCCAAACTAACAGGCCCGTAAAGGTAGCCCAGAATCAGATAGCTTCGACCCAGAACGACGTAGGCCCAATGTTCGAGCCCTTCTACGATTAGGCACCTCACTACTGCACCTCGGAGGAGCGCCCCCCGAGAATCATCACGCACGAAGTCAACTAGACAAAGCGTGATGTGACCCAAGCCACATCGCACTTTGTCACTTGTCAGAATAAACAAGGAGTCGATTGCAGAAACGGCGCCGACGCGTGCACGTCCCTTCCTTCGATCAACGAACCCTAGGACGCAGCTTGCAGCTCGAGCCTAGCATGGCTACAAGTCAACTTACGAGTCAGAGCTCTTCTATAAATACCCCCCTCATTTATTACGGGAAGACATTGAATTCACTTCTCTCACTTGTGTAATCGTAGTTAAGAAATCAGAGATTAGGTCGAGTAGCTTGGTTACTTAGATCAAGGTTAACTCCGTAAGCGACTCCGGTCCACGGGAATTAGGTTCTGATCTCAGTTCAACCACTGCCATCTTACCAACTCTCTCTCTCTCTTTATATTTCGGCACGTCGCTTCCATGAAGCACGTCGCTAAACATCTGTAACAGCGACCAGCTCGCTTTTTTCAACACCTCGGCACGTCGCTTCTTTGAGGCACGTCGCTGAACATCTATAAACAACGACGACGTCGTTTTCTCTTTTCTCCCTTTGTTCACCTACCGAATTCAGTTCCTTCTACGGAGAATTCCGACCCTCTTAAAGTTCACACCACGTGGACGCCACGGCATTAGAAGTCACGTCATCCATCTCCCACGCTAATCATTCGGTTAAACCGCATAATCTCTCGGTCAAACCGCAATTAACCCCTCTAAATACTCATTAACCATCTTGTGCGCATTCCGGTACGCTTACTATTGTAACCAACTCAAATGCTTCAATACACAGGAGCATTATGCATTTGTAGAGAAACACAACACAATAATAAGAAGAACTTTAGTTATAGAATTAATATTATAAGGTATTTTTACAAACAACCTAATATTATAATGATGGAATGTAAGCTATTGTAACCAACTCAAATGCTTCTATAAGTAATAAAATACAAATAAAAATGCTTCTATAAATAGCAGTATTATGTATTGAGAAACACAACACAGTAATAAGAGTCGCTCTTCGCGGGTCTTGCCCCATTTGATCTGCTACGGGATGAGAGTGGGTCGAGATTTTATATTTTTTGCCGCGGACGGACTGTGGATCAGTGTATTTTTGGTAGAACAACGCGGGTCGGATTATTTTGAACTGTGGGTTTGCGGCTACCCTCGATAACTTTTTCACAAAAAAAATCAACACTTTATTATTTTTTATGAATTTTAGTATTCAATTGAAAAAAATATAAATATGTTTTTATAAATAGTTATGAAAATTTATGATATTTTAATATTAAAAGTATTATTTTTATTAAAGTTATATATAACTAAAAAGTTTAATTAATATTTATATATTTGTGGGTATAGGCAGGTCACTCGCAAATTTTGCGGGATGTGTACGTGTCGATAGTTTTTGCTTTAAGGGTTTGACAGGGCATGTTTATAGCGGACCAAAATTTAGTGTTACCCGCTGCTGGACAGGTTGCGGGTTACGGGTTTGATCCGTTTGACAGGACTATTTAACTCTCGTCTCTCTTTGTTACTATATACACTTGTGGCGGGCACACACACATATATGTATATATATATATATATATAAATCATGGTATTATATAGTTTATAACACGTTATTACAATCGTCTCATTATCCGATCGTCTTGGTGTACGATCGTTGAGCCGGTGTTATGTCTGATTAGTACAACGTCGCCATTTCGCATGTTCAATTTTGCGCCCTCTTTCGTCCGTTCAATATTGTGCCGTGATTTTGTCCAATCATTTCCATAAATGGTGAAAATTTAATTTATGTTGATTTCATGCTAAAATTGTGCAAAATTTATTTTCGGAGTGGAGGTTATATCTTCTCCATAATCGAATGGACGGCACTACCTCCTCGTAATCATATAGATGGTTATGCCGTCCTGATATGATTTTTTAATCTTCCTTTTCACATTTGATTTATGTTTATGTCAAATTAAATATTTGCGGAGTGGAAGGTTATGCATCCTCCTTAATTTAGTTGTAGGTTCTGCCTCCTCTAAATCACATGGATGTTTGTCGTCCTAAGCTGATTCTTCAAATTATGTCTTTATATTTGGTTTATGTTAAATGATTTCTGAAGTGGAAGATTATGTGTCCTTCTTAATCGAGTCGTAGGCTCAATCTCTTCTAAATCACATGGATATTTGGCGTCCTGAACTGATTCTTTAGATTATGTCTTTATATTTAATTTATGTAAAAAAATTTCTAAAGTAGAAGGTTATACCTCCTCTAAATCACACGAATGTTTTCCGTCCTGAGCTGATACTTTAAATTATGTTTTTCATTACAGCTTTCTGTGTTTTTATTATGATTAATTTACTAGTTTGATTATTCATTTAATTATCATGTCAAGTTTAATATTGTCGATCAAAATGACATCGGAAGAGATGATATTTCTATGTCACTACTTACATGATAGTTTAAAAGATATTGAACTATCATACTCGTCCACCTAGATTGACTTTATTCTCGAAAGCGAATGTCGTAGCAACTAGTAATTGTAATAATTTGCGATTAGAAGAATGCATACATGGTACGAGGTTGCGATTGTCAATAAGGTGGTAGACATGGACGTAAAAATTATTTTGGTCTCATAAGCTAATTGTACTCATCTTGATGTCTCGAGTTTTCTTGTTGATCCAATAATATCAACAAAGAACTTAGATCGATATGATATGATGTCATGAATTGCGATTAAGGATGAAGATAACTATCAAGCAGATAATGCATTATAAATACTGAACTATTGAAAACCAATCTAAATAATAAAATCTAAGTACGTATAGTGATAAGTACCACGTCATTTTTAAAATAAATATAAATCGAAATACATATAAAGTAGAAACAAACATATAACCAAACTATAAATTTATATGCTCCATTGATAGTTCATTCGTCCTAGCTTCTATCAGTTTCGGCATCACTAGACTAAATAAGTACAGTAGATACCTTGAAATGGTTATGAAATATTAGTAATATCTTATTTACAATACGGTCATATCATATAAATGATCTCAAAATTTGAACTTTTATCGAGGTACATGCCTAAACACTTAAACTTCTGCAATATCTAGGTCAAATAAAATTTTTGAACAATATTTTTCAATTTTGATACGGATGCTATCTACTTTGTATGAATTATGATATTACTAAATCGACATATTTTATAAAAAAATCATTGATATTATACTATGTTTTAGTGCCTCAATATATCTATATTCTACCATCATATCACATAAGCGGAACCAGCGAAGATCATTATCAATTTGATGTAAATAATTATTTTCATCTTTACAATAAATTAAAATAAATAAATATTTTATTAGATTTCAACATATTTTGTAAATTATTAATTAGATTTTCAAATTATAAAAAACATAATAAAAACCAATCATAGTAAAACAACATCTCACATAAAACCAAACAAATATAACATAAAAACATGTACTTATACTTAAAATTTAGTCAAGTACAATAGAAAGAAACAACTCACTACCTTGACATTATTAAGAAAAAGTAATCCTAAATAAGTTAACAATTAAAAAAAAACATTAAATACTAAAAAATCGCATAACTATTACTAACTTTTCGTTTTGCTTAAACTTATTTCTCATACTCCTTCTGTTTTATAATAAGTGTTGTTTTAACATTTTCTCACACAAATTAAAAAAACATATTAAAATTCTATTACACTCCTAAAAATTACGTTGACTCTTGAAATTATTTTTCTTTACTAGTTAATATTGAGATTAAACTATACCATTTATACTAAAATTTGCATCATAATTTAATCCAAAATGACACTTATTTTGAAACGAAAAACATTCCTAAAACGAAAAAAATTAGAAGTCATGTCTCTGATTCCCGATGAATCGAAAACTCTCAAAACCAGCTAGAACCTAGAACAGATAACAAAAATAAGCTACAATCAAACAGTTTTTTAATATATTGATTTTTATTAACCTACCTCGGAACAACGTCGTATAAATCTCTCAAACTTAAACAATTGTAAAGTTGTTTCGCAGTCGGGTCATCGGTGTATCATCATCTGTTTCATCGATTCGTAACCAGAAAACTGAAAATTTCTTCCCTATGATCTTTACTGCTCTTTTTTTTTAATCCAATGTTAGGGTTTAGCTTATAATTAGTGGATTCCAGTCTCTGATTCTTTTCTCTATGGAAATTAGGATATTCGATTTGGATTATGTATTTATTAATGACTGTAATTTGTTTTTAAAACAGGGTTAGTGGAAGAAAAGTAAAAGACAATGAATTGCTAGAGGCCATCCGTAGACAGTCTTAATCAATCTGCTTGAGTTTCATCATGTAAACTACTTTGCATCCTTATGTAATCCTCTCTTTCTCAGTTTCCTATCTTACATAATTTTTCCAACTCACACATTGCTTTTTCTATGATTTGGATTCAGGAATACAATTCTAAATTGGCAATGGAGTAGCTTTTGGCGTTCTCTCACCAAAGGAAGGTGAAAACGTTAAAATTTTAATGTTATTGTATAACCTTATCCACTTTTTTGTGTTGTTAGTGAAATTTAGTATCCTTGAACAAAAAAGACAACAATTCATATGAAATTCGATCTCAAAGCAGAGGTTGCTTCCTCATATTGTTGCCAATTGGTTTTAAGAAATTTGTATTTCCTTTATTCCATTCACATAATTCTATGAATGTGTTGAATGATTGATCGTTCTATCTCTTGCTGCGTTATTTTTGTGTGATTAATGTTGAAGTTTTGTTGTAGATGAAGCTGAATAGCATAAATGTCAATGAAGAAGAAACGATAACACATTACAGTATATGTTAGTAATCTTAGCTTTAATATATTTCATTCTCTTAAAATAATTTATGTTTCGCTATACTTACTCTATTTGTACATTTATTTCAGGATGATGTCCTTAAAACAAGTCCTTTTTGCAGAAAATTTGTAATTGGAGTAAATGATTATGTTTGAAGGGTTTAATCAAGGTATAAGTATACATATAGATTCCATTTAGAGAAGACTTTTAAAAAGAGAGCCCCAAGAAGAGTTTCTTTTTGTTACCTAATTTTTAAAAAAAATTTCTAAACATATATCGAAGAGGGACCTTGCAAAATCTAAAAGACGCCATTATCTCAAGTACTTCATCTAAAATCTTCAGCTTTCAACCCAAAGGTAAATGTTTGACAAAATTTCTATTTGAAAGGTCCAAAAATTTCACTTTTCATTACAAATTTTGTGAGTTTAAATGGAAGGATTATTGCCCTGTGGTTTTTAGGTTAGATAGAAGCTCTTCTTTGGTTGTTTTTTTTTCTTAAATTTCTTCTCTTCGTTGTGTGTTTTTTTTGTATCAATAAACCAAATGAAAATGGTGTGTTTCCCGTAGGTCTTTGTGAAAATTGTTAGTGCTCCGAGGTATCTACTTCAATAACGATGACATGATAGGTTTTATGTTAGTTTCAGTTCCCTCTATTTATTTAAAACTATTGGATTTAGTTCAGTTTGCTTTCGTGTGTTCTTTATTAGTAAACCGATTTGATTCATTATAAACAAAATCGATTTGAATTGTCTTTGTTTGTGAATATACATGTCTTCGTTGGTCTTTGAATTCTTGAATATGTCGTTTCTAAGCATTGTTTTTTCTTTGCCTCTAAATGAACTTGACCTTCAGGTGAATTTTCCTTTATGAAGCAATAGCAAGTCATACATTGTGCTTTTTCACCTTACATCATCTTTATTTCCATTTAGATTCAACATCTAAGGCTTTTTAGTATTATTGTATATCCAACAGAATGGAAGAGTATATTTATTGAGTTCGTTTCTCACTTTATAGTTTATTTTTTCCAGGAAATAGTTCCTCCTGCTTTGGAACGCTTAAAGAAGCAGGCTCTGACTTTTGTTAGCAAAGCAGATTCAGCCTGGACTTAAATGGCGTGTTAAGGTTCTATCTGAATTATGGTAGGAAAAAAGTTTTGAAGTTTTTCTTCTGTTATTACCTGATTGAGAAGAATAATATTCTCGGGGTGAGGGTAATACAAATTAGAAATATACGTGAGACATGGCAAAAGAAATTGAGAGTTTTGCAGGCAATGTTCAAAGGTCTGGCAGAGTATGAAGGCAGGCAATGTTTTTCTGGTTATGTTTAGCTCTGTGTTTTTTGGTTATGTTTAGCTCTGTTTTTTACACAACTTTACATTCTCTTTGTTTCATAACAGGGAATACATTGTAAATATTTTTAACTTAATAAATTTAACATATATCAAAAAAGAAAAAATCAGTGAAAGATTACGAAGAAACAACAGTAATTATGTGTCTCTGACTTGCATTATGAAGTTTCATGTCCCATTTAAAATAGATGAGATCATATGTGGAATTTTCATTTGTGGAAAAGATTAATATATTGTCCTTAGATAAGATAGAAAAAAAAATATTACAGAAAAAATGTATCGTACTAAATCATATTTGGAAACACTTCTCTAATATATATCGACTTAAGAAGCTATGTTCGTTTTTGTATAGAAAAAGAAAAGAGGAAATTTGAAGAAATATTATTAAATTTTTTTATAATTTGAAAAATATCCAATATTTTCAAATTTTTGAAAACTATTTTTTTATATAATAGAGATTACCAAAATAACTTTAAATAATTAAACATAAGAATTTAAATTTCAGAAATTAAAAAAACATTATCCACTATTTCGAAAAAAAAAATATTTAAAAAAAAATATTAATTTTAATTAAAAAAATATCCACTATTTAGAAAAAAAAATTCACAAAAAATCTTATTTCAACATTGATTAAGATTTGTATTTTTGATTTGGTAAAAAAATCTAACATATCAGAAAAATATGGTGATTTGGTGATATATTTTGTAGAGTTTTTCACCTTTACCTTTACAATTGAAACCCTCTAACACATTAAGTGTCTTCCATACTAAACACTTATTTATCTTTTATTTAACTTGATAATTTTATTTCCAAACATGATTTGATTTTCTTTATTTATAATATTTTTTAAAAATATATATTTATTTATTTTTAATACTTTAAAAATATATATTTTATTTTAAAAACAATATAAATCTCGATCATTGGCAATTATGTTTTTTCATTTTAAAATAAATTATTTTTCCAACTTTTTAAAAGATTGAACATTTTTCAAATTTACACAAACTTTTATAATATTAAACTAAATCTCCCAAAAGAAAATCAGCAAGTGCTTTTCTTGAATTTTTGTTTCTTTTCTAAATTACAGCTTCTCTAACAAATAGTTTCTTTTCTTTTTTGTTAATTTCTAACAAGAGTAATGCTTAAACATCAATGACACAAGAGACCATGGATAAGTCTTTTTTGATAAACGACCATGAATAAGTCTGTGTTTTTTAGTGGAAAACCAAAATAGAAATTCTGTGTTCATCAGTAACATTTTCAGATAATCAAACCGGAGTCATAGAATTTCTGGGATCCTTATAAAAGAGGAGCGACTCTATTTATAACGAGATATAATTCTAAAATGAACTTTACATAAAGTGATGGTTTTCAGATTGGAATTTTTGTAGTTTCTTATAGCCGTACATTCATGCTTAGATCTTACATAAAAAATGTGATGATAGTAATATATGAGTGACATGATTCGTCAATTATTTGCTTTGAGACCACACAATATCTAGAGATATATTGCAAATTCTAATTAATTCGAGAATGATAAAAAAGCATAATTATCCCGTTTTTTAGATCATATCAATAAAATTAATATATATAATCAATATTATATCATTTTTTACAGACGATAAAAGCTGTTTAAATATCTTAATCTCTTAGTTTTATTACTTTTTAATCTCTTAATAATCTCTTATAGAAAGAGAAATTTTTATTTCACTAAAATGTTGAATTTTATTTTTGATTATTTTCTTTTTCAAACAATGTTTTAGTTTCACTGTTTCTTTTTTCTACCATTTAAATTCACCAACTTCCTTGGATATGAATATTTCAGTCATTTTTATTTAACATTACATAACTATATATCAAGGTCAAATAAGTTTATACACTCCTTGCTATCACATTATACAACAACTCAAAAATAAATGACTCCAAAGGCTTATAAATAAATAAACTATATCTAAGGTGATCAGAAGACAAATAAACCTACGTAAGTTTATCATGGTCTAAGGTGATTTCATGCAAGAATTTAGTGAGATTTATATGGTCATCTATGATCATTTGGGATGAAGCACCGATGATGAGCAAATATTGTTTTGAGTTTTTAGATAGAAGTATGAGAGATATTATTAGGGATGCAAGTGACAAGCCATTTAGTGGAAAAGTTGTGGTTTTCGGAGGTGATTTCATACAGATACTCCCAGTTATTCCAAGTGGTGGTCGTCAAGACATTGTTCGCGTTTCCATGTGTTCCTCTTATCTATGGAAGGACTGCACCGTTTTGACCCTTACGAAAAACATGCGCCTCTTAGCCAATTTGAGTCCTGATGAAGCTCAAAACATTTAAGAGTTCTCTAAATGGTTCTAGATGTTGGAGATGGAAAATTAACCGAAAATGATGGGGAAGCCAATATCGAAATTCCTAATGAGTTTTTGATCAAGGAAGCAAAAGAACCTATGGAGGCTATAGTTTCAGCTGTATATGGAGACAATTTAGAAAAGGCCAAAAAACTTGATTTTTTGCAGAAACGAGCAATTTTTTGTCCTACAAACAACGATGTCAACCAGATTAATGATTATTTGATCGATAAATTAAAAGGTTAATAGTATAAAATATATTAGTTATTTTTTCCTTCTAATTATTTAATCTAATGAATTATTTTGATATTTTCAGCTGATGAAAAGATATATCTTAGTGACGATGACATAGACCCATCAGATGCAAGCTCCCTTGATGATCCCATCTACTCCCCTGATTTCCTCAACAATATTAAGTTATCAGGTTTACCTAACCATTCGTTACGGTTAAAAGCTGGTTGTCAGGTTATGCTGCTAAAAAAAATTTGTCCTAAAGAAGGGTTATGTAATGGAACGAGGCTTCAGATAACAACACTATATGAAAGAATGGTTGAAGCTTTAGTTATTACATGAACAAAAATGGGAGATAAAGTGTACATTCCTAGACTGGCTATAACACCTTCGGACCCAAAACTACCATTCAAGATGCGTAGAAGACAGTTTCCTCTGATGGTTGCATTCGCTATGACTATCAATAAGAGCCAATGACAGACTTTATCTAATGTTGGACTTTTTCTTCCTCGGCCAGTATTTTCACACGGACAGCTTTACGTTGTCCTTTCAAGAGTCACATCTAAATCCGCTTTAAAGGTTCTTATACTTGACAAGGACGGCACCCCTCAACAACAGCCGAAGAATGTGGTTTTCAAAGAGATATTTCATAAAGTCGCAAATTGCAAGAATGGTTGGTCTTCTTTGCATTTCGATATTCAATTCCTTTGATTTTTTTTGTTGCATTCTATGTGTTAACTTGCTCTGTTTTTTTCATTAATATTTTAGGTCTCCGAATCGAACAAGATGTATAGGAACCTTTGAGTACCGAATTTTTTTCAGTAACAACATACTCAAATACTTTCAGTACCGAATTTTTTTTGTAACAATTTCCATTTTTTTCAATTTCACAAACTCGTATTCTTTTTGTTATTTCAATGCTCCAATACAATATGTTATCATCAAAAAACCTATAACATCTTCGTTAAATTTTTCAGTTAATTATAAATCAAAACAATAAAATACCTCCCGCGCGTCACCGCGCGGGTCAAAATCTAGTAAATATGTACAACAGAATTTCTAAATATGCCAAAATAATTATTTTACGTTCACTAATTTACCTTTATATTCTCTAATACATGCAAATCGAATAACATATTCACTAATCATCGATGTTTTCAACATAATCAAAAACCTTTTTAGCATGATCTCCCCATAGAATGCACAACAAACGACAATCACTACAAAAAAATTATGATTTAGGATTTCATCAGTTTAAGAAAAAAAATACAAAAATTATGTTCATAGGATAATGCTTTTACCTGGTATCTCGTAGAGTCACATCCAGTTTTTTATTACTTCGGGATTTTTGTTTTGTCTTTACTTCCTCAAGACTTCCAACCTTCGCGATCTGACCTATAACATCTTTAACAAAATACAAACAATAGCATCATAACAAAAGAAACTCATAATAATAAAAATTCAGAAAAGAAATATAAACAAAATAATATCACCAATCAAAACCTTCGTATCAAGCCTATTAGACAAAATTTCCGAGAAAGGATAAAAATAAAATTTCAGAAATTCAACAAAGAACTCATCAGATAGTTTTATTCTCAAAGTTCTCTATTTTATAAATCAAGCGACTTGGCCTAAATTCTTCTCCAGTCTAATCCTTAGGATTGAATGCATTGATGATTCTTGATTTTCTTGCTTCTAGCATACCTCAATGCTTAGAAATCAACTCCTCTTCGACCGAACATTGGATTCTACTATCCTACAATATTCATATATAAGATAGTTAGACACTACGCACAATGAATAGCCATCTCAGTGATATCAACATTGAAAGGAAGAAACATATTATCTCTATGTCGACAACAATCAACTCCAAAGAATTACCACTATTTTTATTATAAACCTTCCATAATGCTAAAATATGCACCTCGATCTTCACTCTTTCTTCGTTGATATCAATATCTTTCAAATGAAAAAAAGGAGACGCTTTTTTTTTGTTAGTAATTTAGGCATTTTTTTTGTTAGGATAGAAAGCAATTGAGTCGAATGTTTCAGTACATCTTCCTTGAAAACATATATATATATATATATATATATATATATATAATACAAATCATAGAGTTTAAGTTGAGATCTCCATGCGTGAACATTTCCATTGGTCAATATTTAGGTGAATAAATATTAGTGTGAATGAATAATCATCATTGTGCCTCTTCGTTTACGTAATTTATGATTATTAAGAGACTCTTCGATTTCTTCGTTTTATATTTAAATACATAAATTACGTAAAATAAGATAAGAGATTCTTTGATTTCTTCGTTTTATATTTAAATACATAAATTAAAAAAAAGTAATTCTTGACACGTAAGATAAAGGAACTCATCAGTTTCTTCGTTTTAATTTTTTTTTAAACAATGGAATAAACAATTAGAATCCGCGTTCCATTCAGTTCGGATCAAATATATCTGAAGCGTTTGGTTTCGAATCGTCGGATAGAGGGCTAAAAAAATCGAGGTTTTCTTCCGATTATCTACCAATTAAATTATAATGTTAATATATGTCACATTTACACGTCATAAATTTTTCTTTCTAAGTCAATTAGACAAAGCCATTTCAGCACAAAAATACTTAGACGACACTTATATATAAAGGGTATCATTACTAGTAAAATAATACATGTTTTCGCCACATGTCATATCTAGAGCTCTCTAGAGACTTGGTGTGCCTAAAATACCATTAATGTATCTTCATATTTACGCTTCTATGCCATTACGCTAATAATTTTATTTATTTATATAAAAGACTTTGTACACGTCATCATCATGAGATTAGGATTTTTGAATTATTTTTTGGTTTAGATTATTACCTAAATCACCCTAACCGTATATATAAAGACCCTATAGATATCTGATCAGCCATAAAGAGGTGTAACTGTAGCTGTTTTTGAATTATTTTACCGATTTGATAATAGATGAGTTTTGGCTTCTTCATCCTCTAGGTAGACGAGTAAGGAGAAAGCGAAGATTTAAATAATTGAATATGAAGAAAAAAAACGATCTATGATGATTGTGATGATGAAGACCACATTTTCACGGTAAGTTTACTTTTTAATTATTTAGGTTATGATTTGTTGATTTTTTAGTGTTTTGCATCGTTTATGGCGCAACTGTCGATGATGACGAAGAAGACACTAGAAAAATGTAATCTCTTTTGGGAAGAAGAAAGAATGGAATAAAAGAGTACTTAGAAAAAGAAAAAAAAAGGTTATGATTTTTTAATAATGTTTTGACTGTTATAAATTTTTTCTTCACGATGTATATAGAAATATGTAGCTCATGATCCCATATGTATCTAATTGTCAAATGGAGATGAGAAAAAGCTATGGAAAAAGTGTTCCCTTATACTTTGATTGATCTAAATTTATTTTTTTGTTTCTTCCTATATTTTAGATGTTTTAGTATGGAGTTCAAAGAATATAGCTGAGAAATAATAATTGGCAGAAATCACGATTATTACATATGAATATGAAATCATTTTTATTCAGTGAATTAAGATATGAGAAAAAAACATTATTTATGTGGAAAATATGTCTTTTAGGTTTCTACAACCAGAGCCTGATTCAAAGATGGGAAGGAAGATTCGAGTGGCTATTGAGAATTAAAAATGAGGTGATAGTTCAACTCATTAATTACACTGAAAATTGGTAACATGCATGCTTTCTAGCATGTAGATGGGTGTACCAAAATCTCAACACTATAGGTTATCACGATTCAAAACTGAAAACAGATTCCATACAACTATTCGAAGCTCTCTAAGCGCAACACAATGGCCATTAATGCAGACATTCTATCAAGACAAACCAGGACTCAGAGACCTTGCCAATTCTAACTGATTGCTTTCCTGCCTCCCCTCAGCGAATAAATCTGCAAAAATACTCACTCCAAGTGTAACCGACTATCATTTACTCAATGCATACATATCGCAAAGAAGGTAGTTTTAGAATTTCTTGCATCTAATTTTTTAGTGGTTTATTTATTTGTTTTTAATTTACATATTCGATTTATTATAGGTGAGTGGGTGGTTACCTCTACATATATGTAATTATTATCAACTATTGATGAGCCCCAAAATTCATGAAATCGAGCAAATGAGGGTAGAAATTAGAACCTTGGATAATGCATAATTTGTGTATTTATTTTCTAAAATTTAAATTTGATGTATAAACATTTACGTGTTTCGCTATTATTTTTTCTTCAGTCATATGCTTTTCTAGAGTCACAGTTGGAGGGAGAACAATAGAACCGTCGAATTTCGGTATATTGAGTTATGTCTTAATGTACCCAAGAAACCTCCCTATACTCCGAAAGATCCTATCCTTCCTCCTCTTCTTTCAGTCGAAATAGTTTTAGTTGGGTGTTTTCAACCATTAATTTTTGTTCCGTTCATCTATTTCCCCACAAACGTCTAATGTGGGAGTACGTTAGGGCGGGCAATCCCTAGTTAATATAAGGGAGGATTACTTATCTAGTATGAAAAAGTTTTAAAATTACTAGACTAGTATTAATTTTTTGACCCTTAAAATAAGTTTTTCCGTACCCACAATACCCTTAAAATATTTGACAGGAAAAACCATATTTACGAAAATGCCACCTTCTCACTAAAACAAATCCGCAAATTATTTTTTTAAAATCCGCAAACATGTGTCGAAGATTTATTTGTTTTGCAGATTTAAATGTTTACGTATTTTTTTTTACAGATTTTGTTGTACTTGTTGTAGATTTATTGCTTTGTTGCGGATTTCCAAATATCCGCAACAAAGGAAAAATTGTTTAAAAAATTACTAAACTAGTACAGTAAAATCCGTACTGTAACAGATTTGTTTATAGTGTAGGAGATTTAATTTTCTGCAGATTTTTTTTGCGGATATAATTTTTTTTGCAGATTTAATTTGAAGACTTTTTTTTTTTTGTCGAAGATTTTTACGCGATTTTACAGTTTTTTCATAATTTGCGGATTTATTTTGCAGAGTTAAATTGTAGTGTCAAAGATTTAGTGTATTTGGTGCAGATTTATTTAACTCTGCAACACTAGCAAACATGCTCAAAAAATTACTAAAAGAGTATTGTAGTGTAACAGATTTATTTCCTTTGTTACAGATTTATTTAAATTTTACGGATTTTTGACATCTGATGAGCTAGCAAGGGATTAATGGTTTTTTTTTTTTTTTTTTTGCAGATTTGTTATTAACTATCCAAAAAATAAAATTGTACTTTTTTAAAAAAAAAACAAAAAATTTTATTTTGACAATGTTTTTTAAAGTTTTTCTAAAATTTGGACGAATTTTTTTAAAAAAAAAAAAAATTCAGATTTTGAACGTCACTTTTAAAAAAAAATTAAAATTTAATTTTCAATGTCACTTTTTAATCAAAATAAAAAAATTCTAACTTTTAAATTTTAAAAATTGTTCCGGTCTTATTATTAAAATTTTAGAAAAAAAATTTCAAAATAAAATTATAGTATTTTTAAAAAAAAATACTTACAAAAAAATTTCAATTTTTTATAAAAAAAACCAAGATATTATATTGGTTTTCAAATACGTAATAAAATTAATGTTTTAAAAAATAAATTTTTACTATTTTTTTGATTAATTCGCTAAATATTGTTAACTTTTTACTAACTTAGTATTAGGGTATTTTAGTATTTTAGAACCTCCTTAATACTAATTTTGTAAAAGGATACTAACTTAGTAAATACACTAAAAATTAATACTAGTGGGAGTAAATTTCACTAAATATAAAAAGGGTATTGTATTATTATAGTTTATAACAGCTAAAGGAAAGTAAAAGGGGAAAAATGTCAAATAAATCCTCAACTTTTAAGAAAACGCTGAAAAAAGCTTGTCAAAAATCCTTGAACTTTTGTTGATTTTCTCGTAAATTCCAAACTTTGCGTTGACTAAGTCATTTTGGACCCGCTGTTAAATCGATATTAACAGTGTTAACATTCCGTTAGAAAGTCAACAAAAATATAAGTTTTTTTTAGCGTCAACAAAAGTACAAACTTTTTTTAGCGTTTTTTCTGAGAAGTTGGGGATTTATTTGATATTTTTCCCAAAAAAAGAAAAAAAGATAGTTAATTTGATATTCGAATCCAAAACCTCCGAGGCAAAAACAAGTCATCTATCATATGCCACATGAACTATTGTTGTTATGAAAAACAAATAAATATATATATATATATATATATATATTATTAATATCAGAAATAGTTTTTGAAAACGTATTTATATTAAACAGGATTATAAATTTTGAAATATTTTATTAATAACCATAATAATTTAAGAAGCACTTATACCACTTTTTTTTTATCTTTTATAACAAAATTATGAGAATTTATTTCATCTAAGATATTTTCGTTATTCAATCATTTAACTATTTATTTTATCCATTATTCATTTAAGATACAAGTTGAATTTTCATATTTTTAAGTTAAATCATTTTTCTAAACATGTAATATTTCTTACTCCAAATTGGTAAAAACATACAGTTTATATAATATCGTTCATATAAACATTTATAACT
The DNA here is from genome assembly GCA_900116095.1 of Euclidium syriacum. Taxonomy (NCBI): domain Eukaryota; kingdom Viridiplantae; phylum Streptophyta; class Magnoliopsida; order Brassicales; family Brassicaceae; genus Euclidium; species Euclidium syriacum. The sequence continues at coordinate 3,075,589 of FPAK01000017.1, forward strand.
AATTTTAGATTATTATGGTTATTAATAAGACGTTTCCAATTTTATACAGTTTTGAACAAAATAATTTTAAAATTGAAAAAAATTATCAATCAAAAAAACATTTTTTATAACTCAGTTTCAGTATAACAACATTTTAAAATATTTGTAAAACATAAAAACAGTTTCTAAATTTATAAATATATTTTGAGGCTTGATGTTATAATATATATATTTGTTTGTTTGTTATAAGATTAATAGTTCATTTGGCACAATGGTAAAAAACTTGTTTTTATCTTGGAGATCATGGGTTCAAACTTCAAATTGACAAATTTTTTTGTTTTTTTTGAAAAATATCAAATAAATTTCCAACTTCTTAGAAAACGTTAAAAAAAGCTTGTACTTTTGTTGACGCTAAAAAAAACTTGTACTTTTGTTGACTTTATAACGGAATATTAACATTGTTAATGTCGATTTAACGGCTGGTCCAAAATGGCTTAATCAACGCAAAGTTTGGAGTTTATAAGAAAATTAACAAAAGTTCGAATATTTTTTATATCACGATTTTTGACAAGATTTTCTTAGTATTTTTTAAAAAGTTTGGGGATTTATTTGATATTTTTATCAAGATAAAAGACTCAAATTTTAAACTAAAGTCAACAAAGGGTAAAAGCAAGATTGTCACATCGTTGAGACTTGAGAGACTCTTGGTGAGTTGGAGTGTCTTTTCTAATCCATTCCTTGACTTACAGCTAGAATAGATATCGACCAAGTTTATCTTGGCTATCTATCTAGAACAAAGAGAGAGTCTATTTACTCATATCTTTCTTCTTCAGTTTGCTGCTTCGATCAACTTATCTCTTCGTCTTCACTACTTTTCGTTTAAATGGTGTTTTCAGCCTATTGACCTTCGATTCGAGTCAAACCGCTTCAGCTCGTGTATTGAACGACGGTGACTTGTAAAAGATAGAAACAAAATCCAGAGATGACAACAGTGGCCTCAAGGTTCGTGTCTTTCTCGCCGGCGCCGGTCCTGGTGAGAATTGAGAATTGAGGAACATTCATCCATCTTATCAAAAAAATTCTAACATCTCTCGATGATTTTGCAGGAGAAATCTCGACGGAATATTCGAACTCGATCTGCGTCTCTTCCCGTGGTTTCAGCATCGTTAAGGCAGATAGAAGCGGACACAATAAGCATCTCACCGGTTTCGATTTCAAAGGTGTTAAATAACATGTATGTGGCAGATCTGGATCCAGGAACCGCGAAGGTTGCGATTGGTATCTTAGGTCCGGCGTTATCAGCTTTTGGATTTCTCTTCATCTTGAGGATTGTCATGTCTTGGTACCCAAAACTTCCGGTCGACAAGTTCCCTTACGTTTTAGCTTACGCTCCGACCGAACCAATCCTCGTCCAGACGAGGAAAGTGATTCCCCCACTTGCGGGAGTGGATGTGACTCCAGTCGTCTGGTTCGGGATCCTGAGTTTCCTTAATGAGATATTAGTTGGTCCACAGGGACTTCTCGTTCTTGTTTCTCAACAACAGCTTAGCTAGGAAAACCAAACAATTCACCCGGAAAAGGAGATTCGACACTCGCTTCTGTTTTTCACATTCTTCTTGTCCGGTTCCACCAATCTCAATATATCCATGTCATAACAAACAATAAAATCTAATCGATTTCAAGAGATCTACCACTATTCTCTTTTCCTTCAAACTCTGTTTGGCTCTTATGTGTCTCAAATTCGAAGAGTTTGGATTAACCTTTTTTTCCATGCTTGCCTTTGGGGATGTAACCATAAGTGATCGATGGCCTCATGAAAATTACAAGAGGAGGACCCTTCTCATCACTTCACATGCAACATTAGTATTTTTCCACAATGAAAATCGTGTCGCTTGTTTCACCATATCTCTAGTATATCTCTAGTATTCAAGAATAGACAGAACATTTGGGTTGGATCTCTTATTTTCTCCGCCGCGATTAGAGTAGTGTCCTGCCCTTTAAAGTAACTTGATGTTACCAAGCATGTAACGGAGGGGATTAGGACTCATTTAGCTTTTATAACTATGATTACAAACTAGTGAAAGTCTGTCGGATTGAGTAATCATGAGCAATGTGTTATGGCGATGCATTTCCTTGTCAAGTGCATGTTGATATGGTGCACACCGTTATATTTGTATATGTTAAGAAAATATTTAAGCGTAGTGAAAGGATGATATGTTATTTGAACACATGTTAAGTTGATTCATTTCAATTAAGCAGATGAAAATTCTCAAAAGCCAGCGACGTTAAGTTGTACTTATAAAATAAAACATAGTTGTTTTTTTCACTTGGGTTGATGATTTTGTTTCGCAATTTGGGTAAAAAGAACCAACAGATAGAAGCTTTGACAACACCCTATGTTAGGGTATAAACGTCGCTCTTATTTTAGATTAATTTTTAACGCTATATTTAAGCTAATCTCTTAGCATTGATGTTTAATTTTAAATTGGTTCTAGGTGTATTCGGACATGATCCTACAATGGCACAAATAACTCGACAGGTAAGGCTACATGTTCTCTAAACCTTATTACTTTGTGTTGTGGCCACGTCATCTGGTGTAAGTAGGACTAAGGGTTGAGTGGTCAAAATATTCACTGCTGACACGAGACCCGATCTTTCATCAGGACTCGATCCAAGTAAGTATTCTTTTTTTCAAAGGCATCTAAGATACCCTTGAGAAAACTTGATTCCTTAACATCTATATAAATTTCTAAGTTCACACAATTATAAAATTTAAGTTTAGATCTGACATATTTTTCTTTCATACAAGATACACATAAATAAGATTAAAATAGTTCTCTCTCATCCATAATGTTTTCGTTCCTATTTGAAGAATCTAATGTGTTCTAGTTTTATCCAAGAAATTAATTACAAGTGATTCATATATAGTAGTATTTAGGAGCGAATTCCATTTTGACCTAGTTTGCACTATGAATTCTTTGGTTTAGACTAAGCTAATAGGAAACATAGTTTTCTAATGTGAAGACATGAAATAAAAATTCGTTTGTGTTTCAATAAGTTAAAAATATTAAGCTTATGAAATCCTAAAAAAGTCATAAATTTTTTATAAAATCAACCAGTGGTAAATTAATAACAGTTCTAGAATTCAAAACATATAATTATAATTAAAAATGTATTGTAGTTCAAGTTTGATTCATCACAAAACTTAAATTTCTTTGAATTTTTTTTTCATTGAGTTCTTTCAAGCAAATTATTAAAGTCTCTTTGCAATATTTCAACCTAAGATCTTAAATTATAGGTGATCAATCTGAAAACAAACATTAAGAATTACCTAAATGAAGAACACAATAGATAATCTCTTAGTTAGTTTAATTCAATCCTAGTAATTCATAAAATCTTCTTGAAAAACTTTAAACCTAACACAAACTATAATCATACATGAATTTAGAAAAATAAAGCATAATTAAATTAAATCACAGCATTAAAAAAATTAAAAGATGAATCAAAAGAGTTTGGGATCTTCCTAAAAAACTTTCTCAAAAACTTCAAAAGTTAAGAAAGGGATAGCCTAAACATGGCTTAAAATAACTTATATAAGTCTAAAGCACGTGTCGGAACCTAGAAATTAACTAGGAAATTTTGCAATTCCTGGAAACTTTATTTTTTCGTACACCTTTTGTGTTCATCGACATCATAAATTTGTGATTCCTCTAAATTTCCTTTGTTCGCAAAACTCTTGCTTCCAAATTTTAAATTCTTGGAAAATTTGCTTTGTTTGCATAGTTTTTGTGTCGATCGTCAGGTACTTCTGATGACCGTATAAAAGTACCTAAAATACTACGAAAAACTCAATAGACTATAGAATTATGGGTTGGAAATCCGTAAAAGCCACAATATATCATAATCGTGGAAACAGTCTCGAAAGTAGCAAAATGACTCGCATAATCAGACATGTGACAATGAAAAGAACACCTGGTACCTCATCCTCTGAAATGCATCTTTTGTAGACCCAATCCGAAAAGTGCTTGTACAAATATGGTCCATCCTAGAAATACCGTCTAATCTTGCACAAAAATTCTTCATGGGATATCCTGTAAATTCATCAGGACAACCTCATCAACTAAAAAAATTGTGATTTCAATGAACCAATGCTTCTTAGAAGAAGAAACTGTAGCCAATTTTGTTAAATATGGGTATGATTCACGATTCTACAAACTAATTTTCTGATCCTGACTTCGTGTCGATCGACACATGTGTTGGTTTCGATAAAAACCATTCACGCATATCAATTCATCGTTTTTGCTTGATCCCGAACTCCATAAATTCTCGTCTCGGTCAATTAAATGTTCTCGATCAGGTAGATGATCATTCATAGACACTTCTTCTTCAACTCGAAAATGCTCGGCAACCCCATTCTCTTCTCCTTCATTCTCTACTCCTTTATTCTCTTTAATCTCGACATCAAACTCTTATAATAAGAGAATTCAATGTAAAAATTGAGGTTTCACATCCTTTTATGCATAAGATATTTGGAAGCTGCATGATCTGTGTGCACTATAACTTTTACACCAACCAGATAAGACCTCAACTTCTCAAAAGCAAACATCAATGCTAGAAATTCCTTCTCCACTGTTTCTTAATTCTTTTGTGCATCATCTAAAGTTATACTAGCATAATAGATGAAATGTAGCTTCTTGTCATTTCTCTGACCCAAAACTATTCCTATTGCAAATTCATTGGCATCACAGACCACCTCAAGGTAGTTTTCGGTCTGGTAGTTGAACAATTGGAGCAACTACTAAAGCATGTTCGATTTTCTGAAAAGCCACAAGAAAATATTAGAAAAATCAAAATTTACATTCTTACAAAGCAGTGTTGTGAGTGGTCTGGAAATTATGGAGAAGCCTTTAATGAATCTTTTATATAACCCAATATGTCCGAAGATACTTTTCATTGTATTAAATGAATTTGGTGGTTGAAGGCACTCATAACCTCAATCTTGGCTTTATTAACCTTATTTTTCGTTTTGTGAAGTCATGTGCCCAAGAAAAATATCATCTTTGGCCATACAATGGAATTTCTCCCAATTAAGAACCTGATGTTTATCCTCACACTTCTTAAGCAATTTGTATAAACTGTATAGACAATCATGAAATAATGATCCATAAACAGAAAAATCATCCATAAATTTCTTTATTATGTCTTATATTCAAGAAAGACGGCATCCACCTATAGAGTGTGTTTGGATCATTGAAAATGTCATAAGGACATATGAATGTGGTATTTTACAAACCATCTAAATGTATGGGAATATTGAAGAAACCCGCATATCTATCAAGGAAATTATAGTCATGATGTTTAGTCAATCTCTCCAACATATGATCAATGAAAGGTAGTTCTTTCTGGTGGCTGCATTGAGCTTCTTTTATTTTTAGATAACTCAAGTAATTTGGATTCCGAGGGACCGATGACACAATTCAGCTGAGTCCTTTTTAGACACCGACACCGAGGATCAAGGCTAGCTGACTAATCTTGGGGTCCAGAGAGTCATGTGAAAACTCTAGTCACCGACCTGAATCGAACCTATGTGGCGGGGTTCCCAGCTGAGACTCCTTTACCACTTGGACCAACGCGGATTGGTTGAGCTTCTTTTAGTCGATGTACATCCTATGTCCAGTGATTTTCCTTGTTGGAATCAACTAATTCTTTTCATTTTTTGACCAAAGTAACTCGTCCCTTCTTAGGAACCACATTAATTAGACTCACCCAAGCATTATTACAAATAGGAAAGATGATCCTAATCTTTAGAAGTTTCATTATCTCATTCTTTACAATATCTTTTTTATTTGGGTTTAACTACTTCTGATGTTTAATAGAAGTCACTGATTCATCTTCTAGGTGGATCATGTGCATACATACCTAAAATATCATTAAGAGAATATCTAAGAGCTTTGTGAAATTTTTGCAGTTTGCTCAAGAGTAAAGCAGCCTCCATATTGTTTGAATCAAAATTGATAATCACATGATAAGTTGAATTCGATACAAGAAACGTGTGTAATGATAATCAAGCTGTTCCTCTGGAAAATCCTCCAAGGCGCTATCCCAGTGGGTGAAAATCTAGCTAGGAGAGCGATGAACGTTGCCGCAAACTGTACTAGATGCGACCAACCAAAGAAAATTGATCACCTGTTTCTTCATTGTTGTTTCGCCCAAGACGTATGGAAATCGATCCAGACCACTGAACCAATCCAACCTCTAGAACTCGATACCTTTCTCAAAGGACTCCAAATAGCAAAGAAGTGGACTTGTCTCCCACCACAAGGAGTGGGTGAAGGATCTCTATTTCCTTGGATCTGTTGGGTTTTATGGAATGCACAGAATAAGTTAATTTTCAAAGGAATCACCTTTACAGTGGAGGAAGTCAAGGCAAAAGGAATTCGCGATGCTAGAGAATGGCAACACGCACAACAGAAGTCGAAACAATCGGCGACGAACCCAAGGGGAAACCGATTGGTTATACCCCCTAACCAGAGACAAGGAAACATCATATGCTTCTCTGATGGAGCCTAGAAGATTGGCTCGCATGCCACATGCATCAGAAGTGCTTGCGAAACCCGAGAAGAACAAATCGTTCAAGAAGCAACAACACACACTGACTACGTTTCCTCCCCACTGATGCCGGAGGCAATCACGATAAGAAAAACCCTAAAGCTGGCGCTAAGGGAAAATTGGAGAAGGATAATTCTCCACTGTGACTCGCATATCATGATCAAAACCCTCAATCGCAACTCGAGCATCACTGAAGTGTACGAGATCGTCCAAGACATCAAATTTCTAGCTAGAAGTTTCGATCAGATTTCCTTTGTTTTCATTCCGAGAAAGGACAATTCGCTGGCTGACGGGCTAGCCAAATCGGCACTGGCTAGGGCTATTTCTGTAACTTTCTAAATCTTTAATGAAATCCTTTAAGCAGACTAAAAAAAATGATAAATGACACACGGACCGAAATTGTTTTCGGTTGGGTACGAAGCCCCATGACTAGATTAAATTAGCAGGTTCAAATATGACCATTTAATTATTTCCTTTATTTTCATCATTTGGTATAAAATGAGTAGTGATCTATCTTTGTTCTTAATAATACAATTCCTTGACGGAGTGTGGCTTTAAGTAGAGGAATCGCATGGGAATGAGACAATCGTTCTCTCTCTCTCTTAAAGCTTTCTTCCTCCTAGGGTTTTACCGACGCCGCCGGCCCGATCTCCCTCTCCGGTGGTCGGATTTTCTAACAGTTACCGTGGGAGGGACCCCCTTTGTCCCTTCTTCATTCCGGCTTCCTTTCCACCAAATTTTTCACAAGCAATCGCGGTAGATCGGGATTTGAATCATCGAATCATGGTGGGTTAGATAGACAACTCTGCATCGATTCTTACCTGGCTTCTCTCTCTTGGAAAAACCAGGCATACGCTTCTTCCTTTCCCTCTTTTGTTGCGGGGTGTTATTGCTTTGCTCCTTGGAGGCTGAGAGTATCCATTGGCGTGGTTTGTGGCTCTAACGAGCTTTTCCGGCGGTCTCGACGTTTGGGTCTTTGAAGAGCTCTGTAGCTGCGGTGGTTTTGTCCCCTCCTCATTCTTGAAGATCTGCAGCGGCGGCTCTTCCTAGTCTCTATCCTCCTGCGATTGGTCATGTGTGCATGCACTTTTCTCAGGCTCTGTAGCCAAGAACAAGTCCTCATTATCTCCTTGCGTATGCTTTTATTGGTCTGGTTAGTTTTAGACTCCCCCTGTGCATATTTTTGGTTAAGAAAGGGGCTTAGAAGGCTTGGATTTTGGTCTATGATCGGTTTTTAGTGAAGATGGGGTTGTTAAGGGGTAGTTAGTGTAGTCTGGTTGCCTCTTTTGACAACAACGGGTTACATTTTTGCTCTAGAGTAGCTCTGTCTTTATGATTTGATCATTGGCGGTCCAGAGATTGGTAGGGTTGACAGTCCGGTCGGTCTCCTTGATCACCACGGGTAGTTAGTCTCTGCTCGGATTCTGTTTCTTTATGAGATGGGTCTGTCTCTTTTCTGTGGTTTGGTTCTTCGCGTATAAGCTTCAATTTCCGGTGTTTGTGGCTTGGCTATGCTCTCTCCTCTCTGCTTCCTGCTGATTTTCCATAAAGCTTCTTCAGATTGATTCTTCATCCTTGCAATTGGTTGAACTGATTTAGCTGGCTAGAGATAGTCTCCTCTATTCAAAATTTGCCAGACTAGATCGATGTCTGATAGACTAGCACATCATGCATTTAGACTCTTCTCGATAGTGTTCGGGTTTTGGTCTATGGTTGACGTTAAGGGATTTATCTCATGATTTATCTCCGTCCCTTTGAGGAATGTGTAGCTGTTTTAAATAGGGTTACGAAGTGAGAACACAGAGGACTTTTAGTTTCATAGGTTCGGTTGATTTCGACGGTTTCCGGCGATGGTTTACCGTCTCTACGGTTCTTTTTTAAGGAATCCTGGCCTGAAGCGTAAGGAAATCATGGTTGTGCCTCAATTGTTGTTTTTGTTGCTTATGTTGTATTTTATCTTGTTGTATTTCATCTTCGTGTTTTATCTTGAACCGTCTCGGAAGGGATCATATAACTCGGAAAGGGTTTTGTCCCTGTCTCGTCTGTGTAATCCGATGTTTGGAATATGAATAAAGTTATAATTTCAGTGAAAAAAAAAAGAAGTAGTGATCTATCTTTCCTAATCGTGTTAGTATATTTTCTAATCTATATTTCCGTTTAATGATTTAAAATAAGTTAATATTTTGTATTTCATTTCTAAGCTCCAGTAATTTAGTTTATGATCTAGCAAATCACGGCTAATCTTTTTCCTTTACGTCAGTATGAGGTCGGCAACCCTATTCATCCTTCTTCTATTATAAATACACACAAAAACCAATCATCATAACCATACAATATAAAGTGTTTTTATCGGCAGGATATTTGTCGAACGATAATGAGTTTAAACCCGTCATCAAACGCTTCCTTCGACTGTTATGCTTGTCATGCTCTTAGTTTTTTTTCTTATTTTACAGAAGCAAATCGAGAAAATTAGTTTGTCCAGTGCGATTGATCCGATACTATTACATCTGTTTTTTTTCTTTTTAAAAGAACGAGTTTGTAAAAAAAAAAAATTTTCTTACATAATAATACTACTTTTATATAAAATGTTTGATTGCTCCGACAAGGTCTTTCTATGGATTGTTTCCAATATTTCCGGCTGATCATAAAATTCCGAATATGGGTTGTTGTAAAGATGTTCTCTTAATCATCATCAGATTTCGTGTCTCTTCGTGCCGGTTCAAAATTGAGGAATTTTATATATATGTATTTTATAATTCCTTGATTTTTTTGGCGGTATTATGGTCACACTTAATAATGATTCCTTGTGTTAAGGGGATTAAAAATCATGAAGTGATTCCATTTCATTATGTAATATGTAATATGATTTTGTTGTACAATTATCAACACAATATTTTCGGCCTCGATTTTAATAGTATCACAAATATGGCAGTTGCTTTTAATTAGAAAAAATCGAATTTAAAAGCGGGCATTCTGTTTGGTTTGCTTCGGTTCCTCGGTTATTCGTTCACTCTTTTCTTGGTGAAATCTGTGCAAACCGGGTCGCACACAAGTTCCTTTTTTATTAAGATTCGATAAACAGCGAGGTGAAAGTTATGATGCGAGATAAGATGGATTTGGCGAGACGTGACTTTGAATGTAAGTTGGGATTATGGGTCAGAATTCTCTGTTAATGAACCGGATTAGATCACGAGGTTGCAAAAAGTGAAGTATTGTTTATTATTTGAATAAGCAGGATCAAGAAATCGGTTACAAGAAAAGTAGTAAAGCGAAGAGCGAAGTCTAACACCTTTCGACGGATCATTAAAGATGTTAAACTCGATCTAAGTTACCGAGTTGTTCTTCCTATTCTCTCTATTCTCTCTCCAATATTCAATGTGTTTTACCTACTAAAATCCGCAGGTATTTATAATGGACTGTAGATCCTTGAAATTATCCGTGGTTCGGTCTAGTCCGAGGATAGGTTGCTCCCTCTGTCTGACAGGTCAGTCCACGCTCCGATACAAGTTCTGAGGCGTGCTTTTGGCCCATCCTGACAAGGTAAAAAGGTGTGATGTGACAAGACGTCACTTCGTGTTTGGTCTGCTCTGGTCAACTCTTGACTGCTGATCACCTCACGAATAAGGTCGCGTATTCAAGGCGAGAGGTGATGTGCGAGGCGAGGAAGATGGGCCTTACTGGATTTGGATTAATTCCTACTTCCATTTGATTTGGGCTTGGGGGTGCTAAACCCACCCCCAACAAAACCGATTGGTTAGTTTTTATATGGTTTGGCTTGATTCGATTTGGTTCTTAATGTCCAATTTGGTTCTGCTATTTTGGTTATGTCGATTATTTTGTTATTAATTAAAAAAAACGAATGTAATATAAAAATGAGAACTTGGTTTAGTTGGTTCGGTTTGGATCCTTAGTTATTTGGTTCATTTGACTCTTAATGTCCAATTCGATTCCATTTGGTTATTGGTCACGTCGGCAATTTGGTTCACAAATTTGATTAACATGAGAACAATGAGATCAACATTAGGGATGGGCATTCATTTTAGTCGGTTCGATTCGTTGGCTATTCGGTTCTTGGGAAAACTACCGTTTGGTTAAGGTTTTTTGGATAGTCTTTGTTTGTTCGGTTCATTTATTGATATTAAAATCGGTTCGATTATTTCGGTTAAGTTTGTTATTATATTCAAAAATTGTGTTGGTCGGATATTTTGGTTCATTTGGTTTACATGGTGGCCATGAGATTCTAATCAACAGTAACAAGCAAGTTCCTATGTTAGCACCTCCTTTTTGGAACATTTTTTTAAATTTAATTTATTCAGTAATTTACTTCATTCTTATTGGTCGTTTTTGTAATAACGGAAACTCGATTACCTGGTTTGATTCATGGGTTTAGATATTTTCCAAAAAATATTGGTTTAACTGAATTATTACTTATTTTTACGATGAAACTTATAGAATATTCGGGTAATTAATTAGGTAACTCCACATGCCTGAACCAAAATTCTTTTTTCCTCCTTAAGACAATTTCTCCATGCAAAAATATAATTTGACTTCATTTTTACCAAAATTTTTTAGTGTACCAATCTATTGTATTAATGAATTAAAAAATAAATTTACCCCGCGTTTACCATTCAAATATAGACTATAGTAAATTCACTTAATATAAATTTGTAATGTCCTTCTATAGTGTATATTACAAGAATATTCAATAACTAAAAGTATTATATATGTTACCACCTTTAAATTCGGCATTCATTTGTCTTATATGCTGAAGCGATAATTTTCTTAAATTCACAGACAATACAGAAAGTGAATAACTCCTTAAAAAAATATAAAAGACATCTACCCTTACATTATGTCTATTATATAAATAGTGATTACATACGGTTTGGGTATATCAAATCGGTATAAAACTAATATTAATGAGAAATTAATGAACCAATCAGTTATAATTAAAATATATAAAATACTAAACAAAATCCAGACTAACGAATCGGTTGCAGTCGATATGAGTTTAGTTTTCCGATTACTACCACGACCACACTTGCTTCAATTTGGTTTCATGTAGTTGTTGTTCACCATCCCAATATGGTCAAATTGCTGCACCTATATAAGATAGTAGTTGACAAGTGTCGGGTGTTATAGAGGTAGAATGAGATCTTTTAGATTGATGTGATTTAAGATCCCCGTTTTACTACACCATTTACGTCATTAAATGCCTTGATCACTTCCATTATCATCCGACAATCCACAAAAAACAAATAATCAGATTGATAAGAAAAAATTAACCATAAATTCATAAACATAGTTTTAAAAATCAAAGATGATGATACCTAATGGTACTACGAAAAAAAAAAAAAATTCGTTAATACTTAATACCATTGGATCTTATTGAGTATCTATCGGAGGATACAAGATATAATAAGTGAGATAGAAAAGACAGTTTTATTCATTCAATTATATCTGAAACGATGCATAATATAGAAAGTCTGATGGACCAGTTAGAATATGAGAACCAAGATAGAAAATCTAACGGTTATGAACTATCATAATATTATCTTTAAGATTACATAATCACATAATCATCATTTATCAAAAATTTTAACGTAAATTTTCATTGATTTAAATTAGTTTACATAAACCAATACAACTTTATTATCATTCCAATTTTTAATATCATAATTTAAATTTTGACTAGACTCTTTTGCACTTAAAATATAACAATTATGGTACGATGATAATAATTCGACTAAACTCTTCTGCGTCTAGTGGGTTATCAATTAGTTAGCATAAAAATAATCAGATTTTGACATTTTCTAAAACTAAAAAATGGAGGGAACGACGTCCTCCAATTATTTTATTTTCAATTTTTAAATATATATAAATTTCCGGAATTAAAATGGAGGGAAAGATGACGTAATAAGAAGGAAATGACGATGTTACCCCTATATAATTATTGCCATCCCCAATAGCTCGAAAATATTAATTTCTCGATTCACACATGTGCTGAGTAAAGCCCCAAAATATTAAAAACCCCTTTCTCTCCAGTTTCATCACAGGCATCAAAGCTAAACCCTTGATCGTTTAGTGTGTCTATTCGTCTCCTCTCTAGCGATCGACAATGCTAAGCTCCGGCGAAGCTCACACGCTGAATCATTGATCTTCTGGCATAGGATTGGCCGTCTCTCGCTTTCCCCGTCCGATTCTCTCGTTTTCTGGTCCGATTCGGCTGAGCAGTTCCGGAACATCTGGTGCCCGATATAAAAAATTCCGCTCCGGTAATGTATTCCGTTTTTTTTGTTTGTTTTCCGTTGTGATTGGGGTTTCGAGTTTCTTGGAGGTTATAATCGTACCAGCGCGTTGATTGTGCCTGAATTTGCAGTTTTATTTTCTCCGTTTTAAATTCGATTTTGAATGTCTCTTGAAGCTTACCGGATTTTTGGCCGTAGGTTTATCTGTCAGATTTTGCCAAGATAAGAGAAGGTGGGGAATTTTCTATATGGCCAAAATCTGAGAACATTATGCTCAAACGTAACGGGATGTCTGAAACGAAAGAAGAAAATATAAAGCAAGGAGGGTTTAACTTAAACGATTCTGCTGCAAGTCCTAATGCGGAGCTCGGAACTAGTATTAAGGGCCAGATGACTGGGATGGAGTTAGTTATTGGTTTACCAAATGTAAATTTCAGCGAATCGCGTCTCAAGGCTGAGTGTGAAACTGACAGGTTGGTGGGCGGTGGGATGGAGGGAACTCTAAACGACCATAGCAGGGATAGTGTAATCAAGATGAAGAATGAGAAAACAATAAAGCTTAGGCCGGTTGATCGTGAAGTTCTCATTACCCGGAGGGTTCTGCGTTCAGGTTCTGCGGCAAGGGATCCAGTAAACAGTGACAAACGTCATATGAGTGTGGAAGAGAAAGAAAAGGATCTTCATGAGGAAGATCTAAGTAAGGGTGTCTATGGCAGAAGTTCTGTCAATGAAGTGAAAGAAGAAATAAAAGATGAGCATGGGAAATCTCCTGTACCTACGGAGACTCATGGTGACGACTGCAAAAGTGAAATCAAAGTAGAATATCAGGATGAGGGATCAGGTGATGAATATCGGAGTTTTGAGCCACGTGAAAACGAAATGCAAGTTAAACGTAAAAGAGGAAGGCCTCGAAAATTGCAGAGCAGCAGTCAATCCGATGAGAGAGGCTCGATAATAAATTGTAAACTTGGGAGATATTTATATCACAAGGAAACACTGGTAACGGATGCTGACGAGGAGAAACTTATTGGCAAAAGCTACTTTGATGAGGCGAAAACAGAAGTAAAATTTGAGCATGGGCAATCTGCTGAAGCTAAGAATATTATTGGAGCTGATTTTAGGAGTCAGGTTGAAATTGAAACTAAGTATGATAGAATTGGAGATGTTGAGCCACATGATGAAAAGTCTAAAGTTAAACGCAAGCGGGGAAGGCCTAGAAAGTTACAGGTCAGCAGTCAATCTGATGAGAGTCCCTGTAATACAAACTGTAAACTTGCCAGAACTTCAGATTTAAGCAGCCAGCCGAGTCTTGACAGATCCAGTTTGAAACGTCAGCGTGGTAGACCCCCAAAGACCAAGGACACGGCTGTTGATCTTTACATAAGAAAAGAGATTTCCAACTGTAGGCATGGGAGTACCCTAATAATGCCCGACCAGAGTAAGAATGACTCTGTTGGTGATTCCAGTAGAGTAAAAAATAAGTACGGAAGCAGGACTGAGGGATCTGAGTCTGATGGAGGCAACTGCAGAGGAAGGAAGATGGTACGTAAGCGTGGAAGACCTACTACTGCACAGAAGGAGAGGAACTCTGAAGGGACAGATGATTCAGATTATAAGGCAAAGAAGTGGCCGAAACTTCGTGGCAGTCCCTCAGAGTCATGGCGCAACAATACCTTAATTGCTGGAGAAAGGAGCATTGGAGAACAACAAAATAAGCAAAATGATGCTGGAAAAAAATCTAGATCAGAAGCTAAGAAATTGCTGAGTGAGCGGATACTGCAGTTACTTCTAACTGCTGGTTGGACTGTCGAATACAGGCCCCGAAACGGGAGAGCTTATGAGGATGCTGTGTATGTTAATCCCGCGGGAAAGACTCACTGGTCAGTGACTAAGGCATATAAAGTTTATAAAGAACATTTGGAAAGCAGCACGAGTGATCAAATGAACTCTACCATTGGTTCTGCTTTTGGCTTGCTACCAGAAGATGACCTTCATCTATTAAAAAGAAAAACTCAGAAAAAAAGATGTGATAAAGGTATGCGAAGGCCAAATTGGAAGGACAGTGATACTAATGAAAACATGGTATCAACAATGGGAATAGAAAAGCATACACTACGTGGACGAAAAGTGCAGAAGGTAAAAACCCAGATGCAGAAGCTGATTAGGGCAAGACAAGGTAAAAAGAAACGAAAATGGGGTCATGAGTCAGACAAGTTGGAAAGAATTCCGGTGTCAGTCAGGAAAATAAAGAGGGAAGCAAAACATAATAGAAAGCGTTGTGCTCCATCGGCTCGTAGTTCTTTGGAAGATGCGAATTCCAAGGAGAATGGGTACATTTTATTTGAAGGGAAACGTACCATGCTGGGTTGGATGATTGATTCAGCCATTGTGCCAGTTAACGGGAAAGTCCAGTACATGAGCTGCGAAGAGACACAAGTGCTTCTAGAAGGAATAATTACTAAAGAGGGTATTCAATGCAGCTGCTGTGATGAAGTATTCTCTGTTCTAGATTTTGAGGTTCATGCTGGAGGGAAAAGCAACCAGCCATTCAAAAGTCTGTATTTAGAGGGTGCGGGTTCTCTCTTACAATGCCTTCTTGAGTCTTGGAATAAACAAAGTGAATCGCAACTTAAAGGGTTCCATTTTGTGGATTTTGGTGGTGGGGATCCAAATGATGATACATGTGGCATTTGTGGGGATGGGGGGGATCTTATCTGCTGTGATGGGTGCCCATCAACATTCCATCAGAGTTGTTTGGACATAAAAGTAAGTTGCACCTTACGATGTGAAAACTTTATGTTAAAGAGGGGTTTCCTGAGCAATGACTCTGTTTTTGGAAAAAAACATTGTAGTGTTTGAATCCCTGGCTTGAGAATTGGGGAAAAGATGTGGTGAGGACGATAGGATGATTGACCATTTAAAATTTTGAATAAGCTATGTTGTTGCAGTCTTTTATTTGACGAAGAGGCTTATTGTTTTTATTTGACGAGGAGGCTTATTGTTTTTATTTGACGAAGAGGCTTATTGTTTTGTTTCTCATACTTTGTTTCTTTCCAAATTGCAGAAATTTCCTTCTGGTGCCTGGTTTTGTTGCTACTGCTCATGCAAATTTTGTGAGAAAGTTGAGGCAGCTAATCATGACACTGCAACTCTATCCCCCTTATCAAGTTGCCGCCTATGTGAAGAGAAATGTATGAACTACACCTTTAAGCTATCATATCTATTAATTCCATTTAGGTACATGCACTTCTTAAAGTGGGTTTGGGCTCAACAAGTTACCTTCCACAATCTTGCAGATCACGAAGCATGCGTCAAGAAAAATGGCACGGTGCCTGGTGAAAGGAGTACTGATTCATTTTGTGGAAAGTATTGTCAAGAGGTAGGCTTCCTTTTTACCCTTTAATAATGGGGCTTTATTACTTGAAACGCTGGGAACAGCTTGATAGTTTCTTTGAAGTTTGAACAAAATGGTGATTCTTGTGGGAACCTTTGTAAATAAATTTGTATTTGGATGTCTACCTGTATCTACGATAGAGCTGATCTATAAAAATAGTCATGTGGATGGAGATCAGGTTAAGTTTTTGGACTATATAGTTATGGGATATGATTTCAGTGAAAGGGGCCTCTCTGGCCTGTGTGGCAAAAACATTTTATATGCTAAGAGAAAAGTCTATATAAGAATACTTAGATGTTCTTAACATGTGATGTCCATTGTTCGACCAAAGCTTTTGGTTTAGCATAAATCAAGATTGTTATGTCGATGATGATTCTTGGATACTCGAGAAGAATATGAGGCTAACAGGGTAGATTAATTCAAGAAGAGAATCTTATCATAGACAGTTAATTCATAGATTTTGGGACTACTATTGTAGAAAAAAAATACCTTCCATGTGATTCCTATATTAGTTGGATTTCCTTAAAACTTTTTTTTTTCTTGTGGCTTAATAGAAGTCGAAAAAGACACATGCAGCCGTATCCGCAAATGTTGGACACTGAAAATATTTCATGGACATTTATCTGGGAACAAAGAGCATTCGACAATTATATGAATGTGGTTATTTTGCGGATATATTACTACATTAGACGCTGAATATTTAATTCATCTCTTCTCTATGTTTTTTTTTTCTAGTTATTCGAGGGACTTGAGTTACTCATTGGAGTAACACACCCACTGCCTGGGGGGTTCTCCTGCACGTTCCTTCGCCGCTTTGAGCTCACTAATGAGACCTCCGGCTGTGACATATCTGAGAAGATTGCATATAATGCCAAACTGGCTGTTGCATTTTCTGTAATGGATGAGTGCTTTTCGCCTTTAGTTGATCACAGGAGTGGAGTCAACCTGCTTCAGAACATTGTTTATAATTTTGGGTAAGTGCATTCACAGGAGTGGAGTCAACATGCTTCTGTTTGCTCAATTGGTTCATTGGAAATCCTTTTTTTATGGAATGTCTTCTGTGCATTACCAATGCAATTTATTATTTTGCTGTGAGTGCATATTTTGATAACTTTCCTCTGAAAAGAACTGTTGGAAAGGCTTCTGTTGTTACGAGGGGGTAATCTATATTCTTCACCTGTGTTTTTTTTTTCTTTTCCGTCGATGATGACTAGGTGAATTTTTGATCTCTAACTGACTGTATTGACTAAGATGTAAACAGTCCATATGCTACTAGATTATATTTAGACCCTTTTCTTATTATTTTGTAGGTCGAACTTCCATCGGCTAAATTATAGCAGTTTTCTCACTGCTGTTTTGGAGAGAGGCGATGAAATAATTGCTGTGGCATCTATCAGGTGAGTCTGTGGTACAAGGATTAATAAGTTTGTAGCCTTAACATAGTGATAGAAGCCAATTAAGCGATACGTAGATGTGATATTGCATAGTTGTAATCATAGTAATGTGGAAGTATTTAAACTCAAGATTAGAACACCACTTTGTAATATTACTTTCAGGCAGGGTAGTTATTAAACCAACCAGTGATTCATGCTGAATTGAGTAAGAGCTTAGACAGAATACGGTAAGTGAGATAAGTTGTCTTTTGCGCTGATTGAGTTAGAGCTAGTAGGGATTTATTTGAGCAAATGAATCGGTGCATATAGCTTTCTACCCCTTTATACTATTGGTTTGTATACTTAAGGAGTTTGATAGCTAACACTAGATGCTAGTAATTTGTCTCTCTTAAGAAAATTCCGTCGGTATATCCAGCTAGTAGGGATTTATTTGAGCAAATGAATCGGTGCATATAGCTTTCTACCCCTTTATACTATTGGTTTGTATACTTAAGGAGTTTGATAGCTAACACTAGATGCTAGTAATTTGTCTCTCTTAAGAAAATTCCGTCGGTATATCCCTATACATGGTCTTAAAATGATGCTTAAGGGGAACGCTGTTTATGGGTTCTAAAATAAATGGGTTACTGTAGTGATGTCTGTATTAATGAAATTTATTATACTCAGGATCCACGGGAAACAACTGGCAGAAATGCCGTTTATTGGAACCCGGTATATGTACAGGCGTCAAGGGATGTGTCGTCGACTGATGAGCGGCATTGAATCTGTAGGCCTTGCACATTAATATGCATTGAATATCCGTTTTTGTTTACCAAATTCTGATGATTTATATTACTTGTTTGGTTTGTTAACAGGCGCTGAGCTCTCTGAAAGTAGAGAAATTAGTGATACCAGCAGTGCCAGAAGTGATGGATACATGGATTTCAGGATTCGGCTTTAAGCCTGTTGATGAATCAGAGAAACAAATAATTAAGAAGCTCAACTTATTGGTGTTCCCTGGTGTGGACATGTTGGAGAAATCATTGGTGAAGGAGAGGATCGCTGACTCCGATGTGTCTTCTTCAGATGGTAATAAATGCAGCTTCCCCTGGCATCTTATTATTATTAATATTTTAATATGCTCAAATGAATAGATTTGAGTTAACCTTTTTCCAGGTTATCTGCCATTGGCACCTGTGGATGTTGTTGAGGCAAATAAAGCTGAGGAAGATTCTAAAGAGCAAAAATGTGAAACTGGTGGTGTTGAAAGCTGCTGCTTAAAGGCAATGAATGTAGAAGAGGGAGATATTGATACAGCAGAAAACTTGGAGGAGAAACAAGAGGTTCCTGACCAAAGAGAATCCAACTCACCAGTGGCTAATGCAGATCAAAGTGATAGCAAAACGCAGGAAGATAATACGCCGTTATCTGATGACTGCTTTGGAGCTAAAACTGAGGAGTCGGATTGTTGTATAATAGATGATTGTAAACCACATGGTACTGCGGAAGAGATTGCCAAGAAAACATTAGCGGTAAAGAGAGACGTGACGGTGACGCCCACACTGCGAGTATCCCCACGGCTGGTTCAAAAATCATGGAGAAGATCCCCGGTGAGACACAATTACACAGGTACCAATGCGGTTAGGCTCGACTCTCCACGCCGTTGTGTTTGAGCGTTTGTTGTATTGCATATGACCGTTCTAACGCATTTCGAGCAGCTCTTGCTATTTATGCAGGGATGAAAATTTAGCTAGATTTCTAATTTCAGAGTTTTATTAATGGCGCCAAGCTAGAGGCCACTAACTTTTCAATGCTCAATGTTCCCTATTACACTGTTTTTAATTTTCGGTTGTAAACAATTTTTTTAATATCAAATATTGAGCTTCCTCATTTATGACATTATCTAATGTCCAAACATCTTCTGCCTTGTCGTGTTCTTTTTCTCTTCTTTCTTAACTTGGTATTCGACAGAGTTTACATTTTACCAGAGTTTTCTTAGTTTACTTTTTATAGCCGACAAAAGTTTATCTATCTTCATGTAGTCACGTAAACTATTATTATCAATATAGGGCACAAATTGATTCTGCGTTTTGGTTGAAAATACCACTAGAATGTATTTTAGATCTTTGTTTGGTAGGTCAGACTGCTAACTAATAGAAACCTTTCTTCTCCACTCGCAATTCACCTATGCTCGCCTCATATGCGCACCTGAGTAATTTATTAATAACTTTACTTTTGGACCAGTAGTTACATTGTTGTTCAATGTTGAAACCACAATTCTAAAATTTAAACGTGAAAACTCATCCTAAAGAATACTCTTTGGCAAGAAAGAGGTTATACAACAAAGAAACGATTCAGTTTCTTGAGTGATCTTGATCACAGAGTAGCTGGTTTAGGGGAGAGAAGAAAATCTGAAATCTTGCTAGTGTAGAAATCTGGTTGTATCTTGTTCTCAGGGCTTTCTAACATTGAGATTGAAGTAACACCTTCAAAACACACACAACAATCAATAAAATAGATTTTGACTGAATTAAGATTAAAACCGAATTAAGGGATTAGTTATGTCATACCGGAGAGGACAAGCAGAGTTTTACAACCGCCATTCTGCCCGAACAAAATATCAGTGTCCAATCTATCCCCCACCATGCATATCTGTGACTTTTGGATTCCAAATCTGCGCATTGAAATATAAGTGACCAATCATTACTTGTTTAACCAGGACAATGTGTGTCAAGAAGCCTTACTTGTTTGCTACATAGTCCATCATAAAAGTTGAGGGTTTTCCAACAACCAGAGGCTCACGTTGAGTGGATCCAACCAGAGCTCCAACCATTGAACCACCACCTGCCCATTCTTGAGCATCGGTAAGGTGGGTCACAGCATCTCTGTTTGTAGCAATGAAAAGACATCCCGGGTTTTCTCGGATACTCAGAGTTCCATACCTTCCATTCAAAGGACGCTGTTAGCTCATTCATAAAAACCAGCAAGAATTATCAGTCTTCTTTGTTTGATGGAAGACCTACTGTATTTTGTAGTAGTTGAAATAACGATCAAACCCAACCACAACTGCTCCCACCTGGATTTCATTTTCCATTATAGAAACTATGAGAAAAAAAATTTCATCCAATCTGAAACATAAAGATAGCAAACAAACACATACATCATGATCGTGTTCCATCAGAAATCCCGGCTTCAATTCAATCTGCTTTTTACCATCCTCCTGTATTTCAACAGGTTAATGCTGAGTTCATCAAGGAAAAACAAAATTGCTAGTAAGAATAAGTCACGGATACATACAGGGCCTCCAAGGTATTGAAAACCAGCAAGCTCGAGTTCTTTCAAGATACCCTCCTCACCAATCACGTAGACCTGAATAAATACCCATCAGAGCTTGCAAAGGGACTTGTATGGGATCATATATTAGTAAAGAGAATGCTATTGCATCAGGAAAGCTTAGACAGACCTTCTTGTCTTTGGGGAAATCAATAGACTGCAAGTATGCGGCAGCAGCAAAAGAAGAAGCAAATATCTCCTCCTGAAACAAGCTTTACTTTAATAATTTATTCAATTCCGTAGCTAGATTGTGAACCAAAGTCACTAACCTCATTAACACTCAGGCCTAGTGTCTCAAACTTTTTGCCATATTGTTTCCTAGACTTTGTAGAGTTGTTGGTGACAAAAACCAACCTCTTTCCCTGGAAATTTAGAGAGTAGGTGCGCTTTAACACCACCGAGCAAAGCAAGCCATTTCAAACTAATAAACCTTGAACCAAGAGATTGCTTACCGACCTTGGCACGGAGCATATCAAGAGTTTCAGGAACTCCCTCAATCAATTTATCGCCTTTCCAGATTACTCCTTCAAAACACACACACAAGAAGAGAACACAAATTCAGCAAGTTTTTGGGTATCTGATCTTCTTATTCTAAAACTTAGAACATACTATTAAGAGCTTATCATCATAGGATCGCTTTATCAGTCATCTCGACTATATACACAATGTTCCTCCAAGGAATATGTATCTAGATTTATAAACTAGGTGATTATCAAATGAAAACATTGTATGCTTGAGACTCACCGTCGCAATCGAAGATGAAGGTTTCGACGGAGTCAATGAGGTGATCAGCGTTCTCCAGCGGCGTGGCCGTGGCTCTAGGGGTCATAATGGGACTCGTCATTCGGAGGGGTTTATGGAAAATTTTGCTTCGGAAGAGGGCGGAGGAGGAAGAAGGAAATCCAGAAAGGCTCTTGGCAGGGAAGAGAGTTCTGGTGGAAGAGACCGGAGGAGAAACGGCACAAGCAACTGCTCTACTCAACATTTCTCTCTTATTTTTTCTTTCCGCTTCTTTTGGAATTTTTCTTTTTTCCCAATTTAAAAAATTGCTTTTTTTTTTTTAAATTTGATTTGGCCATGGATGGATGGTGCTGACGTGGTACACTGGGTGGACGTCGTAGAAGATATCATCCGAGCATTTCTTAGCCAACCAAATCGGATTACACGCATTAAAATGTGACATAACACTGAACATCGATCGAGACCAAGACCAAAAATAAAAAATAAACAAGAACACAACCATATATATATATATTTTTTTATTAAAAGGGTTTTTCATTAATTTAAAGCTGTTTAAATTAATATACAGACAAACCTGACTTACAGTTAAAATTTTTTTTTAAAAAAAACATTTGAATTTTGAAAAAATTTGGACAAATATAAGGATTTAATAAAGCATTCAGTTTCTAAACCTACATGATATCAGAACCATCGATACCCCAAAATTACTAAAACTCTAAAAAAATGTCGAATTCAATTCTTACCATTCAATAATGGCTTCTGAAAACTCTTTATGGCAAATGCCATCAATTTCAACAATAACAATCAAACCCTCTTCAACATCAACACATCCAATATTGCTAAACTCACAACAACCAATTACCTCATGTGGAGTCCGCAGATCCACACTCTCATTGATGGACACGATCTCGGAGGCTATTTTGATGGCACCATCACCATCCCTGCTGCCACAACTGGTGTTGCTCCCAACACAACGCCTAATCCTGCCCATATCTTTTACAAACACCAAGATCGATTGGTGTCCAGTGCTCTGTTTGGCGCTATCTCGACCCCTATGCAGCCGATTGTCTCTATCGCCAAAACGACGGATGAGATCTGGACCAAACTCAAGTCAACGTATGCTTAGCCAAGTCGAGGCCACATCAAGCAGTTAAGGAATCAATTGACGATGATAACCAAAGGAACAAAACCGGTTTATGAATACGTTCAGATCTTCGTTATGAAGTTTGATCAACTTGCCATTCTTGGAAACCAATGGAACATGATAACCAACTTGATCACATCTACCGTGGCCTCCTTGAAAAATACAAGCCTATTGTAGATCAGATGGAAAGTCGTGAGACTCCACCCACAATCACAGAGCTTCATGAAATATTAATCAATCATGAACTAAAACTTCTCACTGCTGTGCCATCACTGTTTCTTCCTGCCTCTACAAATGTTGCTTACAACAGATCTCCATCCAACAATTCCTCCAACAATCACCAGAACCAATCCTTCTCGAAATCGGGCAATCGCACCAATACACCATGGCATTCAAAATCATCAGCTCAGCCATCACGTCATGAACAACGTCAATCAAAGCCCTACTTTGGAAAATGCCAGATTTGCAGCGTTCAAGGTCATAGTAACATGCATTTTCCTCAGCTTCAACATATGAGACACCAACACTCATCAGCTCCAGCTAGTCCATTTACGCCTTGGCAGCCATGTGCTAACGTTGCTGTAGTCTCTTCCTATGATGCGGAAAAATAGCTCGTTTACAGTGGTGCTACGCACCATACGACACACGATCTCTCCAATCTTTCCTTGCACCAGCCCTATCAAGGAGGTGATGATGTGGTCATTGGTGATGGCTCACCCTTAACCATCTCTCACACTGGTTCTACCTTCTTACCTTCTTCATTACGTCCTCTTGCTCTTGAAAAAGTGATTTATGTACCTGATATTCGCAAAAACTTGGTCTCTGTTTATCGATTGTGTAATGCTAATCAAGTCTCGGTTGAATTTTTTCTGGCTTCCTTTCAGATGAAGGATCTGCGCATGGGGATGCGTCTTCTTCAAGGTAGAACCAAAAATGAGTTATATGAATGGCCTATGCATGTGTCGTCACCATAATCAATGTATGCAACTCCAACTTCTAAAACGACTTTACCTTCGTGACACTCTCGTCTTGGCCATCCATCTCCACCAATTTTACAATCTCTTTTATCTCAATTTGCGTTGCCTGTCATCCCCTTATCTCAACCTTCATCTCTTTGTTCTTCCTGCCATATCAATAAAAGTCATAAAATTTTTTTTTCATCAAACTACTCTTACATCAAAAGACCACTTCAAATTATTTTTAGTGATGTTTGGATATTTACAATCACTGCAAATGATAATAGTAAATGCTATGTCATTTTTGTTGATCATTTTTCACGCTATACCTGGCTATATCCGATGACCCATAAATCTCAAGTCAAAACAATATTTCAAACCTTCAAAACCCTTGTTGAGAATCATTTTCAACTCAAAATTAGAACACTATTTTTTGAAAATGGTGGCGAGTATGTCTATGTTCGCTCCTTTCTTCAAGAACATAGCATCACACATCTCACTTCACCGCCTCACACACCAGAGCACAATGGTGTTTTTGAGAGAAAACACTGTCATATTGTTGAAACAAGACTCTCTTTACACTCCACTGTTTTTATGCCCAAATATTATTGGTCATATGACTTCAAAACCGCGGTTAATCTAATTAATCGCCTTCCATCACCAGTTTTGAAAAGTCGATCTCCTTATTACATGCTGTTTGCCCAAGCTCCAAATTACCAAAAACTTTTTGTGTTTGGGAACCTCTGTTACCCTTGGTTCCGACCGTATAACAACAAAAAATTGGAGCATAAATCCAATCCCTGTGTCTTTCTTAGCTATTCAGCAACCCATAGTGCATACATGTGCTTTCATATACCCACAGCTCGTCTCTACACTTCTCGACATGTCATCTTTGATGAGCTGCAATTTTCGTTCCGTCATCATCGTGTTGCATCACCGGAATTACTACAACAATCGGCTTCCGCGGCAAGAGCTACCATAGTCTTCATACCATTCATAAATCTGGTTATGTCTCCTCCATCTTCATCCCCGAGATCAGATCCTCACCACCTTTCGTCTTCACCGACTTCCTCCACCGACAGTCAGGTACCGTCTCCTTCTCCCTTATCCTCCTCTTCCTATCTATCTTCTTCTTCTGATTCTGCACAAAGGTCCATTGGTCAAACTCCTTCCCAAAATAACACTAATAAGCCCAGCCAATCTACCTCCACCAATCAAAGCCCCACTATCCCATACCTCCTCACTAATAACCTAACTGCTGTACAACCAGAGCCCACCTCTACCATCCAAAGACCTACTGGTCCATCGACAGAACCACCACTTCCTGATACGACTACTCAACCATCGCCGACTGCCAATCTGACACCGCATGTCAACTCCATTGCTTCACAAGCACCTACAAATCCAAATCCGCCCATAGAAAACGCCCACACCATGAAAACTCGCGGCAAAAACAACATTTTCAAACCCAAAAATAAATTTAGTTTTGTTGCCATGATTCAAAGCCTTCATGAATCCGAACCAACCACATACACACAAGCTCTCAAAGATCAAAAGTGGCGCGGTTCAATGTCAACATAAATTTATGGTCAACTTGAATATCATACATGGTCTCTTGTTCCGCCGTCTTCTACGCAAACATTGTTGGGTGTCGTTGGGTCTTTCGCATTAAACTCCTACCATTTGCTAAACTAGACAAAAACAAAGTACGCCTCGTTGCGAAAGGGTTTCATCATCAATACGACATGGATTACAAAGAACCATTCACTACAGTCATAAACTCTGTAACTATTCACTTAGTTCTTCGGGAAGCAGCAAGCAATTCCTGCTCTATTCATCAACTCAATTTGAATCAAGCCTTCCTTCAAGTTACTCTCCATGAAAAAGTTTACATGACTCAGTGATGTATCAAGGATTTTACCAATTTTTCTACCATGATACATGTGATTTTATAGAGTCTTTTTAGTATGTTTTAGGTATTTATACAGGTCTAGCAATCAAAAGATGATTTGAAACAAAACGAACTAAAGTGAAGAGATTTGGAGAAAAACTAGCAAATGAGCTGCAGAGACAGAAACATAGGCAAAAAAGTCGGTCGACCTTTGACCCACTTACCCGACAAACCAGGAAAAGATCTACATATCAAATTTTAGGCACATGAGTTAAAATTCATTTGAAATTGGAATCAAGCCCAAAGGATGCTTGAGACCCAAGATATGGTCGTTTTACTGAAGACATGTCATTCTGATGGAATTTACAAGACTGACCCGATTCACTCCAATGAAGTCCGACTCAAGTTTTAAGGAAGTTCTAACATAGGACCGACCTAAGGAGATATAAAAGAAGGTCTCCAGCAGCAGAAGAAGACACACAAGCCACAAAAATCGTTTAGCAATCATAAAGTTACTTTGTTTCCAATTCATTCTTGTTGCTTGTTCTCATTTGTTACTAGATCTAGGTTTTTGACTTTGAGAAGTTAAGAGGTTGTCAATAGTCCTTGGAGATCCACCAACCTCTGACCTTATACTGTCTACTTTTAATCTTGTATTCAACTCATTAATCCAATAATGAATTTTGAACCATTACTATGTCTGAGTAGTTACCTTATTAGATCTAGGATTCTTACGATTTTTCTATGTATTGCTAAAATAGTTTTAATCAATCAAGTTTTATTACAAGGTTCTTTGCTACAGTTGTTCCTAACTGATACAGCGGAATCGCGAACCGTCTTTATCAAATCGTAGCCGTGATTTGATAGCAGAGATGCATCAGTGATCGACATACCTTTTGTGTAGTGAGCAAGGTGCGTTCTGTGTCATAGTGATATTATCATAACATGCATCATTTAAGCTTGCATTAGAGTAGAATTTCATTGAATATTAGACTAAGTTTTGTTACATTTGTCATGAATTGCATTTCATATAGGTTCTAGGTATTGCATTAGGTCTAGGAGAGTCTTTTGGTGCATTTTGGTTTATCCTTAGGTACAAAAGCAAGGAGAGAAGCTAAGGAATGAGCATTGGATTGGATGGAGCACAATTGGAGCCAAGGAAGAGAGGATGAGCATTGCAGCGGCTGGTTGCAGCGGTCAAGGAGTGACCGTTGCAGGAGATCACAACGGATTGAAGGCGCAACGGTGAAGGAGTGACCGCTGGAAGTTTCTGGAACCGTAGACCAAAGAAGCTGCAGCGGTCTTGCAGCGGGCACTTGCAGACCGCTGCCAAATCCTCCGGACAAAAACATTGAAGCACAGCGGAGCCTGCAGCGGTCAAGGAGTGACCGCTGCCAGTTTCTGGAACCAAAATTCTTACAAGCCGCAACGGTCTTGCAGCGGTCACTCGCAAACCGCTGCGTATCCATCCGGAGAAAAGGAAATCGGGTCAATACCCGATTTGTCCCGGGTCGACCCGATCTGACCCAGAAACCTCTGAAACCCCATTTTAAGCACTCATTTTCATAGGTGATGTTTTTATGTTGAAACTTTAGAAGCTTTTCTCTCTTGTTCTCAAAACCTAGTAGATTCTTAACAGTAATTGCATTTTCTTCTTAAATTCTTGTCTTTTACAATTTCGCATCTATCCTACTCATTATCCATCATGATTTCTCTTCTAATCAAGCTTGATTTTGAGAGAATCATCATGAGTCTTGAGTAGTCTCATTAGGGTTTAAGGATGGGTTAGATGAGGGTGATCTAAGCATGGATTAGGCTAGTTTAAGGTTTAAATCCAACATTCGATCATTCTTTAAGAGTTCCTAATGCTTCTTCTTGCATGGAAATGAAGAAGATGATATGGAGCATTCTATGGACACCAAGTGTTTGATGAAATGTTCAAGAGAACTTAAGAGTTGGATTTATGATCCTTAGCCCAAGGAATTGGTGCTTAAGGTCTTAATTAGGTTGATTTTGTAACTTGAATTTAAACTCATTAGTTATCATCATTACAAATGAGAATTTGCTAATGATGCTATAATTAGTGAAGTGATTAATTGCATGGAAATGAATTAGTCAATTAATTGGATCATTAACCTAGGGAATAGCTAATTAGTGTAGTTAGACATCCGAAACCATGCTTAGTGAACCCAAATCACCAATAACCCATCTAAACACCCTTCTTTAACCATTGCATAAACTTAATCAATTAAATTACTTGCATTTAGTCTAATCAAAAACAACAAAACCCATTTAGCTTATATGAAGTAAATCTTTGAATTTTAGGTGTCAATCACAACGAGTTTGGATTTCGATCCTTTTATACTACATCGGTAGGAGGTAATTGATACCCTCAAAAGGATTGCAAAATCCTAGTATCAATTTGGCGCCGTTGCCAAACTCGTTTTTGCATCTAGCTTTAGGATTCACTTGAGACTAAGCACTTTTATTTCATTCTGCATTTTACTTTTGACAACTTGTGTTTGGGATTTTGAGCTCAATTGCGAGTATCGATATTGGATTTGGATTGTTGCTTGCTCTTTGGGCTGTTTTGCAGGTACATGCACACTCGTTCTAAAGGCAATCAAGATCTCGTTCAACTTGCAACTCACCGTCGACCAAGCCATCGCGTTAGAGAGTTGATAGAGCAACTAGAAACTATGGCCGAACACCCTCCACGCAATCCCACTACTGTTGGAATTGGTGATACCGCTAATGTTGATGATGACCGCCAAGGCATTCAACCACCGAGAATCAAGAACAACAACTTCGAAATCAAAACCGGTCTCATCACCATTGTTCAAGCCAATCGATTCTATGGTTTGCCTAGTGAAGACCCTCTTGATCACATTGATCGTTTCAACAAGCTTCTCGATCTCCTCAAGATCAATGGTGTCTCGGAAGATGCTCTAAAGCTTTGTTTGTTTCCTTTCTCTCTTGGTGACAAAGCTCACATATGGGAAAGGAACCTCCCTCAAGGGTCAATCACTACTTGGACGGATTGCAAGAGAGAGTTCCTCAACAAGTTCTTCTCCCCGGTATGAACCGCGAAGCTAAGGAACGACATATCAAACTTCAAGAAATTCTCTAATGAGTCCTTTTATGATGCTTGGGAGCGTTTTCGCGGTTTAATTCACCAATGTCCACACCATGGCTTCACCAATGCCACTCTCTTGAGTACCATCTATCGAGGTGCTCTTCCCAAATTCCGCCAACTCTTGGATACCGCTTCAAATGTGAGTTTCTTGGCCAAGAATGTGGATGAAGCTATGCAGCTAGTAGAGAACTTGGCTACTAGTGATGGTACTTATGGTGAGGATTATGATCGAACTACAAGAGCTACACCGGATCAAGATGAAACAAAGAGAGATAAGGAGATGAAGGCTTTGAGTGACAAGTTGGATAAACAAGCAGCCATGAAGGATAAGCAAGCCACATTATTTGACAAACTTCTTTCTTCCACCAAGAAAGAATCACACCACACGGTTAACTATGTCGATGAAACTACTTATGAAGAAGAAGTCTCCTATGCACCGGAAATGGTCAATGAAGAAGAGATCAACTATGTGGGTAATCAAAGCTACAACTTTCAACCAAACCACCCTAACCTCTCTTATAGGAGCAAAAATGTGGCCAATCCTCAAGACCAAAATTATCCTCCAAGAGCCACTCAAGGAAACCAATTTGTCTCAACTGTTGATGGTGGAGTTCTACCCCTTTATCAATAGTTTGGCAATAATTGGAATACGGTCTCTGCCGAGCTCTTCCCTGATAACTTATTGGGTTATAAGTCGCAACAACATGAATGCCAACCCTCGGCCCAGATGACCGAGGGATACCTCGGTAAAGAGTGATCGAATTTGGTGTCCGAAGTGGGGGTATAAACGAAATCGTCCTAGGCCGAAGTCTAAAGCTCGGACAGTATAAGATCAAATTTTATCACAGATTCCCTAGTCTTGGAAAAATGGAAATATTCCATTTTTCCGAGGTTAGCCCATGGGTTTACTAGACCGACTATTAAGGATATATAAATACATACCCCCCTCACTAATAATATTCATTCGGAATCGGGGAGAAGACAAACTAGATCGCCTAGGTTTGACTTCTCTTTGATAAAGTTAACTCGGCATCCCGAGTTGTCACCCTTGTAACACATATTATTAATAATACATCCTTTTTCCGAGGTTTCCTCTTTGTTTTCTTACTTTAAACTTTTCCAAAAATGAACCCCTCTAATTATAAATAATTAGAAGTTGAACCCATGATCAACATTTGGCGTGCCAGGTAGGGGCGAGCTAACCTTTGGTAAGTAAAACAGAAACCTTGGAAAACAGGAGGATGAACACAGAAACGTCATCTACAGACGAACGTCGAGACGGTGAAGTCGCCGAAGAAGTTACGGTCTAAGACACTGATTATCGAGCTAGGGAATCGGCCATAACCCTATTTGAGAGTCGGAATCCCATATTCCGTGAACTGAGTTACCCTTAGGCTACACCTAGTCAACTCGGCGAGCAAGGATTCATAACTCCTACCAATCCTATAGTTGAAGCTTCAACAGCCGAGATCAGGAACTCGCAAGAGTTACCAAGCGCGTCAAAAATCCCTCGTCCTGATCCTCGGACAGCCGAGCAATCCGCGCCAGTACAATCATCAAATAACGGAGAAGAACGGCAGATAACAAATCGAGTTCCCAATGTAGAAGAGGTGACGACCCCCGAAGGAGCAATGATAGGAACACAATAGCAGCGTGAGAGTTGGCTGGCAGAGCAAATTAACCATCAGAAACGGGTTAACCGAAGCCTAATCAACCAACTCACGACCATATCAGAAGAACTCCAAACGTTGAGAGCTCAGAGTCATAACCAAACGCATAGAATGACTTCAGTTAGACCTTCATGAACCACTCCTCAGCGGGTAACATTCGAGGACGATCAGACCGGCCCAAGAGAACCTAGGACGCACACTACCCGCCGAAGTTTGAGAAATGGGGATGATGTAATTCAGAGTCCGAGTACCGACCAATCGATCGCAATCTTGAAAAGGGAACTAGAGGAGATGTGATCGCTAGTCCACAAGGCAACGAGAATCGCCCCAGAAGTTGATCAATTATTGGTAGAAACAGAAAGAAGTCCGTTCACTCATAACATCACACGAGCGCGAGTCCCACTCAATGACAAGCTAAGACTCCCAACCTAAGATGGAACCGGAGACCCCGTAGTCTACATGAGGGCCTTTTTAGTCAAATTTGGCCGAGCCAAGTTCCAAAGAGGTGAAGAGGACGAGGGAAGATGTTAACTTTTATTAGAGAGCTTAAGAGGAGACGTCCAAGCCTGGTTTACTAGTTTGCCCCCCGATTCAATCAGTTGTTTCGCAGAACTTCACGAAGCTTTCTTCAAGCAGTACATGCTCCATCTAGAACAGCAGGCCACGAAATCGGACCTCTACCCAGTAAAACAAGGACCAGAAAGAGCCACTCCGAGACTTCATTAAAAGATTTAACGCGATTTACTCGCGACTGAGGATCAATAACGACTTAGCAATTGGAGCACTTAGTACGGCGACTTGGTACTAGTCGAGCTTTTGGGACGAACTGTCTGCTCATCGGCCCCAGCCTATGAACGATATTTTTCATCGAGCAAATACTCACATAAGGATCGAAGAGAATCGTGCCAAAATCGCCAAAGTACACGGATCCACGAAGATAAACAAAGAGACAAAACCAGAGGAGAAAGGAGAAGGGCGACGAATAGAAAGGGATCAACCTTGGAAGGATAAATCAAAGTTTGAAATAACCTTTTCAGTAACAAACTCGCCAAAGGATATATCTCGAAAGGATAAGTCAAAGTATACATACACCTGAGATCCTGACGAGCTAACCACCCCCTGGTGCGAGTATCACAAGAGACCGGGCCACAAAATGGAAGATTGCCGAAACTTAAAGAATCATCTAATGGCCATCCGATTTGAACAAGACTGAGAAAAGGAGAAGCGTAAAACACGCGAAGATGAAGAAAACATGCCTCCCCGTGAAGATACGGAAGAAGGAGAAGTTCTGCCTTCACCACCCCCAAACCAGAGGAAAAGGATTAATATGATAATGGGAGGACTCGCAAACTGTGAAGATTCCGTTCGATCAATTCAACGAAGTATCTTTAGACTATCCGCGGATCAGGTTCCGCAAAGATTCACTTTGCAGAAAGAACTAAGAATTTACCACCGAAGACCTGAAAGGAATCGCCGTCCCCATAACGATCCAGTCGTAATCGAACTCCAGATAGGCGACTCCGATGTCCAAAGGATACTCGTCGACACCGGAAGCCCGATGAATGTCATATCTTTAGATACACTGCAAAAGATGGAGGTTAAAGATCATAAGATTAAATCCCGGGTTAAACACTTAACCACTTTCAGAGGAGATACAGTCTCAACTATGGGAACCATCAAACTTCCAGTATCGACCAGAGGGGTAACACAAATCGTGAAGTTGGAAGTAGTGGAAAGAGCCACCATTTATAACGCGATCGCCGAACCCTGTGGTAATACTCTATGGAAGCTGTTCCACCTACTTTTCATCATTGCCTGAAACTCCCAACTCCAAAAGGATATTTCACGGTCCGAGGTGACCAAAAGATGGCTTGGAGATGCTTCGTAACAGAAAACAAATTCCGACGAAGTCAAGAAGAACCCCCGAATCAATCTCTCACATTAACCACGATCAACAAGAAGAAACCAACATCTGCTGAAATCTTGGCAGAACTTTTCAAAAGGGAACAGTACCTAGGGAGAACAATCAAGAAAGGTCGGAAGGGAAGAGCTTAGTTTTCCCGGAAGGCAAAAAAAAAAAAAAAAAAAAAAAACGTTGATTTCTCGGATCTTCCGGGATAGTCAACAGAAACCCACAATTCGGAACTACGTGTGGCTTGATCCCCTCCGAGGGTACGTAGGCAGCTTTTCACAAGGTTCAGCTGCAACATCATGAACCCTGGTTTTAGTCTTGAAGTTTACAACTCAACTATGCCGAGGTTCATACAAAGTCGGAACCTTGATCACGTTCTCGACCAAAATAAAAATTGTCTGAAAGAATCTCGGAGCCCGATAAAGTAAGACCGAGAGATTAAAGGGTACAAAATGAAACAAAAACCTCTTACACATTCTTTACCGAATGCAAAAGTTTGACAATTAGTCTGATAAATAGGACTTATTGAAAAAATTTAAAGCAAAGAAATAGGGAAAGCGCGCCTTATTATTTTTGCTATTTCCGGGTTTTGAAATATTAATTTGAGAAACTTCGAGTAAACAGACCCAATCATACGAGAAACCAATCTTTCATTAAAACGTATGAGATGTCACATTCGGATGGAGATTAAAAGATCAGTAATCCAATTATACGAAAAAAACAAAAATTATTTTATTAATATCTAAATATATTTACAAAGAGAGTCGAATTAAAGTTTTAATACAAGGATTACTAATCTAAATATTAAAATCTTCATTTCAAAACTCCGAAATCACAATACTATTAGCAAGCTCGGCTAGTCGGTCGTGTTCCTTCTCGACCTCAACAACATCCTCTTTTGGAATCGGAAGTCCCTTGTCAAGAAGAAGACGGAGATTCATAGCAACAGCCGCGGCCTGTCCGTATTCGTTAGCTTTGCTGAAGGCATCATAATAAGCTTCGGAATACTCGTCAAGAAATCCGCGAAGGTAGTTTAACTACTTTCGATAGATGTCGGCGGCTGCGCGTTGTCCTTGCCTAAAGCTTTCGGCACACTTGGATTCCAGGATAGCTTTATTAACATCCCTTTCCTCCGAGATATCAACTACCTGATGTTTCACCTCAGCCACTTCATTGATTAACCGAGAATTCTCTTTGAAAATATCGGAAATTCTCGTTTCTTCCTCGTCAAAGTTTGCCTTTATTTTACCCAAGAGTTTATCCCTATTCGCGATTTCATTTTGCGCCTTGGATAAAGCTTTCTCGGTGTCGAGGGACCTCTTCTCCAAATCTTCGTTCTTGGATTGTGCAAGCCTATTTTCGTACCTTAATCAGATCGCACTTCCGTTTTACCTGATGAAACAAATCAGTCAGAGAGTTACAAAGCCGGCTTGCGTCGATGTATTTCCTAATCTTTTCAAACTTACCTACATTCTCCGAGAGCATCTAGTCAACCAAGCATTTTTTTGGTCAATGTTATTACCTTTATTCATGTTTGGTCCAGAAGTGGACAATTTAGACTGACGAGCTGCTTCTAGTTCAGGTACCAGACGTCTAACTTCGCCAGCAAGCTTGGCAGACTTTTTAGTTTCCTCCTCAGCCATCTTGCAAACAGCTGCAGAATCAAGAGAAGACTTCTCCGCCCTGAGTCTTAAACTCCTGATTTCCTTTCTCATCGCCGATTGCTTTACCTCGGCATCCGACAGAAGACGGTTGAAAATGGCTGCCGTGTGTAAATAGAAACGAGGGCCAGATAAAAGTTTAATAGAATAAGAAACACGAGTAGGTATATAACCTTGAAAAAGGACGAAGCCGAGCTATCGATTAATGAGTCTTTTCCGGGTTCGGAAAGAGGAGGAAGAGAGTCAGATCGACCTCCGAGTTTGCCAAAGAGTTTCACACTTTCTCTCTGGTCTTCAAATAAAGGAACATTTTTTCCGAAGGAGTATCAAAAGGAATGACATGAAGGTGTAGCAACAGAACCTTGTTGAGGAACTTTAGCTGAACCCTTTTTAGTAGTTTCGGGGAGCAGCTTCAGGGGACCTGCTGGAGTAGGACTAGGGGCGGCAGAGCTCGAAATGTTTTGTTTTGGCGGAGGAATAGTTTCGGAAATTTTTTTTTATCCCGAGTTTGAACAGGAGGAATACTAGTGTTTCTTACTGGATTGTGGGAGTCTAGAATCAGAATTATCGGATTTTTCTCCGAAGGTATTGGACTCGAGTTTTTCTCGGCTGTGGGTGGAATAGTAGAGGTATCGCTCGGGAGAGTATAAGAAGGTGGAGGAATTGTAGGATTGATCGCCGGGGCATCCAATTGAATGAGAGACTATTATGAGGAAGTCTCAGGTTTCCTTTTCTTCGGCTTTTGTTTTCTTTCGGGAGTTCCCGAAAGAGCTCGTTTGTTAGTTTTTACCTTAGGGGTATTCACTTCTGAAGAAACCACTGGTTTTAATAGCGCCTTTTCCTCTCCGACTTTTGATTCTTCGGGTTGTGATAGGAATACCCGAGGTTTGTAGATTTTAAGGTTCTTCATGAAAGGGTTCGATATTTTTCTAGAGAGATAAAGGGAAATTTAAAATTTTTTAGAGAGAATATGAGATGGTGATTGAATTCTTGTTTAGGAAGGGAATATTTATAAGGCGTAGCATGTCTACTCCACTTCCACATTCAATGTTCAATGTTCCTGGTCAGAGAGTGACACGTCACGAGGAGATAAAGAAGTTTTGATAGGATCAAGATAATGGTTCATGTATCACCAAAATAAGTTTTTTTTTTTTTTTGGATTCTGGATCGAGATCGAGAAAGAAGATGAAGATTCAAGGCTTTTGAAGATAAGGATCGACCAACACCGAGCTTCATTTATCGGCAAGCTGTTTAATTTGGAAATTCGCCAACTTTGCTCGAAGACATCCTCGGACGAACTGGGGAGGACTTACTGTTGATGGTGGGGTTACTACCCCTTATCAATAGTTTGGCAATAATTGAGGTTCGGTCCCTGCCGACATTTTCCTGATAATTTATCAGGTCATAAGTCCCTTCAACAGGATTAGAACACTCGGCCCAGATGACCGAGGGATACCTCGGTGAAGAATGATCGGATTTTAGTGTCCGAAGCGGGGGTGTAAACATCTTCATCCCAAGCCGAAGTCTAAAGCTCGGACAGAATAAGATCAAATCTTATCACAGATTCTCTGATCTTGGAAAAATAGAATATTTTCATTTTTCCGAGGTTAGCCCATGGGCTTAAATGACCGACTACTAAGGATATATAAATACACACCCCCTTCACTAATTTAGTTCTTTCAGAATCGGGGAGAAGAATTACTAGATAACCTAGGCTTAATACTTCTCTTTGATAAAGATATTCGGCATTCCGAGTTAACACCCTTGTAACCGATATAATCAATAAAGTTCTCTTTTCTGAGGTTTCTCTTTTTTGTCTTCTATTTAATTCATTCCCAAAAACGAACCCCTTTAATTACAAATAATTAGAAGTTGAACCCAATAACAAAAGTATAGACTCATAAATCCATCTGGAGGGCTCCATGGTCTTTCACCAATTTTTGGAACCAGAACATCGAGGTCTTCTGGATTTGAAGCAAATGATCTGAGAGTTTTGATATCACCCTCTTTGAAAGAGGAATCTCCGAAGTCTTCCGGGAATTCTTCTCCTCCCGTTGTTACTTGGTCGGGGATGGTTTCCGAGCTGTTACTCTTGGACGCGGAGTCGGCTGGGATTAATAGATCTTGGATTTTGGTTTTCTTCTCAGGAGACGAGATGTCCTTTATATTGATAAATGTGTTATTTGATTGGTAATCCTTGGAGGTCTTTTGTTGAGACCCGCTTGATCCAGAAGAAGACGAAGTTGGGTCGGTTTCAGAATCGGAACCAGGAGAGTTTTGTTTATCGGACGACATCTTAGGAGAGTTACAAAGAATTGGAGGTGTAGTTAGGATTCTTGAAGGGATATCGCGGAGGAATTAAAGAAATGGGAGATTTGAGGATGTAATCTTCTTATAATGGCTATTTAAAGGGGGGATAGATTTTAGGGTCATTGAAGTTCAACCGACGTTCCTTGAAAGATTTTAAATCAAGATTGGGGGAGACTTAGGTTTAATTAATGATTAATATTTTTCATTTTCCCGCCAAAAGTCATATTTGAGGTTTCATTGGCATATGAGCGATACCTCACAGAGGAGTCGAAAGGTTTTGAAGATATTGAGAAATTTGCGCATATGAGACTTTTCATTTTCTGCGATCTTTCCCACCATATTGAAGGAAGAAATCGAAGGAAAGTAAGAATATTCAAGACTATTACGAAGATCGACCGCAACCGAGTTTCATTTATCGACAAGCTATTAAAATTATGGAAATTCGCCAACTCTGCCCGAAGACATCCTCAGATGAACTTGGGGGGGGGATTACTATTGATGGTGGGGTTACCACCCCTTATCAATAGTTTGGCAATAATTGAGGTTCAGTCCCTACCGACCTTTCCCTGATGATTTATCAGGTTATAAGTCCCTTCAATAGGATTGGAACCCTCGATCCAGATGACCGAGGGACACCTCGGTGAAGAATGATCGGATTTAGTATCCGAAGCGAGGGTGTAAACAACTTCGTCCCAAGCCAAAGTCTAAGCTCGGACAGAATAAGATAAAATCTTATCACAAATTCCCTGATCTTAGAAAAATGGAATATTTCCATTTTTCCAAGGTTAGCCCATGGCTTAGATAACCGACTACTAGGATATATAAATACACACTTCCATTCACTAATTTAATTCATTCAGAATGAGGGAGAAGAATTACTAGATTTTCTAGGTTTAATACTTCTCTTTGATAAAGTTAACTCGGTATTCCGAGTTAACACCCTTGTAACCGATATTATCAATAAAAAGTTCTATTTTCCGAGGTTTCTCTTTTTGTCTTTTACTTAACTTATTCCAAAAACGAACCCCTCTACTTAATAATAATTAGAAGTTGAACTCAGTTTCAACACCTGATAGCAGAGATGCATCATCGATTGCCTTATCTCTTTGTAGTGAGAAATGTGTGTTGCGTGTCATAGCCATTCGCTTGTTCGGAAACCTTGTGAATAGATCTAGCTCGATTCTACTGATTGTTTATCTTCAGCGACAATCCAAGAGAAATTTTGAGATTTATGTTTTAGAACAAAGGTGCTGCCATAATACACTCTTAGGGCTTCATATCATTATGTGTCTAGAGTTATAGAATCAAGAGATAAAACCTGATTGACTTCTTGATTCATAATATATAGTTGCCAGTCGAAATTTCTAGATCTAATATCCCCCATAATCGAATACAAAACGACGTTTCCAAGTTCTCTATTTACAAGGATTTTTACTACTTTATGTTTCTCTAATCAAAAGATCAACCCTAACTCTCTGCTAAAAACTACATCTGTACACTATGCATTTGCTGTTACTTTTATGTGAATAAGTTCACACATCACCTCTCCAAACACACTGTAATCATGAAGGTACTCGTCTTTCTGCTACATTTTCTCCATGTATTTCACCAACACCCTCATCGCCATTAGATAAATCCATATCGTCTTCTTCGAATTCATCATAATCATCCTCAAAGTTTTCCTCAAAGTTTTCCTCAGAGTTGACACCTTCATTTTCCTCAATATCATTTTCCTCATTAGCAACCTATTCATTATTCTCAGTGACCTTACCGAGGCAACTCAAGTTATAAAGGTATACACAATGCGATTTACTTAACTCCAGAAAAGACCGCACATGTATATCATTTGTGACATGCATAAGTGGGGTGTGAAAATCTCTCCAAAATCTGCAACATTGCTTCCGGTACCATATAGGTTAACTCAATCCAATCAGTATTCTCACTTAGCTTATAGTCATCTCGTACCATCTTGATTAGTTCACAGTGTGTACAAGCGTCACATAGATAGAATATTCTTCCACCTTTGGGATAATCCACCTCAAAGTGCTATTTCCAGTCTCTCAACGCCCATTCTCCATAGAAAAAGGTACCTGGGCCATTTTCTACTAAAAGTAACAAGTATAAGAAACAATTTAGCATTTGGGTTTACCATTGAGACTTCATTGTGAAGTCTCCAACATGTGAACTAACTACATAAAAATGTAAAAATATTGATTGTTAAATAGTTACAAAACATAAATGTCATAGTAACTTTTAAATGAAACAAATATCAGTTATAAACAAAATTAAACTGAAAAAGAACTTTTAATTAAACTGAAAAAAAAACTTTACAGTTAGGCTTAAAACCCTGATTTAACATAATTAATATACGAGACTTCATCGTTAAGTGATATATCATAGATTTTACCAGTTTTCTACCATGATATAGTAGGTTTTATGGAGTCTTTATAGCATGTTTTGAGAATTTATGCAGGATTTACTAGCAAAAGACACTTTGGAGCAAAATGAGCTAAAAAGAAGGTTTTATGGAAGTTTCCACGTGAATTGAGAAGACTTAGAAGATTTGGAGCCAAAATGAAGAAATGTTACTGCGAGCCCCGAGTCAACCGACTGGAAGAGATGCAGTCGACCGACTGTGACGCCGACTTAATTTAGAAGATTTTCTTATCGGGCCTTTCGCGGAACCCTAGACCCTAAGACTCATTCACGACCTATATAAGCACCTCTTAAGCACTTGAAGAGGCACGCACCCCAAAAGAACTTAGAGCAATACAAGTTTCTCTTTGCTTTTTGTTTCCATTGTTTTAGCTTTTAGATATTGTTCTTATCATTGTTCTAGACTCTGAAGAAGGTTAGAGAAGTGTTCTTTCTCATTTGAGTTTCGTGAACCTCTGATTTTCTATTGTCTAATTCGTTTCATATCCACTTCATTCATAAAAAGATGATTTGTTTTAATAAAACCATGTCTGAGTAGTTTAATCATTAGATCTAGGGTTTTCAAAGGGTTTACAAAGGATCATTCTAAACGGTTTTAATTTGTGGAATAAGCCACGTGATTCTTCACTACATACAGTATTTCATATTTAGAGGTGATGTAATTAACCACTTTTAGATCATCAAGGTCGATCTTTCTACCGGAGCTGGAGATAGAGATGCCGGAAGAGTCTGTAGTGAGCAAGGTGCGTTCTAAATCAAACGAGAGTTTGTTTAGACATCTTGTGAACAGATCTAACTTGTTCGCATTAAAGCTTATTTACTTCCAGCGACAATCCAAAGAGATTTGAGATTTAGGGATTTATATAAAGGCTATTTTCTAGTACACCAATAGGATTTAGTATTTTAAAGTGTTTAG
Source organism: Euclidium syriacum (assembly GCA_900116095.1). NCBI lineage: Eukaryota > Viridiplantae > Streptophyta > Magnoliopsida > Brassicales > Brassicaceae > Euclidium > Euclidium syriacum. The sequence goes on from FPAK01000017.1 coordinate 3,115,298, forward strand.
AGTTCAAGAGGTCACCAATAACCGTGATCCTGAGTTTTCCCGACTGATTTCCCTTAGATCTAATGTTTCTTTTAAGGTTTGCAACACATCACAAGTCATTATCATATTAGAATTGTCATAGTTCGGTTACATTTGCATCTGAATCCAAACTAGTCATAGCTCTCTGTGGGATCGGTAACCTAAATACTACAACTGTACACTGTGCACTTGCAGTTAATTTTGGGTGAATAACTTCACGCATCATTAAGCCTCATGGGTAGATTTTATCGTGAAGTCTATTACGATACTTTTAAATTAACAAAATTTTTGAAATTGATTAAAGCTAGAATATACAAGATTGAGTTGTGAAACTCAGACATAATCAACATAAATAAGTAATACATATATCAAAAATCTAAAATCCCTAGAATACAAAATTTTTTTTAAAAGAGTTAGTCATGGAGACTCCAAAACAAAGTCTCAGTAATGTGAGCTAATTACATATTTAGTTTAGAAAAATGATTTATAAATAATTATGCAACAATAAAAATTAAAACTCATACAACCTCAAAAGAAAACAATTATACATATGTTAGACCAAGAAAAAAAAAAATAAATCAACGACCAGAGTTTGAATTTTTGAAGAAACTTCACTGGTGAAGTCTCATACACTTTTGAAACTTCATCGTGAAGTCTAATAGAAACTGTGGTCTAGTTTTGTAATGAACCGTATGTTTGACTTTTCAATGAGAGTTCATAGGTTAGTTCTCTAAAGTAATGGGATTTCACCACTGAAGTCTCGTGACGTAGGAGATTCACCTGTGCAGTCTCGGAAGAATAATGTCAATTGCAAAACTAGACCCCCAGTTGACTAGCTTCGGGAAATCGTGAAAAGCCACTAAAGTTTACCTAGACTCGGTTTGAACTTGTCTTTAAATTTGTTGACGGCCAAGAGCTGCTTACACCACCGGTATCGAAGAAACCATGTCGTTATTATGCATAAATCTTGGTAAATGCGATAGATCTAATGTCGACGAATTTTTAAAACCTCTAAATGGATTTGATAGTTTAATGGATTACATTATAGAGCAAATCGACAAGATCAAAGCTATTAGCTCACAATTGAGCATTAACATCTTTAAAATCGGCTGTTCCAAGAATTTAGAGTTCTGATTCGATTGGTATGGTGGTTAGGAGAAAATTGAAGGCGATTGCATTTCAGTAAATATGTGATAACTGAAAGGATAATTTTCTTTCAAAAATAGTCCTTAGAAGTCTCAGAGTGGTATTTTCGTGAATAAAACATATCGGAAAGGGTTGTTTAAATCATTTTGAAATTTCAAGAGAAAGGGGTCTAATTCTGCCATTGACTTCAATCTGTGATCTATTTTAAAAAGAATGCCACAATTTTTCTTCTTTGCTAAAAGAGAGAAGAGATAAGAAAGGAAACTACATAGAGCAAAACATGTTTTTGTTTTTTATTCAGCATTAAAAATTATAAAAAGTGTTCAAAATCCATTATAGAGGTATCTGTTTGTATCAGATGAACAAAGTGGTCATATAACTAAGAGAGAGTGAAAACGTACACAATAAATCAAAATGACAAAAATGAATGAAAAATTTAGAAAAATATCATATGGTACCATTGCCATAATATATATACAGTTTATCAAGAAAAAAAAAACCAGGATTGATATTTCACCAGAAGAAATCTGTATATTCTTAGCATTTAAAAATTATTATCAAATGAGTTTCATTGCATTAATGTTAATACTATGTAATCCGTAGTTATAATAGATCCCCTATACGATAGTATCTTTTGGAACGCTATAACAGGTTCAAATACGTTAGCACGAACATGATATGATTTACTTTAATATAGTACATATATTTTTTGTTAAAAATTTATTATAATTCAGATTTAGTACTATGGGTATTGTTTTCTTGAGTAGCTATTAGATATTGCTTTCATATACTTTGTTATAGTGTTGAAGTATGCTCTAATACTATTTTAAACAAATCAAATTACGTGTAATAAAATATGTGATAAATAATAACTTACTAGAATTATTATATTAAATTTTATTCTAGTTTTAAAATATGCTATAATAGAGTAATGAATATCTAATTTTGAGTGCTATGATATAAATTTATAACAGTTTTTTTTTTTTCCTATTGTATGTATTTTTATATAGCTATCTTAAGATTTTATTGTACATGCATGTTTTGCTTAAAATAAATCTCATGAAAGAAACTAAAACCATTCATAAGATAAAGATAAACATAAGTATGAAGATCCAAATATATAAGACACAAGTCTCAGATCCAAACACATAAAACAAATCAGAAGTTTGATAGTTTTGTCTTCACTAAATAAAACTAGCTATTTAGTTAACAACTCTTAAATGAGTTTAGCAATCATAGTAGTACTTCAACAAAATTAAAGCACAAGCATCACACGATTTACAACACTTACCTTTGTTTCTAATATTTAAGAGATGACCAATTTATCCATGGGTCATGTGAAAGATAAACCATTTGAATCTTTCATAGACTTGACTTCATCTGATCTCCTCCAAACTGCTGCTTCAGGTACCATCACTGCATTTACCCACACTCGAGCTGCATTCGGACCGAAGCGAACAGCATGGACCATTTGATATGAGTCTGTTGAATGCACTGATCCTTCAACAACAACCTGTTTCTTCCAACTGAAATCCATCAACTTGCCATGATTCTCCTTTATAGTTTCATGTCCCTCTTTAAGCAGCCATGTTTACAAAGTAAACCATTTAATACTTAGTAAGTAATAACCAAAAAATGATTTAAAACATAAATAAACACATGTACCGGATCAGTTGCTGGAGACTTCTCAGTTAGAGATTTTAATATTGTTGATCTTGATTTTCAACTTGATGCTACATAAAAGGAGATCCTCAATAGCGTCTCCTCCTGATGATTTATAAGTTGCTACAATATTTTGAGAAGGCGACTTCTGTCATGTTCCATTCGGTGGGTTCTCAAAGAAAACTTTCTTAAAAGGTCATGCTACAAACGAGTGTAAGCAGTGCTGAAGGTGTGACACTTCAAACGTAGCCCTTGTAACGCTCCCGAACCGTCCTTCTCGCTGACCGAACTGCCCGAACGCCTCGCCAATCAAACAAGAACACTAAGCGGTCGAACCTCTCGGTCAAGGACCTACTCAGAGTCGCTACGTCATATGACGATATCTGGTTCCACGTCAGCTAGGGCAATAATCACAAAGACTATCACCCTCCTGAGGCTTCCCAGACTACCGCCCCCTCATATCTCTGTGCAGAGACCAAGGTTGTGCCGGTTCGACAGAACCTTGTACCAGTGGAGATCCGCCAATCGAATATAAAACAGCGCAACGTACATGAAACAAGAAAAACAAAACATCGATTAGTAGATCTCAAAGAAACATTTTAAAGGTCGAGTCTAAAACGTTTAAGTATTCTTGCAAACCAATTTTCATGAACAAATACAAGCAATCAAACGATCAAGGTATCAGGGTAGAAAAGCCTCCTAAGCTCCTATGTTCTCCTTGGACCTAAAGGGGTGGAAAAGGGGTGAGGAGTGAGTAACTAGACAACTGTTACTCAGTGAGCGGGATCCACCTAGGGCTCACTCTAAGACCAAACTACTAGGAGCTCAACACCTGGTTATACATTACTTCTAAAAGAAGTAACATATAACATAAGAACACCACTCTACTAAACCCAAGTTAGATAATCCATTTTCCCCAGGAAATGAACTATCAAACCTCCCCATGACACAACTGAGTAAGGAATTGGCGTCCATAATACGGGACATACATCTAGCAGTTCGCGAACTCCTACCAGAACATAATACTTATATAGCGCTATCTCTACCAATTCACCAATTCACTTCTCACTTTGGGCCCTGAGCATGCGATACTACGACAGCCACCTCACGGAACACCTAATTGCAACCACAAATGCGTACAATCAGAACATCCAACACCGTTCTCAGTCATTCGATACGTGGGGACCCTGCACATAATTACTAGCGGTGGAACTATGATTATGCTTCGTATTTCATGCCACCAGCCAAGGGTCATGATCCCATGTCTCTCTGGTGTAGCACAGTCGTACAAACCAAATAACTCGGCGTCGTATCGTAACTCACTCTTTTTCCTTTACTAACCTAGCGGAGTACTAAACCATAACTCTACTCTACATTACCAAGCTTCACACAGAGATAGCCCCTGCTACTCCAGATCCCAGCTCTACTACTATACTACTCTGCTAGTCTAAGGAATCCAACAAAGCATGACTCACTTTGTCAGACTCACAATCGAACAGAATACTAATTCTATAAGACCACTCCATTGCTACGCAGCGTAGGATCAGTACCTGCGCAGCTCCACCAACATCCGTCTCATGCTAGACGTGATGTGCCGTAAAGAGTCCATCGTGTCGTTAGATCATAAATGAAACTCAGTCCGGACTTCCTGAGCCTATCAACTCACACAGAATGATAGATCATGCTCAGCTCATGTCACCAGGAGCCTACAGTCCTCTTACAGAGACCCTGTAGTCCAACTCCAAGGATCCTATCATCTTCACTCAGAATGATGATAGTTCTCACTCCTCCCATAACTTTTTCTAAGTTCTGGTAGTGCACCTCATCCTTTCTCTTTCTCTTACACCGTAGAATCGTTTCTTGCAAGAAGACGAATCCCTAGCCTATCACCGAATCTATCTTACTATAGATCCTCTACTATGTTTGCCTCATTATCGATATCTATCTGACCATAGAATCGATGGCCATGAAAACTCATGCACGGGTTCTAACCTTCGTAGTTCATAGCTTTCGTGTGATAGTCAACCTTAACCTCACACTTATCTTTCAATAGAAAAGTGCAACGGCTTGACTCTCCTTCACAATATCTTAGCTATGAACCTGGTTAACCCTCAACATATACTACTTTCATTCACTATATGGGAATCAACAGCTCACTGGCACCATGCCAAGTGATCGTATATCACTCTTGCAAACACAGAATACTGCCAGTTTCTAAGATAGGAACTAACAACTCACTGGACAAACCCAGTGGTACAACAATACAACAAGCAAGGTGAGGGTAAACTATCAGGGTATGTTACTGTACCCTGACTCCTCAACAATTAACAATCAATATACATCCCTATCTACATGCCATGCCTTCCTTTTAATACCTAACCAGTTTAGGGTTCCACTAGTCATGCTCATCTAATTACATTACTAGCCCGCACTAGTAATGTACCAATTTCAGGGATCTATATAAAATAGTCCTAAGGTTTTTGGGGATCTAAATGCACCTATCTAATGCATCAAACAATCAATCATGCACCCACTCACCTTGGGCTTGGTTGCAGATGATGTGACTGAGTGGTGACACTGGAACCTCTTGCCTGAACCCTTTTCGACTCCGAGAAGCTTTAAGGTTGATAACTTGCTGACCAAATTATCTTCCTTTTCGTCCTATGCTGCTCCCTTGCTTAATTCTCCTTAATCTTCAGCATACCAGCTTCAATTGGGTCTGGACCAACCCAATTCCTCCTAAACCAATTGATTTGGCTTAACCGATGTAAACCGGGTTAACCAGTTGGTTTAACTAAACCGGTTAATCCAATGTTAACCAACCGGTTTAGACTAAACCAAACCAAACCAAGGTAAACCGGTTTAATCCTAAACCGAACCGATTACCCAAATTGGTTAACTCAAACCGAACTAACCCGGACCGGTTAACCAAGGTAACTAACCAAACCGGAGCAGACCGGCGTGAAGCTCCTTCAGCTGTGGTGTGTCTTCTACGTCTTGACTAGCTCTTCAGAAATTTCGGCAGAGTCTCGGCTGTGACGGCGGTTTCTTCCTCGGAAATTTGGCAGAGGTCCGATATGATTTTTAGTTTAGGAAATCCTACCGAAAACTCCTCATCTTCTTGGCATGATCTCAGCTTCACTGGCTTTGGACACTCCAAAAATTTTGGCAGAGTTTTGGCTGATTTCGGGCTTTTGCTCCTGAAATTCGGACAGATTTTCGACAGATTTCGTGTGATAAGAAAACTGTCGAAAAGTTCATGCCTCCCCTCTAACTCTCACAAAACTGACCAAGAAACGTTTTGGATATCACAAACGTACTGGTGCAGCTCTAAAATGGACTCTACGGAAATCTCAGCGAATTCGGGCAGAGGTTCGGTGATGTATCATGGATTTTACCGGTTTTCTACCATGATATAGTAGGTTTTATGGAGTCTTTATAGCATGTTTTGAGCATTTATGCAGGATTTACTAGCAAAAGACATTTTGGAGCAAAAAGAGCTAAGAAGAAGGTTTTATGGAAGTTTCCACCTGATTTGAGAAGACTTAGAAGATTTCGAGCCAAAATGAAGAAATTTTACTGCTGGGAGCCCCGAGTCGACCGACTGGAGAAGATGGAGTCGACCGACTGTGACGCTGACTTAATTTAGAAGATTTTCTTATCGGGCCTTTCGCAGAACCCTAAACCCTAAGACTCATTCACGACCTATATAAGCACCTCTTAAGCACTAGAAGAGGCACAAACCGCACAAGAACTCAGAGCGATACAAGTTTCTCTTTGCTTTTTGTTTCCATTGTTTTTAGCTTTCTAGAGATTGTTCCTATCATTGTTATAGACTCTGAAGAAGATTAGAGAGTGTTCTTCCTCAATCGAGCTTGTGAACCTCTGATCTTCTATTGTCTAATTCGTTTGTATTCATTTCATTTATAAAAAGATGATTTGTTTTACCAAACTCATGTCTGAGTAGTTACTTTATTAGATCTGGGGTTTTCTTACGGTTTTCTATGAATTTCTAAAATAGTTTTAAACAATCTTTTCAATCACGAAATTCTTTGCTATAGTTGCTCTTCACTGAGTAGACGGACTCGCGAACCATTTTATTCAATCATAAATCGAGATCCGGTAGTCGAGAGACACCGAGGACCGGTAGACAGTTCTGTAGTGAGTAAGGTGCGTTCTAAGTCAAATGAATGTTTGTTTAGACACCTTGTGAACAGATTTAGCTTGCACTCTCATGCTTGTTTATTTTCAGCGACAATCCAAAGAGATTTGAGATTTAGGGATCTAAACAAAGGCGTTGTTCTAACACATCATTAGAACATCGTAGCTATTATTGTGTCTAGAGTTTTGAAATTTGAAATTGATTGTGTTCCTAATTCATAAAATTCATAGTTTCCAACTGGAATTCCCTAAGATCTAATATTTCCCCGAATTTGAAGTCACCAAACGTTTTAAAAGTTTTCTCGGTTACAAAGAAGTTTACTTAAGATATTTCACTCTTGAATCAACCACAAGCTCTCTGTGGGATCGATAACCTAAATACTACAACTGTACATTGTGCACTTGCAGTTAATTTTGGGTGAATAACTTCACGCATCAAGTTTTTCTGGCGCCGTTGCCGGGGAGTTTCGGTGTTGATTTAGAGTTTTTAAATATAAATTTTTAGATAAGAAAGTAGATTCCGTGTTGGTTGAATTTGTTTTCTTTTCCTAGTGTATGCAGAGCATAACAACAAGAAGCAAGGTTAGAATAAAGAGAATGGAAGAAGCAATAACCACATACGACGAACGAGTCGCCCGACCGTCATCAGAAGATTTAGCTTGTACTCACATGCTTGTTTATCTTCAACGACAATCCAAAGATATTTGAGATTTAGGGATTTAAACAAAGGCGTTTGTTTTAACACATCATTAGAACATCGTAGCTATTATTGTGTCTAGAGTTCTAGAGTTTAGAGATTTGAAATTGATTGTGTTCTTAATTCATAAATTCATAGTTTCCAACTGGAATTCCCTAAGAGCTAATATTTCCCCGAATTTGAAGTCATCAAACGTTTTCAAGGTTTTCTCGGTTTACAAAAAGGTTTACTTAAGATATCTCACTCACATATCAACCATAGCTCTCTGTGGGATCAATAACCTAAATACTACATCTGTACACTGTGCACTTGCAGTTAATTTTGGGTGAATAACTTCGCACCATCATTCGGCTATACCAAACGTTCGTTCGTTCCCGATATGAAACACGAACAGCCCCCTCTCACTAAACTGGATCGGTTAACCGGAATTCCAAACAGTGGTTGGGGCGCTTAAAACCGTCCCGATCCGTCGGATTTTATCCCTGAGAACCTCCCCTCTCTCTCTTTTCATCGCCGGCAGGTGCACCGACGGACTTCTTCTTCTCCTCCTCCTTTCTCTGTCTCTCCTTTCTCTCCTCCTTCTCTCTATAACAACGAAAATTGTTATTGTTGGTGTGAGCAAAACCAACGTCCAACCCCCTCTATTTATAGTAAAATGGGTCAATGGTTGAGTGTCACGTGTCACTCTCCCATTGGTCCATTATTATATATTTTTTTTAAATAAAATAATATATATTTTCTTAAAATAAAAAAATATATATTTTATTCTTTTTCGACCAATCACACTCTTCCGTGCTTTCCCGAGCGTTTTCGCGTTCCGTTTTGCGAAAACATTCCAAGTTCATTTACGACATCCATAATCTTCTAATATGACATTCCAAGTTCCGTCTTCGGGAATAATCTTCTAAACAATCCAGGCTTCGATTCTTTAATTTCTCAAGCTTTGGTCTGCCTTCATTTGTCGTCTTCCTCCTTCTTTTTCGCCTTTTAAGAAATTCTCAATTTTGCGAAAAATTTCTATCCCTCCGTTGACTTGACCTTTGACTTCTTCGGTCAGCTGCTCTTCAAAAATCGGGTTGTTACAGGCCTCCATATAAACATTCCAAGTTCATTTACGACATCCATAAATATTTTAACTGTCTTCAGTCCGAGAGGAATTCTATTAACCAATGCTTTTGGTTATTGTGTATGCCAACGGCCTTCAACAACAACTAGAGTATCATCAGACAGATCCAGTAGTTTGCATTTGTTTAAAGAGTTTTTTACTAATCCCTATCAAACAAAATTGAGAAAACAATCTCAAGAATTGCCAGAACAAAGTGGACCATTTGATATGGGTCGAACCCATAGTCTAGTTCAACACATTTAGAGGCAGCCCATGCAATCATCTTTCCTAGAGCTGCCTTGATTGTGTGAATATTACTCGCAAGTCTCCAAAGGAATGATTCTTGTATATTAGCAGTTTCAACCAAGACTTTAATATCCGTAGGACCTAATGAACTGTCATTTACCATATCATCCGGATTAGTAGAAATAATACGCCCCTCAGCAACAACCCAATCATCATCATCCCAGTCAATCAAGAGATACTTAGGTTGTGATCTTTTGTTCACACTCTATAAAATGTTTAAGAGGATAAATTTTTAGACTGTAAAGTAATTTTTAAATCACTGATCTATATTGATGACTTACTCTTATAGTAGAGTTTTCACCAACTTCATGGTATACCTTTTGTAAAAAAAAAAAAAAAAAAAAAATCAATTAACTATATGTAATAACTGAAAATCTTGATGTGTAAACCTGGTTCTTCACTAAGGAAATTTCAGCTTCTAACGTATTTACCTTTGCCTAAAGATGAACTTGATTCTCTTGCATATCACTAAAAGACTTGTGCTTAACTTGGAAACAAATTAATTTGGTCTTAGTCATATTAGGTCCTAACAGTTGGACAAGTGCGTCTTCATCTTGATTAGCAGATGATGGATAACCACTATCAAGCAACTCAACTGCCTTTTGTTGTATATCAGAAAACAAAGACTTAGATGGTAATTGAATGAAATATCCAAAGTAAATAATTAGAAGTGAAATATCTAACTCACAATCTTCTAAGGGGCATATGTGTTAATAGGAGTACCATCTTTTCCGGTACGCGACTTCATCCAGATCTTTAGCCTTGTCACCTCATATGGGTCTTCAGAACTTTTTTTTTATTGAAACAAAATTTCTCAATAGTCCGGTCTAAATAAGTGTCAAACGATCTTCAATCTTTACTTCATTACCATTGACACCAAAATATATGAATGTATAATATATTGTAATCCAATAGAATGATGTCAGTTATCCTTCCGTAGTAAGTGACCAAATCAACCACTTGTGAAGTGTATTTCGCACTAGATCTATAGATTGCAGTAGCCTCATAACAAACCCCACTATTCTGACTTCTTTTGTCAATTGAGTGTCTGTGAAACCGTTTCCCATTCACTACATAGCATGTATATGACATTGTTAAACAACGTGGACCATATGCCAACCACTTAAGTGTGTCTTCACGTTGTGTAGAATCAAGAGGCATCTAAGAAAGTTAAAACAAATTAGACACATATACAGTATACGTACATAATATAACAACAAAAACATCAAATAATCTAAAACTAACTTTTTCTTTTAGCCATTTAGCAAATTTATGAGTATGCGTACTCCACAACATTGATGCATCACGTCTAAATCTTACTTTTAATTCTTGTAGATACTGCATATTCTCACTTGTATAAGATTGAAATTAAAAAACAAATGAATCAATGTCAAAGTCATAAATATTAATTGACAAAATGATACTTCAAAAAATGGTTAAACTACATCCATGTTTTGGATGACAGCAAGATGTGCTATTTTCGTCTCTAATTCATTGAGTTTATGGTGATGCCTGTGAATATTTAACGACCCTCAAGTATGGAGTTGTTCTCATACTCCATGTTTATAGGTTGCTTTTCCTGGAAATTGGTTGTCTTCTTCAAAAATTCACTGCAAAACTGGATACATTCCTCCACAAGATATGACTCAACAATACACCCCTCTGACCTTGCTGGATTTCTCATAAAGCCTTTTAATACTTTCATATAACTGAAAAGTTTGAAGACAGAAAGATTACCAAAAGAAAAATCAATTTACAAACATGTTAGAGGTTAGAAGTGTTACCTTTCAAATGCGTACATCCATCTGAAATGGAGTGGTCCACCAAGCTGGACTTCCCTTCCCAGATGGACCGTCAGATGCACCATGATGTCAAAAAAACTTTGAGGAAAATATCTTTCTAACAAGCACAGAGTCTAAAAAATCTCAGCTTCCATAACCAAAATCTTCTCCCTATCAATCGCTCGCCGACATAAGTGGTTTAAGAATGTGCATAAGCGTGTAATTGCTAGCTTAGGACCTTTAGTTAATAACCCTTTAAGTGCAGTAGGAAGGAGTTGTTGCATTAACACGTGATAGTTATGTGATTTCATACATGTGACTTTGCAGTCATCTAATGATACACCTCTTGATATGTTTGAACTATATCCATTTAGACCTTTGAATCAAATAGTCTCTTGCAGAATATATTTTTCTCTGTCTTTGTCAAAGACCACAGTGCTGCAGGAAGATATGTTTGTTTTCCCTTTGTTGTGCATGCAAATCCTTCCTAATACCAAGCTCCTCTAGATCTTTACAAGCTGAAAGACCATTCTTTGATTTCCAACAGTGCAAAAATGTAGAAACTAAAATATGTGCAACATTCTTCTCCACATGCGTTACATCTAAGTTATGCCTCACCGAGAGTTTCTAATAAAAACATATGCAATACAAAAAAAAAAAAAAAACAGAGTTCATCAAATCATCAAATCTTATTTAATAATATCTTAAATGTAAGAGTAGGATGATTAATAAGTTACCTCCTAGTAAGGTAGCGTGAAAAAGATTGACCTCTTCTTCCATCTTGATAACTCATCTGCATCTACTTGTACTTTTACCTCTTCCTCTTCTTCTGATTCACTGGATTAATCATCACTATCAGGTCTTAACTCAGTACAGACAGCCCGTTTCTCTTACTTGCAACTCGTTTAAAATTATTCAAGTCATTATTGAAATTTCTCAGGTTTTGAGAAATTTCAAGCTCAAACAATATTCTTCCCTTTCTCCCTTGTTCAACTTTTCCATCAGGCCATTTCTTCTTTCCTCTAAGATTATGTGTTGGTGGCAGACCCTTCCTATGACACATGTAGACATGTTTTCTGCAGAACTTTAACCACCTACTATATGTATTCTTCCCACATAAAGGACAACCCATCTGACCCTTTACTTTGCACCCTGCAAGATTCTCATACCCTGAAAAATCACTAATCGTCCAAAGTAGCATTGCTTTAAGAGTAAAAGTAGATCTACTAAATGAGTCATATGTTAACTCTCCATTGTTCTACATATGGTTTAGATCCTCAATTAGTAGTTATAAGTATATATTTATACTATTACTAGGCTGTTGTGTGAAAATGTGGAAAGACAAAGAGTGTGTGGTAATCACACAGTAGGACACGATATGGCACATAGTAGTTTCTCTACAAAGAATATGCTTTGATAAGAAACTCTTATGATACACTTACAAGTAATATCAAAACGCTCTTCTTACAAAAGAACTCGCTCTCTAATCCTCAGATGATCTAAACCCTATGTTCTACAATGAACCCTTGGCTATAGATCCTCCCAAATGATCTAAGCCCTATGTTATGTTTCAAACCCTTAGCTCTAGATCTCTCTCTCTATTACAACTTGTGAAGTGATAAATCTTCATACACAGATTTTCGACTCCTTTTATAATTAAGCAGATTTCCTATGTTTCCTTTTCTTGCACACTTGGAAATCTCTTGAATATTCTCTATCCTTGATCGCCAAGGTTTCCATATTTGAAATATATGGAAATCCTCTCGCATTGATTATCTTGATTCTGCTCCAAATCTTCGATTGCTGTCTATCTTTGATTTCTAGAATCTTCAGATTTGATCTCCCTTGATATCCGCATCCTTTGCTATCCGGATCCAGAACCTTCTCCATTGATCTCACATACAATCTCCGGTGTGGTACATTGTGTGTCATCTCGCCAGTTGCCACACAGCTTATATCACCGACTGACTTGTACTCTCATTGTGGACAAGGGTTCAATGGTGAAAGCATTATGTTCTCCCTATTCATGCATAAGTCTAGTGGAAAATTGTAGTTTACTAACAAAATAGGCCAATAACTATATTTGGAATTCTTCATGTTAGAATTGATTAAACCCATCTGTGGAAAGTCCAACCCTTATGTTCCTTTCTTCTGCTGCAAAGGAAGGGTATTTGGCATTCATCTGATCCTATGTGACTGAATCAACAGGGTGGCGAAGTTTTCCATCATTCCTTTTGTTACTAAAGTACCACCGTAAATCCTTGGCCATTTGCTCAGATCAGAACATTCTCTTCAATCCTGGGATTATTGGAAAGTACTGTAATAATTTTTGAGGACACCTTTCTTTACATTACATGTATGTATATTAGTCTTCTATCTTGAAGCCTTACATTTGGACATTGCTCGAGCTTCTTTAACCTCTTTCTGAGTAGGCAGCAATCATTGACACATGCATGAATCTTCTTGTATCCCATATCAAAGGATTTCAAAACTTTTTAACCTCATAAAGTGATGTGTGTAGCAGGTTATCCCCTGGTTACATCTCCGGCAATGTCCGAAACAGATCGTTGAAGCTCTTGTCAAACCAGTCATTCTGAGTCTTAAACCTAAATAATGATACACTATCATTTGCACAACTAGGATATAAAGGTGTTTCAACATCAGATCGATTTGCCAAGAACTCATCTTCTTCCTTGTCTTCTCCTTCTTCCATCTTAAAAAAAAACACCCATAGCAGGTAACTCCTCATCAAGAAACTCAGCAGCTCTATATAACACAAAGATCTCTTCATTCCACTGACTTAATTTGCTTTCAACTGCATCCCTGACTCTCCATGCAAATACCAATCAGACCTTTTCTTGTAAGCTTCATCCATTTCTCTTGAAACAAGATGGTAAACTACTACGTCACTACAGTGACAATCTAAGTTAAGGCAATCGATACAAGGGCATACTAACATATCGACCCCTCCCAAATCCTCAACTACATCCCTTACAAATTTTTTCACCCCTCTATGGTAACTACGATCAGTCCTTCGATAAAAATCAAAAGAAAAAAACACAAATCAGAGAAGTAAAGTCTCTTATAACGTACTAAAAATAACTAATAGAATCAATTTCTTTACCTCTGAAGATGCACCCATGCTTTCTCCACTATTATATTACCTAACCTTAATTGAAACGTTAGCACCATAAATCATCATTTCATAGTTAAAGGAAGACTTTTACACCGCAAAAATCACTCAATATCAAACCAAACAACAAGTAACTTGTAACATATAATAATTCAATATAAACAATCTCAAACAAGATCACTACATTATGTCAAACAACGCAAACCATGAAGCAACAAACCAAACAGAGCAACAACAACACTAAATCATGAAGACAAAAATTAACAAGCACAATAATGTAGAATCTTGGTATAAACATGTGTTGTGATAAGAGCCAAAGAAAAACCTCAGATTCTCATTATAGCAGTCGCTAACACTTGCAAAAGAACAATATAGAGTGAGTATAAGGTTATTGAAATAAAATTAAAGAACTAATAAAACATATGCATAAATCAAATCCCATAATCATATGTAGTTACAAAGCTACGTATAAATCAAATTCCAGAAACATGTGCATCTAAAGTGAATCGTATGTATTTATCAAGCTATGCATCAAGTCAAAGGTAGTTATCAATTTACACATAAATCAAATCCCGGCATTTGACTGATTTTCTCAACATTCGCAAAAGAAAAAAAATAAAACTTTGAAGAATCAAATATCATATCCATAAAATTGATACTAACAAAACTGCAATCCTAGGAATTTTTGTTAAGAATCACGAATGCTTGTATGAAAGAGCAAAATCAGAGTTACTAAAAAAGCAAACGAGAATTTAACGCAATAGATGCCTTCGATTTGAGCTCACTGTCGACATAGATTACAAAATTAGGGCCGGCGAGACCTTCAGTAATAGCGGCGAACTTCAACAACGGATGCGGGGACCTTATTTCATGGCTTAGAGAATCCAATTTCAGCTAAAACAGAGGAAATTTGCATATGATTTTCTCTTAGGGTTCTAAGAGAAAAGATAGAGAAAGATAGCGGTAAGAGGAAAATGAGAAATGACAAGAGGGAAAATATTTCTCGAAAAATAAAATTTCAATAAGTGTTTGGCGGAAAGCTAGTTTTAGCTTTCCGCTTAGTGAAATCAAATCATAGGATTATCTAACGGTAGTATATAGTTTTGAAATTTCAGACTCATCAAAGGTAGTAATTTGGATAAAAATGCTATCGTGATATGTTATCAATGAGGACTTTTTTTGTAGTGCTTATCAAGGCTATAACAAACCTAACAAATTCATTGCAAGTTCTCGCTAGATATCCTAAACGGTGGGAGCAGCGGAAAATAAGCAGTTTTGGAGGTGTGGTGCAGTTTTAATATGTTGCGGTTGGAGAAATGCACGATGGAGAACAAGTTCGGTTAGTTTGTAACAAGTGATTCGGAAGAATGTTTGAATGGTGAAAAATCAGCATATTGTAGAAGACAATCATTTGAATGATGAAGTTAACCAAAATGGTGTGGGATACAATATTATGTAGAAAATAATTTAGAAACTTAAATAGATTAATAATATTAATGCAATCACACAATAAAATTATTTATTTGTATTAAATTATTGAATAATTATTTTTACATATTATTTATAAATCATTAATTAAAATTTATTCAAAATGCAATTTTAACTATGAAAACATGAACACTCAATATATTTTTTAAATCGTGAAAATGTTTATTCTTTTAAAAAATTGCATTTTATTTAGGACCATTCTTCAAAATATCATGCAAAATTTGGTTGTGGACAAAAATGACACGTTCCAAAAATGTTATTTTAGTTGGACGATTTTTCTTTCAGTGACTTAAGATGGAAGTTGTTGATATGTGGAAGCAAAATATCATATTTAGTATGACCGTCCTAAATTTGACTTCTAAAATTTTAGTTTTTAAGAAAAAATTTGGTGATTTAGGATGGAAATAATTGATATTTGGGAAGAAAAAATGTCATTTTAAGTAAGGTTGTCCCAAATTTCACTTCTAAAACATGATCATAGCGTTTAGGAAGGAATTTGTTGATTTAGGATGAAAGTTGTTGATATTCAGTACTGCCATCCTAAATTTGACTTCTAAAATCTTAGGTTTTAGGAAGAAATTTGGTAATTTAGGATGGAAATAGTTGATATTTTGGAAGCAAGATGTCATTTTAAATACGGTCGTCCTGAAATACATGATTCTTGGTTTTTAGGAAGAAATTATCTTATTCAAGATGCAATCTTTTGATATTTTAGGAAGAAAAAATGCCATATTAAGTACAGCCGTCCTTAAAAACCTGATTCTTGCTTTTTAAGAAAAATTTGCTTATTCAGGATGCAAGTTTTTGATATTTTAGTAAGGAAAATGCCATATCAAGTATAACCGTCTTGAAAAACATGATTCTTGCTTTTTAGGAAGAAATTTGCTTATTCAGGATGCAAGTTTTTGATATTTTAGGAAGCGAAATGTCATATTAAGTACAACCATCATACGTGGACTTACACCAAAATGCTCTTTTCTCTCTCTTCTCAAGCGATTTCGAATCCCCATCGTTCAAAACCCTAGATCTTATGTCCTTCACCGTTTATCTCAGATTTCGGCCACCGCACCGACTGAGAAGACCCCCTTTCGCCCTGCCCTTCCACGACGTGATATTTGTATCTTGGATTAAGGAGTTTAGTTGGGGTTTCTATTGATTAATCTCTCCTTCTAATGAGAAGCTCAAGAATTAAAACTTAGAAACATGAACTCTGGCAAGGTTTTTTGAGGCCTTTGTGGGATTTTCAAGCTTTCCTAAGGATTAGACCAGTAGATCTAGGATTGTTTGATTCAGATCTAACCTCTTTTCCTCAGATCAGAAACCCTAATTTTTAAATATCAAATTTAATTGGGGATTTATCACGAAGATCCTTGGTATTAATTCAGATTACTAATCTAGCTGTCAAGGTACATTAATAGCCCCTCCCCCCCCACTCTTGATGGGTCCGATGGAAGTCGATCAAAATGAGAACCCAAAGAGAAAGTGATATGAGCCTAGAGTCAAAGTCTAGAACCAAATAAGGGTTGAGCCGTTGGCTGGACTAAAGGTCCTCTCCAACTAACTCGAGATAGGATGGATGGCGAGGTGGAATGCTAAGAACCACAATAGGTGTGAAAGCCTACTGATATTTCTTTAGTAACACTTTAGATTTGAGTTCCAAACACAAATCAAGAGCAAGAGAGACACGATATTGCTTTAAGCAAAAACAAGAGTTTTATTGATAAGGTGAAAAAAATAGGACTACATCTCAAGGCATTATATAGCCAGGTTCATAAAGCAAATAAGGAAAAACACATTAACCCTGCAAAACAAAGAAAAGGAAAAACACAGCAAGCAAAATCAAAAAGTGGCCGTTGGCCTTTAACACAAAATAAGTCTAAAAAGAAAAGTTGATTCTCTTAATCTTCTATCTTGATATCTTGTAATATTGAAAGACTCCAGCTGCTTTAGAGGCTTCTTAGGCTCCTTCCAAGTCAATTGAGCACGTGGTTAAGTGGACATCTTGTTTGGTGAAGAATAGATCCCACTTATCCTTATCAATGATGATAGGATCCGCTTGACCATCCTTCACTGTTTTGGTGATAACTTGAGTTACACAACTGGTCTCTGAAATATCTTTAGTGTTCCGGAAACTAGACTCAGTGGGTTTCAATTTGATAGGTGGCACGACTTCTGGAACGTTCTGAGTAGTTGTGGAGACGTGTTGGAAGGCAGCCTCTAATTCTGAACTCTCCAATGGGGTTAACCGAATTTCTTCAAACTGACCAAGGGGGATCAGTCCTTCATGTTCCAGCTGCTCTAGGAGGATGTTGAACTTGTTCTATATGGTTTTGCTCCTTGTCCTAGTCACTGGTTCACTTGGCACATAGGGAGCTTGGATGGTGTGGCTAGGTTGCTCGATTTCCTCATCACTCCCTCCCTCTTCTTGAGGTTTTGACCCCAAAACTTTATCTCCTGCATCAAAATGAGCTAAGTCAGCAACATTGAAAGAATTAGAGACTTGATACTCACCTGGTAGTTCCAGTTTGTAGGCATTGTCATTGATCTTTTCCAAGATCTTGTAAGGTCCATCTCCTCTTGGTGACAGCTTAGAACTCCTTTGGTTGGGGAATCTCTCCGGCCTCATGTGTAGCCACCCCCAGTCTCCAACTTCAAAAGTGACTTGTTTCCTGTCCTTATTGGCTGCTTTCACACGTTGCTCATTGGTCTTCTCCAGCTTTTCTTTCGCCTTCAAATGAAGCTTCTTGACTTGATCCGCTTTATTTGCCCCATCTAGGTTCAAGAAATCCTTTTGTGGCAAAGGTGCAAGATCCAATGGAGTGTTTGGATTGAATCCATAGACTACCTAAAATGGAGACATTATTGTTGCACTATGGATAGCTCTATTATAAGCAAATTCAACAAAAGGTAAGGCTTCAAACCAAGTTTTAAGATTTCTTCCTATGGTTGCTCTTAGGAGTGTTCCAAGAGTGCGGTTGACCACTTCAGTTTGTCCATCAGTTTGTGGGTGGCACGAGTTTGAGAACAGTAGCTTAGTGCCTAGTTTCTTCCATAAAGTCCTCCAAAAATGACTTAGAAACTTGGTGTCCCTATCCGAGACAATGGTCCTTGGCACTCCAT
The DNA here is from genome assembly GCA_900116095.1 of Euclidium syriacum. Classification (NCBI taxonomy): domain Eukaryota; kingdom Viridiplantae; phylum Streptophyta; class Magnoliopsida; order Brassicales; family Brassicaceae; genus Euclidium; species Euclidium syriacum. The sequence goes on from FPAK01000017.1 coordinate 3,133,915, forward strand.
GCAACCTAACAATTTCTTTAAAGAAGAGATCCGCAGTTTGGGTTGCATCATTGGTAGCACAAGGTATGAAGTGAGCCATCTTAGAGAATCTATCCACTACCACAAATATTGAATCCTTGTGTCTGATCTTGGGCAAACCTAGCATAAAATCCATAGAAATATCAACCCAAGGTGAAGTAGGAATTGGTAAAGGAAGATACAAACCGTGTGGTTGGACCCTAGACTTTGCTTTCTTGCAAGTGATACACCTTGCAATGAAAATTTCCACTGATTTCTTAAGGTGTGGTCAAAAGAAATGTTCTTTAAGCATATCCAAGGTCTTCTCTACTCCAAAGTGTCCCATTAAGCCTCCCCCATGAGCTTCTCTAACTATAACATCCCTTGTAGAACATTGTGGAATGCATAGTCTTTTATCTTTGAAGAGATAGCCATTGTGGATGTAGAAAGCCATGTGGGCTCCTTTTCCTGGGTTCTTATAGCTCTCTCCAAAATCAGGATCAGATTCATACAGGAGTATTATGAGTTCAAAACCAAGAACCTTAGCATCCATGGTTGAGATAAGGGCATGTGTCCTTGACAAAGCATCAACTACTATGTTGTCCTTGCCCTTCTTGTACTTGATGACATAGGGAAATGTTTCAATGAACTCTAGCCATTTTGCGTGCCTCCTCTTAAGGTTAGTTTGCCCCCTCAAATGCTTCAAGGTCTCATGGTCGGTATGGATGACACACTCCTTGGCAAGAAGATAGTGTTGCCAAGTCTCCATTGCTCTTACTAAGGCATAGAGTTCCTTGTCATATGTGGGATAGTTGAGGGTTGCACCACTGAGTTTCTCACTGAAAAAGGCTATTGGCTTGCCTCCTTGAGTAAGCACAGCTCCAATTCCTAGACCTGAGGCATCACACTCAATCTCAAATGTTTTAGTAAAATCCGGCAAAGCTAAAACAGGGGCATGGGATAACCGATCCTTCAATGCTTTGAAGGCTTGCTCTTGGGCTTCTCCCCACTTGAATCCCACTTCCTTTTTGATGACAGCAGTGAGTGGTGCAGCCAAGGTACTGAAATCCTTCACAAATCTCCTATAGAAGCTAGCCAACCCATGGAAGCTCCTCACTTGGCTAGTGTTGGTAGGGACCGGCCATTCTTGGATCGCTTTGACCTTTTCTTGGTCCACTCTCAGTCCCTGTGAACTCACTATAAAGCCTAAAAACACTAGTTCATTAGTGCAAAAGGTGCACTTCTTAAGGTTGGCATAAAGGCCTTTCTTTTGAAGTGTTTTGATAACTTGTTCTAGGTGAGAGATATGATCATCAAATGTTGCACTATAAATGAGTATATCATCAAAATATACTACCACGAACTTGCTTATAAAAGGTCTTAGAACCTGGTTCATGAGTCTCATGAAGGTGCTAGGTGCATTGGTGAGTCCAAATGGAATGACTAGCCATTCATAAAGACCTTGCTTGGTCTTGAAGGCAGTTTTCCACTCATCACCTTCCTTCATTCTCACTTGGTGGTATCCACTCCTGAGATCAATTTTAGAAAATATGTTAGAACCAGCAAGCTCATCAAGCATATCATCTAACCTGGGTATTGGATGTCGGTATTTGATGGTTATGTTGTTGATGGCCCGACAATCCACACACATTCTCCAAGTCTCATCTTTCTTGGGCACCAAGAGAACTGGTACATCACATGGACTAAGGCTCTCACGGACATAGCCCTTCTCCATTAGATCATTTACTTGTCTCTCTAGCTCCTTAGCTTCTTCCGGGTTAACTCGGCATGCAGCTCTATTGGGCAATGGTGCACCTGGAACCAAATCGATTTGATGCTCTATTCCCCTTATAGGTGGTAGTCTAGGAGGTATCTCATCAAGAAATGTGTCAGCAAATCTATCCAAAAGGTTCACGACTTCTTGAGGAAGGTCTTGTTCTAAAGCACCATACCTGCACTCAAAAATTCCTTAAAGATCATGAGTAATACCGGCTCTTTATGAGATATAGCTCTAGAGACAAAACTATATTTGATCAAGAGATTAGTTTTATCAGTCTTTTCTTTAAGCATATTAACTTGAATCTCATGAACTTGGTTTGGGGTGAGAGGGGTAAGGTTGCACTTCTTTTTGTCATGGACAAAAGAGTACTTGTTAGCTCGGCCATAGTGAATGGTGTCCTTATCAAATTTCCATGGTCTACCTAGTAGAAGATGACAAGCTTGCATAGGAACCACATCACATAACACTTGATCCATATACTGTCCCACTTTGAATGGTACTTGTACTTGATCAGTGATCTTTACCTCAACCTTGTTGTTTAACCATCTTAGTTTATATGGATGAGGATGTTTAGTCCTTTCAAGGTTGAGTTTAGAGACCATATGTTCACTGGCAACATTGGTATATGACCCGCCATCAATGATTAGGTTACATACCTTGTTTTGGATGGTGCAGTGGGTATGGAAGATGTTTTCTCTTTGGGCCAGCTCATTCGGATGTACTGTGAGGTTTAAGACACTCCTTATGACAAGTGACTCTCCATATTCTGGTTCACATTCAACCTCCTCTTCAACAGCATCATCCATGGTGACATCCTCTTCATCTTGTGATTCATACTCTCCTCCATCCGTTAGGATCATCACTCTTGGGTTTGGACATTCTCTAGCTATGTGTCATCTGCCCTTACACTTAAAACAGGTTATATCACCAGTTCTAGAGCTGTTAGGACCAGTAGACTTACCTTGTTTTGTCTCAGCTGGTTTGGACTTGAACCGGTTGTCAATGGCCACGGCCTTGCCCTTGTCTTGTGGCTTAGATTGGGAGTTAGGTTGGGCTGGCTGCTTGGCTCGGTTTTGGTCCCAACTTTGAGTGTTTTTGGGCCTGTTCATGCTGGTAGTCTTCTTCTTAATATGTTGCTCAGCTTGGATGGCATTGTGAATAATGTCTTTCAAGTCATGGTAAGGGATCCTTTCTACCTTACGACTAATACTTTCTTGTAAGCCATCTAGGAATTGGGTCATGATTGTCTCAACATCATCCTCTAACTCTCGTCTATTTCTAAGGTGTTCAAACTCCTCATAGTACTCTTCTACACTCTTGAGTTAACTTCCTAAGCTTCCTTTGTAGATCTTGATGATAGTAAGTGGGTGCATATCTCTTTTTCAGAAGTTGTCTTAACTCTACCCAAGTGGTGACTTGAGGGGACCCACTTCTTCTCCTATCACTAACCTCACGATCCCACCAAGAGAGGGCATGATCAGTGAGTTGAGCCACGGCTAAGGCTAGCCTCTTTTGCTCATTTTACTTATAATAAGCAAATATATGTTCCATCCTTTGTTTCCACACTACATAAGCCTCCGGGTCTACTCTTCCAGCAAAGGTAGGGGCCTTAAGTTTCATATCTGTGGGTCTATATCTAGGGTTTTCTTCTTCTTCCTCCTCTGGTTCTAGGTTTCTAGGGGCCCTCCTCCTTCTATTTTTGATAGGTGGGGGTTCCTCATCGCTAACATCGGTTTCTAAACCCTCTACTAGCTCACGTTCTTGACTTTGGTTTTGCCTAGGCTGTTCTACATGGTCCAACCTCTGTCCCATGGTCTGGAGCTGCTGCTGAATGCCTTGCAACATCTGCATCATGGTTGGATCCCCGGTGTTATCTCCCATGGTACCTGAAACAAGGAAGGTCTAAAGTATCAAATTCTTTTGACAATAGAGAATATGAACAATCAAGTAGGATTTCCAGTAGACAATCAATCAATTAATCACGAAATTCTATAGGTGAGGGAAAGGAAATCGAATCAATAAAAAAAAAATCAAAGTTTCCTTAGTTGGCCGTGGCCAAAGTAAGGAAAGAATCACTAATCTAGGTGATTCTCTTTGAAAAACGAGTTTTGAATTGATTTTTTGTGGTTATATTCTTGATAATGATTCAAGTATTTAATACCCACAATTTGGCTCAGGGAAATATGAACCAAAATCCAAAATCAACCCCTTGACCGATTGCTTATCGGACCGGTCAACCAATCGGCTCGTTCGGTACGGATGGTTAGCAATGATCAGGCCAAAACTAGTTGAAAAACACAACTTTTCTCGGGCTATCTTTTGGGTGCTAGTAGGTATTGATATCCTTTAGCAGTACAAACAGAAAAAGCCAGACCGGTACGAGTTGGTTTGAGAGATAGGGCTTGATACAGTCAAAACCGATGAAATCGACAAGCCGGGTCCGAGCCGGTTAGGGCTATCCGGTTCGCTTTTTTTTTTTTTTTTTAAATTGGAATAATAGAATGAAACTCTAGACTATGACTGAATCAAAGCAAACAACTAGAATAATTTTTTTTTTTTGTATATAATTTAAAAGAAGAAAAATGCAAGAAATTGAAGAACAAAAGAGAAAGCTATAAAAGTAACCAAACACCTTATTTGATCCAGGACTTTTACAGCTCTGATACCAAAAATGATACGAGCCTAGAGTCAAAGTCTAGAATCAAATAAGGGTTGAGCCGTTGGCTGGACTAAAGGTCCTCTCCAACTAACTCGAGATAGGATGGATGGCGAGGTGGAATGCTAAGAACCACAATAGGTGTGAAAGCCTACTGATACTTCTTTAGTAACACTTTAGATTTGAGTTCCAAACACAAATCAAGAGCAAGAGAGACACGATATTGCTTTAAGCAAAAACAAGGGTTTTATTGATAAGGTGAAAAAAATAGGACTACATCTCAAGGCATTATATAGCCAGGTTCATAAAGCAAATAAGGAAAAACACATTAACCCTGCAAAACAAAGAAAAGGAAAAACACAGCAAGCAAAATCAAAAAGTGGCCGTTGGCCTTTAACACAAAATAAGTCTAAAAAGAAAAGTTGATTCTCTTAATCTTCTATCTTGATATCTTGTAATATTGAAAGACTCCAGCTGCTTTAGAGGCTTCTTAGGCTCCTTCCAATTCAATTGAGCACGTGGTTAAGTGGACATCTTGTTTGGTGAAGAATAGATCCCACTTATCCTTATCAATGATGATAGGATCCGCTTGACCATCCTTCACTGTTTTGGTCATAACTTGAGTTACACAACTGGTCTCTGAAATATCTTTAGTGTTCCGGAAACTAGACTCAGTGGGTTTCAATTTGATAGGTGGCACGACTTCTGGAACGTTCTGAGTCGTTGTGGAGACTTGTTGGAAGGCAGCCTCTAATTCTGAACTCTCCAATGGGGTTAACCGAATTTCTTCAAACTGATCAAGGGGGATCAGTCCTTCATGTTCCAGCTGCTCTAGGAGGATGTTGAACTTTTTTTCTATGGCTTTGCTCCTGGTCCTAGTCTAGTCCACTTGGCACATCGGGAGCTTGGATGGTGTGGCTAGGTGGCTCGATGTCCTCATCAGAAAGGAGGAAGATCTTATTCAGCTTCTGAACGACAGAGAAAGAGTTAATCTGGATGAACCGGTCGAGGTTCCAGAGATTAATAATCAACACTTGATCGAAGAAAACTCCGACAGTGTCTTTATCCGGATCCTAAACACTGACGTAATGAAGATGGAGGGTGTTATTGTTTCCCTCCCTCAAATTTCGGAAATGAAAGATCGAGTGGTGGCCAAGGTATATTAAAGGATAGGATTCAATTTATGTTTCAGAGGAAAGAGGATGTAGAAGCAGATCTTGCGAATGCTCCTTGGTATGTCAATGGATGGATGGTTGCTAGTGAAAAGTGGAGTCTTGCGCCATAGGAGGGATTTTTGACGAAAACACCCTTCTGGATTCGCATAAAAGGAATTCCAATTCACCTACTTATATAAGCGACAGTTAAAACTGTTGGGCAGGAGCTAGGGGAAGTTGAGAAAGTTGAGCTTCACGCGAAATGTTCAACCTCTCTTGAGTATGTTAGAACCCCTTTGTTTCAAAAAAGCATATATATTCAAGACACGAGAGATTTTTACGGCTGAGTTTAACTATGAGAAGCTCTCAAAGCTATGTTTTGAGTGCAAAAGGCTCACACATGATAGGTATCACTGCCGAAAGAAGTATCTTAAGTAGATTTATCCCATGGAGCCTAAAAGCAATCCCTCTAGAGTTTCATCTGGCCAATATTCATGTCAGAGTGGGATCCCAGACTGACTCACATTCAAAACCATATAGTAATGATGAGCTGGGAGATAAACATACAAGCTCTTCTAATGATCAGAATAAAAAGAGTAAAAAGAGAGGAGGTAGAGGTAAAGGGAAAATGAAATCCATTTCAGCTTATGTGAAAGGAAATGACAAGGCTCCTCGACAACTGAAGAAGAAGGGAAAGGAAATCTCAACTAAGGATCAGAGCAACCCCACAGATACTTCAGTGTTCTCAAGACTGTGTAACACTTCCAAAGCACAAGGAAAAAAGCCGATGGTTACCAAAAAATGGAGGGTAAAAACAGCCAGCTTCACTCTCTCTTGCCAGACCGCCATCCCCGGGAAAGCCTCAACCTAATATGGAATCATAAAGGGAGTTTTTTGGACCAGCTTCTAATCTATCTTTGGAGTAGATGTTACCGGCCTCTCATGAGCAATCATCAACAACCAAAAAGAGAAAGGAAGGAGGAAACAGTTGTAAGGCCAAGAAGAGGGAAAAAGTCTCGGAGGAAAGTGGATCAAAAGAAATGGAACTGATTAGGTAGTATGATGGAAGCAGTTTAGCAGAATCTAGTTTGGTGCATGCGTGACAGATTCAATCTCAAGCATGTTATACTATGAGCTCAGGCATTCATGTTTCAGTCAACCCTAAAACCCTTAGAAACCTAAGGTTTGTGGTCAACATTAAACCATCGTCTTCCATATGAGGAAACTGGTGTGGAACTGTAAGGGAGTGGGGAATATCCTTATAGTTTGACACCTATAGGCCATTCTTGGTCAGTTTGTTCCAGAGATAATATTCCTCATTGAGACCAAAAATGGAAGACTTAATTTGGAGAATGTGTGTAGTAATATGGGATTTTATTATCTTTGTACGGTGGAGCCTGAAGGTATTGGTGGAGGGTTAGCATTGCTGTGGAAGGAGGAGATACATATACAAATTGTTGAGAAGTGCATGAGATTTATAGATGCAAAGGTTCAGTGGCAAGGAAAAGTGTTTTACCTCACAGGTGTTTATGGTGATCCTGTTCAGAGTTAGCGTAGTAAAATTTGAGAGAAATTGACAAGAATCAGTGCAAGCAGAGATGGCCCATGGGTCTTCCTTGGAGATTTTAATGAAATTCTAAAAAATGATGAAAAAAGAGGAGGTACCTTAAGGGCTGAGATTTCTTTTCCCCCGTTTAGAAACTTCCTATGTGCTTTAGGTCTTCTAGAACTACCACATCAAGGGAATGATTTCTCTTGGTTTGGATTTAGAGAATATGGCCTAGTGTTCTGTAAGTTGGGTAGAGTGGTTGCTAATTCTGAATGGTATTCCATTTTTCCGGAGGCAATCACTAATTATCTAGCAAGGGTGGGCTCAGATCATAGTCCCATGGTAGCTTGTTGTGAAGTTAGAGGTCCAACGCGAAGAAGACTATTCAGATATGATAAAAGATGGACAGAGAAGCTAGGTTTTACAGAGGCTGTTATAGGTAGGTGGAACTCGTTTACTGAGGAAGATGAAAGTCTTGGTATTGTCGATAAATTGAGAAGTTACAGAGCTGAAATCGCGCAATGGAAGAAACGAGCAAAGCCAAAGTATGAAATAAGAATCCAAACACTGAAGTAGAGCATTGATGAGATTACCCACTTGGATGTTGTTGATAGAAGTGCTTTAGTCAGTCATAGAGGAAAGCTTCGAGAAGCATACAAAGAAGAGGCTGCTTATTAAAGGCAAAGCAGTAGACTGAACTGGGGAAAGTATGGGGATCGCAACACCAGCTTTTTTCATGCAGTCACAAAACAGAGAAGGTCTTTCAATAAAATCCACCACCTGGAAATAGAATACGGCACCCTGGCTTACACAGTTAGAGACATGGGAGATGTGGCTATCAACTACTTCTCAAACCTACACAAAACTGAGATTTGGAGCCATGAGGAGATTGAGTCGAGTGCATTATTTGAGGGTCCTTTCAATCATGTTTATGAGGATCAGAATAACTAGATGAGACCAGTTGAGGAAGAAGAGATTAGAGAAGCAGTGTTCGATTTAGGTGCTGACAAAAGGCCAGGTCCATATGGTTTTACGGGAGCTTCCTATCAGGCCTACTGAGATGCGATAAAAGAGGATGTGTTACACACCGTAAAGAGTTTCATTGAAGAAGGTGAGATGGATGAGAGGATAAATGAAACCCACATATGTATGATCCCTAAGAAGACTCGTCTCAGAAGTTGGTTGACTTCAGACCAATAAGCTTCAATAATTTCTCCTACAAATTTTTTCAAAGGTATTGTCTTTTAGGTTACAGAGCATTCTCCCTAATTTAATATCAGAGCATCAAGCTGCTTTTGTAAAAGGAAGACTCATCCAAGACAATATTTTGATTTCCTACAAGACAATTCATGCTTTGAGAGTTAGAGTTATTGTGGCTGATGTGGTTATATGGCACTGAAAACGGACATGATGAAAGCCTTCGACAGGTTTGAATGGGCTTTCGTTGAAAAAACTTTTTGGGTGTTAGGTTTCTCTGCTCAGTGGATCGACAGAGTGATGATGTGTATATCTTTTGTGATTTACAGAGTTCTCATAAATGGTCAGTCTTTTGGGTTTATCTGTTCTTGTATCATGCTTTGATTGATATATATTTTCTGTCTGGCTTGATTCTTATGTCTTAAAAGACAGATAATGATGTTATAAACTTAGTATTTTAAGTTTAATTATGATTTTATGGGTAAAACAAAAAAGTACAACCATCATGAAAAAATCTGATTTTTGCTTGTATTATTTCAGTATATAAACAAAGGTGTCATTTATAGAAAAAAAAAGTTTCTTATGTTAAAATTATCTTTATCCATTTTATTTATAGAATTTTATAAATAAATATTATTTATTATATATATTTTTGCTTCAAATTAACTTAAAATATCTGAATAAATGTATTTTTGTTGTGAGAGTTATTAAAAATGTTATGATATCATTTATATATATGTTATATAGGAATTTGTTTTTTCTTCAGATGTAACTTACAAAATTTTCTTATTTTGATAAAAGCAAAAACACCAACAGCTCAATTTGAACCATCCCCTAAATGGAGAAACTTAGCTTATGTGTGGTTTAAAACCAATCCATAAACTGCTTAAACTGTTTTTCTTTTTTTTGAGACAAGAATTATAAAAATTATTTATGGTGAATGGTAAAATAATTATGAACCACATGGTTCTTTTTTGCAACAACGATGTCCATTCAAGATCATAATCATAATAAACGGTTTTATTAGTGCATTTTCTATTTGATCTCTATTTCATAAGTATGTTTATTTATTAAGAATATAAGTTTACAGAGATATATTTGTCAATATGTGAAGATTTTGAAACGCACTTACAAGATGGATTTGTTTTCAAGGTTGGATCAATCTCTTAGACGAGATGGTTTGTAGAGCTCGTATTCTTTAGAAATAGTAGAGAGCAGCGTGAACAAAGATGATGGTGGCGACGGCCAACGATCCCCTGTGAAAGGTGGTAAAAGCTTCTAGGGATTTTGTGACCAAAAGGGTTTTAATAAGAGAGAAGAGCATGTGTCGATTTTTTTAATTGTTTCGTTAATTTTCGTATATATATATATATATTTTTTAGTTTAAATAGCTAAATAATCAATCTTTTTAATTCGAATTTAGTTCGTAATGACATTTTGGTTAATTACTGTTGCAAATATAATTTAGATGACTTTTATAAACAATTGGTAATATTCTAATAAACTTAATTTTGAATATAATATTCTAGTTATATTCGAAATAATATAAGATATTTTGAGTAATTTTCTCTATTAAGAACCCAAAAAAATATACTTTTTCTAAATACCTTTTCAAAATAATTGCCTCTTGTGGTTGAGTGGGTCTGAGTCATAGAGCCTCATTCTAAGTATGTGTTGGCGAAGTCCACTTGTGAAAGTTACTAGTTCAAAAGAAATTGACAAGTGGAGAAAGATGGTGATGAAAACTCAGAATCTTTAGCCTGGAAATTTGTTGCTGTTTCTAAGTAATGTTAGTGTTTGTCTTGTTCTTTGAAAAGGGACCAAGTCTATAATCATTCGACATTAATATCTTGATCTATTGTTCAGTTTTCCTTTGACAAAGTAAAAGTATGCACAATCGTATCGTCGAAAAGTACATACTTCATTATCTCACTAATTCTTCTTTTTTTTTTTTTTTTTTTTACATCTATAAGAAACTTATACAACACTAATTCTTCTTCAACTATGTCTTTTTTATTTTATTTTTTCTTTCTTAAATAAACCATACATTAGTTAGACAGGTGAAAAAAAGTTTGCATCAATGCTAAACCAAACCTGTCTTACATAGCTAACATGGGAAAAAAAGAACCTCGTGCTCGTGCTCTTTTTGTAAGGACATCGGCACGGACATTAGAAGATCTAGGAATGAAAACTAAGGAGAAATCTGAAAACTTAGCCCGAAGAGTAGTGAAATAATCCAAATCCGCAAAGAAAGCAGGTCAATCTGAAAGATTCTCTATCATCGTAATCAAAGTCAAGTAGTTTGTCTTTATCCTGACCGAGAGGAATTGCCTCTCAAGAAGACAAGACATAGCCCATAGAAGGTCATCTAACTCGGCATGAAGGGCTGAAAGGCTTCGTCGACATCCTTACATTCCCAACAAGTAGTGACCCCCGGTATCACGTAGACACCACCCCTATCCATTAACTTGTCCAATTTCGTGCCAAGAGGCATCTATCTGATAAGTAAGGGCCTGAGATGATACAAGAGACACATCGAGAGCACCTTCTTCCGTATTTTCCTCTTCTTCGTCTTCTTCGGCTTTCTGGTTAGCTAATCTCCAACTCTCCGCCTCTAAAGATGCTGACTGGAGAGTATCCTTTGGCGAAACATTCTTACCATTGAAAAGTTTCTCATTTCTCGCTTTCCAAATGTACCACATGATCCAAGGGAAAAGATCATGTTCTGTCTCTGATAAACCCGAATCCTTGGTCGTCCAAAAGAGGTGATCCATATTTCGGTATAAGGAGGAACTTGGGAAGAAACCGGGAAGTGTGGGCATAGGAGACAATGCCCAGACTTGTAAAGTAGTGGGACACTCAAAGAGGATATGGTTAATCGATTCCTCTGCCCCACCACATCTTGGACAATTACGGTCCGTGTCTAAATGACGATACGTTAGGTTCTGACATGTAGCAACACAACCCGAGAGTGCTTGCCACATAAAATGTTTCAACTTCTTGGATGTCTTCACTTTCCATACTTGGCTTTTTAGTGAGGTAATGATGGGTTCCAAAATCAATTTAGGGCCTAAGTATCTTTCATCTTGCTTGCTATCTCATATCCTGATTTAACCGTATAAATACCGGATTTTGTATAAGACCAAGCATATCCATCCATGGTGAATTGTCGACTCGGTCTCATCCCAATGATAAGCCGGATATCCTCTGGATGAAAAAGATCTCGAATTTTCGTCTCATCCCATATACTTGCATCATGTTGGATCAGACTATGTACCAACATGGAGGGGTCTCGATCATGGGACCGGACAGCGGGTCTCGCCAGAAGGGTTGGAACGTCTGGAATCCAGGATTCATACCATACACTTGTGTTGCACCCTGATCCGATAGTCTTCCTTAGGCCCAACAAAATAATGGGTATAGCAGCTAAAATACTCCTGCACCCAAAAGAAGGGGACCGAGACTCGTAGACCTCGAGGGGGCTAGAATGTCTGAAGTAACGTGCTCTAAGAACTCTCGCCAAAAGTGAGGATGGAAAGTGGAGGAGACGCCATAGCTGTTTTGCTAGCAAGGCTAAGTTGAAAGCGTGTACGTCCTTAAACCCCAACCCTCCCAATTCATGGGGAATACAAATCTTATCCCAAGTAATCGAATGGAGACCACTGCTATTATTCTTTGCACTCTACCAAAAGTTAGAAATGGCACTACTAAGTTGTTAAGTCACACATTGTGGAAAGAGAAAACACGACATTGGATATGTCGGAAGAGCTTGTGCCACCGATTTAATGAGAACCTCTTTTCCCCCTTTGGAAAGCAGTTTCGAGGTTCAAGTATTGGCTTGGTTGCTTAGTCTTTCTTGAATATACGCAAACATTTTCTTTTTCGAGCCACAAATTTCTTCAGGGATACCCAAATACATTCTCATACCTCCTTCCTTGTTTATACCAATAGCTAATTTTATTTGCCTCTTGATGCTTGGATCCACAGTTTTCCCAAAAATGATAGAGGTCGACCGGTTCAGTTCTTGGTCTGGCGTCTTCCCATATATCTCAATTATGGCAAAGATCTCTGCATTTTACAAGAGATCAGCTTTACAAAAGAAAAGGTTATCTTCTTCAACTATGTTAAATTTTTAATATCTAAAATTAAAAAAAAATTTACAAATAATAGACATAGTTGTAGAATTTATTTTTATATCTAAATTTAATTTTAGAAACTTTATCCTTAAATTTTTGTCTCTTAGTTTTCGTTTAATATCATTTAATCTTTATATAAAGTATTTTCAATTTTAAACTGAAATTATTGGTCCATATGATTTTATCAAACTTTGATTCTCTGACCAATTATTTACAAGTAATGAACTAAGCTCCGGCAAGAAAAACAATGAAACTATGTATGGACCGACTCATATACAACATGATGTTGTTTAATGATTTGACAATATCAACTTACCAAAATAAATATATATATATAATAACAATAATAATAATAACATAAATTTCGGCGTCGTGTGGAGAACGTGCTCTTCACATACAAACTTTTTGTTGCCTATAAATACAAACCCGTTAACACCTAAGTCAAAAACACACAACAAAACAAACAATCAGAAATTAAACAAAATTCAAAGATTTTAATATTATATAGTAAACAAAAATACAATATGGGTTGCCATTATACTTTACTATTCATTCTTGTAACAATTTTAGTAATGGTTGCAGCTGTAACCGCCCAGGGAAACAATGGCTTGAACCGTGGCCAGAGACCACGCCCCGGGTTTTACGAGAATCGATGCCGAAGCGTAGAGTCTATTGTGAGATCTGTGGTTCAATCTCACGTCCAGTCTAACCCTGCTAATGCACCAGGACTGTTGCGTATGCATAATCACGATTGCTTTGTTAATGGATGCGATGGATCAGTTCTACTAGCCGGTAACAGCTCAGAGAGAACCGCAGGTCCGAACCGTTCCTTGAGAGGGTTTGAAGTTATTGAAGAGGCTAAGGCTAGGCTTGAGATTGAATGTCCGGGAATCGTTTCTTGCGCTGATATTCTCACCCTCGCTGCTCGAGACGTCGTAGTTTTGGTAATAAATTTGACATTATTTTTAAAATTTGTTCTGGTTATAGGTAAATTTAAGTTATTTTTTAACGATGCCAAATTTGGATTCAAATAGTTATATAAGAATAATACTAGTACAAATGACTAAACTAATTTAACAATAACTTAATCTTATGAGGTGCAGACCGGTGGACAAAACTGGGTGGTGCCATTGGGACGTCTCGATAGCCGAGTCTCGCAAGCCTCGGATGTTGTCTTGCCTGGACCAAGTGACTCTATTGAAAAGCAGAAGGGAGACTTTGCTGCTAAAAATCTCAACACATTAGACCTCGTAACTCTTGTTGGTACGTTGTCATTAAAGTACACAATTTTAAGAAAATTTTGTTTATTTGGTTTACACCGATTAAAATTGGTCCAAATTAGGATAATTTTATGCCTAATTCTACTTAGATTATTTAGAAAGTTTTGGTTTGATTTTTAACCAGGAGGACACACAATAGGTACTGCTGGATGTGGTTTGGTAAGAGGTAGATTCTTTAACTTCAATGGCACCGGACAACCCGACCCATCAATTGACCCGAGTTTCGTGCCAATAATTCAAGCTCAATGCCCACAAAATGGAGGTACCCGAGTCGAGTTAGACGCTGGAAGCGTTGGCATATTTGACACATCTTTCCTAAGCAACGTGAGATCAAGTCGCGTGGTTCTCCAATCCGATCTAGTCTTGTGGAATGACCCGGAGACCCGAGCCATCATAGAACGATTTTTAGGCTTACGTCAACCGTTCTTAAGATTTGGATTACAATTCGGAAGATCGATGATCAAGATGAGTCTTATTGATGTTTTAACTGGATCTGATGGAGAGATTCGTAGGGTTTGCTCTGCGATCAATTAAAAATATTAAAAATACAAATGTGTTTAGTTTATGATATGGTTAATTTATAATTATTTGTTGTATACAATAAGTTTGTAATTGAATTGTCTTTCAATTTTAAAATTGTACTTGTAACAAAATTTAATGTATTATATAATCATTTGGTTCTTTAGTCGTGTACAGATACAGTTTACATAAACAAACAATTGAAGGAAGAAAGTATTTGTATTATGTTAGACTAATTGAAGCTAATCTAAACTCCACTACTAGTGTTGTAATGATTAGCAATTCAAAATAAAATTTGTTCCAAAATACTATATACCGCTAGAATCGGGGAGGGGGGGTGAACTTCTTGTAGCTGACCTGCTTTGATTAATCTCGATATGTTTCGTTCCCCTAGAGTTGACCGGATGGGTGATATCACTCTGCCTTCATATGCAACGTTATCTTTTGAAGGGTATTTATCTTGCTTTTGCTCGAGTCCAAGCCTATGTTGTCGGTAAAAATATGGTCTTTCGATGGTTGCAACTCCTTATATAAGCCAATGCCAACCTTAAACTACCTAAAAATTTGTGAGGGTAAAATATCAACCTCGAGGTAGAGGTGGAAATCGTTTTCTTTTTCTTTCAAAAAAATCAGACTCAAGAAGTGCGTAGATGGGATGGTTGAAGACTTCCTCATGTCATGAAGTGGAGATGATTTATTTAATTGGCTTTGTAGTTTGCATCCTTTGTTCCTACTACGCATACTAGGATCGTCTCTTCTCCTTGTTTTTTTTTTTTTTTTTTTTTTCTTTTTTTTTTTTGTGTGTGCATGGGTAGCCATTCCCTTTCATGAAGGTTTCCTTGCTCCCTTCTTATAAATTGAGTACAGGAAGCCTCTGTTTTACACAAAGTTTTACACAAAGGTTTATAGGCTAGTTTCCCTTTTGGATCTAAGGACATCTCCAATTCATTTGTATAAATAGAGAAAACTCTACAGTTAGAGCCAAATTGTTTCAACGGGACTTCAAATTTGGAAATCTAAAACAATACTTATTCTGAAAAGAAAAGAAAAATCCTAAAACGATATTTATTGTGAAGCGGAAGGAGTATAATTTTTATTTTCCATTAGATGAGCATCCGCGCGATGCCCATGATTTCATCATCATATAATTTCAGTTTTTATTTTTTATTAATTTTTTGTATTTTCCTTACACTATATAATTAGTATACTTATGAAAACAGTTTTATAACTTAAAGTTTCGTATGTACCATTTAGATATAACGGAAAAATTGAACTATGTTAGTCTGCATGTGTTGTCGATTTTTACTCGTCTTTTACAGTTCGTTAACTTTTCTAAATTCATGTAGTAATAAATTCAATATGTTTTTGTCTTTACTCTTATATTTCTCAATTACAAAAACTGAATTCAATTTTTAAACACGTGAAAAATACATTGTTTAACAATTCGACTGACGTTGCATATTTATACAAATATCGCAACCGTCAATCTCTGCATACTCTGTCTTGAAAATTTTATCGGTCGTTTTTTATGCATGATCTTATTTTATCATAACTTAATTTTTTTTTTTATTAACAATTGCAAACTACCAACATAAAGAATTTAAAAGAGCATGAATAACAAAGAGTGTTTCAACAAACATGAACTCACAAATGAAAAATTAAAATGCAAATGAGAGGCGTGCATGCTAAGGACGAAGCATCTTGTTCATTGATGTAAAATTTCTTTTTATACAATAATGGAGAAAACAAAAACAAAAAACAAACGGTGAATTTCGGAAAAAAGAAGGTGAAATATTTCGAGGTAAGGAAATAGAGAATCCCGAGAACCTGAGAATAGATGGATATGTAGGCTTCTTGATGGTCCTTAACATATTAAAAATAGTGAGATTAGTATGATATAACACTAATATTAAATGAAAATGATTAGATTAACATCCATGTTCTATATTTACTAGAATAGCACTAATATGACATATTTGTCCTTATGAATAAAAATTTTAAAATATAAATCAAATATTTTAAATTAAAAAAAAAATACCATCCTTACTGAATTTAATTTAAATTAAACATTATAAATTTTTTAAAAAAATTGAAAAGTTTGGATAAAAGAAAATTGGTCAAAAAAATTTCGTAAATTATTTTGAAAAATACTTTAAAATGAAAAAAAAAATCTAAAAAATAAAAAAATTGAAAACAAATCTCAAAAATATAAGAAATTTTTTTAAAATAAAATTAGACTCTGATTTTAGAGAGAAATAATTTTTAATTTTTTTTTAATTTTTAAAAAGTTACAAAAATCTCTAAAAAACAAAAAATTAAGGATAAGTTTTTTTTAACAAACTTTAACATTTGTTGAAATTTTTTCAAATTTTAAGTAATCTAAAAAATTTGAAGATATATTTAAAAATTGAGATTCATTTTTTTTTGAGGGAGACATATTTGAAAATTTTATGATCATGTTTTTTTTTATAATTTTAATCCATATAATTTACATTTTTTTCTTAATAATTTTGTTTTCAAAAATATTAAATTAATGTGGTACTAATTTTGTTGTTTTTTTTAATTAATTTCGTTTTAAATTTTAATTTGATACAAAAATGATTTTGTTTCCAAAATCAACTAATAAAATCGCGTTTTCATTAATTTTTTTTGCAAATTACCCAATTTTTGGGATTTTTTTTTAATTAGTGAAAATTATAAAGTAAAGCCGCAACATTAACAACAAGTATATAAATCTTAAACAAAGAAAAAATTTGATTTAACTCTATAACATTAGGTGAAATATCCGCAATGATATCGTAAAATCTGCAACACTATAGTGCTATTCTAATAAGATCGAAAATTCATTTTTATGTGTTCCAGATTTTAAAAGAACCGCAACGTGTCTAATAAATCTAAAACACTTAACAAAAAAAATATGCAGATTTTCTTCAAAAATATGGGAAAAAATCCGCAAAAATGAAAAATCTGCAACACATGGAAATAAAATCTACAACTCCGCCAGCCACGTCATAAAAAAAAAATTAAATCTTAAACATTATAGGAAAAATCTGCAACAAAGAAATAAATCTATAACACTACAATGCTATTTTAGTAAGCTCGAAAGTACAATTTTACTTGTTGCGGATTTCAAACATTCTGCAACACATGAAAATAAATCGGGAAAAATAAATCTTCAAATTAGAAAACTATGTACAAAACAAATAAATCTGTAACAAATAAATCTATATTTATTTGAAAAACTTGTGGATTTATTTTGGACTTTTTCGTAAATAAGTCAAAAATTTGCTGATGTGGAAAAAACAAATTAATGACATTTATGTAATATATTTTTTCCTACCAAAGGCAAGTAGGGGTATTTTAGACCCAAATTTTCAACTTCTAATTACCTTCTACATAAGTGCTATTCTTGTAATTTATTCATTTATTAGTGCTAGATTAACTCATTTCCCTAAAAAATATTATAGTCATTAACCCTAAAACAATTATGAATGTGATATAAAACCCCTAAAAAGAATATGAAGAGGTATGCTAAGAATCATAAAATGTTGAAGAAGCGTAAAATATTTTTAAGAAGACATGTGGCTAAATATTCGGTGATGATGTGGCGCGAGCTAGAAGGATATCTTCTACATATGTATATGTAAGATGCTTCATTTATTGTCTTTAAACATCAATAATTATGAAGGTCTTTAATCCAAAAACAATATGAAAATGATATAAAACCCTAGAAAGGAAGATGAAGAGGTATGTTAAGAACAATAAATGTTGAAAAAACTTAAAAGATTTTTAAGAAGACACGTGGTAAAATATTAGGTGATAACATGGCACAAACTAAAAAGATGAATTTTACATATGTAGTATATGTAGGCTGCTTCATTGATTGTCTTTAACATAAATAATCATGAAATTTTTTAACCCAAACAATTATGAAGATGATATAAAACCCCTAAAAAAGAAGATGAAGAGGTATGCTAAGAACCATAAATGTTAAGAAGAGTAAAATATTTTAAGAAGACATGTGGCGAGGTGATGACTTGGCGCGAGTTAGAAAGATATCTTCTACTTTTATATAGTAGATGATAGCTCGATAAAACGGCCTTGTATATGTTCGCACCTATTAATTTTTCTTCTTCTTGATATATACTGCCCTTGTTACCTCTTCACTTAGACTGCACTCCAAGATCTTGAAAGTCTATAAGTTCGCCATTTGCACTATTATCACATTTACCATCACAACACTTCTCTATTTCACGTTTTTCTGCCTCTTCATTATTTTTGTAAGAAAACAAATTAGAGAAACACCAAAAACCACATTTAAAAATGTTAAATTTATTAAATATAATAAACATAAAATTTTGTACACTAAAATCAAAATCATTTATTTCATATTCATGTAACTTAAGGAATACTAATGAGAATTAAATAAAAAAAATTTAAAAGTTTTTATTGTTTTAAAAAAATAGTTGGACACATTTCACTCATTTAGGTGCTTAGGTGTATCTCCAACTCCGAAACACTTATACTTCTCCAAGGATCCTACATCTTTCTGAGCACTCATGGGGTAGAACAAGGGCTATACTTGAAGTAGACAAGTGAAACACATAGAGTTTGAAACTATGACCTACTAGGAAATTTTGACAGTATTGAATCAGGTTATGAGTTTCACTTATCTTTGTACCAAGCATGAGGTGTTGTGTAGATTCAGTTGTGATAATTATAAATTTTGAAGCAAGATCAAGTGGTTCACGTGGTTTAAAACCTGGACAAACAAGTGAAATGTGTGCTTCTAATCGTTTCTCCTTTTCACAGCTTTGTACCTCAGAATCTACCTCTGTTTCTACCTCAGAATCTACCTCAGACAAACTACTTTTTGTTTCTGCTGATGATTCTTCTTGTGATTCTCCTTCTAAGACCTATGGAACAGAAAAAATGCTACTCGGTTAGTTTGTCATGCAAGAAATTAGATTGAAACAAGAGAAGATCACACTTAGCTTCCAAAGATTTTAAGAGCAAGGGAAGATTTTTCACAATCTTAGATTCCCCTTGTCCAAAATCTGAACTTGATTGCCTCTGTTGTTCTCTATCTCTTTGAGTAGATGGCTGATTAGCACAACTTGGCTTCTCCTTTGTTGTTTCGGTCATAATAGAGTGGCGAGTAGTTGTACTCTTCTCTTGGCTAATCTTCACGGAGTCAAATGCCTGATGTACCTATTTTTGCACTTCGTCATAAAGTGTTTGCCTACTTGACTTCTCCTGAAGATATTTGGCTTTCTCATTACTTCTTGGTTCTTCATGGTGATAGTAATCACCGCCTGCTGGAGCTCTAGATTTCTTTGGTTTCTCTATGTCTCCTTGTTGTATGCGGTAATGGCTGGGAACAAATCTTCTTCTCATGAGTGTCTTCACTTGGTTCCATGAATCAATAGGAAAGTCTCCGGCACGTATCCTTACAGTTACTAGATTGTCCCACCACCTTAGTGCATAACCTTTGAATTCTGTTGTGGCAAGTATTAGCTTATACTCTTGTGTGTAGTCTCTACCATTGAATACAAACTCATACTTTCTGCTCACATTCTAGATACTCCTCTGGATCATCAGTGCCTTTAAAGATAGGGATCTTGAGTCTAAGGCCACCAAGAGAATCATTGGATCGCGGTTGTCTCTCTTTTCTATCGTGTCTACTTCTGCTATAACCATTGGACCTTGAAGAGTTGTTGTAGTAGTGCCCTGCTTCAGAATGTTGTGATCTTCTTGATCTTTCTTTAACACTCCTTTCCAGGAAAGCTTTCATGCTTTTGAACTCTTGATTCATTGTCGCTAACATTCTAGCCATCATAGCATCCATCTGCAATTGATTGGGATTGTTGACGCCTCCATTAGGGTTTATTGTACCATCTCCTCTTTTATGTGAACTCACCATGGTTCCTGGACAAATTCAAATAAAGAAGCAAGTGATATGCTCAAAAGAAACAAAAAATTTGATACAAAACATAATTGAACTGGTTCAGAAACTAGTCCAGAAAAAAAAATCTAACTTGGTCGCATAAGCTTTATCTCTCTAGCAATTTCGAAAAATTCTTTCAGGTTTTAACAAATCCTAAGCACGATCTAGTGATCTCAGACCCTAATAAAAATGTTTCTAGCAATATCCGACCTAGATCTGCTCAGATTCACAGAAGTTGAAAAGTCACAAAATTGGAAGTCAATCGGTTATGAAAGAACAAAACCTGGGTACGAAGCTTGCTCTGATACCACTTGATGTGATCTTGGGTGTGAGGATCAAGTCCTTGATCCTTCTCCGTGGGTTTTGATAGTATTGATCAGAGAATATCTTTCTGGGAATGAAAGATGATGATGTGAATGGTCGTCATATGAATGATGAACGATCGATATCTGTAGCGAGTTGCGGAATGATGTTTGAATGATTGGGGCTCTGTGATCATGATAGAACAAGTATGGAGTGATTTGATACTTCTAATACCTGCGGATTCTCTCTTAGACTATCAATGGAGTTTGCTTGTAGTGTAAGGATCGAAATCCAAAGTACACTAATCAAGCGTTTTGATCAACAATTCAAAAGGGTTTTTGATAAAAGAAAGGTTGATAATCTGAATGGAAGACCATAAGGTCCTACATATAGGGTTTAGAAGTCTTAGGGGAAAGAAAAAGACTCTTAGGAAATAACGAAGCTACTTAATGAAAAATAAATAACCAAAGTCTAAAACATTAAACCAAGTTTGACTTGAAAATAGGCTCTTCCTTCTTTAGTGACGACTTTGGGGATAGAATTAGGCTTGGTTTCATCAAGAGGCTTGTGTGAAAGTGTATGGGTTTGCCTCATTAAGAACCTTACATGGAAAACCCATTGGGACAAAACCAAGTGAAGGGAAAAAGAGTGCAATCCATAACACCTCTCCTGATGAATACTTGAGTGACTTGAATCACAACCAATTTGGTTGGATAAGAACACTCAAGTTTACCCTGGATAATGTGTAAGAGTTGGTGCAGAACTGCTTCAGTTTCGTCTTTCTTCTGAGCTTCTTCTTGAACTACTTCTTGAGCTGCTTCAGCTTCTTCTTCTTCCAATAAGTCTCTTCATGTGCTACTTTCTGAGCTGCTTCAGCTTTTTTCCTCCTTAGTCTCATCAAGTTCAAGATGCTCAATTTCTCCATATTTGGCTCCATTAAACTCTGGTTCTAGCTACTCCTTATGCTCCTTAGTTTTCTTGCTTTCCTTGCTGGCCATGACCATATCAGCAATTTTCCAAAACATGTCATGTTTCTTGATTTAAACTTTCTTTAATTATTTTTTTTTGTTTTGTGGTTAATTATTAATATTTTGAAGTCCTTTATTTACAAAATAGTCTAAATTATTTATCTTTAAACAAACTCTTATGTTTTATTTGTTTTAACTTTAATACTAGTATATGAAAAAATAGTTAAGTAGTTAAATAAATTTAAAAGATACAACAAACAAACATAAACATAAGCTAAAGTTAGAAAATAAAATTACATTACAAAATTAAACTTAAAACGGATAATTAGTATCAGTGTTCTCTTTGTTCATGTGTTTCTATATACATTTATATAGACATAAATATGTTTATATACAAATTACATACAGTAAAACCTCTAAAAATTAATAATGTTTGGACTGCATTATTTTAAAAATGTTTTATTAATTTATAGAGTTATTAATTTATTGATATATTAACTGACAAAAAAACACTAATTTGGGATCGAATAAATGTATTGGCTTATTGAGGTATTAATATATCGAGTATTAATATATAGAGGTTTACTATACATTTATATAAACCATACATATATTCATAGAAATCCTACTTACGTTTTTATTAATCCACTATCACATCTTTTGATAATACAATGCTAAAAGATTTTATATGCCTTAAATACTAGTCTATTGAAAAATAGTTATCAATTTAGTTAAAACTTAAGAAATAACGACATAAATTTATAATCATGTTTTGATTTTGATATCGTGGAAAATTAAAATAAAAGGGTTCAATTGGTAAGCTTTTAAAAAATTAAAGGATTATACAAGAAATAAAGAAGAAAATAAAAGTAGAATATACTTGAAATATTATTTTTAGAGTGGAAAATAGAGCCAATCATTGGAGACAATACAACACTATCTATAGAGAACTCTATTTTTAGAGTTAAAATTAGAGGTATGGGTTTGAGATGGTCTAAATACCACTTACATGATATTTTCATTCTAGAAGTCTTTATTACACACATAAGTTTATAGATCGGTTCCTTTTTAGGTGTGTAGCCCCGGTTTTAAGGATGAGTCTTTGTGCCTTATCTAGTGGGTGTCCCTGCAAAAATTACATTAAGACGTTTAAAAATTAATATTATTGGGAGTACACTATTTTAAAAATATTTGATTAATTTATAGAGTTATTAATTTATCGATATATTGATTGAAAAAAAAAACCTAATTTGAGATCTAAGAAATGTTTTGATTTGTTGAGGTATTAATATATCGAGTATTGATTTATAGAGGTTTACTATATATTTATATAAATCATATATACATTCATAGAAATCCTAATAACGTTTTTATTAATCCGCTTAATTTTATTAATCTACCATGACATGTTTTGATAATAATGTCAAGATGTCAAAAATATAGAGTAAAACTCATATGTTTTATTTTTTAAAACTTAAATAATAATCTACTGAAAAATAGTTATATATTTAATTAAAACTTAAGAAATAATGAAATATATTTGTAATCGGGTTTTGACTTTGATATCAGTGGAAAATTAAAATAAGAGGGTTTAATTTGTAAAATTTTTAAAAATTAAAGGATTTTATAAGAAATAAAGAAAAAAAATTAAAGTAGAATATATTTGGAATATTATTTTTAGAGCATAAAATAGAGCTAATCATTGGAGACAACACATTTCTATTTATAGAGAACTCTATTTTTAAAGTTAAAATTAGAGTTATGGGTTGGAATTGGTCTAAATACAGTAAAAACTCTATAAATTAATACTAGATTGATTAATACCTCTATAAATTAATACATTTCTTAGATTCTAAATTAGTTTTTGAGCCAATTAATATATCGATAAATTAATAACTCTATAAATTAATAAAAAAATTTAAAATAGTATAATCCCAATAGTACTAATTTATAGAGGTTTTAATGTACCACTTACATGATATTTTCATTCTAAAAGTCTTTGTTAGACACATAAGTTTATAGATCGGTTCCTTTTTGGGTGCGTGTAGCCCCGATTTTAAGGATGAGTCTTTGTGCATTATATGGTGAGCGTCCTTGCACTATTTTGGCTTATTCATAGAAGTCCTTCTAGCATTTAAGGGAACTTGATATGTGTTGGGCCCTCTCGATTACCAGAGCTACTATTTAAAAATTTTCAGGAACTTCTTCGAGGTATACGGTGCCCTCTGATTTTTAGGAAGCCCTTTTTTGAAAAAAAATAGGCGTTTGATGTATCGTTGATTTTACCGGTTTCTAACATGATACATGTGTTTTTATAGAGCTTTTATAATGTGTTTTAGGTATTTATACAGGTTTTAAAAACAAAATATTTTTTGGAGAAAAAGAAACTAAAGTGAAGAGAATTGGAGCAAAACTAGCAAAAGGAGATGCACAAACAAAATCTGAGTTCGAGAAGTCGAACGACCATTGACCCACCTATCCAAAGAACCAGGAGAAGATCTACATGTCAATTTGAATGCGCGGAAGTTATCTTTCATATCCACTTTGGATAAAGCCCATTGAGAATCAGGATCCCAAGACATAGTCGTTTTACTGAATACATGTCATTCTGACGGGATTTACAAGACTAGTCCGTTTAGTTCCAGTCAAGCCCGGATTAAGTTTTAAGGAGGTTCTACCCTAGATACGACCTCTACACTATAAAATAAGCTCTTAGCAGAAGGAGGAGGCACGCCCACAATCACAATCACCTCAGCCTACATAGCCACCAAATACTCTTTTGCTTTCTAGTTTTATACGGTTTTCTAATCTAGCCTTGTTCGAGAGCTTGAATGGGAGATGAGATCTGTGTTTCATTCCAGTCTAAAGAGTTTGATTCTCTGAACCTCTGTACTTTTATGAAGTTTATTTCGTACATGTGTTATCCAATTAATATGTTCGAGTAAACAACTTGTTATGTCTAGGGTTCAATGGTTTTAAAGATCTCTAAAGCATCCAATATGATATGATTAGTAGGACTCTCTACTTTCATGGTACTGCATACAATATTCTAACTTAATCACTTAGGATATTTATTACTAGGTTTGGTTATCTTATTAACCATCTGATAGCACAGCCATAACATAGATTTTAGTAGGTGATCTCGTCTTTGTCCAAATCAACATTTGCTTTACAGAGTCATGAACAATCATATCTATTTTTACTGCATGTATTAGCTTCTTAGATTGAAAAGCATCCTTTATGGTCTTTTTTTTAACATATAGGTGTAGCCACTAAGATATCAGGGATTACATAATCATGTCTTATGTGATCTATAGTCCATTGATTATTGATTGTTGTTGATCTATATTTCCCGCGATTTCTCTTAGATATAATATCCTCAAACCATTGATGAAATTTCTACTTCCCAATTAAATTAGTCCGGTTACAATTTCACTAGTCACACTAATCATGATTTGCTTTTACAAGTTTCGAAGTATTGAATCCATAGTTATCCCTAGGTTCTATGTGGAATCGATAACCTTTCATGGTACAAATGTACACTGTGCACTTGCAGTTAGTTTAGGTGAAAAAAATTCATGCATCATCATTAACCCTCGATACACTAAGCCTTCTTAGATCAATGGTCTTTCGTATCTTTCATTCTACCACAATTTGTGTAGACCCTCATTAGAATTTTTGAATTGGAAATTAAACGTTTAGGTAATGTGTGCGATGTGTAATGTGTTCTCGGAAAGTGTTTGGTAATTTCGAGGGACTCTTCTTTTAATCTTTTGAATTTTTCCCTTGAGGTGCGAAGAGTCTTCAATGATTTGTAACGAATACGGGGTCTCAAGAATACTGGACTTCTCGTACATTTGTGCACATTTTGTTTCATCTTACAGGCTTCCTTTTCCAATAGATCTTAAAAGGCATGTAGTGGGAGTAACTGAAACTTTAGGGATTCGATGACTTTAGTAGACTCTTTTGAGCGTCAAGCCTCTTTGCTCGTAAAGTCTTTTCTCTTCGAGTGTTTAGACCCCAGATTTTTGTTATCTCCATCTTATCCGTTGGTTTGTTATTTCCTCTTCAGACTTCAATAAAGTGTTTCTCAACAAGCTTACTTCCCCCCCCCCTTAAGTGGTGTCCCCCTCCCCCCCCTCGAGTGGTGTCCCCCCACCCCCCCCTCCCCCCATGGACTTTAGCAATGTTTCTATTTTCGTCTTGTTCTGTCTCCAAATTCCTTCTCCTAGTAGTGATTCCTCGAGATGTAGTTTTGAATAAGTTGGACAGCTTTGTTCAATAATACGAAATTTCCTATGTACCTCTCCGGGAACAAGTCGCTCCTATTTTAGTAGGATTTTTCCTTTTCCTGTTGCTTTTTGTGAGGCTTGGAAGAATTTTCTTATATTTTTCTAGTTTTTAGTTGTGTTTGGAACTATCATACTGCCTACAAATTCTCGACGAGATCAAGCCGTTCGTAGTTCAATAGGGTTTTTACCTCAAGATTTTTTTTTTGAGTTCTCAATATATGGTTTGATGGTTTAGTTTTTTTCAACAGATGATTTTCCTCGGAGGAAAGTTTGGTTTTTCTTTCACCACAAATTCATATTTTTTGTTCCTATCATAAGGGATCCGAGGTGGAATGGCTTTCATTTTATCACTCCAACTTCTTTTGTAATTAGGAACTTGACGTGTTGATTGTATGTTGAAGGCACTTCCCTCATCGCATATTTCATAATGTAGTGTTGTAGGTGTCTTTTTCATCCACCACTGAAAAAGGTTTTAGCATTCTTACTTAGATGGCTCACTCTCTAGTGAACCCGGTTAGGAATGATGTGTTTCTCTGATTCTTCAATCTTTCTATTCACATTCGCTCCAAAGTGCTGGTGAAAATTATGTCCACCAAACTCATTGCATTGATGAAGACTATTGAGACTACGCAGTTTATCCAGCCTTGTTGTGATTATATTCCAGCTCGATATGCTCCTCTTCAGAGAAATTTATGTCTAGTTTGCAAAGGTATATAGCTAGTATGGACTTGACACAGTCTTCCCGACTTTGATTTAATTTGAAAGTTGATTATTTTCTTCTTATCTGTGTGCTCCTCTTTGGACTGTCGTTGTATCCAGAGTTCCTTTGTTATATAACAATTCCGAGTTCCTTTCTTAGGCACAACTAATTTAGGTACTGTAGCTTCTCATAATCTCGACTCATGCTATTAATTTGTATTTAAGTATGGTCAAAGCTGTAAGATTATCAACCAACGACATTTTTCCCATTTTTTCCTTAAAGGTGGTTAAGTAAGATTAAAGTGAATCCACAAATATAGAATATTTCTTAAGAAAGGTTACCGGCAGCTAAGTGGAACAAGTTGATTAATCTCTTTGTGAGTTTAGAGACTTTTTAACAACGGGTCCTCCGAGCTGCTAAACGAAGAGCTTGCAAAGTTATGCGCTTTTTATTGCTTTCTCAAATGTGCTATGCCGACGGAAATTTTAAACACAATTGAGTGGAATTTAGGGTATATTTCCCCTTTCCACATGGGGATTTGTAACTTCTTTTTGTCTAGAAACAAATGTTTTAATTCTATCTAAGAAAAGGGTTTTGTTCGTTCCCTCTACCATACGATCGATTTCAAGGGTGGATCCTACCATGAACTCTTTCCCAGTGCTCTGAGATATGTATTATTTTATCGATCCCTTTGCATGTGTTTAGAGCTAAGATTCATAAAATGGAATCCTCCGGCTTGGATTCAGTTACCCCAAATTGGGCGTACTTGGGTCCTAAAGAAGTTTTCTCCACTCTACATGACCCAGCTCAAGTGGGTAAGTCAGTGGGATAACGACTAAAGGTCCAATAGGCCAAAAACAATTTTTTTAAAAAAAATAGGTCGAATTCCTTTATTTATTTATTTTTTTTAGCGTTTAAAAGTCCAAAATCATAATATTTTTATAACGGTATCGAAAATTGTAATGAAGGGATCCAAAATTATTTCTTAACCCACTAAATACCAAAAAATAGTATAAACAAAATGAGAATGGTAAAAAAAAAAAAAATTTGCCCTAGGACTTTAACTTTTGTTGGGCCGGGCCCACACTCTATCCCTAAATTCTAGCGGGGTTTATGGCCTTCGCTCATGTTGTGAATAAAGAAAGGTTGTTGGGGGATTTGGGATATTGTCTACAAAATATTGTCTTCCAGTGGCTTAGATTTATGTTGAACCTTTCCTGTGATGGTGACGAGGGAGTTATCAGAGAGAGACTTGTATTTCCTGACCTATGGAGTTTTCTTTCTCTTACTTTTCAATTTCACGTTCATAGGGAGAATTTTGGGTCTCCGTTGGATACTTGGTTACAAACTCAACAATATACATAACAGTGATGTACACCTTTACGTGATTCAAAAATACATAAAAAGGAATACTTTTTTGAGTGCGAAGCAACAACACAGATATCAAATAACAAGCATTCACCAAACAGAAATATATGAACTAAAAAACAATATACAGAAAATAACAATAGTGGAATTGAAACAAAATGGCAACTAAAGCTTGAGTTGAAATGGGTAAGAGGGCCAATCTTTGAGATCTTCCTCTTGTCCTTGAGCCTGACCATGGTCGTGTACAACAATCTCATCCAAATAATCACTGTAATTCAACAAGAAGGCTAACACAAGAACAATCCATTCTAAACAGAACATCAACACGCACAAGCCTCCAGCGAGCTTAAGTATCACTGCTCCGTCATCGTCCCTGACGTACGATTTCAGGGTCCTAAGGAAATCCTCTGTTCTCGTGAATATCAGAACAGAGACTGCACCTTGGAATATGGCCGTGAGGACTGTGGCCACCATGTGAGCGCCGTACAATCTGTCGCTGGTGGTTGACGTGGCGAAGACGGAGCAGCCGGAGACGGCAGTGGCGATGGTGAGAATGTGGAGGAGGATGAGGGAGAGGCCGGAGAGAGATGGGAAGAGACGAAGGGAGATTGTGAGGAAGATGCAGCTTGAGGCTGAGCCCAAGAGGATGTAGTTGCAGAGAAGGAAGATGTTGTGTGTGTTACCTTTCGATTTCGAGATTCCCATTTTGAGAAGTGATAATTCTCTCTTGTGTTTTTTTTTTTATGTTCGTGATTGTGTTATTTTGGTTCAATCCACGTGGTTTTAGGGTTTATATACATAAGCAACACATTTGACAGACGATGAAGCTGGAAATTTGTTGGGATTAACGGTCGTATATCTTTTTAAAAAAATGAATATGACCGTTATCACGTAGGGAAGAAGTCAAAAGTTTTAATTAAGTGGGGAACACAAGTTGCAACGGCTCGATAACTTTATCAATATTTTCTTGAAAAAAAAGGAAGAAAATTGTACTAGTCTGACTTTTAAGTTTCAAGAGTCAAACTTTATAGTTGTGTGATCTGAAGTTTATTAGTGGGAAAACTGGTATATAAATCTCCAATTTTTTTAGTATTTGTAATTTAAATTTCTAATTATTTTCTTTACAAAATAAAGTTTGGACTTTTGTTGACTTTATGAAAAAAAAATCCAACTTTTTTTTGACTACATAATTTTAATCACGACGTTAACTGTATTAACTCTATCTAATGTGACCGTCAAGCTATGTATAATTTAACCGTCAAACCCAAACGACGTCGTGTTTGTTTTTCTTTAAATTTTTTTTTAAAAAAACACGAATCCTTAGCCAGCGTGACTCAGCGATTCAAGATTCATTTGATCCTTTCAAATTGGCGAATCGAAAGAGGAACGATGAGGTTGAGTCGAGTGTGGAAGACGAAGAGGACGAGTTAGGTGAATCTGATTTCGAGCTAAAATATATATGACGAGTTAGTTGAATCTGATTTCATATCTTATTGGGACCTCAAGGTGGTGGATTTCGATCTCACACACTCTGCGGAATCCGACATATATTGATCAAATTAATTTACCTTTTGCTCCACCTCGGGAACCTTCAAAACTTTTAGATTCACCTCCCTCTTTATGTTAGTGAAAATTAATCGAGATCAATAAAAAATATCAACCAAGGATCTATGGGTTTGGATCAAAATCGAGATCAATAGAAAATCCTCAATTTTATGGGCTTTTTAAATATTTTGCAAATTTAGTAAAAATCAAAACTATGTTGTTTTGGATATTAGACGGATTTTTGACAGTGTTAGTCTTCTTAGTTAGTAGAGTTAACGGCGTGTCCAAAATTACGTAGTCAACAAAAAATTTGGGATTTTTTCACAAAGTCAACAAAAGTCCAAACTTTATTCTGTGGAGAAGATAATTGGAGATTTAAATTACAAATACCAAAAAGTTGGGGATTTATATACCATTTTTCTCATTTATTATTAATGGTTAGTAAGTTTTAGATTTTAGTATATATATATATATATAAGAGATAATGTTTTAAAATTAAAATGTCATAAAAATATGTTAAAAGTTATATAATATGTTACAATCGTGTTGGTGGAATTTGTATGTGTTTTCTAAAATTCAAACCATAAAATTATATATATATTCCGTGTCATCTAAGGATTTCTGTGCCGAAATGACTTTATATAATTAGTTTAGACGAAAAAGTTTATGGCATATAAATGTGACATGTATATCTTATATTTGATTAGTAGATAATCAGGAAAAAGTATCGATTTTTTGAGCATTCTCGCTAGACAACCCGAAACTAAACATTTCGGATCTTTACGACCTAAACATAATGGGACGCGAATCTTATTTATTTATTAATTTTCTATATGTTTAAAATTTAAAATGAGGAACTCGAAGAGTTTTTAATTTTTGTGGCTCTTATTCGATTATCACGTTTATTTATTTATGTATTTAAATTTAAAATGATTAATCGAGGAGTATCTTTGTCGTACGTGACTCTTATTCGCCTATGATATTCTTTTAATTATGTAATTAAATTTTGAGGAAGACACTGAAGAGTCTTTTGATAACCTTAATTTGCGTACACAAAGAGATGGAATGATGAAAATTGTTTCATGCTAATATTGTATAATTTAAAATAGCCAATAAAAATTAGGATAAGATTTATAACTGAAAAATTGACTATGGAATATGTTCCACTCCTAATCTCAACTTAAACCCTATCTATTGTATTATATATATATATATATATATATATATATATATATATATCTTATGAGAGCATTGGTAATGACTCGACACATTTATTCTCATCCTAAAAAAAAAACTGATATGATATTAACAACCAAACTATCATATATGTTTCTTCCTCTAAAAAATATCGATGTCACTGAAAAATAAGCGAAAATTGAGGTTCATATATTACAAATGTGGAAGACTTTTCATGTAAAAAGTGGTTATTCTCTAGAGATCATTGTTATCGACAGAGAGGTACTTATTCATTTGCATGTTGAACACTCAATGCTTACTAATATCTGTAATATCTAGCTAGATAATTTGTTCATATTATTTCAGAGTATTAGAATCCAATGCTCGATCGAAGATAATTTAATTTCAAAGCATCCAAACATCCTCCAAGAAAGAAAATCAATAATTATCAATGATTTCAATCTAACTTATTAGGATGAAGATTTTATGCCAAGTACTTTGCTCTATAAGTTACATCTTCTTCGAATTTCGACAATGCAACGATATGATGATTTCCCATCTGACTTTTCTGAAAAATTATTTCTATAATTTCTTGCAGATTATGAATGATAGCCTTGACACAAAAGTTTTCATCAGTGAGATCATTTGTATAATAATATTTTACATTTTCTTTAAAATTTTTTTGCATGTACGTTATTTTATTTATTTCTAACTTGCTATTTTTTTTTCTTATAATATAGTGTAGGTAACATCGTAAAAACCAAATCTAACTCCGGATTTTGTGCTCACGTGGATGTCAGTCTTCGAGACATGAAGTACACGTTTGTTATATTTTTTTCTTATACACTCTCATAAACTGAATAAAACCTAAACCATAATTTTTTTTTAGTGATAATCATTTGGTGTGCACTCTATGGAGAAATGAAGCTAAGAAAATTCTAGAACACAAATTCTTGAGCACTCTATGGAGAATGGTCGTATTTTGGTGTTCGAAGCGGGGGTATAAACTACTTCGTCCAAAGCCGAAGTCTAAGCTCTGACAGAATAAGATCAAATCTTATCACAGATTCCCTTATTCCGGAAAATACATACCCCCCCCCCCTTCACTAAAATCGACTAGCCCTTGGGGTTAGATAATCGACTACAGAGATATATAAATACATACCCCCTTCACAAAAATCGATATTCAGAATCGGGGAGAAGAATTACTAGCAAACCTAGGCTTAAGACTTCTCTCTGATAAAGTTAACTTGTCATTCCGAGTTAACACCGTTGTAATCAATATTAATAATAATACATCTTTTTCCGAGAAATCTTTTGTATTTCTTATTTACTTACTTTACTTCCAAAAACGAACCCCTCTAATTGTAAATAATTAGAAGTTGAACCCAATATCAACACTAAGTATGTTGATGGAAACTTCTTTAATAAGCTAACAAGTTGGATCCACTCGAGATACGTAATGATTTAGTGAAATAGTATTATTTGAATGCATGCATATGAAAATTTAAGTTTTTAAAAAACAAAGGTATTCATATAGGTAGGTAGGATTTGACAATTTCCAAAAAAGTAATGATTTTAATGCATATTAAATATTGATAAGTAATTTTAGAATTGAAATACCATTAAAATTTCGATGTTTCTCTAAACGGGTGTTGAATTCCCTATTTGATAAATACCTAATAGTTTGTCGTACTGTATCTACAAAGTAAATTTTGAAAACAAATCTGCAATCTATTGATCAGTCTAATAAACCTTTGAAATGGTGATGAATCATTAGAGATTTTTTAAATATATATTATATACGAAGTCTATAAATGTCTCCATTAGTATGTATTTTCTTATAAATGTCTCCATTAGTATGTATTTTCTTTTGCTACATTAGTATGATCAGGTTGAGACGATATTGAATAAAACACATTAAATCACTGTAGGAGAGAGAATGAGTACTAGCGCTTCATTTATTTCGTACACGACAAAATATGTCTTAGCTAGAATGATGTTATTTTAAAATATTTATTAAATTAAAACGTTTCGTTTTTGTGAGATTTTTAATTGACACTATTTTATTTAGTAACTGACCACGAGCTAAAAAAAAAAATTAAACGACAGAAAATAATAATATAAATGTCCTACTCCTGAACTATCATCACTACCATCTTTTTACGTTTATGTTCTTTAAACAAATAACAACATATTGTTTTGATCTTCTCTTATATTTGAAATGAACTCAGAACGTAAAATGTATCTTTTTATAGGATTACGACGTGCATGCAAAGCATCTCAATAAATTTTATGATGTGGTTTATGGAATCGGTCCATATGTTATTCAAATGTTTAATATTTACCGTTTATTGTTTATCATTTTTATTATTATATAACATCTAATTTATAATGTATTTTTTGAGACTGTAATATATCCAATATATATGTTGGATGTATATTTATAATCTTATGTATAATAAGGCAATCCTCTCTCATCATAGAGCGCCACGTCAGCAGCCACATAAGATTTTAGTTCTCTTTTTGCTGGGTCCCACATTGTTTTTAATACAATAAAACGGTATTGTATCTCTAGTTAGGGTTCTCCGTCATCTCTTTCTCCTTAAACCAATTTCAGCTTTCCGTCAACAACTGATTCTTCCTCTCGATCTCAAATCGAACAACAAAAAAAATTTGATTCAATGAATTTGCACACTCAATTCAATATTCTGACATTGTTTACAGACAACAAAACAACACCGTCTTTTTGGTTAAGCTTCTCCTTCGTTCCTTTCTGCTAAAACCATTTTGGCTTTCCGACGACAGTTGAGCAATCATGGCAGTCGTTTACATGTTTTATCCCCCAATCCCTTTGATTATTCCTGCCTAATTCCAAATCCTTCAATTACATTTCATTTACTTTCTAAATATGTTAATCAGTTGCATTTACTACACATCTTTAGGGAGATTATAAAACCCTTTGAAGTTGCTATTTGTTTAGTGTTTGTTAAATGCAACAATTTCTTGTCCAATCAAATTGTATTTACTACACATCTAAGTAAATAAGTTTGATATTTGGAGATTAGAAAACTCTTTCGAGTTCCTAGATTGTTCTATTTTTTATTACTAAATAACGGTTTCGGATACCTTAATTGTTACTATTAAATTTTAAACCTTTCACCTCAGAAGAAGCTCTTATATTTCACTATATAATATGCTCCTCGAACTCACCATTCTTCTAAAAAAATCAAACAATCCAGTTTTCTAGAATCTTGAAATTTAGATATGGCTAACGTTGAGTCACTCCAATTCGTGCACAGGCTTACCACTCTGCTTTTGATGATTTGCGTCTCAGACGCTCAAATCAACAGGTCATTCGAAGGTTGTTGCGGTTTTGGGATGCTAAAAACATTAAGAAGGATGGTGAATTCATGGGAATTGTCATCCTTTTACTTGATGACAAGGTAATTTCTGAATTGAGATGACAGTCATACAATTTAGTTGATAGTTATGTTTATATACACATAAAATACTAACTCATCTATTGTCATTTTTGAAAGTAGTATTCAATCATTCACGGATTCTTCCCTGCTGCACTGAATTAGAAATTCCGCAATCTTTTACAAGAAGGGAGAGTCTTTCGTGTTCAAGGATTTAAGGTGGGATGGTGCACTAATCTTTACAAGATAATAGATCATTCGTTTGTCATTCGTTTCTTACCTTCAACAACAATTGTTGAGACTGAGCATGTTGGGGATCCTATTGAACATGAAAAATTAATGCTGCGAAAAAATAATCACATCCAAGCCCTCACTAACACCAACCTTGAACTTTATGATAATTATATTCCATGGATATGTATATAAGACATGTTTTAAACGATTATTACTAACCAATCTTCTTGATTATTTTTCCAGATGTGGTCGGTCAAATTCGGTTTGTCCAAGTATCAAACCTGAATAATCCAACTTCAAGGGAACGTCTTGTGGTGCGTTTCATGGTTGATTCGTTAGTGTTCTAAACCATTTTGCTTATGTACTCTGCTAGAGATCATCTTATTTTCTACATTAAAGTTATCTGTTTTTAGATTCTCAAAAAAAGAAAATAAAAATTCTCCTTTAATTGTTTTTGTTGTTTAAGCAAATACAAATCTGTAAATAGATTGTTCAAAGAGGTACTATGAAATTCCAAAGTACATAACCTTTAGAAATATTAGAGAGTAACCATTAAAATTTACTTAAAAGCTTGATTACTTTTGACTTTCCTTTAGTTTTTCTATGGAT
The DNA here is from genome assembly GCA_900116095.1 of Euclidium syriacum. NCBI lineage: Eukaryota > Viridiplantae > Streptophyta > Magnoliopsida > Brassicales > Brassicaceae > Euclidium > Euclidium syriacum. The sequence continues at coordinate 3,168,747 of FPAK01000017.1, forward strand.
CTCTGAATTTTCAATGTACTTACCTTAACAATAAGAAATCATACAGAGTCTTACCTTAACAATAAGAAATCATACAGAGTCACGATTAAGATTTACTAAGAAGTTTGATTTCTTTTTACATACCTTTATTTTTCATATGGATCTTTGAACTTGCTTTTACTTTCATTTTTTGTGTTGCTCATCTTTTCTATAACTCATTTGTTTTCAATAAACTTTTCATGTATGTATATTAAAATTTTAAAACTTAGAATACTCCTTATGTTTAAAACTTAACATCAACACAATTTAAACTTATGCTTCTTAACAGGTCATCTGTTGTGTATTTATCACCATGGGATGACGCAGCTGCAACTTTCTTTGGTTTACTTGTCTCGGGAGAAATCATGAGCTGTGTTATGTTGGTTACTACTATCAACCCAAAGCTTTTTGGCGGTAAGTCAATTTAATTTTTCACCATTATATTAGAAGTAAATGATGAACAATAGTTGTTAAAACTTCTTCATTACTTTATAGGTAGCCTGTATCTAAACTCTACACCGGCAACAAGATTTTTCTTTGACTTTTCCATTATAGCAATCAAATCATTCACGGAAAGGTATATATCATTCAAAAACCTATTGTTTATGAAAGACTGTATATAATTGTATAACAAGCATTTTGTATAGTTGGTTCTATAAAACTTGTTTTATTTTGATTAAAACTGGAATTTCTAACGTTTTTATGGTGGCTTACCATCGAAGACATGCTCATATGCACACCATGTTAATTTTATATTAATAATGATTTAATCACTATATAAGATTGTAATTTTGTACGTCATGTTCCAGTGTAGTCAAATTGACCTTAGAACTCATATCTGATAGATGCCTTGCATTTAAATAACTCTTTGGTAATGATTAATTTTTTTTTGATGGTACAGTCTTGATGTCGAGGCATCAACCCCATTTGGATAAGCCGAGACTTCAAAAAGAATTGGGAAAATAGAAACAGTTACTATTGAAGAACTGCACAAATTTATTTCGAAAACCAACGAGCACATGCCCATTTCATCTTCAAAATTCCCTTAATGAATACATTACTTTAAACTAATTAAAAATTAAATAGACACATGAGGCTGAATTCAAGTGCAAAGCCAAAGTTGTCGACATACTGTTCAGAAGCGGATGGTCTTATGTGTCATGTGTCGAGTACCATTTAAAGATGGGAAAATTTGGGACAACCATGAAGTATATCAAATGTGTTTCACCCAATGTCACAAGACTCATGCGATATCATGTTGAGCTTGCCGTACATGACGGTGATGATAGTGCAACATTTGTCGTTTTTGATACTGAGATGAATAAACTCACCACCAAAACAGCCGATGATTTGATCCTAGAGGTTGTAAGTGACTGTTCTTCATAAATCATTTCACATATTAACATCCACATTTTAACATTTTATTTAACACAAACCATGTAGGGTCCTGGAGGTGTGGTTGGGAATGACTTACTAAACTGTATCAAGGAGATTATTGGTAAGAAATTTGAATTCCAAGTTAAAGTTACTCCCTTCAACTTCACTCCGAGACACCGAACATTCACTATCTCTAAAATCAACCTTGATACACCAGAAACAACACAAGTTGCAGAGGTAAGACATTTAATGTTTAATGTTTTTAGTGTAATTGGACAAGTGAGGAAAAAATCTTATAAATAACATTGTCTTGGTTGCTGCGATTCAATTTGATTTTACATGAAATTATTTTTTGCTAGATATCACATATATGAATGCTTTTTGAAAACGGGTTTAATTCTACGGTTTTTTTAAGACAGCAAAAACATTAGAACTAATATCAGTACCAGTTTGAAAAAAGTTTGATTTTCAAACTGGTCCGTAGAATGAAATTTAATTCATAATGACCCGGTTCTTAGTTTAGTGTTGGATAAAATTGATTTTTAATAGTTTTTCTCGTTATTGCTACTTTTATTGTTGTAGGGTGAAGGAGCAAACATTGCGGCTGTTGAAAATGCAAAAACTGTTGATTCTAAAACTTCCAATTAGAATAATCTGCAGAAGAACCGTGAACGCCCCCGCGAGTAGTTGAAGAAAACAGCTATACCATCAATCCCACTTTGAAAAATTCAATTCAGCTATTAGTTTCCACTTCCTTTTAAACTACTATTTTCTACATTTTATAACTTTGGTTCTGCATTATGTTTTCACTTATTATGTTTTCACTTATGATCTGCTTCACATACATATTTGGTTTTTTAAATTAAAGGGATTTGACGGTCTAAATTTATGTATTTAACAATGTTGTGATCAAATTATAAGAGGAACGTCAATATTGTTCATGATCATCTAATACTATGAACTTTTAATCACCTCCCACAAACAGTTTCCCAGCTACTGAATTAAATAAACACAAATGATATTTTCAGTAAACTGCACCCATCTCCAACAAATGAGTTTGAGTTTAATTTGAAGATCACTAACACCTAAATGGATTAATTGTTGAACTTGTAGCCTAAGGCTGTGAAGATGGTTGGGATATGAGGTACCTACAGAATTGGCAAGACTACCATTGCTAGATCTTTATATAATTGACTCAATTATCTATTTCAAAGTATTCTTTTTTTAGACAAGGTTTATATATCTAAGAGTATGAAAGTTAATAGTTTATTTCTCATGTAGATTTTTCATGATTTAAAAAATCACTAACACCAACAATACATGTTAAATAATTTTGAAACGAAACTTTAACAACACCTTTTGGTCTCTGATGAATACTCTCAGTGACATCATGAGAGAGGAACAAATTGGTTTCATGAATACTGTAGCGCCCCCGAACCGTCCTTCCCGCTGATCGACCTGTCCGACCGCCTCGCCAATCAAACAAAGAACACTTAGCGGTCGAACATCTCGGTCGAGGACCTGCTCGAGTCACTACAATATATGACGATATCTGGTTCCACGTCAGCTAGAGCAATAATCACGAAGACTATCACTCTCCCGAGGCTTCCCTAGATTATCGCCCCCTCATATCTCCCGAAGGAGAACAAGGTTATGCTGGTTCGACAGAACCTTTTACCAGTGGAGTCCGCCAACCGAAAATAAGAACACGCAGCGGAAAACATGCAACAAAGAAAACAATGAAAACGGTTAGTGGAGCTCCAATAAATCGATTTAAAATTTGAGTCAAAGCGGGATTTTAACAAACCATTTTCACACACAAATGCAAGCAATCAAACAAACAAAGTATCCGGTAGAAAAGCCTCCTAGACTCCTATGATCTCCTTTAACCTAAAAGGGTGGAAAAGGGAGAGGGGTGAGTAACACCGACACGTTACTCAGCGAGTGGGATCCACCTAAGGGATCAATTCTAAGACCAAAAATCAACAAACAATAGCCGAAGCAACAAATAATAAAATCAAGCAAGAACAGATACCCACTACCTCCCCTGAAGTAACGAATACTGATCACAACATACAGCACATCAACCCAGTGGTATGACATCATCCGAGATGTCAAACCTAACTACACTACCGTGGAATAGGAGCACTGTCCTCCATACTACGGGACGTTCTTCAGACAGTCTCCTACTCAATCCTAAAAAGAAAAAAATCACTCTCCTTCTACTTGCGCCCTGGTGATATCGTAATCCCCGAGATAGTCCATCGACGACCCCCCAATCACCATGTTCTCGGCAGAAGCATGGTACACAGGCTCCTCAACAGGACGCCATATTCACGGCCCGATGATCAGTCGGTACTGTTCTCCGGGGTCATTCCGCTTCCGTAAATATGGGGGTTTACGGTAACGAAGATCAACTCTCAGATGGGGATTACAGATACACCTCCTACTAGTGATAGTGTCTCTGACCCGTGGGCCCGGAAACACTACACTAAAAGACATCCAACCTTGCGTTAACTCTAGGGAATCACTCATCTCACTCTAAGCGGAATAAATTACAAACCTAATCTATTCCAGACCAAACATCCATTATTCCCCTAGATACCCATAAACATCAACATAAATCCGCAAGGTGGTCAAGAGTCTACGCAGTGACGGAACATCACCCTGCGCAACTCCACAACATCGTTCTCAGCAGACACGATGCCACTTGGAGTCTATCATTCTCACGGCGAGACCTGATAGCTCCCATACACTAGTTAAGCTACTAAGGGTCTACTGCGCTCGTACTAAGGAACAACAAACACAGTCTCGAGCCCATCATTCGCCCAGCGCGACAAGATGGTTAATGCTCCACCCAGAACCCCCTGAACTCGAGGTTCCAGTAGTACTCTACTCTCTCACATCTCCGTCCGGAATTGTTTCTCGCAAGAAACAACTCCCTAGCCTAACTCCGAATCTATTCAGAAATAGATTCGTTGGCTACTACTCTGTTGGCCCTGTAACCAATCCTTATATAGAGATAAGGATTGATGGCCTCACACCTCATACCAATGGTCGAATTTGTACGATCATAGTCAGAGTCTGGTAGTCAACTTATATACCCGAACACTGACCCACTCGTGGTCTAAGTCCATTAGCCTGGCCGTATACCAGCACTCTATCAACTCATGATCCAGGTCCGTAGATCAGTCCATACCTAGTCTTTCTTCTAGACAAGGGTCACCGGACAATTGGGCTGATCAAGGAACCTCTCCTTTCCCGCCCTTGGCGTAGATTCAACCCTCTCCGTATCATACACATCTGTCTATTCCCCAATGGGAGGTAGACAGCCCACCGGCACCATGCCAAGTGGTCCACAAACAAGTCTATGCTTCAAACAAGCAAGTGAGGGTAAACCATCAGGGTGGGTTACTACACCGCTGACTCCTCAACACAATCAATCAATCAACATTCAATCATTATCTACATGCAATGCATCTTTACTCCTAACCCGGTTATTAAGAGTTTCACTAGGCATGCAAATAATTATACGCGTCGGCCCGTAACGAATACAAATTCCAGATTCATGGGTACATTCTATAAAGATCCTAAGGGTTGCTCGGGATCTACATGCATTCTACCTAATGCATCAATCAATCAAACATGCACCCACTCACCTGGATATATGTTGCGGCTGATGTGACTGAGTGATGACGATGGAACCCTTCCTGAACCCACTGCTTGACTCCAGAAAACTCCAAAGGACTGACTTGAGCCCCAACCTTCTCAAGAAATCGATAACTTACTTCCTAAGTTATCATTTCTCTGACTCTTCTCCTTTCTTCCTTTTCTTCTTCTTTCTTCTTTACCAAGTAATCTCTGAATCTCTTGAACCAACTCCGAATTAGGTCTGGACCAACCCAATTTCCTCCTTAAACCTCCAATTTGGCCTAACCAGAGATAACCGGTTAAACCAGCTGGTTTAAGTAAACCAATTAATCCAGGATTAACCAATTGGTTTAGCTAAACTGGACCAAACCAAGGTAAACCAACTAAACCGGTTCAATTGAATTAAACCGGGTTAGACCAGTGAACCAAACCAAATCAATTATGATTTAATAAACCAAATGTCGGTTTACTAAACCAAACCGATCGGTTAACGATGGTGGTGGCTCACGGTGGTTAACGGCGGCGGCGGCGGAAGACAGGAAAATATGACTTGGGTATCAACGGAGAGGTGACGGCGACGGCAACCCATGCACGGAGATAACAGCGGAGACGGTCCTTTATCAAAATTTAATTTTTGACAAAACGGCGAAATGACGGCGGTTTAGAGAAAACGGACCGTCGGAAACAATGCAGAAGAGGGAGGAGATGGATTGCCGGTGTAAAGGGACGCCGGAAAGGTCGCCGGAAAACTCACTGTAAAACGGTACCGGCGGCGGTCAACGCCGGCGGCGGACGGTTGACCGGTGGCTGTCGACAGTTAAATGACGGTGGCGGTGGTGGTCGGCGGTGAAGGGACGGTGGTCAACGGTGGTTGCCTCCCTTGAGTGTTCTTCGTTCTTCATTTGAGCGTTCTTCGTTCTTCGCTTGAATGTTTATCGCGTTCTTGAGTTTCCCTTGAGTTTGATTTTCAATCCTCCAGAGAAAACTTTGAGTTTCTGTTTTTGCAGAACAATGAAAAATGAATAGTAAATCCATTTTCCGCTTTATATAATCTCTTTTCCCGAGACTTTGCTACCTCGTCTCTAGGACTTGTACCACTTGAATTGTCTCGGATTTCGCCATAAGAACTCCGTTTCTTCTCAAATATTGCCCATAAATTCATCTTGAATTTACACAATTAATCCCATTCGCGGCAAGCGGAATTAACGTGTAAATTTATTTTAAAAATTCCAACATTGAAAAAAATTCCGAAAATCCTTTTTAATTCATTTCGGGTTATTTCAATGCGGAAACTCTTCCTTCTTCACTCCGTCTTCATCTAGAATTTCCTCTGAACTTTCTTGAGCCTTCGAATCACTTCTTCGATACTCTTATCGCCTTTTTAACCACCTTCTTGGGAATTTTTATTTTTGGTCAAAAATTCTCGTCTTCGTTTGACTTTGACTTTGACTTGCTCGGTCAGCTCCTTGATTATACGGGTTGTTACAAATACTTTTAAAATATTAACCACACAACTTCAGACAACTCTAAACAGAAAATTCTTTTTAAAACACCAACATATCAGAAATATACGTATAAAGAAGACAACGAAAAAGGGAAACAAGCATTCCACTTTGAACATTCAAGTTCTGTTTTTAAAAACCAAACACTCTAGTCTTTTTAATAATCATAGGAACGTTAATCTATAACATATATCAAACCACAATTAGGATGGTATTAAGAAAACCAAGTTACAATTGAAACACAGTTTCTGCGTATGTTTAGAATCGTGTACCAATTCAATGCCCTTAAAAAAAAACTAAAGAACTGTGAAGTTTCCAAACGGAAAACATTTTTATTGAGATATGAGTGATTGGGATTTTATTCCAAACTTAAGACTGAGGTTAACAAGATTGACGTAAACGAGCAGACTAACTAATATAATGCAATATTATTACCCTGAATTAAAAGGCTTAATAATCACTAATTAAGTACACGTTTATGGAGTGTAAAAGTCATAAAACTCCCATCACTTTGCTATTTAAACACATCCAACGTGATCAGAAAAATTACTACAAATCGAAAAAAGACTTACAAATGAATCCAACCAAAACTGAAGTTAGCCGACTTGAATCACTTCAACAAGATATCCTCGGTATGATCATCACCAAAGTTGGTGTTGCGTCTCCAATGGATTACTGCACTGACATGTTGACATGCCAGGAAGTCGGTGCTACAAAGGAAGACGTATGTATATGCAAGTCACTCAATCTTGTCATTTTGGTGAGTAAGCCTTTAGAATCCTTCAAATACCCTGAGACGATGCGAAGGTGTATTAAACACAACAATAAAGATGTCTACTACATCAGAGGGATAGTTAAATATTTTGTGATAAACCACCTCAACTTGGGTCTCTACCATTTGCGTAGAGGAGCTGATATAGGAAAAAATGAAGCCATATACCTCTACGTTGTGATCCTACTCTGCAGGGGCAGGTTTGAAGAAGTCAAAAGCTATTTTTCACAGCTGAAATGGGAAGAAAACCGAGCCTTGGTAGACACCTGTTGGTGATGTGATCCTAGGTAGGATCTAATCCATGAACAACTCCAAGAGGCTGTGAAAGTGATGGTGTGAAAATCAAGGTTGCGGAAGTGAAGTAATGATGGTGAAAGTTGCGGTTTTGTGAAACTTGAAGTGGATGGATCCGAGACAAGGATGGAATGAGTGATACTTCTCAAGGATGATGGAAGATCCTTGGACTAGCTACTTGCTCTGTGTGAATAGCAAAGGCCATACACGGTGGACAAGAGGTGAATTGAAGTGAAACTTCCAAGGGGTGCGAAGATTCCCTTAGACTTTCGACTCTTGGGAGGAATGGGAAAGTTTTCCAAAATTCCTTGTTCAAGAGGATGACCAAACGAGTTTAAGAAGATAATTTGATATTAAAATGTTTGATGATTTAGAAAGGTGAATACAAGAGAGTACTTATAGTTGTCTAGAGGTGCATAGGAATCAAAAATGACTCTTAGGATTCCACCAAGACAATTATGAAAGACTAGGGAATTACAAAGACATTTAATAAAGAAGACTAAGACTTAAACACAATATTAAATGTTTCTTTAAACTTCAATTTCGTGCATGACTGAGATAGAATGGGCATTGATTAACCAAGAGGATGTGGTAAAGTACCTTGGGTTTGCTTCATTAAAAACCTATCTTAGAAAACCCATTGGGACAAAACTAAGAATAGGGAAAAATAGTACAATCCAAGGCACCTCTTTTTGATGAGGTTTAGGTGGCTTGAATCAAAACTAATGTGGTTGGATTAGCACACACTAAACTAGCCTGAATGGTGTTGAGAAGGTGTTGTAGTGTTGTCTTAAGTTTGGCTTGCTTGGATCGGGTAATGGGGCCATTAAAGATCTGTAGAGTTTCTTCTTCATTATCTGCAGGTTCTAGCTGCTCCTTAACTTCTTCATTGGCTTCTTCCTCCACTGGTTCTAGCTGCTCCATTGGTTGAGGTTCATTGCTGACCTTGCTCATATCATTTGGACAAACATCAAAGAATATATTCATGGGATTAGGGTGTCGAGGAAAAGATTCTACTTCATATCACTAGGGAAGGTTAAACCTTACCATAACTACCACTTCAATGACATGGCCAATTCATGCTCCAAGTGTTTCCTCATGCTCCAAGTGTTTCCTCTGGAAGACCATGGTCAAGTTCATCTTCGTGAAATAGAAGAATGACAACGGCACGAAGAGAGTTGAAATTTTTTTTTTTTTATCTATTTTCATCATTTCATGTTTGTTTTAGTTTTATCTTACTTTCCTAATGTCTGCATTTGCTTATGTTTTCCCAAATTTCCCTCATGTTTGCAGTTTTTTCATGTTGTATATTTTTTTCCTAATTTAAAAAAAATCCAACTCCAAATTATACTTTTTAGAAACTGTTACTATATTCTCTCACTATGTTAGTTAAAAAATTTACAAAAACTATACTTAAAAAATAAATTGACGGAAAATTTGTAGACGGTTTCTATCATGATCATAGTGGAACAGCCAAAGCAGTATATAAATTGGGTTGGAGTTGACGTACCTTAATTTGAGAAAAGTTTCATTCTCCTTATCGCCTAAAAATTATGCAGTATTTTTCTCCTTCTTCATGCCAACTATCCCTTCTCATCTGCTACCTATTGAAGTGAATATAATGAATGTGAGCATATGAAATCATTTTAGGCCTCTCTAGAGTTCCAACAACAACGTATATGTTGGTTCACCAAATCAAAACTCAATAACTAAAACAATGAACTGTTTGTTCCTCAAACAAACCTTTCCAAAAATTTCGAAATGCTTGATTCCGTATTTAACTCCTACATGAACTACCTATTTTAATTTTTAAACACATCCCAATAATTTCATACTAAAATTGAATAACTATTAAACAAAACAAAGAAGATGGCCGAAACTAACCAAGCAGAAGTAATATAATCTACATATATATAAGTAGTGTTGTCAAAAAATATTACATACCAAACAGATTATTATAAGACCTACACATAAAACATAATTTAAAATATTACAATGATTCCTCTAATCAGAATATTGGCTATATTATTTTACAGACATTAAAGAAAATAGTAGATGTTGACATTCAAAACTTATTATCTGAAAAATTAATAAAACTTTGAAAAAATAGCATATGAAGCCATCAAAATAGGATCAATAAAACGTTCCTAAACAGTATTTAGATTTTGCACACAACAATTTAGCTAAACAAACCAAATCATGAAAGGAGAATTCGACAGAAACATCGAAAAAAAGGAACACAAACACACCTCAAGCACCAAAATATATGATCGAGGGAAATAGTAAGAATATATTTTATCTGTAATTCTACATACTAAAAACATATGTTATCACTACTCATTAATTCCTTCTTACGTATCAAAACAGGTATTACATCATCAACTTATGAGTGTGGATGTTGTATTTGCAAACATCAAAGTAAGTCGAACACAGAATTAACAACACCTCAAATTTTAACGGAAAGACTCTACCATGTTCTTATTTTATAAAATCAAGTATCCTTGGCTAAATAAATACATCTCAAAATTTCAGGGATCCAAAAAAGAGCTAGATAGATGCGGAAAGCAATAATGATAGCCAAGAGAACAACACCAACTGTAAAAAGTAAGTAACTTAAAACAATTTCAAACACATTGCTTCAATTTGAAGTTTAGCATTTTCAAATAACTCCTCAGACGGAACTATGCTATTATTATACTGTAGTTACTGAATATAACTAAATCATGAAACAATAACACAATGTCTATAACTGTAGGCACAAGAAAGAAGAAGAAAAGCCGTGGAGAAAAAGAATAAAGGAATGTTGGAATGCCCATTTTGTCATGCATTAGTGTGGGAACAAGAAAAAATGGGAACAAACAGACAAAAAATACTCCAATATATAGCATATGCTGTCAAAAAGGTCGTATGAAGCTACCAGAAGAGCGACAACTGCCACCAGTTTTAAAGAAGTTGCGATCAGAATCACCACACTTCAAGAAAAACATAAGAACCTTGAACTCTGTTCTAGCATTCACATAAATGGGAGCAATGCTAGACAAGGAAATCAAGAAAAAATTTGGACCATTCACTTACAGAATCCAAGGTCAAAATTACCACCATATTGGATCATTACTACCTGAAGAAGGACATAGCCCCAAGTTTTTATAGCTCTACATTTACGATACAGCTAATGAGGTGAAAAACATGATATCTACAGTCTCCCGTTCCAGGGAATTGGTTGAAACTATAGTTCAAGACCTAATTACCACTGTCGACACATATAATGGGTTGGCTAAAATTTTTAGAAAGCCGAGAGACATGTACCAATCTGGAGATGATTCAGAATTTAGTATCAGACTGATTGTACGAAAGGAAAAAGGTAAACATTATGATCTACCAACATCTGAAGAGATAGCAACTCTAAATGTGGGCGATTTATCTAACGAGCCAGCTGAAAGGGATGTGATAGTGCATCACAAATCATGTGTCCTGCAACAGATAAACGACTTACATCCATTGTTCATGACTTTGCAATATCATTTACTATTCCCATATGGTGAAATTGGATTCCATGAAAACATACCTATTAGATCAAATGACGGGAAAGCATGGAGACCGGACATGCATCACCAAAAGAGAGTTATATGCTTACCAAATTTAGACAAGGCTGGCTGAAGGCATCATCATTTTTGGATCAGGGCACTTACTACACCAATATGTTGTTGATTCTTATACATGAATTGATCAAGAAAGACTATGTTAGTATCGATTTAATAAAAAAAAAGCTCTGAGCTGACCTCTACAATAACATAAAAGATGTTGTTGCAAAAGGTGATAACAATCCAAAATCAATTTTGAAAAGAATCAACTTACCAGCAAGCTATACATGGAGCCCAATATACATGGTTGAAAAGTATCACGAAGCTATGGTTATATGTTGATGGTATGGGAACCCGGATATATTTGTCACCATGACAACGAATCCAAAATGGGAAGAAATTCAGAGCATATGGCGACATAAGGAAGCGATACAGCAAACGATAGGCCGGACCTAGAAGTAAGATTTTTCAAATCAAGTTAAATGAGTTGATAGCAGACTTCAACAAAGGACTCTTCTTCCCTAAACCAATTGCAGGTGCATTAAAGTATTTGATTTACTATTTTGTTGACCCGATAAGTAAACCCACCAAATAAATTCTAGACTAATACAAACATAACTTAAAACAAGAAAACTCAAATATATTTATTCTCTCTGCTACCGCTCCAGATTTACATCAACTTATTCTAAGTAAAACTGAATATTAGGATTTCATCTTAAACCATATAAATATTTTGTGTACACTCTAATTTTTTTTAAAAAAATTAGTTATCTACACTGTAGAATTCCAGAGGAGAAGATTGCCACATGCACATAATTTACTTTGGTTAAAAAAAGACTCCAAAAAACCCACAACATAAGATATAAACAAATATATCTCCGCATAAATATCAGATGCAGTTCAAGATCTTAAAGGTTACAATCTTGTGGAGCAGCGCATGATGCACAGACTATGTGGGGAAGACCGTAAATATTCACCTTGTATGGACAAAGGTGTGTGCACTAAGAAATATCTAAAACAATTTGTCGAGCACACCAAAACATATGATTTTGGATATATTATATATCGAAGGCGTAAAACTGGAGCAACTGTTCTAAAGGGAACTACGAAGTTAGATAATCAGTTTGTTGTGCTTCACAATATGGAAATTCTTAAGAAGTACAAAGCACACATCCATGTTAAGTTGTGAAACAAATCTAGCGCAATCAAATATCTCTTCAAGTACATAACAAAGGGAGTTGACAGAGCTACATTCATAATCGAGAAAGGAAGTAGCACAAATCCTCAAGGACAAGCAGAGGGATCGGAGAAGAAGAGAGACGAGATAAATGAGTATTTGGATTGCCGGTACTTATCAGCATGTGAGGCTATGTGGCGAATATTTGTGTTTAGTATTCACCACCACTATCCAATAGTCACAAAACTATGTTTACACCTACCAAACGAGCAAACCACAATCTTTGAAGAGGAAGAAGATCTAGAAGATGTAGAGATGCGTTACGGGCATGGCAGAACAATGTTGACGGAATGGTTCGAGATTAATAAAACATTAAAAGAAGAAGGCCAGTTGTACAACGTGGAGATGAAAATACGTTTGTATAGGACGGCCGTAACAAATTGTGGTCGAAAAGGAAAAAGCGGAAAAACATTGGAAGAGTCGTGAACATACACCCAACAGTAGGTTAACTTTTCTATCTTAGAATTTTGGTGAACAAAGTCAAGGGAGCCACAAGTTTCGAACATCTGATGACTGTAGGAGGTGTGAAGCAACTGACTTTCAGGGATATGTGTTAGGCTAGAGGATTTCTAGATGAAGATAAAGAATGGCATGATGTTATGGAGGATTCCGCTAGACGGGCAACACCACATCAGCTTCGAGATTTGTTTGTGACGCTCTTGATTTTCTGTCAAGTCTCGCAGCCACTAAAAACTATGGAAGCATTGTTGGAAATATATGGCAAATACATGTCGTTGCCAAGAAAGACCATCCTAGAGGAGATGAAAAACTCTTCGCTAAAGCAAGAGTTTAAATTTAACATTCCTGAGGAAGAAGAGAGGTACCGAGAATTATTCTCTCAGCTAAATGATCAACAAAGGAAAATTTACAAGGCCGTGCTCAGTTCAGTGAAGAATGAAGAAGGCAAGTTATTCTTTCTTTATGGAGCTGGAGGGACAGGCAAAACATTTTTGTACAAGACAATAATTTCAGCTCTGAGATCGAAATAAAAATTGGTCATGCCAGTTGCATCATCAGTGATTGCGGCTCTACTGCTACCAGGTGGAATAACAGTACACTCAAGGTTTAAAATACCTATTAATGTGCATGAGGATTCAGTTTGTGATATAAAGGCCGGAACAATGCTAGCAACCCTGATTAGTAAATTGGATCTTATCATCTGGGACGAAATACCGATGGTACATAGGCACACATTTGAAGCATTAGACCGAATAATGAGAGATCTCTTATCTGCCTCAGATAAAACATCTCTTTTGAAAACCTTTCGGCGGTAGAACAGTTTTCTAGGAGGTGATTTCAGACAAATCTTACCAGTGATACCTCAAGGAGTCAGACAAGAGACGGTTTGTGTTGCTATTAATCGTTCACATCTATGAGATTATTGTCACAAATATTTGCTAACTCAGAATATGATAGTCAAACAAGAGGAGAGAAAGTTCTCGGAATGGATTCTTCAGGTGTGAGATGAGGTAGCACCAACAGAAAAACAAGAACTCATAAAAGTCAAGAAAAAGAAAGCATCATCATTGATAAAACTCTAATGCTACCAGAGACTAAAAACCTGTTAGAAGAACTATCTCAATCGGCTTATCCAAACTTTAATGGCTCATTTGGAGACGTGGAGTATCTCAAAGGTAAAGCAATTTTGACTCCAAGAAACGAGACAGTTGATGAGATTAACTCTTACATCCTCTCTAAAGTGTCTGGAGAAGCAAATGAATACTTAAGAAAAGGAATGCAGCTATTACTGGTTTCGAAGAAGAGGAATGCGCATCTCCAATGGAAAAGGTAAAGATTAAAAATGTGAAGCTTTAATCATATTACATGTATAAATAATTCAATTACAAAGTGAAATTTAGCCCAGAACATATACAACCCAAAATCTCATATTCACCAAAGTGCTTCTTAGATTTCCGACGACGGTTATTGGTGACAAATAGTTGCATAAACACAATAAAAGCTAATGAAATACGGTAATGGAGATTAAAACTTAAATTCAAATTTTATTAACCAGGAAAAACGCTTACACACACTTCTTTCAAACACGAAGCGATGAAACCAAAACCCTAATCACAACCCTATAAATATATAATCTCAAACACTTCTCAAGGCACCACATTCCATTTCAAAAAAGGAAAAACCACAACTACACCAAATAACCGAGATGGAAGACATAACAAACAATAACTCCTTCTCCCACAGTCCACGCAACAAATGCAAACAGAGAGGACAGCTACAAAACACAAAAAGAAGTACCCCATAAATTTATCGGAGATCACATAGATCAACAGCACACATCACTAATGAAGTTACTCCTTCACTTGCCCGGACAAAAAGAGGAGGTAATCCATAAACACAATTTCAATTTCCTTCAATGTCTACAAACCGGTATTTAACTATTTTTTTAAGAAAATATAAGGGTGACAACAAAACGATGCTTACAGAGTGGATGGAGAAAAACAACACTTGCAAGGAAGCACATAAGTTGACATACGGGGAATTTCCAAAGCATTATGTTTGGCATAGCTCTGAAAAAAACCTGGAAAAGAAGAAACACCAAAGAGTCAATTGGGAGAGTGAATTATATCCACCCTTTTGCAGGAGAATTGAACTATCTAAGGATTTTACTACATGATGTCAAGGGTCCTACATGTGCAAAGGATGAATTGACCGTTGATGGAGTAACTTATGAAAAGTTCAGAGATGCATGTTATGCTAGGGGTTTATTGGAGGAAGAAAACGAAGAACACGATGCTCAACAACAGTTTTCGGAATCGGCTATGCAATAACGGACAAGACATAACTATAAACTAGCAAACAACAGCAACAAACAAGCAAGTTTCTATTAGGTTTACAGACATGCCAAGACACAAATAAAGTTCACACAAAGTTGATACAGAAAAGTTTTTCCTTTTTATAATTTACATTTCAATAAAATGTTTTCCGCATTGAAAAAGAACTATCAATCTGTTATACAACTAAATTCAAATATTTTAAATTCATCAACAAACCAATAAAGTTTGAATGACAGGAAACACCAAAACAATTTACACAAATTGTTAGTGTCCAACAATAATGTTAATGCAAAATGATACATCTTCAATGTCTAGGTAGTCAATTTAAAAACAAAACCTCTAGAAAGGTTATAAGACAAATCTATGAAACAAGAGACATATGAACACATTAAAGTAAATAGAGAGACAAAAAATTTAAAAGGAAAATTTCATAACTATGTTAAGAGAACTGACAAAAATCAGGGTTGATAGATTTAGTTGATAGAAGGACACATATAATGAGTTCTACTTCAACCTCCTAATCAGACAAATACAGGAAACAATGCATACAATAACAAATTACTAAAGACGAGTTATGGTTGTAAAACAATCCTTAAAACCCACAAAAATTAAATTCAACCTTAAATATATTGAAGCCGACTGCGAATCGTGGACTCCATAATTTTACTTACAAAATAAAACCTAAGTAAGATTCTACTTCCATCTCACAAATTATAATCCAAAAATATGAATCTTCCTCTCGATTCCATTATCAAGCCGCCGAATAGGGTCGGGATAGTCGGAGAAGACTATATTTAAAACGCATCATTTCATAAAAAAAAATTCTTTTTGAAATTTTTCAAAAATTATGGGCTACAATAAAATTGAAATATAAGTTCGCTAAAAATATGGGCTAGGCCCATACTATAAATAAACGTAAAGGAAAAAGTATTAAAACGGAAAAAATAACGGAAAAACCGGACATAAAAGTTTATAGTCTTCAAAGTTATATCTAATGAAATCAATTTCGGACACTAAAGATGAAAAAAAAACTATTAAAGTGAAAAAAAAAACGATGTCGTTTAGGTTTACGGATTTTAACAGTCTTCTTTTTTAAAGCGTTGGTTCTTCGAGCCTTTCCTCTTTAACACAGAAAGCAAAAAGGAGGAAAAAATCCAGTCTCTCGTTCGACGGGTGACAATCGACATCGGCGAGATACTAATAATCCAGAGGTCAATCTATGAAAAACCAATCTCAAAATTCACAATTGAAAATTTCCTTTCTTTTATAAAATCTTGAACAATCCGCTGATTTACGCTTATTTGATTTCTGTGAGATTTCACTCAAAATGCGTTTTACTCGGATGAACCCACATGATTTTAAACATCATGTGAAATGATCTAAATTCAAACTCAAAATCCTATCGGCTTTACTTAGATTCACAAATCCTGAATGCAATTCTTGTAATGCGTGTAATCCCTGTAAGCAATTCAAAAATTCAAAACTTCAAAGATATTCTCATTATTATATCCTTAAATTTGATGTAGAATTAAGAGATTTTTTAAGAAAATTAAACAAAATTAATTTTAATCAAGTTTTTTCAAACATTAACCGCTATAAAACAACCGTTGAATATAGAAATGTTTTCGAAAACAATTAGAAAACAATGTTCATTCTTTTACAAATAATCTCTACTATCTATAGCGGTCATGCTTACAATTCCATCCCTACGTAACCTCTTAACAATAATCCAGGTGAAATCAAGAGAACAACTCCTACAATGTCTAGAGCTCATGCGGTTCTAGAAGAGTCAGAAGGCAAGTCTCTGATGAAACGCAAAATAATAGGATCCATGGTCTTGACTCCTTTGTCATAGTGTTGTTAACGTTTGAATTTTAAGAATCCTTGGAAAAAAGGGAAACAAAAGAAACAAAGAAAGACATTGGTTATTACCGTTCTCGGAGAGGTGTGATCCGGAAGAAGCCTCAGGAGGGTATCGACAAGACATGGTATTCATAGTCGGGAAAGAGAGACTGGCATAACTTCCACAGTTGAGATTGATGTGAGTCACTTATACACCTCCTAGAAGAGTAGGTGGGTCCACTACATAGCATAGTCTTGTAACCGTACTAACAAAAATCAATCCAAATCTTTAAGTAGACATGCGACATATACATTTTTGTTTTACTGTAGGAAGTGAAAACCTGAGATTTAGAGTTAAATGTAAAACAAAATTTTTATTAATGGTTCTTTTTACCCTATAAAATCTAGAAATTATATCATAGTTAATGTATGATACAAAATTGCAATAACGAATAAAATGTGAACGAGTTAGTTTGCTTTCTATTCATGGTTACGTTTAAGTCATAAACATAGAAATATATAAAATTCTAACGTGTTAAACCTAAAAAATTTAACACTTCCATATACCGGATATGATGCATAATCATTGATTCATTTCATATATAGCTGATTTTTTGTAATTCTAATATTTTTTTTTTGTTTACACTTCATTTCATATAGATGATTTCAGAAACACCACAAAGGTAGATAAGATAAAAAAAAAAAATCCAAATACGGGTCTTCTACTCCGGCAACTCATCATCATCTGTTCCATGTTCATCTTCGAGAAGTAATAATTTTCGTTTAGCATTTGAAGTCTTAACATTGTTTCATGCCTCAAAATAATACTTTTATCCACATAGGGTTTAATCAGTTTCACTATGTAGAAAGAGAGTTTCGTAATGATATGCACTTTTTCAAAAGAGACGGTGAAAACATATTTCTTTTCAATAAGTTTGTTAAAAGCTTTGTTAATAGCATTAATTTGTATCTTGTTAAGAAGGAAAATTCAAAACGTTTGGAATTAAAGTAGTGAATAAATTGTTATCGTATCTCATATTCATAGAATAATTTCATTGAGAAATTATAATAAGTAGAGACTAAATCTTTTTATATGCTTTCAGAAGATCATCAGCAGAATACAATATTATATGTAATAAATTGAAATTATTAAGGTCTTATTGGAGCACATGATTTTCAAGTATAAATAAATTGAATATTTAAATAAGAAATTGTAATAAAGAAAGAACCTTCAACCTTGCATTATTATTTGGATTGAAACTTCTTTCGCTTGAAAAATCTGTGAAAGAATGGCTGGTTGAATATAATTTATAACTACTGAGATGAGGTGATAACATTAAGGTTGGTAATAGGTATATAAGAAAAATATTAAAAACTAAAAATTACAATATTATTGTAAGCCAAAGTAACATTACCTTTCATTGGTGTTTATTTAATTAGGAGATGAAAAAGGTCCTCATTCCTGCGACGAAATAGTGGAGGCTGGTATTATATAGGAAAACATTTTTAGGGTTGATATTGATTGTAAATAAATAATTATTGTCATATGATTAATTAAGATAATTTATGAAATAAAATATTGTCGCAATTAAATTATAGACAATATGGAGAGATATTCGGTGAGTACTCTGTTAAAAAATACGGCCGCTAACCATCTCGGCGGCTCCAAAATTGCTAATCGGAGCTCCACCGTGGCGAGTTGCTCCAAATCGCCGGCCAAAGTCGTTGATCGATTCTCAACTGTCTAATCTAGCCTAATAACACTAATCAGCGCCTCTAGAAGACTAAAATCGGCCTAGACAAGTCGAACTTTAGATAAAAACAAGTAAAAAATCATGCTAAATCGATAAAATTGAGTGGAAAAAAAAAAGTAGGCGATTAGATTTTCTGTATCGGTTGTACAGTAGAAAGAAGACAAGGGTGTTTTTGTCATTCAATAATTAATTAAAGAAAATACAAAAAAAAATACAAAAAAAATACAAAACCAGCGATAAACGTGACCTAGCGTCTAGCTGAAAAATCGCTAGACCCTAGTCGATATAATCTTATAACAGATATCTATTCCTAAATTCTAGTATTATTATCTCTGAAATTATATAAAAATTAAAATTTTCAATAAAAATTAACGAAGTAAGAAAAGTGACGACCCATATTTAAAGCATCGGCCCATATCTCAAACGTCGATAGAAAACGTTAATAACAGCCGGATTAATAATGGATTAAAATAGCCGATCGAGATTAAAACAATTAAAAGTGAATTGTCCAGATTTTAAAAAAATCAGATATGTGTATGTTCGGAAACAATCGGATCAGATCCGATCTCTCTGATTTTGAATGAATTATCGCCGTTGATTTTTGACTAAATATCTTTCATCAATTACAATATTTTATTCATAATAACATTGATAGTTGAAGTAATTTTAGTTATTAAGATAAGGGTATTTTACATTTTTTATTTTATTTTAGAGTATTAATATATGGTATTGTGTCAAGGGGTTTGTGAGAACGAAAAATTGCAAGAATAATGAGGAGAGGATGACCAAAATGAAGAATTCAAGTAATATTGATGTGTTCTTTTCAACAAAAAATATCTGTAAAATGATATAGCTAGTGTTTACTTTACTTTTTTATGCTAAACGATATTATTTTCTAGTCGGAATAAACAATATTATTCAATGTTTATGATATATTTGTTAGGGGCTCTGTTGTTAGTTTGGCCAAAAGGCTTAAAAAGTAATTAAGCCGGTCTTGCAAGGAAGAAATGAAGATAATGTTGGAGATTTTTTTTCGTGACAGAAAAAAGTTGGAGATTTTAGTAAGTTTTGTCCCAAGCATATGATATCTTTCAGTGCAGTTTTGAGTGTATTGCGAGAAAATAATCGGTCGTTGACGTTATTCGTGGTTAGTACAATTCAACACTGGATTCAAATATATTATACATTTGGACAAACCCGCTGAAAAATTGCTAATGCTAGCATAATCAATCAACATCAACTCATCCTAAAGCTTCAACATATTACAGACTATTTGGTCCAGTTAGAATTTAAAATCTAAGAATTGAAATATGGGGAACCTTTTCAAAAAGATCCAAATGACAAATCTTATTCAAAATCAAATGTTCTTTATTTCAAACACACAACGAAATCGTTTTCTGAATCTTGTTTCAGGTTTTTTCATTCTTTTTTGTTTAATAAATAAAAACAGCAATTCCTCTATATAGAAAAACAAAGATTGACAAAAACTCCATACTCTCTAATGGTTAGATTCAGACATCGGCAAGTGCAATAAGCTGATCAACAACACTCGGATCTGCGAGAGTGCTGATATCTCCAAGCTCTTCTAATTGCCTTGAAGCAATCTTTCTCAGGATTCTCCTCATTATCTTCCCGCTTCTTGTCTTTGGCAATCCAGGTGCCCAATGTATTCTGTCTGGTGCTGCAAATGCCCCTATCTGCAAATATACCATTTCACTCCGCAATTATACTTTAATCTTAAACTGCCTTTACAACTTTTTATATATATATATATATATATATTATACCTGATTTCGGACCATTAGTACAAGGCTTTTCCTAAGCTCTTCGCTGTACGGAACACCCTCCACAAGAGTGGCAAACGCATAGATTCCTTGACCTTTTACCTGATACAAGTACGAAGACACTTTTACCCTTATTAGAACCAAAACTGTTTATGGACTCATATCCCAAACCATGTATCCATTATCACTCAGACATACCTCATGTTCTACGCCTACAACAGCTGCTTCTGCGCATTGGGGATGTGAGGCCAGAGCTGACTCCACTTCAGCAGTTCCTATTCGATGCCCACTATGCGTTTCAAAAACATATCCAAATATTACTTTTGATTTACAAATTAACTCGGTAGGGAGAGTTTAGGATATTTTGTAACATCAGTTTCCAATTTTGTGTTCACCTGACGTTAATGACATCATCAACCCTCCCTGTAAGCCAGTAGTAACCATCCTTGTCTCTGGAACACATAACCAAACTTAGAATAAATCCATGTACCATCACTCCCATCTTATCAAATACATAAACATGCCACTCTCTATTGCGGTAGTCAAAAGATGGCATACTAACTACAATCCGTGAAAAGAGATTAGATTGTTTACCTGCTGCAACCATCACCACTAAAATAATATCCGGCAAAAGGTTTGAAATATGTGGTTTCATATCTTTCATGATCCCCATACAGAGTTCTAAACGCCCCGGGCCATGAACTTTTCACACAAAGATAACCGCTACACTCGCCTTCGATTTCATTGCCTTTTTCATCTACTATGACAGGCTGCAGTAGAGAGCACGAGATGGAATATGAAGTCCTCCAAAGAAAGAAGCAACATAATATATATATATAAACTTGCACTATAAATCACAGACCTGAACACCAAAGAAAGGGAAAGTAGCTGAACCAGGCTTCTGCGGCCAAGCACCAGGCAATGGGGTTATCTGCCATGTGATTTGATGGACATGAGAGAGAGCATGCGAGAGAGAGAGAGAGAGAGAGAGAGAGAGCGAGAGAGAGAGAGAGACAAAGAGAAAGAGATGAAAGTCACCATGAAGCCACCGGTTTCAGTTTGCCACCACGTATCTGAAATAGGACACCTTGAATCACCGACTACATTGAAGAACCACCTACATCAAAGAATCGGTAAACCATGACCCTCCCTTTCAACTCATCACATGAATGAAAGACTAAAGATATTCGAGTTTCAAACCTCCAGGCACTCGGATTGATGGGCTCGCCCACACTTCCAAGGACCCGTAGCGATTTGCGAGAATGACTTGTTACATACTATAACAATCAAAATGAGTTGAGAACGGGAAAATTAGTAAATGATTTAGATACCTAAGAGTATTATTCCCCACATAAGGCTTTAACTACTCTATAAGAAATCAGAGGACAGATCGATACAGCCTGTACTTCTTGTAGATGCTGATTACTTTCTCACCACAACCAAAAGATTGAATATATCTTACCTTATCGTCATCGCGCATGAGGGACCTCACTAACGTCGGGGCAGTGTAAAATATGGAAACCATGTATTTGTCAACGATTTCCCAACAGCGTCCAGAATCAGGGTAGTTTGGAGCCTGTTTCAAAACCAGATGATAATATCACAACCAAAAATTCAATCGAAATGAAAGAGATGAAAGCAAAACTCATTTCCACACATTCATAAGCTTAAATACTGATAGCTCGGTAAGCAAATTGAGACATTAACTGATAAGAAATCACAAATCACTTTAACATCTTCAATTATCCAAATGAATTACCCCTTCAAAGACAACAACAGAGGCCCCATTGAGCATCGGGCCGTAAGTAACATAGCTATGGCCAGTAATCCAACCACAATCTGCTGTACACCTTATGTTAGAGAAGCAAAGAGATTAGAACTCTATTCCGTAGCTTTTAATAAGGAATTTTAACAGTCGAGACAAGTGTCTTTGCATACCAGTATACATCTGTCGATTTGTAGTCAAATGCGTATTTAAATGTTGTAGCAGTGTAGACCATATATCCTCCAGTTGTGTGTAGGACACCCTTCAAAGAACCCATACTAAAGAGATAAAAATTAAAGAAACCAAGTTAAGAGTTCAGTCTAACCAAGGACCAAAATTACCTTTGGCTTCCCGGTACTTCCACTGGTGTAGAGCAAAAACAGGGGATCTTCTGCATCAACCCATTCCACCTCACACGACGTTGGAAATTTAGGAATGACATCCTAAGAGATCACCACCACCCCAAAGCAGACTGTAAGAACTGTTGGCGAAAAGAACTGATGCATTTTTCTGATTAATAAAAAGCTTTGCATTTACCTGCCACCACACATCTCTTCCCTTCTGCCATTTAGTGTTTTCCCTTGTTGTCGCTGATGAGTTTTCATAGGTCAAGCATATATCTGGTAGTAGAGAGAAAAAGAGACACAACAGCAAGAAAAATCATCAGTCATGAACGCATCAAACCAACAAGCAATGTCTGTTTCCAATCTTTTCGTTGCTGTGCTCAAACATTCTCAATTTCCGGGTTCCCTTAGAACACGAACTTATAATAAAGAGTAAAGAGAGGGAAAAAAAAATTTGAACAACTGTACTGCAAACCATGAAGAGAAAGAACAATCAATTGTAAAATGGTAAATGGGAGCATCCTTGTAGCCAAGATAAAGGATGTAGAGGAAAGAGACAATAAAAGAAGCCAAAGCCAGATGCTGGTAGATGGACTAACCTACAGAGACTCCATCCTCAGATGATTGGTCAAGTGCAGCATCAACAATAGCTTTGAGGTTTATGGTCTTAGGGCCTCTTTTAACAGCATTGCAAGTCAGTATAACTTTTGGCTTGCAATCAATTATTCTTTGGGCAAGAGAGTCAGCAGAAAATCCAGCAAAAACGACCTGGGGGAGAATTGAATTTATTTTGAAACTGGTTTTTTGTTGATGAATAATGTTTCAATGTAAAAAGATGAACAATTTTCTCAGATTACCGAATGAATAGCTCCGATCCGTGCACATGCAAGCATAGCGATGGGAAGTTCCATCAACATTGGTAAATAAATTACGACAGCGTCCCCCTTCTTCACTCCAACATCTTTCAAGTAATTAGCAAGCTGCAGCACAAGAACAAGGTGAATGTAGAGCCGGCAAATTAATGAGAAAGAAGAGTTCAAGAGGTGGTTGGATAGGACAAACAAAAGTGTTTATACCTGGCAAACTCGTTGCAGCAACTCAGAATAAGTTAAGGAAGCATCTACACCTGGTTCATTTCCTTCCCAGTAAATGGCAGTTTTATCACCGAGACCAGCTTCAACGTTTTTGTCCAAGCAGTTGAAGCAAATATTGGTGATTCCCCCCTTGAACCACTGGACGCACATGATTTCAGACATGTTATCACAGCGAATTTTACTCATAGGAGATGCAGAAACTAAATATAACATTTGGAAAGGAGAAAAAAAAACACCTCAATTCGAATAGGGCCCTTCCGAACATCAAGATTTTCAGAAAACACTTGGTCACCCCATTTCTGCTTCCAATAAAACTCAGATGCAATGTCAGACCAAAACCCAGCAGGGTCGTCGATTGACCTTTTATGAAGTTCCATGTACTGCAAACAATAACAAGAATATAAATTATTTACAGATCACTAAAGTAAGAAGAGAATATGCTGTGAGAGAGATACCTGTTGGGGGGAGGAAACAAGAGCCTGGTTTGAGAAATCCTTGCTGGGAAAGATGAGATCATTCTCCTCGGATGCAAGGGATTCTCCTAAAACGACGGCGTTTAGTTGAGTGATCTTACCGGCGCCTGATGGTAGCAGGGACATGGACTCGACATGCCTTAGGTGATTGGAAGACATCCTCCTATGGCGGAGAAGATTGTTTGATGGGGATGATCTGGGATACGTACTACACGGTTACAACTTAGAAATCATAGAAAACTTAAAACCAGATCACAAAAGGTTCATCTCATATTAATATTACTTTTGGTAAACACCGGTTAAACTATTAGGATATAAATAGAATTTCCTTTATGGATTAGCCAAATCAGAAAATCTCAAAACTGTAAGAAGTCAAATATAAAAGAAACATTTGTGAATTCCAGAACCAGAGTTGGTACAATGAAGGATGAGATACAACTTGCTCAGTGTGGTCTTTAAGTTTCAATTTCAAACAAAATTATAAAGACTAATCAAGAAAGATACAAACAAGTAGTTTAAAGAAGAAAGAAGGCTCGATGATAAATTCAGTTAGAGAAATAAGATAACAAAACAAAAATCCTGAAATCAATACATATCATTAAAGTCAGAGATTTAATATTCTGAACAGATTTCCAGTAATCGCCATGTTTAAATCTCAAAGGTTCAAAGGAGCAGTATTGAAGGCAATAAGTAGGCATTTCGTTAAATAACCATCAAGAGATCATATAATCTAGAAATATATATATAAATCATACTACATGATTTTTAAACCCTAAACCCCAAACCCTCATCCTAAACTGGGAATCATCGTTACATTTATGGCCATCATTGTCATCATCATATCAACATCACATCGTTGTTATGATCGATGTATCACGGGTTTTCAACCTTAGTGCTACCGCATGATTTGAATAAGTAATCTGATTCCATGTCTCTAAATTACGAATTCAAATTCGGAAAGAGGATATGAAAAGAACTCACCTTTGAGTAGCCGGAAAGATTCGAGATCCAAGTGATCCGCTAGTTTTCGAATCCTGGGGAAATATGTAATTAGACATTAATCAACTGGTTTAGATCCCAGAATAAAAACAAAACAATTAAGATCATCAAAATAAAATATTAAAATATAACACCACAGCAAAGATCAGATTTATTCCAATGATCCTAAGCTTGTATATATCAAGATGAAATGTGATGTCCGATTGGGAACATGATTTGATAAAAAAAAAAAAATGGAAGATGGCTTACGTCTCGGAATTGAAGACTGAATCGAGACGAAAACTTGAAATTGGTATGGCTGATTAAAGAGACATGTTCGAAAATTAGTCAACTCACCGTTGAGGAAAAGATAGAGCCTGAGCTGGAGACAACGGCGAGAAGCGGGGAAGACGAAGCTATTTTCATTTTTGCTTAATTAAGGGATTTTATTATCCTCTCTCTCTCCTGTTCTTCTTCTGTTTTATTTTAATAATAATTGTTCTAATTATTAATCTTCTGTGTATGTGTGCCCCATTCAATATATATATAATATAATAGTGTACACAGACACCTACCTACCTACCTGTGTTATGCACTTATGCTCTGCAGTGAAAACATCATGTACTTTCGATCGTTTTTATTTTGAAATTGCGTTTCGATCACAGTTTTTTTTAACAGTTACAAGCTTATTTAGAATATCATTTTTTTTTCACGGTTAACCCATGCATACGATCTTAGTGGGATTTAGCTTTGTTGGCTTTGGCCGCGTTTCAAGTTGAAGTTTTTCTACTAAGAACTTTATTAATGTGATGGTTATGTTTAGTGGGATAAAACGTTTGTAGGAATTGATTCAGAAAACATGGAACGAAGATGTATCACTTGAGATATATGACATGATAACAAACTGTAAATGAACAATCTCCAATTGGAAGAACAAAAATCATAAAATTAGCCAAGAGAAGATTGAGGAAAATCGCAGGAAACTGGAACAAGTTATGTCAAGGGACCATCTGAACAAAACACAAATCAAACTTATCATTGAGGATCTAAAGGTCGAATATCAAGCAGAAGAATATTGGAAACAGAGGAGCAAGCAGCTTTGGCTAGCTTTACGAGATCGAAACACGGGAAATTTTCACGCAACTACAAAAATTCGAAAAGCAATCAACATTATCTCAGTCTTTAAATAGGAAGAAGAGAAACCGTTACGAAGAGCATACAATCCTTAAAGCCATTTCAAATTGCTAAGAAAAAATCTTCACTTCAGTGGCAACAAACATAAAGGAAATCGATCAGAAATGAAACTCATGTTCCATGCGTTTCTGATTAAGTAAATGAAAAATTGACCTTTGAATCAACATCAATGAAGATTAAGAATGTTATTTTTTCAATCAAGACAAAACCCCGGGACTTATGGTTTCTCCACGAGTTTATTTCAATCAAATTAGGATATAATGGGAGAAGCAATGAGCAAAGAGATTCAGAGCTTCTTTAGCTCAGATGAGATGCCTCAGGGAATCAATGTGATGCACATTCAACTCATCCCTAAGATTACCAGTGCAAAGAAAGTGGCAGATTTCAGGCCTATTGCCTTATGCAATGTCTACATTTTTTCCTGAAAGAGTGATGCGTGAAGTTATTCACCCAAAATTAACTACAAGTGCACAGTGTACAGTTGTAGTATTTAGGTTATCAATCCCACAGAGAGCTATGGCTAGTTTGGATTCAGATGCAAATGTAACCGAACTAAGACAATTCTAATATGCTAATGACTTGTGATGTGTTGCAAACTTTAAAATAAACATTAGATCTAAGGGAAATCAATTGGGAAAACTCAGGATCACGGTTTATTGGTGACTTCTTGAACTCTAAACACTTTAAAATACTAGATCCTATTGGTGTACTAGAAAATAGCCTTTATTTAAATCCTTAAATCTCAAATCTCTTTGGATTGTCGCTGGAAGTAAATAAGCTTTAGTGTGAACAAGTTAGATCTGTTCACAAGATGTCTAAACAAACTCTCGTTTGATTTAGAACGCACCTTGCTCACTACAGACTCTTCCGGCATCTCTATCTCCGTCTCCGGTAGAAAGATCGACCTTGATGATCTAAAAGTGGTTAATTACGTCACCTCTAAATATGAAATACTGTTTGTAGTGAAGAATCACGTGGCTTATTCCACAAATCAAAACCGTTTAGAATGATCCTTTGTAAACCCTTTGAAAACCCTAGATCTAATGAATAAACTACTCAGACATGGTTTTATTAAAACAAATCAGCTTTTTATGAATGAAGTGCATATGAAACGTATTAGACAATAGAAGATCAGAGGTTCACGAAACTCAAATGAGAAAGAACCATTCTCTAACCTTCTTCAGAGTCTAGAACAATGATAAGAACAATATCTAAAAGCTAAAACAATGGAAACAAAAAGCAAAGAGAAACTTGTATTGTTCTGAGTTCTTTTGGGGTGCGTGTCTCTTCAAGTGCTTAAGAGGTGCTTATATAGGTCGTGAATGAGTCTTAGGGTTTAGGGTTCCGCGAAAGGCCCGATAAGAAAATCTTCTAAATTAAGTCGGCGTCACAGTCAGTCAACTGTAGCTCTTCCAGTCGGTCGACTCGGGGCTCGCAGTAACATTTCTTCATTTTGGCTCCAAATCTTCTAAGTCTTCTCAATTCACGTGGAAACTTCCATAAAACCTTCTTTTTAGCTCTTTTTGCTCCAAAGTGTCTTTTGCTAGTAGATCCTGCATAAATACTCAAAACATGCTACAAAGACTCCATAAAACCTACTATATCATGGTAGAAAACCGATAAAATCCATGATACATCAAACTCCCCCAGACTTAAACCTTTGCTTGCCCTCAAGCAAATAATCAAGGCTGCTAGGTAAAGTTCTAATGACTTTGGGAACTCATTTGGGAAATCACATAAGCGAAAATTTTATCAATGCCTGAACCAATCAAGTCAAGACCAACATGTACATTCCCTATCAACTCAACAATCTTTCATGCATTCCCCATGATTTACAAGTTAATCAATCTAAAGCATCATAGCTATTTCAAAACCATAGAAGTACTGCCCAAGGAACAAGATCCTTCCCTTTTCAATATCATAATAAGAAGTCATAAAATTACTTCACTCTCCCCCAGACTTATTCATTTCTTTATCTTTTGAAAATCTCACGGTTTAAGCGAATAGTGGTATTATAGGAAATTTTCCTAACCTCGCTGTCAACCAAGTTCTCAAAGGTTCAAATGCATAATGGTATCACAGGAAATTTTTTTTTCCTAACCGCATAGATCCCGAGCTTCTAGTGACGAATAATTGGCGTCCTAAGGAATTTCCCTCTGCCTCATCACTAGGTTTTAGTTAAAAATGGATTCTTTTCATTAAAATAAGGGAGAGTGGAATGCTATAGATATCAAGACATTCTCATTATGACTTTGAACGAGGACTGACCCATATAGTTATGAAAGTGCAATAGCTCAGACTTACATGGATTTCATGACTCAAGGATATGGGTATTTTCTGATTGATTGAATTGTGTCAAGGTTTTCCAATAGTCATAGACTCTAACTGTGTTCCTGCATCAATGTTCTCAAGTGTGAAACAGAATGTGATTAGTGTCCCAGGGTAATCATTGTTCCCTCAACGGTTTGACTCGATAAAAACAACTAAAAACAAGGCGAAAAACCATGAGATAAACAACAAGAATTTCATTAGCATGGATAAACTCCTCCAGAGTTAAATTACACCGTCCCGGTGTAACAAAAGAGAAGATATCTGAAATGAAATTGTAAAAGGATCGAACTCGATACCATGGAATTGAAGTCGGTCGACCCTAATGAGAGGTTGGTCGACTCGGGTAGCGTATAGTCCAGTTTTGCTGAATCTCCTCGCCTGAAAAACAAATCAAAAACACCTAAAAATAAAAATAAAACGTACCTAGTGGGTTGCCTCCCACTCAGCGCTTGTTTATAGTCAGTAGCTTGACTAAAGTTGGCGACTATGGCCAAGGTGGAGTGGAAGCAGTGCTTCTAGCATCCACTTTGATGATAGGTAGGGGTTGGTCGTGCTCATGAGATGGTTGCAAGGGCAACTGGAAATACTTTCGTACTGCGACCTCCAGGTGTGTGAAGAATGGTCGTCCAAGGATGAACTTCTCTTCGGTTAAATCGATCGAGCGGAGTACAACAAAATCTGTGACGACCGGCAGTTTGTTAACGCGCACTGTGATATTTCGGATTAATCCCTTTGCTACACAGAGGGTTCCGTCTTCTGTCCTCAGCATGAAATCACATTTTTCATGTTCTCCCCAAGTTGTTGCAAGGGTGGCAGATACCATATTGACTTCGTTCCCGTGAATAACAGGTGAGTTGGGGTACTTCTTGATGTTTATAGTGCAGTTCATCCGGATAACATCGTCTTCATTACTTCCAAGGTTCAACTTCTTGGCTTCCACTTCATCATGTGTGTGAAATAGCTTGTTGACTTGCTGCGAATTGAATTCCTTCTCCAGAGAGCAATGGTCGGCCGACTGTGAGTACGGTCGGTCGACTCGTGTATCCGTTTGATGTTCGCCAACGGCAATCGGATGTTGTGTTGTCTTAGTTGTAACCAGTGACTAGGCTGTCTTCATCATGATGAGATCATTTGCATTTTGGAATGCAAGATTGCTCACTCTGCCCAAAAGGGTTATTAATCTGGTCATCTGACTCTGCGTAGATGTCACAAGCTCCTCCACCACTCTCTCTAGTGCCTTGAATCTTTCTTCCTTCACGAATTGGAAGTAATGTGGTGGTAGGAGAATCTGGTTCAGTGGTGGTGGCCGGTTGTAACTGTATGCTGTAGAGGTGTCCTGAGTGGTTGACTGCGGATGATGGTTAATGATTCTCCCTTCCGGCTCTATTCTGAATGCATGATTGGCTGTTGCTGTACTTGCTTCGTTTTGAAATTGTGCTGAGGCACTTGGAACAGCTTTTTGCAGTGGTCCTATCTCCTTGAATTGGATTGAATTGCTCGTCATGAATTGGTTTTTCCCTTTTTGGATGAGCTTTTTTGATTCCTCAACAACCTTCTTTGTTCCTTTGATCTTGTTTACGTACTGCGGGTTGTTTTCCAGTGACTTCACATCCTGCATCTTAGGACTGGTGATGCTCATACCCGGGGGGTCCTTTGCTTTTACCTTCTGCTCGATTATGCAAATCGTCATTCTCTTAAGTGCTCCCTTCTTGTCAAGAGATGGTCTCCCTTTGAGTGGCTCCACAATCCTTAATAGTCTCGGATTGGGTGTTCTTCCTTGTGGTTGGATTCTGAAGTTGGAATGGAGGATCGGTGTGAAACAACTTCGAAAAAGATTAAATGTTCCTTTGCTCGAGGTGTTGAGTCGATCGTCTCTCAGTGAGAGACGGTCGTCTCCGTGGCGGTCGGTGGTCTTCATGGCCAGGTTGGTCGACTGCAATGCTTCGGTTTGCTCATTTGTCTTGATTGCTTGATTGTAGGTTCTCCTTGGTGGTCTGATTACTTGAAGCATCTTTAGTTCTCCCCTAGATCTTGATTCAGCTCCTCTTTCAATATCTACTTTAAAATGAGGATGGCTTCGCGGCTTCCCATATTGATTTCCTCCTCCAAGATTTTCGTTCACCATTCTCCTTCTTCTTTCTTCAGCGATCTCTTGTTGATTGCTCATACTCATCCATCTGTAATTCCCATCTTGTTGTACCCTCTTAAGTGGTTTCATCGTGTTACCTTACATGGGTCCTCGGGTTGGCTGCTCATGAGCCTTCCTTTCGCCTTGATAATGGGCATCTTCTTCTCTTCCATGATTTGAAAGCTCAATCATTAGTAACCTCCTCTTGATCTCTTGGATTTTCCTGTCGTGCCTTGATGCTTTGATTTGACTGATACCCCTGTTATTCGCGCTTTCACTCCTTACATAATCTTGTATCAGCTGGGTTCCCTTCTTGAAATTCAGAGCGTCGAAATTTCCGTTGCTCATTGTGTCCAGGATGACTTGATTCTCCCATAGCAAACCTTTATAGAAGATTGAAACTAACTCCTTTGGGTTGAAACCATGATTTGGGCAATCGTGCAGGTGGTCCTCCTGTCTTCTCCATGCTTCATTGAAAGTCTCGTCTTCGGAGTGCTCAAATGATGCAATGTTCATTCGTGGTTCAACCAAGAACTTATCAATAAACATTTCCCTCAGATTTTTCCACGTCCTGATGTTCTTGGATTCAAGTCTCTCATACCAAAGTAGAGCTCCTCCACACAAAGAGTACTTGAAAAGGTGTAAACAGAACTTGTTATAGGTACCTTCGTTCTTGGCAGTTCGTGCCAATGTGTCTTCTACTTCCTTCAAGTGTCTCAGAGGGCTGCTTCTTCCATTCTCATAAGGCTCAATCTCCAATAGACTTCGTATCACCTTGGTATTGATGTTGAGCTCACTTTCTTTTAGTGCGGCCTTGATGTGGTTTGGATCATACCCTCGTCTAGGGTAGAAATTTTGTTCAGAACTTCCATCATTGGTAGCATAGGCATCGTCTTCTAGTCCAGACATCTCCTGTTAACCTTCTCTTTCCATTTTGAAAGTAATCGAATTAGGCTTCTGCTTCCAGGTCGGTCGACTTCGTGGAAGCCGGTCGACTCGGGTCTGGTCGACTGGGCTTGTGTGGATGGAACGAATTGTTTCTCCAGAATTTGAGTTGATCATGCGCCCTTCAGTGCTTTTTGAGTCGAGGATCTGTTTAAATTCGGTTGTTGTTTCTTCTTTCCTCTTCTCTTCTTTTGAAAAATCGTTCGTCAAGTTGTTCGATGTTGACATGCTCATCACTCCTTGTGCTACCTTGGATTTGTCCTCCATTGTTTTGTTTTCAGAACTTTTAGCAGTGTTGATACGGCTTTCGTTGGCTGTCTCAGTAGCTTCCTCCTCTCTCTTCTGCTTTTCTTCCTTCTCCTCTTGAGGTGAATCACGAGTCGGTCGACTGAGTGATACAGTCGGTCGACTCGGGTGTTCGTCCTCTTCAATTGATCGGCTTTGCGTGTCTCTTTCCTGATTCATCATGAGTTGTTACCTGTATAAAATCAGAATATAGGTTTCCAGACGTCTCGGTCGAAAAATATCTTGATGCAATGTTATGCAAAATCTTAATGCAAATTTCCTAATGAAAACCAAACTAAACACTGAAGCTCCCCGGCGACGGCGCCAGAAAAACTTGATGCGTGAAGTTATTCACCCAAAATTAACTGCAAGTGCATAGTGTACAGTTGTAGTATTTAAGTTATTGATCCCACAGAGAGCTATGGCTAGTTTGGATTCAGATGCAAATGTAACCGAACTATGACAATTCTAATATGCTAATGACTTGTGATGTGTTGCAAACTTTAAAAGAAACATTAGATCTAAAGGAAATCAGTTGAGAAAACTCGGGATCACGGTTATTGGTGACTTCTTGAACTCTAAACACTTTAAAATACTAGATCCTATTGGTGTACTAGAAAATAGCCTTTATTTAAATCCCTAAATCTCAAATCTCTTTGGATTGTCGCTGGAAGTAAATAAGCTTTAGTGCGAACAAGTTAGATCTGTTCACAAGGTGTCTAAACAAACTCTCGTTTGATTTAGAACGCACCTTGCTCACTACAGACTCTTCCGGCATCTCTATCTCCGTCTCCGGTAGAAAGATCGACCTTGATGATCTAAAAGTGGTTAATTACGTCACCTCTAAATATGAAATATTGTTTGTAGTGAAGAATCACGTGGCTTATTCCACAAATCAAAACCGTTTAGAATGATCCTTTGTAAACCCTTTGAAAACCCTAGATCTAATGAATAAACTACTCAGACATGGTTTTATTAAAACAAATCATCTTTTTATGAATGAAGTGCATATGAAACATATTAGACAATAGAAAATCAGAGGTTCACGAAACTCAAATGAGAAATAACACTTCTCTAACCTTATTCAGAGTCTAGAACAATGATAAGAACAATATCTAAAAGCTAAAACAATGGAAACAAAAAGCAAAGAGAAACTTGTATTGCTCTGAGTTCTTTTGGGGTGCGTGCTTCTTCAAGTTCTTAAGAGGTGCTTATATTGGTCGTGAATGAGTCTTAGGGTCTAGGGTTCCGCGAAAGGCCTGATAAGAAAATCTTCTAAATTAAGTCGGCGTCACAGTCGGTCGACTGTAGCTCTTCCAGTCGGTCGACTCGGGACTCGCAGTAACATTTCTTCATTTTGGCTCCAAATCTTCTAAGTCTTCTCAATTCACGTGGAAACTTCCATAAAACCTTCTTTTTAGCTCTTTTTGCTCCAAAGTGTCTTTTGCTAGTAGATCCTGCATAAATACTCAAAACATGCTACAAAGACTCCATAAAACCTACTATATCATGGTAGAAAACCGGTAAAATCCATGATACATCAAAGAGCGATCACATATAATGTAATGATTACACACAAAACTCTACACTATCTAAAGAGATCACCGACGAAGAAGTATTGCTCCATGTCAACACATATGAGCAAGACATATGACCGAATTGAATGGGATTTTGTGGAATTAAACCCCAGGACCTGATGGTTTCTCCACAAGTTTTTTTCAATCAAATTGAGATATAGTGGGAGAAGCAATGAGCAAGGAGACTCATAGCTTCTTCAGCTCAGGTGAGATGCCTCAAGGAATCAATGTGACGCACATTCAACTCATCCCTAAGATTACCAGTGTAAAGAAAGTGGCATATCTCAGGCCTATTACCTTATGCAATGTCTACTACAAGGTGATTTCAAAGATCCTCACACGAAGGCTCTAACCGATACTCAATCTATAATCTCAGAAAAAAAATCCACATTCGTACCTGAAAGATGGTTTCTCCACGAGTTTTTTTCAATCAAATTGAGATATAGTGGGAGAAGCAATGAGCAAGGAGACTCATAGCTTCTTCATCTCAGGTGAGATGCCTCAAGGAATCAATGTGACGCACATTCGACTCATCCCTAAGATTACCAGTGCAAAGAAAGTGGCATATTTCAGGCCTATTACCTTATGCAATGTCTACTACAAGGTGATTTCAAAGATCCTCACACGAAGGCTCTAACCGGTACTCAATCTATAACCTGAGAAAAAAATCCACATTCGTACCTGAAAGAGCGATCACATATAATGTACTAATTACACACAAAAATCTAGATTATCTAAAGAGATCAACGATAAGAAGTACTGCTCCATGCCGATATATATGAGTAAGACATATAATCGAATTGAATGATATTTTTAGGAATTGGTTCTCAACATGTTAGACTTCCACAGTCGTAGGAAAAAATGGATAGTGCAATGCGTTTAAAATGTCACATACTCCTTTCTCATCAACGATGAATAAAAAGGGTAAGTCATTCCAAGTAGAGTCATAATATAGGGCGATACACTATTGCTGTTCATCTTTATACTATTCGGAGAAGTGCTTTCGCGACTGTGTAGCAAGGCTCAGCGAGGCAAAAGCTTCTCAAAATTGTGACTTGCGAAGAAGAGTCCAATAATTAATCATCTCTTCTTTGCTAATGACAAAATGTTATTCGGAAATATTGATGGGGGGGGGGGGTTGTGTAACACGCTCAAAGAGATATTGCTATAATATGAACAAGCATTAGGTCAAAAAATTAACCCATCGAAATCACCTGAACTCCACATAATATCAAAAACAGGGTAAAACAGTTTTTAGGATTTGCAAAAGAATGAGGCAACGAGAAATATTTGGGATTATCCGAGATATTCGAAAGAAAGAAGAAAGACTTCTTCAGCCTAATCGTGAACATGATCAAGGAAAAGGCATCACATTGACCTTCTAAATTGCCTTAAGCGTGTGGAAGCTAGTGTTTCTCAAATTTGTCCTATCAACAATACCAAACTACACCATGTCATGTCTTAAATTGCCAACGAACCTCAACAAACGGATCCAGTAGGTCCTGATGAGAATCTTGTGGGACACTAAAACATATAAGAATGGAAATGTATTGGGTAGCTTGAAGCAAATTAAGAAAATTAATACGAGAGGGAGGACTTGATATCAGAGAAATTGAAGCTTCTCATGAGTAGAGTGGTTCTAGAAAAATATTGTTGTAAATTGGATTTCTTAACAGTTCAGCCGAAGAACTCGATCTCTCATGGCTGGAGATGTTGTCTACTAGCATGAATAAAGATCTTAAACTGAGAAGATTTATTGGTAATAGAGCAACATCTTAAATGATGTGATCCTTGATGGTGTTTAAGAACCCATCCGAAATAGGTTGGTGAGAACTTAGTAAGAGGAATTGCGGTTCTTTTTCTTACTAAATTCTATGCGGAGTGATGGTGGAATGTAGATCTAACCCACACAAGTTGTGAAAGACTTGTGATATATAACAAATCATAGTCTCATAGATTCCACCAAGAGACATAGATCCAAAAATAATCAAGAAGACATTCTTGAAAATAAAGAAAAACTCTCTAGACTTTTTAATTTGATTGAAACTTATCTTCTATTAACAAAGAATATGTGAACTTTATAACTCTTACAAACTAAAGGCATAGACCTACAAAGGAAATAAAATAATTAACAAATTAATTACAAGAAATCATAAAGCTAATCACATAACTAAATAAGGAAGTGTGGAAGTGGATGTGGGTGAAAGGAGAATCATGTGATTGATTTGTTGTTAAAGAAATCTTGGCCAATCATAATAACTTATAAATTTGATTGGTTGACTTTTTTTCTTTTATTTTTTTCAATCTTTGATCCACTAAAAATCTCTATGATATGATCTTTCAATAAAGATCTCGGTGAATTGATATTACATCATTATCTCCTTCAAGAGGTTTTTTCCTCAAAACTTATTTATTTTTATTTTTCTTGTCTTTTTTTTGCACAAAACCAATTAAAACTTTTTGTGTTTTTTTTTCTTTTTTTTTGTAAAGAATAAAAATGGATAAAATCGAAATCGGAGAAAACTCTTTTGTTTTTTTTTAAGAATAGAAACGGAATTTTTGAATTTTTTTTTAATAGTTTTTTTAAGTGAAAAAAAAATAAAACGATTTTTTTTATGAATTTTTTTAATAAAACGACCAAAACGAAAAAGATTGAAATAAAAAACAAAAATAAAGATAGAGACAACCTGATTCGTAATTGTAGGAATTTTGGCTCTGATACCAAAATATCCTTGATGGTGTTTAAGAACCCATCCGAACTAAGTTGGTGCGAACTTAGTAAGAGAAACTATGGTTATTTGTCTTACTAAA
The DNA here is from genome assembly GCA_900116095.1 of Euclidium syriacum. Taxonomy (NCBI): domain Eukaryota; kingdom Viridiplantae; phylum Streptophyta; class Magnoliopsida; order Brassicales; family Brassicaceae; genus Euclidium; species Euclidium syriacum. Next base: position 3,205,279 of record FPAK01000017.1, read on the forward strand.
TTCTATGCGGAGTGATCATGTGATTGATTAGTTGTTAAGGAAATCTTGGTCAATCATAATAACTTATAAACTTGATTTTTTTTTCTTTTCTTTTCTTCAATCTTTGATCCACTAAAAGTCTCCATGATATGATTCCTTCAATAAAGGTCTTGATGGATTGATATTTCATCATTAAATGTGGTCTATTCCATGGCAATCAATAAAATAGCCGATGAGTGTGTTGGGACCAGCTCTGTAGAACCTTAGAAACATAGTCATGGTGAATCTCTTCGAAGAGTGGTTTGGCAAATGGAATAAGGAAAATATGCATGATACTGTCCATGAGGCGGATGAGCATATTCTCTATATAAAATCAGTTAGTCAGCAACACCATATAAGTGGATTTTGAATGAAGGGGTAAATGGAGAATATGCTACGAAGTGAGGCTATTACCAAGCCTTAACAGCAAATTAGAGCAGAGAAATTAAAGAAGATAGAGAAACTAAAGAAGATAGAGATCATGGAGAAGAAGAAGAACATAGAGAAGAAAGCTTCAAATGGATCCATAAAGGATGGCATGTGAAGGTATCTCCAAAAGTTGAAGTTTTTTACCCTATAAAGTTGCGAGAGACATCTTCTGGGTCAAAGAGAATTTGCCTGCGCGGAAATTAGAAGCAAGGAGAAAATTTTGCTATTGTGATGAACATGAACATCCACGCACCTCCTCTTTTTGTGTCAAGTTGCAAGAAAGGTGTGGAATATTACACCAACACAGGGAATTCTTTATTGAGAATATCAGGAACACAAAAGACGTAATAAAAAAATATCATCCACCAACCGATTTGAAGTCCACTCAAATAACTCCATAAGTTTTATGGTCCATTTGGTCCACAAAGAACTACAAATCTTCCAAAACATAAGCTTTACAGAAGAAAAGACGATTCATAAAGTGAGTTTGGATGCTAAATCTAGGCAAGAAGCACAAGAACACGAGGAGAACACAAAGCAACGCCAGCAATGACGAAATATAGCATATATATATATATATCACGAGCATATTGTGGCTCCTGATGAGATTATTTGTCACTCGGATGCCGCCGTCAAGATTAAGGAGAAAACATCAAGACTTGGGTGGGTTTTGAGAGTAGTGATGGAAGAACTATTGCAACAGAAGTGTAAGAATCTTTCATGTTACTTTGCCCCTAATGGCAGAAGCGTCAGCATTCCTGGGAGCAGTTCAAATGTTAAGAGACATAGACAGAGAAAGTTTCAATTCAAAATGATACGCGCACACCACCGGCGGGAGATCTATGCTATCATCCATAATATCACAAGTTTAATTCAACTTTTTTAGTCAATAGCCTTTCAAATTGTTCCGAGATAACAAAATGTTGTAGCGGATTCTCTAGCGAAAACCACACTTATATCAACAACTAGATAAGGGAAAACGGAAAACTCATGATAGATGAATCAACAAAAAACAATCAAAATTTGGTAGTATTAGGGTATTTCAATGATAGTGTATGTTTGGACATATATATGGTTCATTCCATATATCAATTCCAAGTAAATAAGATAATCAAATATAGCGAATAGAAAATCAACTTTAGTTTTAAAAATTTAAATTGTAAACGAAAACCAAAAAACTCCAAAAAACCCTAAAAACTTCGAAATCCTAAAATCAACTTCTATTTTAAATAAAAAGATTTAACCGAAAAACTAAAAAGGTCCAAAAAATCTAAAAAACTTATAAATCCTAAAACCCCATAAATTAGTAAATGCGATGTCTCTTTGATGGAACATGGTCAGCATCACCATCATCACCATCGCTATTTTCAATTTTGTCTTCATCTCCATCATCATCTAAACTGTCATCACTACCATTAGAGAAATTGTCAAGACTTTCGGATTCACTATAATATGTTTTGTCTTTAGAAGCAATGTCACTCACAATATCCCATTCGGAATTGTCATCACTATCACCACAACCATTTGAACCACCATCATTGTCACTCCCAAGTTCACTTACGACATCAGATTCATCACCACTACCAGTAACCAAGTCACTATATCCATCGAGATAGGCGTCATCGTCTTGTAATCACTTTCATCACTGTATTCATCCAAAATAATCAGATTATATTTTGTTCCTCTACATTCAAAATCGTCTTGTAATCACTTTAATCACTGTAGTCATCCAAAATAATCGGATTCTCTTTTGTTTCTATACATTCAAAATTCAAAGAATCAGAGAAATCACAATACCCACAACACGATTATAATAGGACATACAAATTAACTTTGAAATTAAACACATTACCTAAATTAGCACTGACGGGAATGAGTCATCTCATATCTGGAAACTTAGAAGGAGAACACACATATTGACGTAAACCTATAAAATTACAAAATGTTAGCAAACAATTATTATAATGAATGACTTTGTAATCAAAGTGCATTTTTTTGGGCGTAGGTTTTTGTTCATCATATATCTACACACATTCAAAAACATGTATGATGGTAACTTTTCCTTTATATCACGCGAAATATTAAGATATCAAAAAATTTATATATAATAAAATCTAGTGTATTAATAAGTAAAAAAATATTAAAAATAAAAGAGTGATCCAATATCGTGGTATCGCAAACAAATGACATCAACTCCGCCATCATTAAATGAGCAGTTGCGTTCCACACTTCTATTGGAATACACATACTCCATGTCGATAACAACGTACAAAATAACATCCGAATGGACGATGATGAACACCATTTACTTGCTTTCTCAATGGCTTCAATATACTTTCGATCATCGTCGATGAGTTCCTACGCATAGCAAGCAGCCTTGAAGGTAGAGTGCACAACAGTCCGAACTGTTCTAATACTTTCAAAACTTGTAGGATAACAAACATGGTTGAGCGAAATTCTTAAATAATACAATCCACCTGAAGACGTGTGAACATAGTCCTTGAGCAAAACCTTTAGTTTTTGGTTCCCACTCATTCTTTTGAAAATCTCACACAAACTTAGACGGAAATTCTGCATATGTGAGATGGCTAGCAATGTCGGGGTAGTTGTTGTTAGCTTCCATCCATGCATTAAACTTAGAAAGTGTAACCTCTGTAGGTGTATCTCCATCACCAATTGTGAACTGCTAACTGAAAGATGGAAGGGAAGAGTCAAATCTTGAGTAGTACTTGCAGACATTCGATGCTCGAACCGGCTGGTGAACGAAAGCGGTGCATCACACGTGAAAAGATGCGATATCAAATGAGGATCCTAAATGTTTTAAAGAAAATCATGGCTTACCTTAATAAACAATAATTGCAAATAAAAAGTATTTTTTTATAAAATTAAATATGTACTAAGCACGAAGAACAAAACAATTTCATTCAAAAGTTTTTTTTTAGTATTTTAGTATATTTTATATTCTGAATAGAATTGGTTATCGTTTTACATTCAAATTGGCAATAACAAACGTACGTAAAACTAATTAATCTATACTTTATTCAAACGCTTATTTAGCCGTATCAAGCAAAAAAATTTGTAATCGTTATATCTGGAAACAATACCTGATACATAATCCTTTGTGATAGACGACAACCAAAACAAAGAGCCACTGGAAACTGCCTACGGCTGATCTTAGAAGCAAACATCCAAGGAACCAGAACTCGATCACCGGCATTATGAACAGTTAGAACTTAACCCTAAACTCTAAGCTCTATTAAAACTCTAGCTTCTTCTACTGAAGACAACTTGCAAAATCCCAAAAAGTAACTATTTTAACCATTCCCTAAACCTGCCAAACATAGTGTATTTAACTTTAGTCCACACTTCCTTACCATGTGTAAAAAATCCAAACCATAAAGATACCAATAAGTTGATTTAGTTTTCGATAATGTGAGACTTTTTTCTTTGCAGGTAATTATGGTTATAAGTAAGACGATTGTCTCAAAGCAAAAAAATAACTAAAAAAAAGAGTCACGAACAGAAGTTAAAACCGATAAGCACCAAATTCAATCCTACAAAGAAGATATTTTATAACAGACGCAAGAACCATAATGAATCATACCTGCTTGCATTACTTTAAGAAGCTAGAAAATACGTACATGTGTAAAAGTTATTTGGATTAGAAAAAATTAGATCTAAATGTCTCACTCGCTCTCTTTTTATATATAATGTAAGAGTATACATTATCTATAATTTTGAAAAAATATAATAATTTTTATCTTTCCGAGTTTCTTAGCCATTTCATGACCACTCAAGACCCAACTCCATCACCAATCACAATTTTACCACAAGTAGAATCTCTTTGTTTAATTATCACACCTATTGCATCACCACCAGTGCTTCCCATTCTAGTTACTTCACCACCATTCCAGTTACTAAACCAACTCGAGCTCCGGTGAAGCAACTCCACTACCAACTGCCTCTTCACCACCAACTAAGGGTCCCAAAACTTGCATATTATAACCAAATGATCTTATTAAACTTCGTTTAATCATATAACTCATAACAGTCGCACAGTGAACATCCTTTAATCTTAATATCTAAACATAAATCTCAACCTTATAAACCCAAAATGTTGCTTTAGACCTTACTAAATCACACAAACCGTATAGTCGTATATTCAACATCATCCAATGGTAAAATTTAAAATCTAACATTAACCTTGTAGACCTAAAGAGTGGTACAATTCCTATCTAAACTTTATTTGGTTTAATTTTCTTCAGTTTTCCTTAGTGTAGTTTTAACAAAACCCTAATGTGAACTAAATCCTTTGTGAAGAGGTTCTAGAAAATATGATTTTCACCCCGGATAAAATTTTCTTATTCTATTTTCCTCTGAACTTCGAAATATCATAATGAAAATTCTCAACAATATCATAGATCAACTTGAATTCGAAGGAGATGATAAAACCCTTATTCATAACATATCGAGGAAACAATCCATGCTTAACCGCATCACCGAACTCCAACACGAAATCATAATGGAAAATCTATGTAACTTCAGTGAATATCCCTTAAAACCTTGCTCCTCCAGAAAGTCTCAATCATCTCGATCACATCTCCCGAAAAGATTTTATCTTTTATTTATGATCGAAGCAATTATAATGAATTTATATGAAGTTTTTATGTATCTAAAGGATTTATATCTCTTTTTCTCCTCCTCTACCTCTTGCATTTCATCAATGAAGAGCTTGAAAAAAAAACCGCTTTCTAAGAATAAAAAAAAAATTTGTTTATGTAGAACCCGATAAGCACTGTGAATCTTATATTTTTACTTTCAGTATTGAATACATATAGTCTTGTACTCAATTTATGTTTTTATATATCTTTAACATTCAACATGCAGTTATACTTTTACATTATGTTTAGGATAACATTCCAATAAAGATATATGTTATTATTATTTTTTTAATAAAGATATATGTTTGGAATGAGTATATCTTCATTTTGGGTTTTTTCCCATCCAAAGAAGAAAATATATATAAATTCTTAAGTAGGATTATGATCTTCTTCTTCACATTATTATTTATCTTATTTCTCTTGTCCCCACCATCATGTTATCTCTCTTATTCACTATATCTTCTTCTCATTAGTCCTATTTTTCTTCATCTTATTTTCCCTCCTATTCCTAGACCGAGAAGAAGATGAATCCCGTGGAGGAAACGGCGAGATCATGCTCGAGAGGAAACCGCGAAATAAAATAATTCACATTCTAAAACTTGTGTAAAATAGTTCGTGAGCAAAGTGATCACATGAAACTCAAAGCCTACGAAGAAAAAGATATTTAACCAAAGTAAACTAAAAGGACAACGAAACAATATATTTGTGATGGGAAAAATCATAATCTTCATTTTTATGATTGATAAGTAAGAAAAAATGATAAATGTATTTATTCAAAAAATATTAACAAAAAAATTTGTATTTATCGCAAAATAATAATCGAAAAAATAATAAACGAAAATTAAAAAATAATATTTATCGCAAAAATAATAATCGAAAAAAAAAAAAATTAAAATAATGGGCGAATGATTTGATTGGTTAAAACTACGAATGATATGATTGGATTAGAGCACCTTGAATCGTTCCTATGTATTTTCACTTCCCATTTATTATATACGATGATGTAACAAACATTTATCCCGATTAATGGAATTATGCTAAAAAGATTATTAAAACTTAATTATATTATTGAGACATATTTACATCCGGGTTTAAATTATGCTCCCCAACCCCATTTTTTTTGTGGACGTTGTCCTTTGTTTTGAATCTCATGTGAAGGGGATAGTAGTTTGGTAGACATAGATGCTGTCTCCAATAGATGTTGTCTCCACTTTTGTAGGCTAGTTGGTTTAAGAATCTCCACTTTCGTAGGCTAGTAGGTTTAAGAACCAAAAATCTAGCTGGGTGGTAAAAAAAAAGGATTTTCAATAAAATTATTATTATTTATGGTATTTATTAATTTATAGAGAGATAACTTGTTTGGTAGAAAAAAGAAAGCTCTTTACTCTTTAGTCAGAAGAATAATGAGTTGAAACCAAAGAGAAGCCGTCATTTGGTTTGTTATGGCTCTACACCATCATCACCTACTAAAGTAATCTATTTGGTACAAAGTTATAACATGACAACGCAATTCATATAAATGTAATAGTAACTTTTGTTTTGCTTTTGCTTTCTCTTTTTCAGTCCTTTTTACCTTTGTTGTCTTCATCACCTTTCAGAAATTTCATGAACCAATAAGCAGAAGATTTTGGGTGACGGGTTAAACCGTTCTTGTAGTCTACATATACCAAACCAAATCTCTTGGTGAACCCTTGCGCCCACTCAAAGTTGTCCAGCAACGACCACGCAAAGTATCCCTTTATGTCCACTCCGTCTCTGTTTGAATTTCCCCATTAATAAAACACTCTCAGTGTTACCTTATTGTAAAATGCGAATTTACTTTATATATATATATATATATATATATATATATATATATATATCTGTTTCCTAAGTTCTTGTAGCTCGTAAACATATGAAAGAAGAGAAAATTGTTAGCTTACTTGATAGCCTGAGCGACATTGGCAATGTAACTCTTGAAATAAGCAACTCTACGCTTATCGTCAAGCATCTCATGGACACAGGCAGATCCGTCATCTTCATCATCCATACCTGACGTGTTAAACCAAGAGATCTAATCCTCAGGATATAATATAATAGAAGTTCAATATAAGGAACAAAAGAAGTATCCGCTTAATTCGAGAAACAACAGAGCTATTATGCTCTTCTTAACAGACTGCATTGTGGTTGTGCCATATTAAACTGAACCATAGATTTATAAGGATAGGTAAATACCATTCTCAGTAATATATATTGGAGGGTGGTTGTATTTTTCGCTGATGTAATTCAAAGTCTTCCGGATTCCCCAAGGCACAATATAAAGCCAATCCGAAGCAGCCTGTAATTGGCACAAATTTATTAGTTGATAGAGAGTCATTAGATTGAGCGGAGACCAAGAAAAGAGTTATTACCCTGTCGCCTATCGGCTCTCCATTTTCCCATTCAACTGTGCACAGAAAAGAAGAGAGGATGATTACTAGGAAGTATGAAGATATAAGTTAAAAGAAATTTCAGTGTTTTTACCAATCCTCTCCATTTCTTGTGCTTTGTAAAAGTCACTCTCAGCATCTATGTTTGAGACATGAGCAATAAACCTTGAAGTGTAGTGGTTTAGGCCAAGAAAGTCCCATGAGTTCTGAAGCATAAACTCTTTTTCTTCCGGAGTAAATCTAGGAAGATTTTCTCCAAGTTTCTGGCGCATACTTTCAGGATAGTCTCCATAAAACAAAGGATCTAAGAACCTGTAAAGGAATTTTTCCATTTGTTATTTCAAGGGATGATATATATTTTATGATTACGAAAGCACTCAATGCGTATCTTACTAACCATCCAAGTTGAAAGTCAATTCGCCTAGCAGCAGCAACCTTGTCCTCCGTTTTCTCTGAGTTTGCCTCTGCCCACTCACAATCAACTGACAAACCGATTTGTCCGCCTTGTCTTTCCTAGATTAATATATGTAAACCAAAAGCACACTGGTAAATAAATAATCAATTGAGATGCTTAGATTTCGAAAGTGACCACAATAAAAGAAATGCTTTGCTTATCCAAGACACTAGAGTCGAAAATGATCGGAAAGAGAGGTTACCTTGTACTTGCTTCTATATATGGAAACAGCAGTTGCATGGGCCAAAACTTGATGATGTGATACCAAATATGGTTCGATCAAGGGCTTTTCATTTCTTCCAGGAGCAAATATCCCAATACAGTGTCCATTCACCGAGGTCTGAAGAGGTTCATTTAGTGTGATCCAGTGCTTTACTCTATCGCCAAAATTGGCAAAACAAGCATCTGCATAGAGGCCAAAATAATCGCTGCACGTGAAGAAAACATTTAATGTCAAAACAGTCAACTCTACAAAACTGGTTTTTGCATTTTTAGCTACAGGAAGGCTTCATATAAGAATTGTGGAAGAATGCGAGATATTAGTCTTCTGAAGCATAACCGAAGAAGTGATCATCATACACAAGAATCATCAAAAATACTTGTATTTCTGCTTTCGAAGATCTTACACAGAAATCAAAATAGCATAATACGATTTACTACTTACACAATTTTCTTATTTGTCCAACCGCCGATTGATTCCTGGAGATGTGAGGGGAGATCCCAATGGTACAGAGTTGCAAACGGCTGAATACCTGCAATAGTATTCTTCTGGTGAAACAATCATCCACAGAAAGAGGAAAATGCTCATCTCAGTTAGAGAAATACCCTTTTCAAGAAGTGTGTTGATAATATTATTGTAGAAAGCAACGCCTTCTTCATTGACTTCAGTTCCCAAGCCATCTAGACCAAAATTTAAAATGAAGACAAATAAGCCCTTCAACCAGCATTCAAGTACAAACACAGCTTCATAGTTATTTTTATCGCCCCAACTAAAGGAACTCAAGTTTTCATGTTTGTAAAAGAAAGCCCATGACTTTGAAAAATCTAGTATCATTTTCCTCCGACCTTGGATGCCAATTGATCCATCATTTTAGAGATGAAGACAAATCAAATGCTCTTGTCAAGATTAGAGATCGAAGGATGAAGGTTCCAAAACTCAACCCCCCACAATGGGATACTACCCAACGTTTGTCACAGACGAGGAGCAACATAGCGGTATATAAGAATATCCATACTTCAATTTAAATGGATAAAAGTCAGAAATAAAGTAGCAAAATGAAAAGAAAATATAGTGAACATACCAGGGAAAATGCGAGACCATGATATGGAAAATCTGTAAGCACTGAATCCTAATGTCCTAATAAGTTCAATGTCTTCCTGAAAATATTGGAATAACAATGTTATATGTGAAGAAATAAGGAAACCACAGGAAGATTCCCATACAGATTACCCCTGATCCCTATACCAATACTTTAGGTTAAGCTTTCATATAGAGCCATCACATTATAAAAACAAGAAGCGATCTCTTATCTTAACCTTGTATCTGTGGTAATGATCCACAGCCACATCACCGTTACTTCCATCAAGAATTTTTCCTAATAAGAAAAAAAAAAAAAACAGTTTAGTCTGCCTAGCCATCATCGTTTAACATGAGATAAGCTGAGAAGTGACCACCGACCTTCAAGATGAGTGAACTTGTCCCATATACTTGGCCCTTTTTTACCTTCATTCCAGGCTCCTTCGATCTACAAACAATCAATACTCAGGTCAGTCAAACTACAAAATTGATGGTATCGTTAAGGCTTTGCTACAAAAACTTCAAACCACATTCAAAACAAAGCCATCTCTTCTTTTCAAATCCGATTCGTATAGTTTCTGAAGCGATACATCCATTTCACAACCTGACTTCTTACACGCGAAGACTTAACTTAACTACCGATTCCGATTTCAGTTCAGACTAAAACCCCTCTACTTGAATGATGCCATCGAAACAAAAGTTTCATTTGTAATCAACATTTCCAAAGTATCCGAGTAAATTAAGAAAATGGTCTTCCTAAGAAAACACCAAAAAGTAGAGAGAAGAAGATGAGATTCCAGATCGCGACCTGGTAAGCGGAAGTGGCAACGCCGAAGGTGAAAGTGGAGGGGAAATTAGAGCGGTGGATATCGGAAGAGACGGCGAGATCAGCCTCGTTTACCTTCTTCTGCGCCATTCGATTAGTATGGGATCTGGTACAACACACAACACTAGTGTGCGTAATAGACGCAAGATGCAAAATACTCATTTTGTTTGGGTCACCTAACGTAATGTTATTGATCCTTTACAAGCAATCAAGACACAAGAGTCAAAACAAAGGCCTTGACCTAAAAAGGCACTAAATAGAGGTCTTAACTCGTAGTTCAAAAAAAAGGAAAAAAAAGTCTTAACTCTCTCATTCTCAAATAACCTCGTAAGCCATAGCTAAAATCCATTGGAAGTAACCATTTGAAGTTACTATTGAAAGTGGTTTTCAGCTATCTATACAAAAGTGGGCGTAGAATCTAGAGTAAAGATTTTGAATGTTTTACTTGCAATGTAGAGCTCAACTTTGATTTTGAAGCGGAACTCGATTTACTTGCTCTAGTGTTATATGCGGATTTTAATATTAAGAATTTGTTCAACGCATTTTTGTTTCCTTGTTTGTTTGTACGTTGGTTTGTCCCTCATTCTGTCTTGTGTTTCAGGTACATGCTTGAACCATCTACTAATATTTTTACGAAGGAGGAAGAATATCAAATTGCTAACGAAGATCAGAAGCCAAATTCAATTGAATCATCTCAATAGTCGATCGACTCGTCCATACCCTCTGTCATCTCACCTCAACAGTCGACCGACGTGGAGCTGAAAATTGACAAAACAGAGGAGAAGAAGAAGAGACCAATTTCTAAAACTCAAGCGCCAAAGATTCTTCTCAATAATTATTGAGAAAGAGTGGATGTAGATGATAATCGTTTGGATGCTGAAGAAAACATCCTTCAGATTGAGGCATCAGAAGAAGAAGAAAGTAGAATGCTCATGGATGAACTCAAGCCGTCTCAGTTCTTCAAAAATAGATCAGCGATCATGTTGCCACCAATGCATGGGCGTAACTCTCAAATCGAGATTGGCACCATAGAGATGGTGAGAGATAAGATGTACTATGGGCTGAACCATGAAGATCCTTTTGACCACATTGAAGTATTCGTAGACTCGATTGGAAACATCAACTTTGATGGTGTTTCGCATGAGTGGCTGTGTTGCAAACTTTTTCATCACTCATTAGGAGACGCATCACTAAGATGGTTGAAGCTACTAGAGTCTGGTTCATTAAAACCGTGGAAGGAGGCAAGAAGCAAGTTCTTAAACCACTTCTTTAATGAGGCGAAGTCTGAAGAGATGAGGAGAAAGATAACCACGTTCAAGCAACTCAATTCCGAGACATTCCATGAAGCTTGAGAACGGTACAAATCTAAGCGATGTTCCTCATCACAGATTCAGAAAATCATAAATTGTCAACATGTGCTTTGAAGGTGTGAATAGGCACCAGCGCGCACTTGATGTAGCAAGTGGATGAAACTTTAAATGACAGAATCATGCCAATGCTCTCAAAGTCATTGAGAGGTATGCCAAGAGTAGCAGCGTTAATGAGGCCATTGTTGAGGCTAGATTCAACTTCTAATTATTTATAATTAAATAGGTTCAGTTTTGGAGAAAGTTTAAGTAAAAGACAAAAAGGAATCCTCGAAAAAAATAAGCATCAAACCTAAGAAGAAAATCCTCACTGGATTCTGTACAAACGCCAAGTTATGGTTCCGAAGTTACTTCTATGTTCGAATCAATGAAGCTTCGGTTTACAGATCTTACGCCAAAATCTTTCAGAATTGGAGAACTACAATCGGTAGAAACTAGGTCTCCTCTCTCCTCTTTGTTCCGATGCTAATCCTTCTCTATTTCTTTTTCAGTTAAACCAAGCTGTTTCCGAACTCTTCCACCGAACTTCTCCGAAGAGTTCGATCTTAAAGCGGAAGGAGAACTTCAGTGGAGTGAAATACTTCCTGCTTCATTTTTCAAAGCTCGCTCCTGGGCTGGTATACTTCCTCCGAACTTCCTAATTTTACCAAGCTTCTTCTTGCCTTATGACTGAATTTCTGTAGGACGAGAAGACTGGGAGGAAACTGATTCTTCTCTTAAAATGAAAAGATCAAAACCCGAAGGAGCTTCCGGAAGTGATCATAATATTCCGAGAAAGAAACAAAGATCCGAGGTTGCCGAGAAAAAGAATGCAGAAACTTCGAAAAAGCAGAATGCTGAGAACAGGAAGCTGATCTTGCCTGTAAGAGACCACCATGCTTTTAAGTTTGAATATGATGGTGAGGAACTACTTTTCCAAAATAGAGAGAAAAGTGCCGAGCTTCTACGAAAGGCAAGTGGTTATAATAATCGTCTGCCCGAAGACTGCTATGAATCATATACTCTGGAGGCTCTTTCTTGCTCGCTTTTCAAGGTAACAGCTAAGACAAATTCTTCTTTTCCTTAGAACTCCTACTAATATTTCCTTTGTCTATTCCAGTTGGTGGGTTTCGTCGGCCAGGCATTCTTTCGGTATGAGAAGAGGCTCGCATAATCTGACTCGAAGATTGACTCTCTTCAGGCCGAGAATGAAGACTTGGAGAAGAGGTCCCTCGACGCCGAGAAAGTTTTGTCCGAGGCGCTCAATGAAGTTGCGAATAAGGACAAACGCTTGAGTAAAATGAAGGCCCACGTTGATGAAGAAGATTCGAAGACTTCTGATATTTTTAAAGAAAACTCTCGGCTAATTACTGAACTAGCTGAAGTGAAGCGTCAGGTGGTTGATATCTCGGAGGAGCGGGATGTCAATAAGGCTATTCTGGACTCCAAGTGTGCCGAAAGCTACCAAGAGGGGAAACGCGCGGCTTCCATCATTTGTCGAAAGAAGTTGCACCAACTTCGCGCATCTCTCGAAGAATATTTCGAAGCTTATTATGAGGCTTTCAGCAAAGCTAACGAGTATGGACAAGCCGCAGCCGTTGCTATGAATCTTCGTCTTCTTCTTGACAAGGGACTTCCAATTCCAGAAGAGGATATTGTTACGGCCGAGAAGGAACGCGACCGTCTTGCCGAGCTTGCGAATTCCATTGTAATTCCAGAATTTCGAAATGAGGATTTTAATATTTAGATTAGTAATCCTTGTACTAAAACCTCAACTCGATTCTCTTATGTAAATGTTCTTAAAAATTCTTTTCTCGTATAAGTGAACTATTCTTTCAATCTCCACCCCAAATATGAAATCTCGGATGTTTAAATGAAAGTTTTGCTTCTCGTATTATTTGGATTTTTTTACTCGAAGTTTCTTAATTTGATATTTCAAAACCCGGAAATAGCGAAAGAGAACAAGGCGCGCTTTCCTTATTCCTTTGCTTTAAAGTTTTACAATAAGTCCTACTTTATCAGACTTATTGTCGAACTTCTGCATTCGGTAAAGAAGGTGTAAGAGGTTTATTTTTGATTTCGTACCCTTTAATCTCTCGGCCTTACTTTATCGGGCTCCGAGATTCTTTCAGGCAATTTTATTTTGTTAGCAACCCTTATAATTTAATTTAATTGGTTTTGAAGATAAAAAATTTTGATTTTATTGGTCCTTACTTAGGTAAACGCATCAACTCAATTTGTTTATTCCTTGCTATTAATTTATTAATAAGTAGTTGAATCTAAATCATGAATTGTCGGATGACTCATTACTCAGATAAAGAAAGTTTTTTTTTTCTTTTTTGTGGGTATTAAATACTTGTGTATTAAATACTCTATAGTATCAACTATTGTTTTTTCCTTTTATACCTTTTTTTAGTTGACGGGTTGAAGCAAAAAGGTAACTTTGAATATATATATATTTTTTCTTTGATATCTATATGTACACGCCCTTATGTATCTGTAAAAAAAAGGAAAATTTCTTATTTATATTTAATTCAATATTTAAATAAAATAATAGGAAACTGTAAATGAGAGTTTCTTTCTCACATACACCTTCGATAACATTACATTGTCATCTCGTATGCATCAATATGGAAATTTTTTATTGATATCTGAAGCCATGATTATGATTCGATTTTTTTATTCTTAATACAATTTGATTCTTATACAAATAGAATTTATGATCTTGTTATGTTCTGGAATCAAAAAAATATATTGAAATGCCCTTTAGGTATTAATTTTTGAATAAGACTTTTTTTTTATCTAGGCAGGAATACAATATATTTCTTATGAAATATATAGAAAAATAAGATTCAATAAGAGATTTCGACGGATTTCCTAATAAAAAAATATGAAATAAAAAAATCTACTGAGAGAACGTGATCAAGGCTTCGACTTTTTGTGAACCTCGGCGTAGTTGAGTTGTGAACTGCGAAACTAACCCAGAGTTCATGATGTTGTAGCTGAACCTTGTGAAAAAGGTTGCCTACGTACCCTCGGAGGAGATCAAGCCACACGTAGTTCCGAATTGTAGATATCCGTTGACTATCTCGGAAAATCCAAGATATCAACGGTTTTTTTTTTTTTTTTTTTTTTTTTTTGTCTTCGAGGAGAAGACTAATCTCTTCCCTTCCAACCTTTCTTGGTTTTTCTCTCTAGGTATTATTCTCTTTCTAAAAGTTCCGCCAGGATTTCAGCAGATGTCGGTTTCTTCTTGTTGACCGTAGTTAGCATGAGAGTTTGATTCAGAGGTTCTTGGTTCCTTCAGAGTTTATTTTCTGTTACGAAACATCTCTGAGCCATCTTTTGGTCATCTCGGACCGTGAAATATCCTTCTGGAGTTGGGAATTTCAGGCACTGATGATAAGTAGATGGAACAGCTTCCATATAGTATAACCATGAGGTTCGGACAATCGCGTTATAAATGGTTGCTCTCTCTACTACTTCGAACTTCACGATTTTTGTTACTCCTCCGGCCGACACTGGAAGTTTAATGGTTCCGATGGTTGAAACTGTTTCTCCTCCAAAGGCGGTTAGGTGTTTAACCCGAGCTTTAATCTTCTGATCTTTTACCTCCATCTTCTGCAATGTGTCTAAAGATATGACGTCTACCGAGCTGCCAGTGTCGACGAGTATCCTTTGAACGTCGCAATCACCTATCTGAAGTTCGATTACAAGTGGATCGTTGTGGGGAGCATCGATTCCTTTAAGATCTTCGGTGGTAAATGTCAACTCCTTTTGCAAAGTGGAACTTCGTGGAATCTGATCCACGGCCAATCTAAAGATGCTTCGCTGAATTGATCGAACATAATCTTCACAGTTCGCGAGCCCTATCATTATCATGTTAATTCTTTTCCTTTCGTTTGGGGGCGGTGAGGGTAGAACTTCTCCTTTTTCCGTATCTTCGCGGGGAAGCTGGTTTTCCTCGTCTCCTCGTGTCTTACGCTTCTCCTTTTCTCGGTCTTGTTAAAATCGGATGGCCATTAGGTGGTTCTTTAAAATTTGGCAATCTTCGGTTTTGTGGCCCGGTCTTTTGTGGTACTCGCACCAAGGAGCGGTTGGATCGTCAGGATCTCAGGTGTATGTGTATTTTGACTTATCTTTCTGAGATATATCCTTTGGTGAATCTGTTACGGAGAAGGTCGTTTCCGACCTTGATTTATCCTTTCGAGGGTTATCCCTTTCCACTCGTCGCCCTTCTCCTTTTTCCTCTGGTTTCACCTCTTTGTTCAGCTTTGTGGATCCGTGTACTTTGGCGAGTTTGGCGCGATTTTCTTCGATCCGTATATGAGTATTTGCTCGATGAAAAGCGTTGTTCATAGACTGGGGACGATGAGCTGATAGTTCATCCCAAAACCTTGATTGATACCAGATTGCTGCGCTAAGCGCTCCAATTGCTAAGTCGTCATCAATCCTTAGCCGCGAGTAAATCGCCTTAATTCTTTTAATGAAATCTTGGAGTGGCTCTTTTGGTCCTTGTTTTACCGCGTAGAGGTCCGATGCAGTGGCTTGTTGCTCTAGATGGAACATGTATTGTTTGAAGAAGGCTTCACAGAGTTCGGCAAAACAACTGATTGAATCGGGGGGTAGACTAGTGAACCAAGCTTGAGCGTCTCCTCTCAAGCTTTCTAAGAAAAGTTGACATCTTCCCTCGTCCTCTTCGTTTCTTTGAAACTCGGCTCGGCCGAATTTTACTAGGAAGGCTCTCATGTAGACTGCGGGATATGTTGTTTCGTCATAGGTTGGGAGTCTTAGCTTGTCGTTGAGTGGGACCTGCGTCCGCGTGATGTTCTGAGTGAACGGGTCCTCTCTGTCTCCGCCAATAATTGATCGACTTCTGGGGCGATGCTAGTTGCCTTGTGGACTAGCGATCACATCTCTTCCAATTCATTTTTTAAGATTGCAATTGATTGGTCGGTACTCGGGTTCTGAGTTATGTCATCTCCGCTTCTCTGACTTCGTCGGGTAATGGGCGTCCTGGGTTCTCTTGGACCGGTCTGATCGTCTTCGAATGTTACTCGCTGTGAAGTGGCTCGTGAAGGTCTAATCGAAGTTGTTCTAAGAGTTTGGTTATGACTTTGGGCTCTCAAAGCTTGGAGTTCTTCTGATACGATCACCAGTTGATCGATCAGACTTCGGTTTATCCGCTGTTGATGATCGATTTGCTCTGTCGTTCAACTTTCACGCTGCTGTTGTGTTCTTACCACTACTCCTTTGGGGGTTGTTATCTCTTCTATGTTGGGAACTCGATTTATTATCTGGTTTCCTCCGTTATTTGATGATAACATTCCTGCGGGTTGCCAAGCCGCCTGAAGAGTTTCGTCTGGTACTTCCTGAGAATTCTGGGTCTCAGATGTCGAGGTTCGAACTATCGGTTTAGTAGGAGTGACGAATCCTTGTTCTCCGAGGTGATTGGGTGTGGTATGAGGATAGCTTAGTTCACGGGCTATTGGATTGCGGTTCTGGTTGGTATTCTAGACCGCTCCTTCTTTGTCGCTTACTTCTGCTTCTTCGCCGTCTCGACGTTCATCGGCAGGTGGCTCTTCTGTGATCATCTTCCTGTTCTCCGAGATCTCTCTTTTACTTAAAGTTTTCCCCCTACCTGGCGCGCCAAATGTTGATATTGGGTTCAACTTCTAATTATTTATAATTAGAGGGGTTCGTTTTTAGGAAAGTACTTCGAAGAGAAATAAAGAAGAAACCTCGGAAAGAGGGTATTTTATTAATGAAAGTGATTATAAGACTTGTTAACTCGGGATGCCGAGCTAACTTTATCAAAGAGAAGTAAAACCTAGGAAATCTAGTTCTTCTCCTCCCGATTCTGAATGAATGTTCTTAGTGAAGGGGGGTATGTATTTATATATCCTTAATAGTCGGTCTTGCAAGCCCATGGGCTAACCTCGGAAAAATGGAATATATCCATTTTTCCAAGACTAGGGAATCTGTGATAAGATTCTATCTTATACTGTCCGAGCTTATACTTCGGCTTAGGACGATGTTCGTTTATACCCCCGGTTCGGACACTAAATCTGATCAATCTTCTCCGAGGTATCCCTCGGTTATCTGGGCCGAGGGTCGATATTCCTGTTGTCGGGACTTATAACCTAATAAGTTATCTGGGAAGAGCTCGACAGGGACCAAACTCCAATTATTTGCAAACTATTGATCAGGGGTAGAACCCCACCATCAACAAACGTGATCAAGCATCTGACGTTTTGATTTGTGTAAATCTTGGTATAGTAGAGATGTGTGAACTTCTTGACTATACAATCGAGATTTATTATGATGTTGTAGCTGAATCTCGTGATCGTGAAAGAATGCCTACGTACCCTCATAAGAGATCAAGCCACACGTAGTTCCGACGTTTGAATATTTGTTGACTAACTCGGATAATCCGAAACCTTCTTTTTTTTTTTTTTCGAGGAAAATCTAAGTTCTTCCCTTTCGACCCTTCTTGGTTGACCTTCCTAAGTACTCATCTCGTTTGAAAATTTCTGCCAAGATTTCGGTGGATGTAGGCGTTTTCTTGTTAGTAGAGATTAGTATGAGAGATTGATCTGAAGCTTTTTATTGATTCCGGGTTTCTCGTCGAAGTTTATTTTCTGTTACGAAACACCTTCGAGCCATCTTCTGATCACCTCTGACCGTAAAGTATCCTTTCGGAGTTGGGAATTTCAGGCATTGGTGATAAGTAGATGGAACAACTTCCATAGAGTATAACCACGGAGTACCGACGATTGCGTTGTAAATGGTGGCTCTCTCTACTATGTCGAACTTCACGATTTTTGTTATTCCTCCAGCCGAAACTGGGAGTTTGATTGTTCCGACAGTTGAAACAATGTCTCTTCCAAAAGGAGTTAAATGTTTTACCCGAGCTTTAATCTTCTGATCCTTGATCTCCATTTTTTGAAGTGTGTCGAGAGATATGACGTCTACCGAGCTTCCTGTCTCAACTAAGATCCTTTGGACGTCACAATCACCAATCTGAAGTTCAATTACAAGTGGATCGTTATGAGGGACATCGATCCCTTTTGATTATTCAGAAGTAAATATCAACTCCTTTTGTAGAGTAGCGCTTCGTGGAATCTGATCCGCGGATAACCTTTAGATGCTTCGTTGAATCGACCGAACAGAATCTTCACAATTCGTGAGTCCTTCCATTATCATGTTAATCCTTTTCATCTGGGTTGGCGGTGGTGAGGGCAGGATTTCTAATTTTCCCGTGTCTCCTCGAGGAAGTTGATTTTCCTCAATTTCCCGTATTTTTCGCTTCTCCTTTTCTCGGTCTTGCTCAAATCAGATAGCCATTAAATGGTTCTTCAGGTTTCGGCAGTTCTCGGTTTTATGACCCTGTCTTTTATGGTATTCGCACCACGGGAGGGTCGGAACGTCAGGTTCTCGAGTATAAGTGTACTTAGACTTGTCTTTCCGAGGTATGTCTTTCTGTGGGCCAGTCATAGAAAAAGATATTTCTGATTTTGACTTGTCTTTCCGAGGTTGATCTTTTTATACTCGCCGTCCTTCTCCCTTCTCTTTTGGTTTCATATCTTTATTCACTTTTGAAGACCCATGTGCTTTTGCAAGTTCGGCACGATTCTCTTCGATCCTTATATGGGTATTTGCCTGGTGAAACGCATCATTCTTGGACTGAGGACGATGGGCAAATAACTCATCCCAAAACCTTGACTGATACCACGTTGCCGCATTGAGTGCTCCGATTGCCAAGTCATCATCTATCCTCAAACGTGAATAAATTGCCTTGAATCTTTTAATAAAATCTCGAAGTGGTTCTCTCGGTCCTTGTTTTAATGGGTAGAGTTCTGATGCTGTAGCTTGTTGTTCTAAGTGCAACATGTATAGTTTAAAGAAAGCTTCCCGAAGTTCGGCAAAACAGCTAATCGAGTAAGGAGGTAAACTAGTAAACCAAGCTTGGGCATCTCCCCTTAAGCTCTCAAGGAAAAGTTGGCATCTTCCTTCATCTTCCTCTCCTCTTTGGAACTCGGCTCTTTCGACCCTCACTAAAAACGCTCTCATGTAAACCGCTGGATCCCCGGTTCCATCATAGGTCGGGAGTCTTAATTTTTCATTCAGCGGCACCCGTGCACGCGTGATGTTGTAAGTGAATTAACTCCTTTCTGTTTCTGCCAGTAGCTGATCGACCTATAGAGCAGTGCTTGTTTCCTTATGAACCAATGAACGCATTTCCTCTAATTCTATTTTTAAAATCGCAATTGATTGATCGGTACTTAGAGCCCATGCTTCATTATCTCCAATTCTCGAACCTCGGTGTACAGTCAAAGTTGGTGTCCTAGGTTCTCTTGCTCCGCTCCGATCATCTTCAAATGTTACCCGTTGAGAAGCGGTTCGCAAGGGCCGGACTGAGATTGATCCAGAAGATTGATTATGATTTTGAGCTCTCGAGGCTTGAAGTTCTTCTGACAAAATTGCGATTTGATCAATTAAGCTCCGGTTAACCCGTTGTTGATGGCTAAATTGTTTTGTCAACCAGACCTCGCGTTGTTGTTGCGTTCTTACTAATGCTCTCTCGTTTCCCATTTCCTGTTTCGTAACAACGACAAGAACACATACTTAAGGCAGCTGGATACTAAATAAGCTCACAGCAAAGAAGTTGTGAAGAGATAAGAAGGTGTTTTTCCAAGTGAAACTGATCCAAACTCTAAGACATATGACGAAGAGATCAATACAGAGGAGAATGAAGTGACTAGAAGAAGATCAAGTCCTAATGAGTTGCTGGAGTTGGAAAAAGAATAAGAAAGTTCGTTTTATGAAGAAAAGCCGACTGACCACTCAATAGAGTCTACCGACTCGCAGCCAGATTACTGACGGGATGCACAAGTCAATCGACGGGAGGAACCAGAAGCATAAACGTCGAATTTTTTCCAAAGCCTTATGAACGTGTCTACATAGACATACCGCCCTATCCAGGACCTTTTAAGGAGAGCAAAAATATGAAGCTGAAAATAAGTCGAACAATTTTATCGGCTACGAAATTTCAGAATTTACCATGTGTAAAAATCATTGTCGACAAAGTATTTGTTGATGAGGCTAGTTTTCATGAAGCATTGGAGCTTATTTTTATGAAGTGTACTTCGGCTATTAAGAGCAGAATGCTGGAGAAGTTACAAGATCCGAGAAGCTTTGTGTTGAGTTGCAGAATTGGTCATCGGAGAATTCATTATGAAGTATCAGCAAATCGATGAGGAGAAAGTGTTTGATCTTGGAGAAGAAGAAAATGCGATATCTCAACTTAAGTTGATTGCGATATCCAATGATCAAGTACATGCTGTAAAGCAAAAACTTCCACACATCATATTTCAATCACTTCCACCAATGCTAGGAATCCAATGTTTTTCCATTGGCACGAACGCATGAAAAAATGATGTCCCGCCCATTCATACAACCCACTCTGGTGTTATTCCTACATTCTTTGGTGTATCTCCAGCGAGAAATACATACAAACCACCATGGATGAGACGAATTTGCCTGAGAGAAGATGCTAAAGTGCATAAGTGCTGATAAAAAGTTGAAAAAGGCGATGAAAGAAGTTGCAGAGAAAGAGATATTTTTATCTAACAAGAAGTATTATCGTGAAGAGCCTGTAATGCTAGAAGAAATTGGAAAAAAATATGATAGAAAAACAAGTCGACCGAACCATGTCTAGTCGACTGACGCAGTGGACCGCCTGACTGATATTCAGCATCGGCGATCCAAAAAGTGTTCTCTTGCAACCAAAGCTTACAATGATTACAGGCAAGCCACCCAAATCAATCAAAAAAGAAGCTAGACCTAGTAGTTGTCACAAGAAGAAGGCATCGAACAAAACACTTTAGAAACATTCCAAAAGGAGAAGGGGTTTACCTCGTAAGCTTAATTCAAATTCATTTACTCTTGTTGATGATTCTGGAGGATTCTTAGTAACGCCGATTTATTGATAGAGCTAACCCTTGAGCTGAAGTCACAATCCCCATTGATGCCACCAACCTTCATGATCATGGATATACTTCGGTTGTGTATTCCAATGGATCGAGACCTCCTTGACACGTCTAGCCCATTAGTAGTCAAGCTAATGAACATAATTAAGCCCTTAATGGGAGGCAACCGATTTGTAAACCTATAAATAAGTTTATTTTTGTGACTTTTCTCTTAGTTTTGGGTCTTTCAGAACAAAAAAAAAAATCTGTACGGATGAACATTGCCCAAGTCGACGGACCCTTCTCACAGTCGACCGACCCTGAAGCCAAACACGCCTAAATTGGCCAGCAACTGCTCAAACTTCAAATATTCATATCTACACCAATTCTTAACGGAATTGGACAATTTTTGGGGAGATTTCATGTGGAATTCTGTGCTCTACCATTTCCACACTTTTTTTTTTTTTTTCCATATCTGATCTTATTTTGAAGTGTTTTTACACATCTTTGGTACTCATCCACCAAAGAGAGGAGATTGATTCAACTCAATAAACTTGATGATCTACACTACCACACTTACGAGACTTCTATGTTGTACAAGGATGAGACCTAATCCAAGCGTGACAAGAAGATTATCCTAGGAGACATTCAACATAATCGCTGGTGTTGTTGTCTAATTCTTCTCTCAAGCTATTTCCCATGAAGCTACAATCTAAACGGTCTGAACCTGTTACTCTCTTCAAAAAGTCAAACTATATGGAGATATTATTGGTCAACTAGAACGGCTAGGAATCCACTGCGAATAGGCAAGTAGTTAAGCACTACAACGCTGTTACCACAATTGTGGATAGAAATATTATTAGAAATATTATGCTCTCTACAATGGGAAATTTGCCTACGATCATTAGCCATCGTAGTCTAGTTATAGAATTTAAAGAACCAACCCACATGTACGTTTTATTTTCTTATCTTTTTAGGTGTTTTAGAATTTTTTTTTGGTATTTTTAGGCGAGTAGAATCAACAAAAGTCGAACTGGACGAACACAGAGTCGACGTCTGACTTTATCCTCTGAGGTATCACACTTTTCGTTTTACTTTCATTGTATGGTTTTGATATTACATATCTGTTTTATAACATCTTTTTTCTTTCTTTGTTACAACGGGACGGTGTAATTTAAGTCTAGGGGGGATGCAAATCTTACTGATGAAACTCTACTTTGTTGATGATTTTAAGTTTTTGCCGCTTTTTATTTTATTGATTATATTTAGGACACAAACTACATTACCTGGATTTCAATGACCATTATTGTAGGATTCAGTTTAAGTTTATGACTTATGATGTATCACAGACTTTACCGGTTTTTCTATCATGACTAATTATTCAGGTGTCATACTTCGTTAGCACACTTGTTGGAGAAGCGTACAAGTGGTAGAATCAAGAAGAGGCGAACCGAATCTACCACAAGGAGCCGGTCCTTTCTTGGTACGAAATGGCGTGGCTCATGAACAATGACTTAGTGAAGAATTCTCAAGACCAAAGCAGCCACAACATAAATCGGGAATCCCGAGCGTAATCAAAAGGAAGGACTCAAGCGACAATACAAAACAAAAAATTTGTGCAACCCCAAGCCTACCAAGCCATTGCTAAAAAGAAGGTGACCTCAAATAGCTCGTTGAAGCCACAACAACACCCACATGCAGGTCGAACGAAGAAGACTCAACAAAGTTTAACCTTGAACCCATTGCACGAACCACAAGGGACAAAAATGCAAAGTACGTATTTGAAATCTCTTGAGGTAATTTGTTATAGGTGTCAAGGCAAAGGCCACTTTGCTGCAACTTGTCTAACTAGGAAATTATTAAAGATGCCATCACTAGAATTAAAATCGGATGTTGATACTGGGTTCAACTTCTAATTATTTGTAATTAGAGGGGTTCGTTTTTGGTAATGAATTATATAGAAGACAAAAAGAGAAACCTCGGAAAAGAGAACTTTATTGATTATATCGGTTACAAGGGTGTTAACTCGGAATACCGAGTTAAATTTATCAAAGAGAAGTATTAAACCTAGGTTATCTAGTAATTCTTCTCCCCGATTCTGAATGAATTCAATTAGTAAAGGGGGGTGTGTATTTATATCCTTAGTAGTCGGTCAGGTAAGCCCATAGGCTAACCTCGAAAAATTGAAAATATTCCATTTTTCCAAGATCAGGGAATCTGTGATAAGATTTGATCTTATTCTGTCCGAGCTTTAGAGTTCGGCTTGGGATGAAGTTGTTTACACCCCCGCTTCGCACTAAAATCCAATCATTCTTCACCGAGGTATCCCTCGGTCATCTGAGCCGAGGGTTCTAATCCTGTTGAAGGGACTTATGACCTAATAAACTATCAGGGAAATGTTGGCAGAGACCGAACCTCAATTATCGCCAAACTATTGATAAGGGGTGGTATCCCCACCACCAACATTAAGCCCTCTACCCCCCCAGTTCGTCCGAGGATGTCTTCGGGTAGTATTGGCGAATTTTCAAATTAAATAGCTTGTCGATAAATGAAGCTCGGTGTTGGTCGATCCTTATCTTCAAAAGTCTTGAATCCTCGTCCTTTTAATCAATCTTGTCCTTCAATATGGCGGGAAAATGAGCAGACAGTGAAAAGCCTCATTTGTTTCACGCGCAAATTCTTCGATTATCACAAAACCTTTCAACTCCACATGACGTGTCGCTCATACACCTTCGAAGCCTCATATGCGATTTTTGGCGGGAAAAAGAAAAGAAAATATTCATTAATTGAACCTCTGTTACCCCCAATCTTGGTTTAACATATCTTAAAGAACGTCGGTTGAGCTTTCGTGACCATAAAACCACCTTCCTTTAAATATCTATTAAGAAGATTGCATCCTCAAGCTTCTCATTTCTAAAATTCCCCCGCGAAATCCTTCTAAGATTTCTAAATCCTCCTCCTTTTCCTCGCAATTCTCCTAAGATGTCGTCCGATAAACAAAACTCTCTCGGTTCCGACTCCGAAACCGATTCAACTTCGTCTTCTTCTGGATCTAGCGACTCTCAGTAGAAAACCTTCGAGGATTACCAATCAAACAATTCTATGATCAAGATAGAAGATGTTTCGTCCGCCGAAAAGAAAACCGAAATCCCAGATCCGTCGATCCCGGCCAATTCCCTATCTAAGAGCAACAGTTCGGAAACTATTTCTGACCAAGTAACACTGGGAGAGGAATTCTCGGAAGACTTCGGAGATTTTTCCTTTACAGAGAGTGATACCGAAACTCTCCGATCATTCGCCTCAAATCCAGAAGACCTTGAAATTCTGGTCCCGAAAATTGGTGAAAGACCTTGGAGTCCTCCAGAAGGATTTATGTGTCTTTACTTTCACTTTTTTACCGAAGCTCGACTTTGGTTCCCAATTCCCTTCCTCTTAGTAGAATTCTGCAGACATCTGAAGATTACTTTCACCCAACTAGGACCTGGCACCATCAGACACATGGTTGCTTTCCTGATTCAGGCTAGCAGAGCTGACATTATTGTTCCATGTTGGAAATTCTCCGAGCTTGCCAAACTTGTGGATAACCGAGATGGCAAAACCTGGTATACCATAGTGAAAAACATTGGTAAACTAGGTACGGGGTTCACTTCCAATGCCAAAGGCTGGCGTACTAACTTTTTCTTTGTTCGGAGTAATGAGGCCTCCATCTTTGACCCTAGCGCCGAAGTAATCAAGACATGGTCAGTCGATGCCTCAACAATTGTAAACCGACTCTTTTCAAAGAACTCCCTCCAATCTTCAAAGAGGAAATGGATCGGATTTACAATCTTACTCCATTGGTATTTCCGAAGATTCCTGCGGACTTCATCAAACTTACTCGTCAACGTTCAGGTATCTCAAACTCTTCTCTTTCTTTTAAAATCTTAGTTCGATACTATTAATATTCATCACTCGGTACTTCTTTTAGGCTATGAAATCTCTGAAGTCGATTGTCCATTAGAAAGATTACCCTCAGATTACTCCAATAAATCACTTATCCGAGCTCCTCCTAAGAAGTCAAGATTTCAGAAATTTTCAAAGGGTGAAATCGACTCTTCTGGCCTGAAAACTTCTTATATGGTTTCTTCGGAGAAGAAACTTGGAAAAAATTATCACTATATCTCCGAAAACCAAGTCTTCAAAGAAAAGATCCGCTCCTTCGGCTATTGGAACCCCTTTAACCAAAAGACATATATCTCAATTCGAAGCTGAAGACGCCCCGTTTAAGTACGAATTCAATTCATCACAACTTATTTCAAGTTATGAAGAGAAGAGAGTTGAGCTGTTCTAGAAGATGGCTGATTGTGAATCTCTAAGGCCGAAGGGTGATTTTGTCGTGGAAGAGCACATATCTGCTCTAGCCAGGAATTCTATTCGGGTTTGATGGTCTTTCTCTACTCTTTTTTATCTTTTAATTTTATCCGAACCTTCTACAAACTCTTTTTCTTTTCAGGAAGCTCGGAACACCTGCCTCATAGTCGGCGAATACGAAGGCTTGTTGAGGAACACCAACAAATATATCGACAGTCTCGAATAGAAGAACAAGAATTTGGAGGTTGATCGAACTTCACTTGCTCACCAAGTTGAGGCGATGAAGAAGGAAGCTCGGATTGCTGGTGCTTCTTTAGCTCAGAAGGTGCAATCTACCAAGAAGTCGATGGCTGAAAAAAATCCAATATAGGCTAAATTCTAGCCAGAAAAATGTCCAGGCTCGGGAAGACGGATTTGTAAACACCATGAACCTCGGTCAAGCCCGGGCAGTCTTCAACGTACTCAACGATTTTTTTTCTCAAGGTGTCAATATCACTGCTGATCTTTTGAAACAAGTGGACTATAATTTCCCTGAATTTGAGGCTAACGCCTTTTGCTTCGATATTTGATTTGTAATGTTGTTTTGTTTCTTCTTTTAGTAAGTATTTTTAAGACTATTTGAATGACAATCTTCAGGGTTTTCCAAGATTATACTTCGTACGTCTTTTTAGATAATCTATCTTTCCTTGAATTTTCATTTAAAATTCTAGAAAAGATTCTTCGAGTATTCTGTATGTTGGTCTTTTTCAAGAATTCCTTCAACATATTACCGGATATTCATGGGCAAAGTCGAAATTTTTTAGTGAGTTAAACCTCGACTATTTTGACCTCTAATCGTTAGATCCTACTTTATCAGATCCTTAGATTCTTTGGGTAAGAGTTTTTATGTTTATTATAAACATAAGCGGGAATAACCCGTCTTTGAATCCCTCGGCCCTACTTTATCAGGCTTCAAAATCTTCAGCTGCATTCGGTAAAAAATATGTTAAAGGGATAAGCCCTGTTTATCGAGTACTTGATCAGGGTATCGATTTCGTATGTGTCTTTTTTGTTTTGTGAACCGTGGCTAAGTATAGTTGAGTCGTAGAGACTTCATTGCTATAAAACCAATATTTAATGTTTGTAGCTGAACCTCGTGGAAGACTGCCTACGTACCCTTGGAGGGGATCAAGCCACACGTAGTTCCGAAGTTTTGATATTTGTCGACTATCTCGGAGAATCTGAGATATCAACGTTTTTTTTTTTTTTTTACCCTACATTCGGAGCCTTTTAAGTTTTAGAGTTTCGTTTCTGAGGGAAAGGTCGGCTTCCTTCTCTTCCTTTGGGCTCTCACGGAGGCAACACCTTGCCTCGGCTTGATTTCTTTTTACCGAAAAGATTTCAAGTGGGATCAGAAATTTAAGGCATTGACGATATGTAGAAACCACTCCTTTTATTAAAAACAGTCAGAGAGTTCCGAGAATTATGTTGTAGAGAATCGGCTTTTCTGTCACGTTGAAACTAACAATTCTGATTGTTCCTCCAACTGTCACTGGGAGTTCTACTGTTCCGAGCGTGGAAACACTTTCGCCACTAAAGGCTGTTAATGACTTGAGTCCTGGTTTGATCTTTGTTTCTTTTGACCATAATTCTTGGAAAACATCGATGCTCATTACATTTGCTGAACTTTCGGTATCTATTAATGTTCGGGGAACTTGATGGTCTCCAACTTGCAATTTTATTACTAATGGGTCGTTATGGGGGACCTCGACTCCTTCTAAATCTTTGCGAGTAAAGACGAGCTCCTTTTGTAAAGTTAACTTCGGAGGAGTCAGCTCCGTTTGAGACCTGACTCGCTCTTGTGTCTCCATGGAGAATTCTGAAATAACGTCTATCCTCCTGCGCCGAGGTGAGGAATCTAACTGCGGGAATTTTTTTTTTCGTTCACGATTCATTTTTGAGATTCGTTCCTGTAATTCTACTTGATACCTTTTGGTAAGAGTTTCTTTTAAACTTGGTTGTTCGGGAATCCGCTCTAGGTATTTTTTCAAGAGATACTCCGGTAAACTACGGCATTCTTCTGTACGGTGTCCATAGACGGTGTGGTAACAACACCATCTCGGGAGAATTTCATCCTTTTTTAGTTCTGGCTTTCTTCTTTTGTTTTAAATTCGGATCTCGAAGTTCGGTGGCTAGGAATGCAACTCTCGCTCTGGCCTTTTCCTTTATTCAAACGCTTTGTTGTAATGCCGACGAGGTTCCCTAAATCTTTGCTTTATTTCTTCTCCTTTCGAAGCATCTTGATCATTTCCGGATAACCGAGCTCTACTTTCGTCTGCTCTAATGTATATGCTTGCTCTGTAGAATGCATCTTCTCTGGATTGTGGTCGGTAAGCTGAAAGCTCTTCCCAAAATCTTGTCTCATACCAGATTCCATTAGTTAGGGCGTCAATGGCTAGCTCGTCCGAGATGTCTTACTGAAAGTACATCGCCTTGAATATCTTCATAAAGCTTTGGAGTAGTTCGGTTGATGTCTGTTTTATGGAGTAAAGATCGAAGATCGTTGCTGGTTGTTCGAGATTGAACATATATTTCTTCAGAAATTTATGCCGTAATTCATCGAAACTTCCTATTGATTTAGGTGGTAGATTGTTTATCCAGGTTTGGGCGTTTCCGGGCAAACTTTCCGCGAAGTATTGGCACTGCTTACCCTGGATGAATCCTAGCTTGACTGACCGTGATCATAAATGCTTTAAGAAAAGCTCTCGCGTCTCCCATTCCATTATAGGTCGGAAATTCCAACTTCCCGTTTCTAAGTGAATAGGGTCCGGCAATTGCTGTCCTAGGTGGGTTTTCATATATGTTCTTGAACGCTTGATTAGAATGTGAGACGTCGACGGAAGACATCTGAAGCAGAGCTTTCATATCCCGAAGTTCACAATGTAGTTATGCTATTAAATTATCCGTTTTCGAAGTCGGAAATATTCTATTTTTCCAAGATCAGGGAATCTATGGTAAGATTTGATCTTATTCTGTCCGAGCTTTAGACTTCAGCTTGGGACGAAGTTGTTTACACCCCCGCTTCGCACTAAAATCCGATCATTTTTCACTGAGGTATCCCTCGGTCATCTGAGCCGAGGGTTCTAATCCTGTTGAAGGGACTTATGACCTGATAAATTATCAGGGAAAAGTCGGCAGAGACCGAACCTCAATAATCGCCAAACTATTGATAAGGGGTAGTAACCCCACCATCAACATCGGAGACATCTAAATGTGATAGTTTATTTCAAGCTGATTTTCTAATTTCCAATGCTAGACTCATGCATTTGTTTTTGCCAAAGAGTTTTGACCATGAATAAGGCAAGAAGAAGGACATACAAGCAGATGTAAAGAAAAATAAAACAATACACCAGAAGTTTCCAAAAGAGAATAAGAAAGAAGAAGAAAAGCAATACGAGGCATTGCAATTACAACCGAAACTAGCTGTTGACAACCCTGAAAGAGCGTTAATCATCTCTAGTCTAGAGAAAAGCAACAACTGTGGGAAAATAGCAAGCAAAGAGCCAATCGTATCGCATCTTGCGAAATCAATCACTGTGAGTTTAAACTTCACACGACCTATCCCTACGCTTTTAAACTCATATAGAATGCACTTGTTTCCTGTCCAAAGTGTTGAGATCATTTCAGATATTAAGGAGATAAACAACAAAGAAGTTTTGTTAGAGACGAAGCAGTTGATGGATCAAGTTCAGAACAAGAAGACATCACCACCAATGATGAACAATATCGAGACTAACAAAGTGGTGAACGTTACAACGTTTCATAAAATCCAAGAGAGAAATAACACATCAGGAGATGGTAGTGGAATAATCCTATCTTACCTGCTCAGAAGAGAACCCCCAGATACCCCACACATCACCAAACCACAAACATACCAAGGTAAAACCCTAAACTCAAAAAGAAGAATGAAAGCTAACTTGCTTTCTTTTGGTACAGGTTTTATAGTTTTGAGGTCGAAACTTTTTCAAGAGGGAGAGTATGATGAGTACATCAAATCATTATCAACCAAGGAGCAAAGAATCATAAGACTTGGAGAGGAGAGCGTGAAGCTGAGGATATCTATGGAGTTCAAAATACAACATCACTTTTATACTTGGGCTGAGAATGTTTTGAAGACCCACAAGCTGATTAATACTTATCCAAGTACAAGGGAGATCCAACTTACCATAGTTGGTCAAGACTAAATATCATATTGAACACCAAGGCTAAGAAAATTAATAATGAAGAATCGGCAAGCAAATCACGTCATCATCAAGACAAGAAGATGTAATTATCATCAAAGCCCCAACCTACTCCAAAGTCTCAATATCTCATAATCAATTTCCATTAATTATCCTTTCCTTTTTATTATTTTGACCGTTGGAAAAAGAACTATATATGCACTCTTCGTACCATTTGTAATGAATACCCTTTTAAGCATTTTAAATAAACGATTGTTTTATATTCAAAGCATTAACATTTGATTATTCTAGTTTTGCTCATTTGAGTTTTATGTGTGAAACACTTGCTATTTTGTTCGGTGGATTAAAATTTTTTGTGAGAAACAAGCTCTCTTGTTCGCATATTGATCGTTAGATTCGATCAACAATCTCCATCATCCATCTCAACCTACGTCCGCTTCCACAACAACTTGTTATATACTTTGATTAGAAAGAGTGTGCTGTAATCACACAGTAGGACACGAGATGGCACACAGTAATTTCTCTACAAAGAATATACTTTGATTAGAAACTCTTATGATACACTTACAAGTAATATCAAATCGCTCTTCTTACAAAAGAACTCGCTCTCTAATCCCCCAGATGATCAAAGCCCTATGTTCTATTACAAACCCTTGGCTATAGATCTTCCCAAATGATCTAAGCCCTATGTTGTGTTTCAAACCCTTAGCTTTAGATCTTTCCCTCTCTATTACAACTTGTGAAGTGATGATCTTCATACACAGATCTTCGACTCTTTATATAGTTAGAGTGATTTCTTATGTTTCATTTTCTTGCAACAATCGGAAATCCCTTAAATTCCTCTTTGATTGATTTCCAAAGTTTCCTTATTTGCAACATTTGGAAATCCCTTAACTTCCTCTCAATCATTGATTGCCTTGATTCCTTAAATTAAGGATTCTTGATTCTGCTCCAAATCCTTGATTGCTGTCAATCTTTGATCTCCAAAATCTTCAGATTACATCACCCTTGATGTCCGCATTCCAGAATCTTCTTCATTGATCTCGCACGCAGTCTCCGGTGTGGTACTTCGTGTGTCATAGCTCCAATTCCCACACAGCTTACATCACCGGCTGACTTGCAATCTCAATCTCCCCCTTTTTAGCTGAATTTGACACCTCAAGCATCTGGAATATATCAACTCAAGTACACATACCCAGCAGCAATAGATACATAACCATTATAAAAATACTAATGCCTTAAGAACCCAGAATAGCAATGTTTGAACATAAAACAAGAGAAGACAAACACACAAGCTTTAAGCCTTAAAGCTTTATGTCTCTCTAGAGAAAAGCAAAAACCACAGAAAACACAAATAAAAACAAAAGAGCCATCAGCTTTAACAGCAGCTCCCCCTGAATCCTTAGAACTCCTCAGAGCCACTAGAACTTTCTTTTCCCCCTGCTTGAGTGCATATTCAGTTAAAAATAGCAAGTCAAACAACACTCTTAAAAAGGACAGGATTACTTACCTTCTTCAAGTGTGGAAAGGGTGTCTTGCAACTTGGTGATTGTGTCACGAAGTGCCTCAATAGATGCAACTGTATGAACCCGTCTAGTGGAGATTTTCACCTTGATCGTCTCGTATTTCTATGCTGAGGCAGTCTCTGAATTAGACTCCTTGTCGCTTGATACATTCACACCTTTACCCTACTTGGAATGGATTTGAGAGTATGCTCTTCTAGACCTCTTATCAGGAACAAACTCAAGAGGAAACACATAATTCTCACCAGCAAAAGTTGGAGGAGCTTTCTGGTTCATCAGCACAACAAAGATCAAGGATGGAAAGTACAAGTCTGCCTTGTTGTAGGTGATCCCACCTCGTGCAAGAACCCTCTGGAACACGAACTCACCAAAGTTTACCCTATGCCCACTAGCCATTTGATAGAAAAATCTGCCATTCTCGATTGAAGTGGAGGTACGATTCTTAGTTGGCAGCCAGTTGTATCGTGATAGCATCCACAGAGATGCAAACCGTGGGGTACACCTTGTGGTAGAGAATGATTTCCAAGTCACTTTCTCTTGACACAAGAATCGAGCAACAGCATTGTCACTGACATTGTCACACTTGGCTGCAGAGATGGCTTCCTCAGCTGTGGGTACAGGAAACTCCAAGACCTTGTTGATGAGATCTGCTGAGAACTTGTATTCATATCCTCTGACCCATACCTTAACCTCCTTTTGCCTGGTCTTCTCATGTGGTAGGTGAGCATAGAACTCACATATTACCTCTAGAATGTAAGGTGGCAGGAGTTCTCAATCGACTGTTGACTCCATCTTACTGCTCCTTATCATAGAACCTATCTCAGCAGAAGACTCAGAGCGAAAATCAACATACCTTTGACTCATAATTTCCCGGGTCAAGTAATGTTGACACACCTTGCGTGCCTCATCATTCTTGAAAAGTTTGGACTTGAGCTTAGCCACTGCTTCACCGGAGGAGGTTGGATTTTCAATAGCCTTCCTTTTCCTTTTGTCACGATGAGGCTCTGTGTGAGGCATCTTTCTTAGGTGCATGTTTTGCCTTTTTGCTGAGTGGTTCTTCATCCTCTGTACTCAGCTCCACCACATCCTGAGCCTCCTTTTGCTTTCTTGAGATCTTCTATCTCTTCACCAGAACATATTCCTACTTCTTGCACTCATTTAGCCTCCGTGCGACAGATTGCAGCGGAATGTTGTCATCGGAGTCTTAATCTACCAACTTTGGCACACAACGAACCTCTAGAGTTGATTTCGAAGACCTTCCCTTTTTCTCAGAAGAAACCCCCAAATTTGGATCTAGGGTTTCTGGAAAGACATCATGAGAACTCATGAATGAAGGAGTTCCTGAGTCTTCAGCCACCTCTGATGGCTCTAGTGTGGGCTTTGTCGTGGCATCGCTTGGAAGGACTGATGAGTGAAGCACCATTGTTGTGCATGTGTTGGTCGTTGCTTGTCCTGGTGCATCACCAATTGGCTCGCCGGATTCTGGGTTAGATGCAGAGGATCTTGAAGATGATGAAGTTGATTCAACAGCGTATCTTGGACCGTGACTTCCTTTTCTGTGATTCACCATTGTCCAGTTGAGAAAGAGAAAGCAGACTTTCTGTTGAATTTGGAGAAGATGAGAAGTGGAGACGCTGCAACTTCCCTTTTTAAAACTTTTATCTCTTGTCTCCCATAGAAATCGACCCCACTTTCCCACCAATCACGTATTTTCAAATATTTGAAAATATCCAAAAATGGCAAATAAATTATTCTCATTTCCTTAACCAATTTTAGGAAAGTCTTGAGATTTCTTTGCCCAAAATACATGATTATGCTCATAAAACTTCCTTTGACCTATACAGAACTTTAACATCCACATATTCATCAAGCTAAAACCCAAAGCATAATGATCAATCAGTAGTTACCCAACGAGTTTAGCTGTTCTTTTCCTTGGATTTTTTAGCCCCTGAGATGTGTCAAGATCACACACCCTCTACCACACGCACTAGCTCAGGAACTGACTCACCAAGGCATATCGTGCTATGACATGATTCTTAGGGCATGGTTGCTTCCTCATTCCTGGCTAGCTTTCACACTCTCATATCTTCATCTCACAGGAGTTTTCAACCTTTATCCAACACTAGAGGGCGGCTAGATTTGCATTCCCTTTTTTTTTTTAATTATTTTTTTTCCTTTTTTTTTTTTAAATATGGTGGAGCTATCTCACAAACTTGTCTCATGATTCTCTTGCTTCTGGCATTTTTTCCTTCAGCTCCTTGTACTGCCTGTGAGACGACATGAGAGGCAGCTCTTTTCCATTTGTGAGTATTAAAGCTCCATGCTGAGTCTGGGTCTGATATACCTGGTGTGCTAGTTCTTGTGTCAGCTCAACATGCTTAATAAGAGAGTTAGTGTTCACACACCCCAATTGCTTTGCGCAAACTTACAAAGCGATTGAGATCCAGTGGTTTAATAAACATATCAGCTAATTGCAACTCGGTAACCACATGATCAATCATTACGTTTTTGTCTTTAACTAGCTCTGTTTTGAAATGGTGTCTTATGTCAATGTGCTTGGTTCTGGAGTGTTGAACTGGGTTCTTTGAAATGTCAATGGCACTTTTGTTGTCACAATAAACCAAAAGAGGTCCAGAGTCCATCCCATAGTCAGAAGCCAACTGCTTCATCCATAGCAACTGAGTGCATCAGCTTATGCGGTAGAAAGTGAGGTAGAGCTCTACTTCTTGATGTGCCACGACACCAAGTTGTTTCCCAGAAAGAAACAACCACCACTTGTGCTTCTTTCTTCTATCCAATAGATTTCCAGCCCAATCCGCATCACAATATCCAGAAAGATTATTGTTTGATGCCTTTGAGTAGTACACTCCAAGATCAGCTGTTCCTTTAACATATTTAATAATCCTTTTGACTTCTTGAAGATGTGAGTTCCTTGGATCAGCTTGGAATCTTGCACAAACATCAACACTGAGACTCAGATCTGGTCTGCTTGCTGTGAGGTACAAGAAACTTCCTATCATTCCTCGATAGAGTTTAGAGTCGACTCTCACTCCTTCTTCATCCTTTGATAGCTTGGTGGTGGTGCTCATGGGTGTGCTTGAAGTCTTGCTACTGTCTAGTCCAAATCTCTTTACCAAGTTTCTTGCATACGTGCTTTGACTTATAAAGATTCCTTCATCATCTTGAGCTATTTGTAGTCCCAAGAAGTACTTCAGCTCCCCACACATACTCATCTCAAACTCCTTGGTCATCTTGTCAACAAACACATCAACCAACTTCTTTGAAGTCCTACCAAAGATAATATCATCCACATAAATCTGAACGATCATCAACTCAGATTCATAAGATAGTATGAAGAGAGTCTTGTCTACACTACCTCGCGTGTGGCTACACGAGATCAAGAAACTCGTGAGTCTCTCATACCAAGCTCGGGGTGCTTGCTTCAACCCATACAGTGCTTTGTTCAACTTGTACACATAGTCAGGATGATGAGCATCTTCAAAACCCTTGGGTTGCTCAACATAGACTTCTTCTTGAAGATAACCATTCAAGAAAGCACTTTTGACATCCATTTGATATACTTTGAAGTTTAGTATACATGCCATCCCCAAAAAGAATCTGATAGATTCGAGTCTTGCCACTGGTGCAAAGGTTTCATCAAAATCGACACCTTCTACTTGAGAGTATTCTTGTGCCACCAGGCGAGCCTTGTTCCGCACTACCACACCATCTGCATCACACTTGTTCTTGAAGATTCACTTGGTGCCGACTACATTTCCTTCTGTAGGTCGTGGAACCAGTACCCAGACTTCATTTCTGACAAATTGTTCCAGTTCTTCCTCCATAGCTACTATCCAGTAGTCATCTTCAAGTGCATCAACATGATTGGTAGGTTCTAGTTTTGATACAAAGCAACCACACATGACCATCTCTTGAAAACCAGTAGATGCATATTTCGCCATCTTCCTGTAGCCACGTACCGCCCCTCTAGTTCTTCTTTCACCATTTACACCACAAATTACATCATCAAGTGAGTGATGTCGATGAACTTGAGTCGGTGACCTATCTGATGTGGTATTCCCTGTGGTATCGTCTTCAGAATGATCCTCTGGTTCTTCATCTGGTCCAACCAACTGCTTGTTGTTCCCAGCTCCTGGTTGCTCTTCTTCAAAGTCACTTTCTGAGTCCTCCACATTTACATACCGATAAGATGTATCATCGAAAAAAACATTGACTGATTCCTCAATAGCTCTAGTCCTCTTGTTGTAGACTCTGAAGGGTGAGCTAGTTTCTGAGTAACCCAGGAAGAACCCCTCGTCACTTCGTGAGTCGAACTTGCCAAAATGATCCTTGTCATTCATGATGTACACCCTGCAACCAAACACATGAAAATAACTCAGTTTAGGTATCTTTCCTTTCCATAGCTCATATGGTGTTTTAGTGGTTCCTTTTCTGATGTACACCATGTTGATGATGTAACACGCAGTACTTATTTCCTCAGCCCAAAACCTCTGAGAAACTTTGTTTCCATGTATCATTGCGCGAACCATCTCCTGAAGAGTTCTATTCTTTCTCTCCACCACTCCATTTTGTTGAGGAGTGTATGGGGCTGAGTACTGATGTACTATCCCTTGACTATCACATAATTCATCCATCATCTTGTTTTGGAATTCTCCACCATGGTCGCTCCTAATGAACTTGATACCTCCCTTCTGGTTCATGAGTTGCAAGGCCCAAATCTTGAAACTATTGACAGTTTCTGATTTTTCTCGGAGAAACCTGACCCAAGTGAAGCGCGAGAAATCATCAACTAGCACAAAGACATACTTCTTCCCTCCTAGGCTCTCCACTTGCATGGGATCCATCAAGTCCATATGAACCACTTCCAATGGATTGGACGTTTGTACATCTTGCACCTTATTGTGCTGAATCTTGATTTGTTTATCTTTCTTGCAAGGTCCACACACCACGTCCTGATGTTTCAGCACTGGTACTCCCCGTACACTTCCTTGCTTCACCAGAGTTGTGAGTGTCCTGGTGTTCATGTACCCAAGTTTTTGATGCCATAGATCCAACGTAGTTGTAGCTCTGAGGCATGTTGTGTGGCTCTTCGTGGGATTCTTCCACATGTAGCAATTGTTCCCTGATCGGATACCTCTCATCTTAACATTTCCATCTTTGTCAATTGCCTCACAGTCTATACTTGTAAAGACTACTTTCAATCCCTCATCACACAACTGGCTCACACTGTTTAGATTAGCCTTCAAGCCATCAACGAAATACACATTCATCAACTGGGGCTGTTGGTCTTTAGAGGTTTTTCCTTTGCCTCGAATCTGGCATGTGGTCCCACCACCAAAGGGACTTTTCCTCCTCTAACCCCCTTGACTTCCTGAAGATGCTCAAGTTTCTTAGTCATGTGCCTGGAGCATCCACTATCAAAATACCAATCCTCCTCCTCTACTTCTCTTGAGCCATTTTGGTAAGCCATGTGACACCGCAAGTTGTAGTTCATGTTGCAGCTTCTATGGAAGTAATCTCTCCTTGGTTCTGTCCTATATTCCTCATCCCAAAATCTTTGCTGAGGATACCCATAACCATTATCATACCTTGAGTCATACCTACGGATTGGGTAAGACTTGCCACGATTTTTTTCATGAGCTATTCTATTCTCCTGTCTTCCTGACCTCTTCTGTCGTGCATCCGCTCGTCCAAATCGTCGCCGTAAGGTTCATTGTGAGGCAGGTTGTGATCTTCTCTGTCTCTGACCTTGCACCTCATTCAGGTGTGTTTTCCTGACCCATCCTCTGTTCCTCCTGACTTCATCATAGTGACCTTGTTCTGCCTAGCTAGTTTAGCCACCCTAGCCTTGAATTATGGGCAGTTGGCTTTGAAGTGATCCAAGCTTCCACACACAAAACAACTCCCATGCGTGTTTTGGCGTGTGGTCTTTTTTGTCACATGCTGATACTTTGGACATAATGCCTGAAAGTGCTCAAAGTTTCCACACACAAAGCACGATCCTAGATTAAGTTCTTCATCATCTGAGATTTCTCCTTCTTGTAAGGTATGCGGTGAGGTACGTTGTGTGGCAGCCAATCGGTTAGCCTCAACGTCGTGCATTCCCCCCTTGACGAACTCAATCTTGGATGAGCTTGTTGCTCCAGTGTACCCTATACCAAAGTTGGTTTTCTCATACCTCTGTTGATTCAGTATGTGATCAAGTCCCTTGGTTCCTGTCAGCATCTTTATCTTCTTGTGCTGCTCCGTGAGATCTGTATGAAGTTTTAAGCTCTTTGCTCGTTCTGCCTCAAGCTCTGCCTCAAATAGCTTGATTTTTCAGGATTGTTGGGAATTGATTCGACGAACATCCAACACTTGCTTCCACATCTCCTGATACTCCTCTTCAACATTGATGGCAGAGTCGCTGTCACTCTCAACTGTTACCTCATGCCTTGGATCGACATCCACAGGTTCTTCAGAAATGCCCGCAAATGCAACAAAATTGTTACACTCTTCTTCATCAGTCGCATCTGACTCATCAGTTTCTTCAACACCAAGCATGGATTTTTCTTGACCCTTCTTTTGGTCACTTAGACACTCTTGTTGAGTGTGTTCAAACCGTTTACACTCAAAGCACTTGATTTCTTTTCTCTTGAGAGTTGCGCATTCGCTTTTGTAGTGACCATAGCCTTTACACTCATGGCATTGTGTGGCTGAGCATGAGGTAGTTTTGAATGCATCACCAGACCTTCTAGTTGATTCATTTTTCTTGAATCCTGAATAATTTCTCTTGAATGCTCGGTTGAATCGCTTTGCCAAGAGTCCTAGTGAATTTTGCAGCTCCTCTATCTTGTGTGACTCACCTTCTGCCACAAGAGCTGTACCTTTCTTCTTAACTTCACATGTTGTCTCCATTTCGTATGCTTTTAGCATCCCGACTACCTCACTAAACTTGGTTTCATCTGTGCTGGATGAAAGAGAGAGAGTTGTCTTGTAGGCCGTGTACTTCTCTAGTAAGCTCCGAAAAAGTTTCTTCACCAGCTTCTTCTCTTTGTACTTCTTCCCAAGAAGTTGTGCTTCATTTGCAATGTTGCTGATGCGTGCACTGAACTCACCAACTGACTCACTCTCTCCATCTTCATTAGTTCGAACTTAGAGGCTAGATAGTCGATTCTAGTCCTCTTCACAGCATCAGTTCCTTCATATTCGCGTTGAAGGCTGTCCCATGCTTCTTTGGCTGTCTCACAGTTTCGGATGGTTTGGAATTGTTCTGAGTTCACCGCTCCAAAAATGGCAGACAAGGCACGGACATTGAACTTGGAAAACCGTTTCTCTTCGTCTGTCCACTCAGATTTGAGCTTAAGCACCATTTTTTCTTCTACCACATTGGTTGGAAGTGCCCACCCGATTTCTACCGCGGTCCAAGCATCTTCATCTAGGTTTATCTTAACCACAATTAAGGAAAAAATACAATTGACATAATAGACATGAATTACTAGTACGGTTCTTCGGACTCTTCAACATCATCATCGGTGTAGCTTACATCACATCCGAATTCATCGTCTTTTTCTGCATCTCCGACTTCAAAGTACAAGTCTAGGCATTCATCTTGATGATCCAAATTGTCGACTTCGAGATCGTCAATTGTCGTCATCAGTACATCATCATCGGCCTCTGTTTGTAAAAGTGTTGATTCTTTGTCGTCGTACTCTCCATAAATGATTCCCCTCGAATTAACTTTTTGAACATTGAGCCACAAATGCTTTGGTTTCTTTGTGTAAGGGTACATAATGTAACAAACTTGATTAGCTTGAGAGGTAGTGCAATAGCAGTAGATGTAGTTAGAAGTTAATTAGACATATTGAAACTAAATTGATATAGATACCTAGTATAAATGGTTCGTTTTTCGTGTATCTTCTAGATGAATGAACATCTACGATGCCTTCATTTCCCCTCCTAGTGCCTCGAACAGGGTCGTACCATGTGCATTTGAAAACGGTAACTTTCATATCTACCTTCCCCTCGTACTAGAGCTTGATGATATTAGTTAACACCCCATAGAAATCCATTTCACCAGATGCATCTGTATAATTTTGACCTTTAACGGAGACCCCATAGTTACATGTTTTTCGTCCGACGCCGTGATTCTTTGTATGAAACAGATAACCTCTTGTAAAATACATGGGACATGTTTTGACCTTATTCACAGGTCCATACACAATATCGAGAACCCAAATGGAAAATTGTTTAAAATCTTTCCAGTATATAACCTGCATATATATATATATATATATATATATATATATATATATATATATATAAATCCATAATCACATAGTTATCTTTTTAGAAATGATTTTGAAATTAAATGTATATTCACCCAATCTTTAAGCCATTCATGGTATTCTTCAGCTCTTTTCTCGATGAGCTCTTTCTCGACAAATCCTACATATTTTAGCGAGAGAGACTGCTCGAAAAAGATATAATAGACCAACACAAGTATCAGTTACATAATAAAGCGTAAAGTTCTATTATCAACAAATTAATTATACCTCTCTATTTGCTGAAAATAGTCACAATTCCTCAAAACATACGTATGTGCGCATAGAAATTATTTATGTGACATCCACACGTCATGAATTTCCCCACTTGGACGACCTACTTGTGTAAATTTATCAGGAACTACATCGACATGCTATTGGGGGACTTCACCTTCGTCGTATCTTGTAAACGTGACCAAATTGAGTTAAATTTACAAACGAAGGAAACATTTCTCTAACTATAACAAAATGTTATTATTTTTATCTTCTACCTTGAGTTGGTTTTCACATTTGTTGGAAAATAGTGTTCGGTGAAAGAACCAATCTCGTCAAGAAGATATGATTCGACAATCGATCCTGACACATATCTTGAGTTCTTTGTTTTCCCTTTCAACTTTTTGAAAACCTTTCAAAAGGATACATCCATCTATATTACATAGGGCCTCCTAATTCAGCTTCATAGGGGAGATGTATAGGTAGGTGTTCCATCACATAAAAAAATGATGGTGGGAAGATATTTTTCAAATTGCATAGTATTACAACTATGTTCTGTTTTAGGATTGGTACACGACTTTTATGCAAATTCCTCGAACACAAGTCCCGGAAAAAAGCTCCAATCCCTGCAATATATATGTAATTAACTAAAAACCAAATGGTTACTATAAATGGAAATATAGAAAACTAATTTAATTAGTATCTGATAATGTGATATGGACGTTACGAGGTAGGAGTTCTGCAAAGATAAAAGGAAGTAACCGCTCCCGTAAGAATAACATGCTTCAGTAAAATGTTCATATCTTGGGCCTCAGATACCCAATAATGTTGATTTAAATTGGAAATGAAAGTTACCTCTCGTGCCTACAAATTGATATGTAGATTGTCTCCTGGTTCATCGTATAAGTGGATCAACGCTCGGTCAAATTATGACCTTCAGATTTTGTCTTTGCATCTCTCTCTGTTAGATTTGCTCCAAATCTCTTCTTTTTGCTCCTTTTGCTTCCATTCATCAATTGCTAGTAGAAAGACTCTATAAAAGTACATATATCATGGTAGAAAACCGGTAAAATCCATGATACATTACCTAGATCGTCTATCAACAACGTCTGCAATATTAGGGATTCGGCTGAGAGAAAAAGGGAATCATCAAAGATAAAAGAAAATACTTGAAAATAATAAGAAAAAATCTCGAAAAGATCAGTTGAACTTTATCAATATCGAAAAAATTAACAAATTTCTTATCTTAATCTTTCTAAAAGATAATCACGAAAAAAAAAAAACAAAACTCATTCAAAATGACTCAAGATCCTTATGTAATGGAAGAGGATCATCAAGAGAAGATCATGAGACACCCCCCGTCCTCCCCCAATCGAATACACTACCAAGGGAGAGCAATAAAGAGATTTTAGCTTGCAAATTCATCTAAAGGTTTCTGTTGTGGATTATTTATTTAATATTAGTTATGAGAGGTGGTTTTGATGGAGTACTCTGTTTCCTTTTCCATTTTTCTTATAAAACACATACTTCCCGATGCCTTGCTTTGCTTCTAGAGCACTTTTTTTACGTTAATCATTCTTCTAATTTCTTCTTCGGAGGACTCTGGTGTTTTTGTCATTTTATTTCAATTTTACGTATGATTGGATGTACACAAATTGGGTGTTTATTCCACAAAATTTGTAATTTTCGATATTTTTACTTTAGGAGGTTTGTCGTCTTCGATCTTTAACTCGCAAACAACGTATCGGACTCGTACAAAATTAAACATTATTTTTTACAACCAGAATAGATACAAATATTCGCAACAAATATTTAAATGAAAGTAAAATATATGCATCATACTAATATAATCACTCTATTATTAAGTAAAGTAAAATTCAGTTCGTTCAATTATAACTAATACAAATATATAAAATAAGTAACATGGTACAGTTGTTTTACTGTAGTGTTTATAAATTAGCAGCTGAAAAAATAATTGAGCAGCAAAAAAATTTAATAGTTGCAACGGAATCTTATTTTATATTTTAATTAAAAAGAAAAAAAAATTATTTTATTATGTTTGACCATTTGTTAACTCGCACATTTGCTTTTTGCGCCTGCAAAATTTAATTTCAAATGTGTAAATAAATTTTAATTATTTAAAGGAAATAATGATATAAAACTTTTTTTTTTGTTTCATTTTATATAATGTTGTGGATGAATGTGTATACATTTTTTAAAATAAATAAATTGTTCAACTTTTTTGTATTTGTAAAGTACTACTTAACTAATTAAGTTAAAGTTAAATTTTTAAGACAAAACGAAATAAATGAAATTTCAATTTACCTCCTTTTCCCAGTCACATCTCATCGTAATAAAACCTAAGATCACTGTCTGAACTGTTGTTCCTCCACAAATCATACCAACCCAAATTCCCTATAAAATAAATAAAATCACAAAACATTTTTACTAATAAATAACCTCAATCTATGTGAATGGTCTCAGTTTATTAATACAAAATAAAAAGAAATTTGTAATTACCATGACGCCGAATTTAAAAACCCAACCCATTAGAAATCCAAGCGGAAGTCCAACGCCATAGTAACATCCCAAATTTATATATGCAACGTAGGATTGCCAACCCGATCCAACCGCAACACCTAACATAAATAATAAAAAAATTAAATCAATAAAAATAATATTCTTCAATCCAAATAAATGTATCTAACTCAAATTTAACAAAACTAGAATAATTTATTAAAACATTAGTGTGGTTTAAATGAATTCAATTTTTTATATTTTGGAAAATCGCATAAAAATGGTATAAAACTCGTATTATTTAAATTATAATGATATATTTGATTAAAAACATAAACTTAAAACCACCTCAAACTCATCTATTGTAGATTCGGACAATACTTTTTAGTAATCCAAAATCCCAGCAAACAAATAATA
This sequence comes from Euclidium syriacum, assembly GCA_900116095.1. Lineage (NCBI taxonomy): Eukaryota > Viridiplantae > Streptophyta > Magnoliopsida > Brassicales > Brassicaceae > Euclidium > Euclidium syriacum. The sequence goes on from FPAK01000017.1 coordinate 3,248,253, forward strand.
TGAACATCTTCGTAGCAAAACATCTATATTTGTATCATTTTATTTCTTATATCATTTTATAAAACGAAAACTCGAATACCACTATTTATGGTGTATTGTATTAGGTTATGTTTCTAATATTATTTTCATGAACTGAAAAATTCAAACCTAAATCGAATTAATTTCCGTTGTATACAATTTTTTTTATAAAAATAGAATAATTAATTAGACGTACCCGAAAGAATTGGTTGAATGCTGTTAAGAAGAATGCTAAAAGCTAAGAGAGTAGATAGTTTATTAACGGTCGTTAATACATCTTCACTCGACGAGAACATCCAAGCAATTTGGTTATGAAAAAGCATAATTATCACCCAAAATAATAATCCAATGATGAATGATTCAGTCACTGATACAATCGTCGCAAACCTCGCTCTTTTTCCATTACCTGCACCTAACTCGTTTGCCACACGTACACTGCAATAATTAATAAAAATAAATTACAAATTTATATTGAAATATTAGTTATTTAGGTAGATAACTATTTTTCTTTTGTTGCAAAATTAATATCATGGTAAAATCGTTAGTATTTTATTATTTTCTTCTTAAGACTAAGATTCGTAAATTAAATTTCACTTATTTATTATTTTAGTTATTTACGTTTTCAATTACTACTGCATCATTTATACAACTAGAACATGATTTACCCATTGCATGGTTTTTACTATTTCGTTTTTTAGTTTTTTTGAATTTTCTCATCTTTATTTCAATATTCTCTTCAGCCAACACTAATTAGTTGTTAAATGTATTGCAATCATATATTTCTCTTTTTCCTAAACTTTATCTTTAATATTAAAAGCATTTAACTAAAATAGTAGAATTCTGAAATATGTCTTTTTGAATCATGGTGTAGAATCGCAATTCAACCTGAGAATGGTATTAATATAATGTATCGCTTCTTATGACTGTATTTTTTGTGAAGTCTCTAAATCATATGTATCATTAATATTTTTTCTTTTTTAATGTAGAATTTTGAAACTTTTTTGTTAACAAACGCTCAAATTGTGATGCTTCATAGTTTCAAATTTTTCTTATTAGACTTTAAAAAAACTCAAATATGACCTTTGAAATGTCACTTTATTTATAAGTTTCATGTATTTATATTTACATAAATAAATATAAAAACACATATCTATTCAGAAAAAAAAAAAAAAATTGAATAGAGATGGTCTATTGGCACTTATATTTTTCTTCAAATTTTTTTTTTTCTATTCTCACTGTTTTATAAGAGTTTTGGTCTGATGACACTTATTTTCAACTTAGCTTTGGAACTTTGATGATTTATCATTATTTAATTATTTTGTTGTATATTTTTTTGTGGTACTTTTAGTAAATTTATTTATTACTTTTATTTTTTTGTGTTTCTTCACATATGTTGAACTTTGTGAAATTTACTATGTTATAAGAATTTTAACATTAAATACAACAATACTCTTACAATTCTAAATTCATGTACTATGTAGATTAAACTATATTTATTGCTGCATCTTCTAATATGCATTAATATATAGCTAGAGTTTTGATATATATGTGACCTTTGATTCATTGTTCTTTTATAGTATATTTATTTAATATTAATTGCTTATATATATATATATATATCAAATTTATATTTAGGTTAATTTTAATGTAAACTAGATTAATATATATTCATAAAATTATGGTATATTATATTTAATTTACTCTCACTAGACATATGAAAAAAATATCTCTTGATTTTTTCTCAAATAGTATATAGGAAATTTTATGTTAACATAGATGAATATATTATCATAAAAAAACTCTTTCCATATTTGTCACTTTTTATGTTTACATTGATGGATTTATAGATTAATTTTATTAGATTTAAACGTAAAAAATATTTACTTTGAAAAAAAATAGAAATACATTTGCATATACTAAATAGAAGTGAGCATTAAAATTAACCTCAATTCTTTTTCTATTAAATTTTCAACATCAAATTTTATTTTTATTAAATTTACTTAATTTCTTTAAATATAAATTAATTAAAAGTAACAAAAAACGTAAGAGTTAAATTAACATTATTAATAAATTTTAATGTTCATTTGTTAAGGTTTTTTTAAGTGGATACTGTAAGAAAAGAGAAAAATGTGATGTCATATATGTGATTAAGTGTTAAATTAAGATATTTAATACAAATAGTCTTAAAATGTTGTATAAATACATGTTAAAGATTTTTAAAATTTTGAAAGTTTTTATAAGTTGTAAATAAATTTTCAACATTTATATATTATTCCTTTGAGAAACGTTAAGTGTTAGTGGAGGGGTCGAACTGGACCTAACGTCTAACGAATAAATCGAAGATTACGCGGGGTTAATGAGATCTAGTTTTATGGTTTTATCTTAATATAAGAGGATATATGTTAAATATGCGAACTAAAAATAAAGATTCATTTTAGTTCAGTGGTCCATCGTGAAACTTAAACCATTGTAACCCAAGTTGCAGACCAACTTAGCGATTGCCCACCCTTTTTTTCTTTTCATTATTACATCATTTTTTCTTCGACTATCTTGTACATTTTACCCAAATATAATAGATATATAGTACCCCAATCGTAGAAAAAAATGTTTATTTAAAATAAATAATAAATAATCTGAAACAAAGACGAAACCAAGGAATGTCTATAACATTTATAGATATTTATAAAAATGTTTCAGGAGTTTTTCGATAGGATTCTCTAACGAATGGTCCTATCGAACTTCTGTCGAACTCTCGAGAATGAGACTGCAAATACTTCCAAGGCTCTATTGAAATTCTCGAAGAGCACATCCAAATTCAAGTTGTTGAAGACAAGTTTAAACGTGTCGACGCTGACACAGCCACACGCCGTAGATGAAGAAGCCACACGCCTCTCCATGCTTCCGAGTTAGGTCGGTTTGGTTGGTTCAGTTCTATTAACCGGTTTGGATAACCGATTTGGTATAAGATTAAACCAGTTTAGTTCGGTTCAGTGGTTTGGGAGGGGAATTGGGCTGGTCCAAACCCAATTCAGGAGTAGAAGCGTCGGTTCTTATTGAGTTAACAAAGTTCAATAATTCAGAGAGGAGTATAAAAGCATAGAACAAAAGTTAGAGGTTCAAAAGAGACTCTGAAGTTCAGGAAAGCTTTCGGTTCAGCGGGTTCAGTTTGTGGTTTTAGGTTCCAGACGAGACACTTCGATCACATCCTTCAGCCAGCCTATGTCACTATGAGTGGGCGCATGTTTGATTGTTTGTTTCATTTAGTTAAAACATATATACCATCCACCAAGAACCCTAGAAGTTAGGTTAACCTTGTTTAATCTGGTACGTAACGATGTAAACCGGTACTCGTAAATTTTAATGTCTAGTGAAACCCTATAATCTAAATAGGTTGAGATCAGATGCATTGCATGTAAGGTATAGGAAAGATTGATTGGTTGTTTTCTTGTTAGATAAGTTAGTTTGAGTGGTTAGGATAACTTCTTAAAGAAGTTATCTTTGTTAGTTGTTGTTGTGGAAACCATGGTACAATAACATACCATAGTGGAGTTTCCTCTACTTGCAGGTTGGGTTAGTATTGTGTGGAGAGTCACATGGCATGTGCTTGTGAAAGATTGAGTCCTTTATCGGAGGCATGTGAGTGGTGAGATGTCTTACCTATAGTAGGTCTAGGAAGGATATGGTTGGAGTTATTACTGTGTTCCGTGTGGGAACGTGTCAGAATGGTTGTGTGTAGCATCACGTCTCGTGGGGGATTGATGTTAAGTTTTTGGGACGGAAAAAGGCGTAAGCTAGGTGGGCCAGCTATCTCGGGGTATGCAAGGTGGGTTGGCTACCTCATCCTATAGGAGGATACCTTAGAGGGTATTGGTGGAGATGTTCGGCAGCTTAGGAGAATCCATGTGGAGTATATATAATTCTCTTTCTTTGTTAGCGGTTCAACAATTCCGTGTTAGATTAGAGTTGGTCATTTCTCTTTCTGTCAAGATCTATCGATCAGACATGGTTCCAAATTGTTGTTACGGAATTACTCACCCCTCATTTTGAAACCTTTTTATGTAAGAAACCTTTGTTGGGAGACCGGGTATATGTAGAGCTGGATGATTGGACAACCATAGTAGATTTCAATGCCTTTGTAAAGTTGTTTTCTTTTAAGTTTCCATGCGTTGTTCATATTATTTTTAGTCAGTTCCGCACTCGTGTTTTTTTTTACAAACTTTATTTTTCAATTGAAGTATTGGTTTTATATTCGCATGTGAAAGTCCTGATATGAGGCTTAATAAGCCTAACACAACCTTGATCTCCAACGGGAGATTGAGGAGAGGATATTTAGAGAGTGTTGGATTATCTAATCCATTTCGGGATCGAATATCGACGGAGAGTAACACACCGAATCATCTAGACCAAGAAGCTCGACTGTTGCATGTTTTTGTTTAATTGTTACTGAGTCGGGTATAGCGGTTGCGAGTAGACGGTTCGGGAGTGTTAGAAGATCTATTGTCTAACATCCGATTTCAACATTAAATCTGAAAGTGAATGAAATATTTGAAGGTCCCGAATTTTTAAGGCCGAGTTAGATGAATCGTCGCGGCTCTTGGCCGCCACCGACTGTCTAGGTGGTTACGAATATCGCGTTTTGGAATACATGACAAAACCAATATTTTCGAGTGGTATTGTAAGAAGTTATAATAAATATAATCAAACATATAAAAGTATAAATAAGATAAGTTTTTATTTAACAAAAAATAAACCTCTAGCTATCCAAGTTATTTTTGGTGAACGATTAGAGTTTAAGAAAATTATCATTAAAAATAATCTAAACATTTGTAATTTCTAGCCGAAAGTATAGTAGAAACTTTATAAATTAATATTCGATAAATTAATAAACACGATAAATTAATAAATTTTTCTGGTCCCGAATTGGGTCAGTATAAAATTTTACAAAACTTGATAAGATAATAAGATAATAATTTTTCAGAAAACTTCATGTAAATATATAATCCCAATAATATAATAAATTAATAATTATGTATATAAATTTATGTATATAAAATTAAGTTAAATCAATTTAGAAAATATGACTTTAGTGTTGTTTGGTTTGTCTTGAAACTAAAATATTGTTAGAGTTTATCTCTTGTTTTTCTTATTGCATCAAGAACTTCTGGTGTCGTCTTCTCGAACCATAAAAAAGAATTGTAAAGACCTCTGGACACGATAAATTTTTTGTTATGTGTAACTATTTCTAAAGGTATTATAATATCATCTTTAGTCTCATCATTAAAATTAACGATTCTAGCCACAATTTCTTCTTATAATTCGGAATATGGATTTATCCTTTCAAATTAATAAATTAATAATTCTGTAAATTAATAAAATATCGCGATCCCAACATTATTAATTTATAGAATTTCTATTGTTAGATTTGTTACAATGGACCCATGAGCTTTAAAGTCATGTTTCGTGAACTAATAATTAGGGAAGAAAATAATAAGGAACGTATAGTTCGTAATTCATTTACCATTATCATCTACTATAAATAGTAAATCCATGTCTGCCTTTCGGTGTGGACTAACGTACATAGACAACTTATAGTTAGTATTAAAGTGTCGTTTTAATTAGGGAACTACTAAAAAACAACACAAAAGATAATTTTAATTAGTAGTGCATGAATTTTACATTTTTCAATTTCCATTTGTTTATGAAAATATCAATCAGTTAAATTTATTTCTTGGTTTAAAAAATGGAATGTTGTGTTTAGATTTTACTATTAAAGGGGTTAAATAAGGATGTAAGTTAATAAAAGAGGATATGAATTCCATTTTATTATTCCACGAGGTTTTAATATTTCTACCATCTAAAAAAAAAAACTTTTACTAAAAAACCTAATTGATTTACATATTTAGATGAATTTGAAGCACACAGTGCTTCTTTTGCAATAGAATCAACAATGTTGTTATCCTTTCTTGGTCGAAATACAAATTCAAAATAATACTATAGTTATAGTTTATGTGACGAAACCAAATTTAAGATGACAATCAGGATTTATAAGTTTTGGTATTAGGGTTTAGATTTTCTGAATAAATAAACTTAGGACAATAAAAAAACTGAAGTTAAAGCGGACTAAACCCAAGCGGATACAAATTAGTTCATCACTATAAATTTAGCAAATTAGGAATAGAGAAGAACGAAATTTTACCCAGTTCCGGCGAAGAAAGCAAGAGGAATCATCATCTCCCAACCATTTATCGACATACTGCCAAATAAAGAAGTTCAATAAATCACATATAAAGATAATTGAACAGAAATAATTAATAAGAAAGATAAAAACAATTATTTCTAAACAACACAAAAGTATCATACGTATAATCAAAACATATGAACATAATAAAAGAAGGAAAATGCAGAAAGACAACTTACCAGATGGATAAAGAGTCAACGGCGATTCGAGCATTTTTAAGATTTCCAGTCATTATAATCAAGATCGGGTAATACCAAGTTTCCAAACTGTAAACAAAACCAAAATATTTACCGTTAAAATGTTTGTATGGCACATATACAAATGTCTATATCTGGTATCGAGAATGGTGATCATAGAGAATATAAATTTAAACAGAATAATTTGGATATTGAAATCAAAAATATTATCCGAAATAAATCTGACCAACATATGATGAAAAAATCAGGTAATCTAAGGAGTTTGAAAACAAAAGATTGTTATTCAAACTTTCATTAATTTAATTTAGATAAAAGTAAATTTCGAATACAAATATTTAAGGTAATTCAAAAAATTTTGAAAATGTTTGATGTAAAATATTTTTTTGGATAATATTTAATTTTAATTGAACCCAACTTTAATTCGAATATTACATCCTGTTTTTATGCACATTCAAAAATTAAAAATATTGTCACAAAAGTATATATATTAATTGGTTACCAAAGCATGACACCGGAAGAAGCAGAAAGTTTGAAATATTCCCAAAGTCCAGTGAAGGCTTCAAAGGAGAAACCGGTCCAAGTAAGTGGACAACCACCACAAACGGAATAAGCCAAAAGAATAAGAGTATTGACCCACCAAGAGATACTCATCGTAGCCACGGTCCCTACAACTCCGAGTTTAAGGCCATCCACAAACAACCAACACACTAAAATGTGAATTACCAATGAAATCGCAGCAGCAAACGCAGACACCTAAATAACATCCAAAACGATTAGTAAAAAAAAATCAGCTAATAAAAGATTGTTGTACAAAAGCTATGATTGTTACTTTTTCCTTTTTACTAACTTTTAAACAAACATAAACTTGTACTTGCATTTAAAACAGTATAATTCATCACTACTTTCTATTGTTTTTTTTATACATAAAAGTATGTTTCTTAAATAAAATGAATCCAAAATGCAAAATTTTTTTAAAAAATTCCTTTAGAGTTAAAGAAATATGTAACCGGAAGAAAAACTTTTGGTTTGAATATATTTTTTTTTCATTTTCATTTTACAATAATAAGTGGAAAGTATTGGATATCAAGACTATGGCAATATTTTTGTATAAACATAAAGAGATAAATCATATTTGAAACAACCATATCGATTACTTACATTGTTTTTGATCTGGCATTGGAGGAAACGTAGAAGCGGAGAATAAAAAGCAAAAACAAAATGAAGAGGGATGATCCAAAGGGCGACGATACCAGAAAGTTCAGAGATGTCATCCGGTTGTCCGAAATATTTTAGAATGGGAGTTGTGAAAAGATAAATTGGTAATAGAAAGACACAACAAGCGAAGAGAACAATCCAAGAACGTTGTAAATAAATTCCCAACATGCTATATTTCTTCGCTCCAAACGCTTGTCCACATAGAGTTTCCAATGCACTCGCCATTCCAAGCTATAACATTTATATATACGTTAAATTGGAATCCGATTTATAATTTTATAACCCGTGAAAAAAAAACTACGCAACCGCTAAGATAAAAGCATAATACCTATTTATTTATCTCATTATTAAATTCTCGTGTTCATAAGGCAATGATAAAAAAATAAGGGAAGATCAATCAACAAAGATTCACCAGTGATACATCGATACAATTTCAATTTGATCACTAGTTATTCTTGAAGTTAAGTTCTCTGAACTTATATTCATTTATCTAATTAATTAATAGTTTATTATTTTATTTTAATTAACTAAAACCAATTTCACTGAATTACATATGCGATCTAGTGTACATATCAAATTTATATTACTATCACTAATCTACTATATTAGCAAAAACATCAATTATTTCGATTTAATTTGTTAATAACCGAATAATATCAAATTCTACCGTTTTCATAAACTATATTCATATAATAAGATAAGCGAAATCCAATCATTTTACTCTATTTTAGTTTTTTTTTGGTTCGCTTAGGTTTGGTTTTATCATTTTAAAGCTCCTACTTAAAAATACAAAACGTCATTTTTTGTAAAGCGAAAATTAAATTTTAAAACATTTTAAAACAACTCATTATAGAACGGATGATATAATACCAAGAGGCCAAAAGTGAAGCTCAGGATGACGTTATTGGCGAGGGAGATCGCGGCGAGCTCGAGATCCCCGAGATGACCAGCGAAAGCTTGAGTTATCACAAATATAGAGTATGAGGTTAATCTACTGAATATGGCCGGACCAACGATTGCCCAGAGCTTTTTCGTCTCAACCCAAACTCTCCGGTTCAATCCTCCGCATTCTTCCTCCGCCGTGTGAGGGCTTGTCAACAATGGAACTATCGACTCCGATTCTTCTCCTCTCATTGCTAGTTTTTTTTTTTTTACTAGAGAGACAGGAAGGAGAAAGACGAGAGATAAGTAGTGTGTGTGTTATAGCATTTTTTCCCATGTATATAAAGGCCGAGTCAAAAAAGAACTAATTTAATAATGGAAACTAATTTCCTAACTTATAAATGTTTGTGGGGTAACATAATAAATTTTCCAAATACGACAAAAATATAGATGAGTTTATAAATGTATAAACCGTGACGTGAGAGTAGGACAATTACTTTAGTTTTAGACATACGTATTTATTTATTTTTCTTTACCACGTAAAACATGTTTTTTTTTCGGCAATTAATATCCAACATTCCCTATATATTAACTAAATATACATTTAAAAGAGTTTTCCGTCACCTATATCACCGAAAACAATTTAAAAAAAAAATAATCAATGAGATAATTATACTCAATCATGTCATTAAGAATTTAAAACTCATCAAAAATTTATAGCCTATTAATAGAATTAAACCACATACCATTAAGAATTTGTAATCCATCTCTTCTCATCTTATTTTGCAGATTAAAAATGATTTTCACTCATCACCAAATTATCTTTTCACTTCTCTCCAAAGTTTTAAATATACCTGTAGAAAAAAAAAAGATTTGAGCTCTTCACGAAACATGATATGCTCTTATAACAAATTTTGAAATTTTATATTCATGATTTTCTTCTTAACATTTATCAAATATATCATGTCACATAATTACTAAGTTTATTTGATATAATGAAACTATAATTGATACATATTTATATTTATATTGTATAATTTTTTCGTTAACTTTCAAATGAAATAAAAAATTACAACTATGCAATAATATGTTATATGTTAATAAATTATTGTATTTTGCATATAAATATTTTAAAAACATTATATTATAAATTAACTATTATTTCATACAAAATAATTTAATTTAAATATATTATAGAATTATTTTATAAATATATAATAGCCGATTCGGACTCGGGTTATAATCTAGTCTTATATAATGATGTCTACCTAAGCAAATTTTAACAAATGAACATTAAATCTATTTATGATGTTCATTTAACCCTTATAAAATTATATTTATTGTTATTTTTAATTAATATATATTTAAAGAAATAAAGTAAAAAGAAAAAAATAATTTGACGTAAAACAGTTAATATAAAAAAGAATTTAAGTTAATTTTAACGCTCACTCTATTTGATATATTAATTATGTTTCTATTTTTGAAAGTCTTGTTAAAATAGACTCCAAATTGAAGTCAATGGCATAAGTAGACTCCTCTCCTTCCTGAACTTTCAAAATGACTTAAACTGCCCTTCCCATTATGTTTTATTCACGAAAATACTGATTGTTATTACATATTTACAGAAATGCCATCGTCTTCATTTTTCCCTCAACCACCTTATCAACAGAATCTGAGCACTAAATGCTTGGAACAACAGATTTTAGAGATGTTAATGCTCAACTGTGAGCTAATAGCTTCGATCTCGTCGCTTTCCTCTATAGTTTTATCCATTAAACTATCAAATTCTCGTTTTCGAAATTCATCGACCTTCGATCTAACGCATTTACCAAGATTTGTGCATAATAACGACTAGGTTTCTTTGGTACCAGTGGTGTAATCAGCTCTTAGCCGTCTACAAAACTAAAGACGAGTTCAAACCGAATTTCGGTAAACTTTAGTGGCTTTTTCACGATTTCCAAAAGCCAGGCTTCACAAGGAAGTCTCACAAGTCAATTAGGGGTCTAGTTTTGCAATTGACTTTATTCTTCAGAGAGTTCATACTTCATAGTGAAGTCTCCAACTCTTCTTTGAAAAGAAAAAAAAGGTGTTGAGACTTCAGGGATGAAGTCTCTGAGAAAGGGTTTAGTTTTGCATTTGATCAAAGTTTGACTTTTTATGGAAACTTCACCTCTGAAATCTCCAGAAAAAAAGAGGGTCTATATTTGCAATTAACTAGAACTTTGACTTTTCGATGAGACTTCATTTTGAAATCTCCGTGAAAAAATGGTTTACTTTTGCAATTGACCAACATTGACCGATTAAGAGACTTCACGGTGATGTCTCAAATCATCGGAAAGTTTGAGACTTCACCATGAAGTCTGGAATTAATTCTTGGTCAATTACAGAACTAGAACCCTTATTCACTGAGACTTCACGATGAAGTCTCATCAAAATATCAATGTCGGTCAATTTCAAAACTAGACCCTAATTTTTAGGAGACTTCACTGTTGATACTGGGTTCAACTTCTAATTATTTGTAATTAGAGGGGTTCGTTTTTAGGAAAGTACTTGATAAGAAAATAAAGAAAAAACTTCGAAAAGAGGGTGTATTATTATTAAAAGTGTTTACAATGCTTGTTAACTCGGAATGCCGAGATTAACTTTATCAAAGAGAAATAAAACCTAGGTAATCTAGTTCTTCTCCTCCCGATTCTGAATATCTCTCATTAGTGAGGGTGGGGGGTTTTTTTTTATATATCCTTAATAGCCGGTCTAATAAGCCCATGGGCTAACCTCGGAAAAATGGAATATTTCCATTTTTCCAAGACTAGGAAATCTGTGATAAGATTCGATCTTATACTGTCCGAGCTTAGACTTCGGCTTAGGACGATGTTCGTTTATACCCCCACTTCGAACACTAAATCTGATCAATCTTCTCCGAGGTATCCCTCGGTCATCTGGGCCGAGGTTCGAAATTCCTGTTGTCGGGACTTATAACCTAATAGATTATTAGGGAAGAGCTAGGCAGGGACCAAACTCCAATTGTTGCCAAACTATTGATTAGGGGTAGAACCCCACCATCAAAATTCACTACTGAAGTCTCAAAAGATATGCCCACGTTACGAGACTTCAATGGTGAAGTCTCATTACGTAGGAGACTTCACCTGTGAAGTTTCATGAAAAATTCAAACCTACGGTCAATTGAAAAACTAGACCTCATTTTCTATGAGACATCACAATGAAGTCTCCAGTAAAGAACTCATGGGACTTCATAATGAAGTCTGCCTTCTAGACTTTAAGGTGAAGTCTCATTTCCCAATTCTAGTAAATATCAAATTTAAGTTTATTTATAATTATTATATTATTTTGTTTTGGTCTAACATATGTATTACTCTTGTCTTTTGAGTTTGTTTGAGTTTTGGCTGTTTTTGTCACATAATGATTTTGAAATCATTTTTCTAAACTTAATAGCTAATTAGTTCACATTACTGAGATTTTTCATGTTAAAGTCTCGTGACGAGACTTTGATTTGAAGTCTCCATGACTAATTTTTTTTAAAATGTTTGTGTAAGTCATTTATTTTGTATTCTAAGAATTTGATATTTTTCTCTAGTGTATTACTTTTTTATGCTGAATATGTATGAGTTTCACAACTTAATCTTATATATTAAAGTTTTAATTGCTTTTAAGAATTTTGTTAATTTATAATTATTGTAATAGACTTTATCATGAAATCTACTCGTGAGACTTCATTATAAAGTTTCATTTATTAATTATGTTAAAACAGGGTTTTAAATCTAATTATAAAATTTTTCTTCAGTTTAATTATGTTTGTAACTTATATTTGCTTCATTTAAAAGTTATTGTGACGTTTTTGTTTTTTTAATTATTTAACAATCACTCTTCTTATATTTCTGCGGTAGTTAGATGATATGTTTGAGACTTTACAATAAAATCTCAGTGATAAACTCAAATGTTAATTTGTTGCTTATATATATATATATATATATATATATATATATATATATATTTTTTTTTTGAATTGAGAAAAAAATCATTAAAAAAACAAAACGAGTTCAAACTCTCTTACAAAAGCTCTTCAGCCACATCGCAAAGCAATCCTAGCTAGGGAATCCGCTTCTTGGTTTTTTTCCCTTGGTACATAAGAAAAGATCAAAACATCAAAGTCATTCGCTATCTTGTTGATGTCAGACAATATCTCGTATGCTTCACTCGGAAACTTCTTTGTGTTTAGTGCTTGGATCAGTATGAGCGAGTCCGAGAGGCACCTCACCTTCCTCCTTCGCATTGCCCTGAGATTCTTCAAGGCTTGAAAAATTGTCTGTGCTTTGGCTATAAGTGGAGACGCTACCCCGTCTCTCCGGAGAGATCTCCTGTCCTTGTATCCTCCGTTACTCTCTTCGATGTACCATCCTAGTCCTGCCCGTTGTTCTTCTTTATCCCAAGCTGCATCGGTATGGCAGATTGTTGTTACTCCTTGGTGCTCTCTTCTTCCTGCTGTCTCTGATACCCGATGGTCCTTCTTTGCTGCTACCTTCTATGCTTCTTGCACTTTGGCCTAGTCACGTCCCTCTCGCATCGCTTTGCTTCCTGTCTCTTCCACCGTAATGTGGCGATTCTCAAAAATCTTTTTGTTGCGGCTATTCTAGATACTCCAACAAAGAGATCTTCTCCATGCAAACCCACCGGTGGCAGAAAAATGAGACTCTTTGCTCCTTGTAAGGCATTCTCAAACCTCACCCATGAACTCGAGTTTGCTTTCTCTAAGAATGGGGCTGCATCCCACACCCTTTTTTGGGTAATCGCAGTGGAAGAGGACGTGCTCAATGGTCTCCTTCTCTCCACAGCGAGAGCAAACATCATTCTGAGTTACATTCCGATGGAGTAACGTTTTCCCCACTGGTAGCGCTCTCCTTAGAGTTTTCCAGAGAAACAGCTGTTGCTTTGGTGCTATCCTCCTGCTACACACCAATGTATTCCAGTTTCCGGTTGTTGTGCTCTCCACATTGTTCTCCCTCTCCTCCTTTGCCTTTATCGCTACATGGTAGCCAGACTTTGCTGAGTATTCGCCACATCTTTCCCCCAGCCACACTTTCTTATCTTTTCCTCCCAGTTTACTTGGTTGGATGTGCATGATTTCCTTCTCATGCTGGGGGCAGATTTCCCTAATCTTGTTTATATCCCATTCCTTTGATCCTGCCATCATCAGTTTTGATACAGTCCAGTCCTTTGTTTCTAAAGTCGCTGGTCCCATCATTCTTTTTGGTTCATTAAGATCAAGCCATGGGGCCGTCCATAATGCAATCTCGTCCCCATTCCCAACAATGTAGCTCAACTTCTGTTTCAACAGGTCTCTCCCCTCTAAAACACCCCTCCATCCATGCGACGATGTTGTGATCGCTTTCACTTCCATGAAGGTAGTTTTGATGCAATACTTTGCTAGCAGTATCCGCACCAGTAAGCAGTCCGGTTTTAAGTGGATTCGCCAGCTGATTTTTGCCAGCAACGTGATGTTGAATGCTTCAATATCTCTGAATCCCAAGCCTCCGTCTTTCTTTTTTTTCCGTCATTGTGTCCCATGCTACCCAACACATACTCTTTCTCTCTGGTTCAAAGTCCCACAGTACCGTCTTAGAGCTGATTGGATGCGCCTACATAGGCTCAAGGGCAATTTGAAACGTGACATGGTGTAGTTCGGTATCGCAGCCAAGACGGATTTGAGCATTATGAGCTTCCCAACCTGTCCTCTATAGAGAATGGGTGTTGAGAGACTGGAAGTGGCAGTTTTAGGTGGATTATCCCAAAGGAGGAAAAATGTTTGATCTAAGTGACACTTGTACACACCGTGAACTAATTGAGATGGCACGAGATGACTATAAGCTGAGTGAGGATACTGATTCGATTAAGTTAACATATATGTTACCTGAAGCAATGTTGCAATTTTTGGATAAAGATTGTCCCACCCCACCAATTCATGTCACAAATGATATACATGTGTGGTCTTTTTCGGAGTGAAGTAAATCGCATTGTGTTCGCCTTTGTGTCCCGAGTTTCCTTGGTAAGGCCAGTGAGAATGATGAAGAGGTTACTAATGAAGACAATGACATTGAGGAAAATGATGATGGCAATTCTGAAGAGAACTTTGAGGATGATTATGATGAATTCGAAGAAGACGATATGGATTTATTTGATGGTGATGAGGGTGTCGGTGAATTACATAAAGAAATTTTTGCAGAAGAAACTGTTGTTAAAGACGATTACCTTGATGATTACAGTATGTATGGGAGGGTTAAGGATGAGGATAGTGGTGATAATGATCATGATAAGCTGTTTCTTGGTGCAGAAGAAAGCTTTGTTTGGGAAGGTAGAAGACCGAGCATGACATGGACGTACGGTATCACTTTTCATAAGATTTTTCTTAGCAAGGATGTGCTTATATACGAGGTGCACGTAACGGTGATAATGGGTCAATTCGCCTTCAAAGGGAAAAAGTCAACAAAAATACTATTTCTAGCCAAATGCCGCGTGGAAGGATACAACTAGAGGGTTAGAGCTATGGTGAAAAACGAACCAAATGGGTTTTGCATGATTGTGTACAAAAAATACCATACTTGTTCGGTTAGTGATCGAGTAGCTCTGCGGAAACGGTATGCTCCGAGATATATTTGGGAAGTTTGGGTTGAAGATGAATTATACCACATCTTACAGGGATTAATATTATCACAACAAATGGTGAGGGAAACATCGGAAGATGGATATCAGCAGCTGCCTTCGTACCTATATCGCCTCGCGTTAGCTAATCCCGGAACCGTCACTGATCTTGTACTTGATTCGAAAAACAGGTTCAAATATGTGTTTTTGTGTCTTGGAACCTCAAAGGAGGGTTTTCAGTAGCTAAGACGAGTTATGATTTTCAATGGTTATCATCTATCTGGGAAGTATGGAGGGGTTTTGCTAGTTGCTTGCGGTCAGAATGAGAATTTCTAGATATTCCCATTAGCTTTTGTCATTGCTGACTCGGAGAATGATGAATCATGACAATGATTTTTCACCAAGTTAAGTGCTTATGTCTCCTCAGAATTTAGTTTGACTGTAGTTTCCGACAGACACGTTTCCATTAAGAAGGCCATTGAAACTCATGGACAACGAGAGGGATATGTTACTATCATCTTCAAAATAACATAGTCACGAGTTTTAAAGGAAAACATCTTTTGTACTTGGTCCGAGGAGCTGCATATGCATATACGCATTATGATTATACTCGATACATGGACGTCTTACGAGTGGCGAAGCCCAAACTTGCAAATGATTTGGAGGCTGTGGATGTGAGACTATGGGTTAGAGTTCACTTCCATGGACTAAGATACAACATTCAATCGAGCAACATCGCCGAATCGATCAACTCTGCACTTAAGCGAGCTCAAGGATTTCCCATACCGTTCCTTTTGGAATTTATACGTGAAAAGCTAGCAAGGTGGTTTTATAAAAGGGGTGAAGATGCTATGAGTTTCACAACAAAACATAGCATAGATTTTGAATATTGTTTAGCTATTCGTGGGTACTATGCTAAATTCATGGTGGTTCAATGCCTTGATACTTGGCGATTTAACGTGGCGGGTGGAAATATAAATTGTGTTGTTGATTTCTTACATCGAACATGTGATTGTGGTGTGTTTCAAGTTGAGAAAATACCTTGCTCGCATGCTATAATTGTTGCTTATGCGTCTAAAACCGCGGTTTATGCACTAGTGTGCCTGAAATACACAAGAGATTATTTGTACGCAACGTACTCGAGTAACATTATTCGATAAATCACGATGTCAAAGATCCTAAGTTTGTTAGTGTCCTTCCTCTACTAGTCAGGCGCCCACTTGGAAGACAAAAGAAGTCAAGGTGGCCAATGTGGCTTGAAATTGCAAAGATGACTAAGAACAAACCGTGTAAGGTTCACAAACAATACAATTTTTCAAAATGCAAGGATCCCGAGCAACCTCGACCTAACTGTGTGAGTTAAACATAACCAATTACCATCATTGTACTTGATTTTTGTTGGTCGTGATATTTATATGTTTTTATTTTGTACTTAAGAATTTCAAAGCTGAAGGAAAGTAGTAGAAGTGTTGGAATCTGGCGTGAAGTCTCCTTGTGAAGTCTCCTCGTGAAGTCTACGTTTGAAGTTTCAATCAAGTAGTTATACGGTTTTATGAAGTCTACTCGTGACGTCTCCTTATGAAGTCTACGTTTGAAGTATTAGGAAAGTATTTTACGGTTTTATGAAGTCTCCTCGTGAACTGTACTAGTGAAGTCTACCCTTGAAGTCTCTTTGTGAAGTCTCATCTAGCGAGAATTACTATCTCATTCTCTAATTATGACATGACTTGTTATGGTTTTTATTTTATGGTTGTTTCAATCAACATTTGACTTCTAATATCTTCTTCAACATTAAGACGTGGTTTTCTTACTGAAATTGCATCATTATGTTAAAAAAATCATTAGAGATAAATAAGCAAAATATACAAATCAACCTACCCTATCAAGTATCAATATCTTGATTTGTTCATTCGGGTGGTACAAAAACATCCCCAACCAAAATAATGCAATGTTTTGTGCTATACAAACATTATATGCAAAAGAACCAAAAGCAACGGGGATCCAAAAGCATCGGCTGCTCACAGCTCATAATAGATGTCCAGGCTCGAGTAGTCTTGTGACTATGTTCCTTTCAGGCCGAGCTCATCATACACTTGCACAGCTAGCTTCTCCCTTATGTTCTTCATGTTTTTTATAGACATGAGATGTGGAGGAAATGGGATGCCAAGTGAATGGCACTCTATGTACTTCAGGCCATACACTCCATAGTCACCACCAGCTGCCTGGGGAACATCTTCTTTAGGAGCCAACTCCCATGTATAGGGTACATTGGTGTACAACTCTTTCTTATCCGTAGGCGCAAGAAGGTTCAACACATACCCAAGCATTTCACAGATAGGTGTCACAGCATCTATTAGAACTTGATCCTTACAAACCCCAACAATGCTATCCCATATCATGATATTCCTCTTAGCAATATTAATCAACATCATAGCTCAATGCACATCGTTTAAGTTAAGCGTGGTGTATATCTCATCCATGTGGATACCCCATATTTTCTTACTTTGGAAAAAGTCAGAATGATCTCTTGTGTAAAGATCCAACACATTTGGTGGTACCACCCTCTCGGAACCATCATGATTCGCCGTTGTTTTGAACAAATCATACTTCGCCTGCCACAAGGATATGAAGATATAATCGACAAAGAGTCTGTCACTTCTAAACCACTCTAGGTGCTCATTGTACCGCTTCCTGAGTAGAAAGATTCAAACATCCATATGCTACAAAAAAATGACATGAAGTTATGAGCATGTTGGAGGTGAAAGAGAAAGAGACGTCTCACTGTGAAGTCTCAGATGGGGACTTCACCGTGAAGTCTCAGAATAGTTAATGAATGAGAATTCATAGTGAAGTCTCTTGTACTTGAATTCTCATCTGATACTTCAATTTGAAGTCTCATGTGATACTTTAGATCAAAGACTAACCATGTTCCAAAGCCATTTAGTTGGTGTCCTCATTTGTCAAACCACCATGTACTGGAAGATTGTATGAGTTTTTACTTCTTTTTCTCTCCGCAAAATGTAGTCAAACACACTCAAATTAAAGCAACAACCAATCAAAGAAATTAATTAAAGTGACTTACGGGCAATTATTCAACAACTCAACTAGCGCTGCTTTCTTTTTCTTGTCAATAGGACCAAAAGGATCATACCCATGGCCATGTACATCTGATTGAGCCTGTGGTACTGTTTGTACATTAGAGGGAGGCACATGACCATGTTCCTTCTTAGTCTTTTCAGCCACTGACTTGACCAAGAGTTTTGCTTCATTCTCCTTAATGTCTTGTTTCTCTCTTTTTTTATCCACATCATCAACAGCTGTCGTTTTTTCAACATACATCATACAACTTGGCTCATTTTCATTTTCCTCATGAACACTACCCTGCATAATGGTGTGAAACAACCATGTCAAACCTTAAACCGTAAAACATGTTGTTATCATTGAAACTTGCACTATTCCACAACCAAACTATTCCTTAATCCACAACACCATTCACACTTATAATGAAAATATGTCTCTGGAAAACAATAAAACATGAAAAGAAGATTGATAATCGATCTAGGATTCTTCATCCTCACTACTCAAGCCAGATATTCTCCTACTTTTTATCTCCCCTGGACTACCTTTTTTCATTTGATATTCTTTGGGTTAAGTGGAGGAAGACTAACCCCAGCAGCTGCAGTCGACTTGTCATCATATCAACCATGCTTACCATCCTCCTCTAGTTGCTTGACATTCTTGTCTTCAGGAGCCTTCTTCGACTCTAACTTGTATACTCCGTAAAAGCAAGCGCCATCTCTTCAACCTTAGTTGACAGGAATGTAATCTTCTCTTTACATTCATTCAAAAGCTCCTCAAACTTCCTCAAACGATCATCAACAGCACCCACAAGTGCATCAGTCAAGTGCTTCTCAAATTTTTCATCAGACGAAGAAAGACGAGCTTTCTTGTGGGGAGCTTAATCAATAGCTTATGTTGATGGTAGGATTAGCACCCCTTATAAACAGCTCATAATTAATTAGGATTTAGTCCTCCCAATTTAGCTATGAGCCGATTTCGGGTCATCAACCCGAGATAGGCGTATTCCTTATTTCCTTTGGCTCGGCAAGCCGAACTAAAGGAAATAAAATTAAACTTATCTATATCATTTAGTTCTCGCAAATAAGGAAATATATCTTTTAGTTCTTGGAAATAATGAATTATTCCTTATTTCTCGGAAATAAGGAAATATTCCTTATCTTTTGGGGAATAAGGATATATTTCTTATTATTAGGTTACTGGGCCTAAATATACCATCTATCTCCCCTTATAAAAAGAGGACCTCCTCCTCCTAAAAACGGGATCCGGAAAATAGATTTTAGACTAGGAGAGCGACTCAAAGACCAAAAAAAGACTGAGATACCGAAAGAGATACAAAAAATACACAAAAAACATATGAGAGACTCCCTGAGAGAACCAAAAAATAGGTTTTAGGCTCCGAGAGATCCCGAAAATAGAAAGAATTATCAGCAACTTACAATTTGGCCTTAGAGCCCGAGTTAAGGACAATTCGGCCTTAGATCACGAGTTAACAACAACTCGGTGATGTATCATGGATTTTACCGGTTTTCTACCATGATATAGTAGGTTTTATGGAGTCTTTGTAGCATGTTTTGAGCATTTATGCAGGATTTACTAGCAAAAGACACTTTGGAGCAAAAAGAGCTAAAAAGAAGGTTTTATGGAAGTTTCCACGTGAATTGAGAAGACTTAGAAGATTCGGAGCCAAAATGAAAAAATGTTACTGCGAGCCCCGAGTCGACCGACTGGAAGAGATACAGTCGACCGACTGTGACGCCGACTTAATTTAGAAGATTTTCTTATCGGGCCTTTCGTGGAACCCTAGACCCTAAGACTCATTCACGACCTATATAAGCACCTCTTAAGAACTTGAAGAGGCACGCACCCCAAAAGAACTCAGAGCAATACAAGTTTATTTTTGCTTTTTGTTTCCATTGTTTTAGCTTTTAGATATTGTTCTTATCATTGTTCTAGACTCTGAAGAAGGTTAGAGAAGTGAAGAAGGTTCTGAGACTGATGCGTGAAGTTATTCACCCAAAATAAACTGCAAGTGCACAGTGTACAGTTGTAGTATTTAGGTTATCGATCCCACAGAGAGCTTATGGTTGATTCGAGAGTGAAATATCCTAAGTAAACTTCTTTGTAACCGAGAAAACTTTTAAAACGTTTGGTGACTTCAAATTTGGGGAAATATTAGATCTTAGGAAATTCCAGTTGGAAACTATGAATTTTATGAATTAGGAACACAATCAATTTCAAATCTCAAAACTCTAGAACTCTAGACATGATAATAGCTACGATGTTCTAATGAAGTGTTAGAACAATGCCTTTGTTTAAATCCCTAAATCTCAAATCTCTTTGGATTGTCGCTAAAAATAAACAAGCATGAGAGTGCAAGCTAAATCTGTTCACAAGTTGTCTAAACAAACATTCATTTGAACTAGAACGCACCTTGCTCACTACAGAACTGTCTACCGATCCTCGGTGTCTCTCGACTACCGGATCTCGATTTATGATTGAATAAAATGGTTCGCGAGTCCGCCTACTCAGTGAAGAACAACTGTAGCGAAGAATTTCGTGATTGAAAGATTGTTTAAAAACTATTTTAGCAATTCATAGCAAAACCGTAAGAAAACCCTAGATCTAATAAAGTAACTACTCAGACATGAGTTTGGTAAAACAAATCATCTTTTTATTAATGAAATGAATACAAACGAAATAGACAATAGAAAATCAGAGGCTCACAAGCTCACAATGAGGAAGAACACTCTTTAATCTTCTTCAGAATCTGTAACAGTGATAAGAACAATCTCTCTAGAAAGCTAAATACAATGGAAGCAAAGGTAAACTTGTGTTTTTCTGAGTTCTTGTGGGGTGCGTGCCTCTTCTAGTGCTTAAGAGGTGCTTATATAGGTCGTGAATGAGTCTTAGGGTCTAGGGTTCAGCGAAAGGCCCGATAAGAAAATCTTCTAAATTAAGTCGGCGTCACAGTCGGTCGACTGCAGCTCTTCCAGTCGGTCGACTCGGGGCTCGCAACATTTCTTCATTTTGTCTCCAAATCCTCTAAGTCTTCTCAATTCACGTGGAAACTTCCATAAAACCTTCTTTCTAGCTCCTTTTGCTCCAAAGTGTCTTTTGCTAGTAAATCCTGCATAAATGCTCAAAACATGCTACAAAGACTCCATAAAACCTACTATATCATGGTAGAAAACCGGTAAAATCCATGATACATCAAACTCCCCCATACTTAAACTTTTGATTGCCCTCAAGCAAATAATCAAGGCTGCTAGGTAAAGTTCTAATGACTTTGGAAACTCATTTGGGAAATCACATAAGCGAAAATTTTATCAATGCCATAACCAATCAAGTCAAGACCAACATGTACATTCCCTATCAACTCAACAATCTTCCATGCATTCCCCACGATTTACAAGTCAATCAATCCAAAGCATCACAGCTATTTCAAAACCATAGAAGTACTGTCCAAGGAACAAGTTCCTTCCCTTTTCAATATCATAATAAGAAGTCATAAAATTACTTCACTCTCCCCCAGACTTATTTATTTCTTTATCTTTTGAAACTCTCAAGGTTTAAGCGAATAATGGTATTATAGGAAATTTTCCTAACCTCACTGTCAACCAAGTTCTCAAAGGTTCAAATGCATAATGGTATCGCATGAAATTTTCCTTACCGCATAGATCCCGAGCTTCTAGTGACGAATAATTGGCGTCCTAAGGAATTTCCCTCTGCCTCATCACTAGGTTTTAGTTAAAAACGGATTCTTTTCATTAAAATAAGGGAGAGTGGAATGCTATAGATATCCAGACATTCTTATTATGACTTTGAACGAGGACTGGCCCATATAGTTACGAAAGTGCTATAGCTCAGACTTACATGGAATTCATGACTCAAGGATATGGGTATTTTATGGTTGATTTAATTGTATCAAAGTTTTCCAATAGTCATAGACTCTAACTGTGTTCCTGCATCAATGTTCTCAAGTGTGAAAGAGAATGTGATTAGTGTCCCAGGTTAATCATTGTTCCCTCAACGGTTTGACTCGATAAAAACAACTAAAAACAAGGCGAAAAACCATGAGATAAACAACAAGAATTTCATTAGCTTGGATAAACTCCCCCAGACTTAAATTACGCCGTCTCGGTGTAACAAAAGAGAGAAGATATCTGAACTGAAATGTAAAAGGATCGAACGCGGTACCTCGGAAGTGAAGTCGGCCGACCCTAATGAGAGGTCGGTCGACTCGGGTAGCGTATAGTCTAGTTTTGGTGAATCTCCTCGCCTGAAATAAAATCAAAAACACCTAAAAATAAAAATTACCTAGTGGGTTGCCTCCCACTAAGCGCTTGTTTATAGTCCATAGCTTGAGCGTCGTGCCCGGTTATGGTTGTGGAAGTGGTGCTTCTTGAAGGTGCATGATGGGTTCATTCATTGATTTGTCACCTAGTAGAGCTTTACCCGCTGTCCATTCACAGTGAAACTTTCACCATCCTTTCCATGTAAAACAATAGCTCCATAGGGCTTCACTTCCTTGACTACAAAAGGTCCGGACCAACGAGATCTCAGCTTTCCCGGGAAAAGACGAAGTCGAGAGTTGATAAAATGTGTTCCGCCATCACTAATCACGATCCTGGGTACTCCAAAACGTGGGAAAATTATGTGCTTGAAGAACCGAATCACCACTCTTGCATCATCGGTGGGGCTTGCCACTGCTTCAACCCACTTGGATACATAATCTACAGCAACCAATATCTATTGGTTTCCATGTGAGTTCGAGAACAGTCCCATGAAATCGATGCCCAAGCAATCGAAAATTTCCACTTCCATGATGAAATTCATTGGCATTTCATTCCTTTTACTGATTTTTCCCTTTCTTCTGCAGGCATCACAGGTTGAAACAAAGTGATGTGCATCGCGGAACAAAGTTGGCCACCAAAATCCAGCTTGGAGAACCTTTGAAACTGTTTTGAAACTTGCAAAATGACCAGCATAATCAGAACCATGACAGTGGTAAAGCACTTGGGATACCTCGTGTTCAGGAATACAGCGTCGAATGATCCCGTCAGCGCAATTCTTGTAGAGGTAAGGCTTCTCCCAAAAGTATTTTCTCACTTCTCGCAAGAACTTCTTCTTCTTATATCCAGTGAACTCTTCAGGTTTGACATCTGCGGGTAGGAAATTTGCAATTTCACTAAAACATGGTGGAGTGAGTGGTTTGGACGTCGTCTTGGCTTCCCCTTGTATGACTTGTATCATTTTCTGCAGTGGTTTCTTCAGGATAGTGTGGTCAGGATGGTTCGGTCGGTCGTCCTTAGCATGCAGTCGGTCGACTGTGTTGAAGACGGGCGTCTCTGGATGACGGTCGATCGACTCGAGTCTCGCAGAGACTAGTCTCTGACTTCTTTCTCCTTGCTCAGTGGTTATCGTCAGTCCAATCACATAGATATGCTCTTCAGGGAGGTGATCCTTGATAGGTACGTCATATTCTATTCTAATCCTGGATAAATGGTCGGCTACTCCATTATCTATTCCTTTTTTTTCGTGTACCGATATATCGAATTCTAGACACGTGAAGTTATTCACCCAAAATTAACTGCAAGTGCACAGTGTACAGTTGTAGTATTTAGGTTATCTATCCCACAAAGAGCTATGGCTAGTTTGGATTCAGATGCAAATGTAACCGACCTATGACAATTCTAATATGCTAATGACTTGTGATGTGTTGCAAACCTTAAAAGAAACATTAGATCTAAAGGAAATCAGTCGGGAAAACTCAGGATCACGGTTATTGGTGACTTCTTGAACTCTAAACACTTTAAAATACTAAATCCTATTGGTGTACTAGAAAATAGCCTTTATTTAAATCCCTAAATCTCAAATCTCTTTGGATTGTCGCTGGAAGTAAATAAGCTTTAATACGAACAAGTTAGATCTGCTCACAAGGTGTCTAAACAAACTCTCGTTTGATTTAGAACGCACCTTGCTCACTACAGACTCTTCCGGTGTCTCTATCTCCGTCTCCGGTAGAAAGATCGACCTTGATGATCTAAAAGTGGTTAATTACGTCACCTCTAAATATGAAATACTGTTTGTAGTGAAGAATCACGTGGCTTATTCCACAAATCAAAACCGTTTAGAATTATCCCTTGTAAACCCTTTGAAAACCCTAGATCTAATGAATAAACTACTCAGACATGGTTTTGTTAAAATAAATCATCTTTTTATGAATGAAGTGCATATAAAACGAATTAGACAATAGAAGATCAGATGTTCACGATACTCAAATGAGAAAGAACACTCGGCCTAAGAGCCTGAATTAACAACTCGACCTAAGAGCTCGAGTTAATCATAAGATTCCCGAGCCTAAACTCGGATTATCATCTGAAGACGGAACTATGTGTGGCTTGATCCCTTCCGAGGGTATGTAGGCAGCCTCTCACGGGGTTTAACTACAACATGAAGACCCCTTCAGGGAACTTCTCGGAGCCGACCTTTACCGTTAATTTCCAAGCGGTTGCACATCGAGACGAACCTAATTATTTAATCTTCCGATTAAATAAGATGTATTTGCAAATGGGTCCTTTTAATTAGAAATAATTAAAAACTGAAACCCTGCACCAACATTTGACGCGCCAAGTATGAGGGATTCTTCGAGATTCCGATTTCGAAAATGCGCGCTCGGCAACGGCGAAGAAAACCTAGGGTTTCTTTTTACAAAGAACCTTAATGATGCTCATCTGGTTCGTGGAATGGATCCACGGATTCTCTCTGAGGGTATATCTACCGAATCGATTAAGATAATCCCCCATCACAAAAGCTAAGTCATCTTTTCTGTCTAAATTAATTAGCCTAATCGATCTGCCCTTAGTTTAATTAATTATAAAAGTGGTAGAACATGAATGGAGAAGACGAGATTGTCAGAACAACTCAATTTGTCTCTTATAAACTCTTTCGTCCTTTTCTTTGATAATAACAAATAATTAAAGATACAATTTAAAGAGGTTTACAATTTTTCTAGGTCAACACTTGCTTGAAATAGAAGAAACGATGAACGGCTAAGGATTTCGCAAACTCGACCTGTTATGAAAACTTGGGAATTAAGGAACGAAAGGGGAATCTCTACACGGAGATATACACGATGTCGTTCCCGCTGATTTCAAGCTCCTTACTCTCTTTGGTTTTACTGCCATCAAAATAGAAAATTTAAAATGAAAGACAAAAGAAACGCTTTACGAAAGAAACATTGGGAAAGTAACATAGGGTCGGAATGGTCACATGATTCGATATCAACCGGAAAATAAGAAGTTGGTACGTCCTCTTCAACAAAGGAAAGTCTTTGCTGGTGACAATCCACTAAAGGCGTCGAAACCCTCAAGATCACTACGAAGAGAGAAGAGTAAGAACGTTGAAAGCATTGCTCTCAGTCAAAACAGTGGATGGCAATATCACGTAACTATATTGAAGCCAAAAAGAGGAAGGCCTAGGACTTCTCAACGGCGATCTTGGTCAAACGAAAACTAGGATTTACGGAGCCAATCAGAGAAGAACAGTTAATCGGAGATATGTATGACCTCATTGTTGACTATGCCCTCTGAGCTAGTCCACTCGGATTCCTCCAGGCAACGCACAGCTTTGTTTTTTGAAATCAAAAACAGAAAATTAAAGCTTAAGCCGAGATGATGTTACAGCAAGAAAACAAAATTTAGAAAGCAGCAGCTATATGCTGATGGTTTGGTGTCAATTAGAGGGTTTTACTGAAAAACAACTTCAGCAGTCTCCAAGAGCATCAGAATTGAGACAAAGGCCAGAGTGTTTGCTCTCACTCTGAAGTCAAAAAATTGAAGAGCAAAATTTCGGGGACGAGCAGTAGTCTTGGGAAAAAGAAAGTCATATACCACCAAACGGTGAAGCTTGAGCCAATAACACAATAAATCTATTGAGAAAAGGAATGAGGAATGATGTTCACCAGTTCTCTTAAAGTGAGAAAGTTCTAGCTGTGGCGATGTTCTTCTACAAGTTCTGGTGAATCGGTATCTACTCAGTAACATCAAGGACGAGGAGAAGAAGAATTTCAGCTTCTCTCCAAACGATAGATTGACGTATTTAATCATTACAAAGAAAAAATACCATTCCGAGGTATCCAAAATCAAATGAAAGCTAAGAAGAAAGTTACCCGACCTAAGAATAGATGAAGAATCAACACAAGAAAGCAAGAATGACTTAGAGTTGGGAAGCCTCAATGGAGAGTCTTAACAAAATCTTGATGCCTGGAAAGCTCGGCAAGAAACATGTGTCGATGTCAACTTAGGATGTTCCTTGCAAAACAAAGAAAAAGAACTTACCAAGATTCTATTCTGCATAGCAAGACGAGGATCAACTCGGAATCAGTTGACTGGAGGAGCTTGAGAGACCGAATCTCTTCGTGTAAAATGTAAGCCGAGGATCCATAGAAACCGAATTTAACTTGTCGAGATAGACACTTATCTATATCCTTTAGTTCTCGGAAATAAGGAAATATATCCTTTAGTTCTCAGAAATAAAGAAATATTCTTTATTTCTCAGAAATAAGGAAATATTCCTTATTTCTCAGAAATAAGGAAATATTCCTTATCTTTGGGGGAAAAAGGAAATATTCCTTATTATTAGGTTATTGTGCCTAAATAGACCGTCTATCTCCTCTTATATAAGGAGGACCTCCTCCTCCTAAAAAAGGGATCCGGAAAATAGATTTTAGACTAGGAGAGCGACTCAAAGACCATAAAAAGACTGAGATACCGAAAGAGATACAAAAAATACACAAAAAAAACATGTGAGAGACTCCCGGAGAGAACCAGAAAATAGGTTTTAGGCTCCAAGAGATCCCGGAAATAGAAAGAATCATCAGCAACTTACAACTTGGCCTTAGAGCCCGAGTTAAACACAATTCGGCCTTAGATCACGAGTTAACAACAACTCGGCCTACGAGCCTGAATTAACAACTCGACCTAAGAGCCCGATTTAATCACAAGATTCCCGAGCCTAAGTTCGAATTATCATCTGAAGACGGAACTACGTGTGGCTTGATCCCTTCCGAGGGTACGTAGGCAGCCTCTCACGGGGTTAAGTTACAAGATGAAGACCCCTTCGGGGAACTTTTCGGAGCCGACCTTTACCGTTAATTGTCGAGCGGTTGCGCATCGAGAAGAACATAATTATTTAATCCCCTGATTAAATAAGATGTATTTACAAAGGGATCCTTTTAATTAAAAATAATTAAAAGTTGAAACCTTGCATCAACAGCTTCTACCTCTCTTTTGCCGCCTTAGACTTGTTTTTTGATACCAACTCACCTTCAGATCTCCTGTGGGTGGGGAACCATTTCCAAGATTTATTTGATAATTGCCCGTACATACGTTTGACAATATTGTGAATTTTTTAATCCTCACCATCATCATCCCACTGAGGGAAGATTTCCTCGTACTCCTTCCGGACACAGCCGATGATTTCAGTGTACAATCCAAAAATGGTGCATAGAAACCCTTTACTATATTATCAAAATGTATGTCTCACATCATTTACTTAACTAGGAGACTTCACATGTGAAGTCTCAGATGAGACAGCCAAATTGTGACAATAATGTACCTGTTAAAGCATGCAGCTTCTAAAATTCTTCCTGTCTTTAGCTCCTCCATAAGCAAGCAGAGGTGGATTTTGTGCATGACGGTTCGGTTAACCATACTCTGTTACAAATTTGGGTAATGTAAAGAAGACCCGAAACTGCAATGTGGTAAGTCTTGGTGATATCAATTTTCTTCACCGATTTCATCAGCGTTTTAAAAGCCACTCTCCCCCAAGGGTAATCAACAAACGAATCCAGATCCATAACAAGCCTAGAAAGGTCCACATTAACAGCTGAGGTGTGTGAGTTGGTATCAATACATGCAGCAACTATGGAAAGATAGCAAAACGTCAACCGATCCTCCCGATCCCAAGCACCGCAGAGGTCACATGCCTTAACCAACTCATCATAGGTAGGTCCAGTCTCTACACTCACTCCCATCTGTTCCCGAAACTCTTTCATCTCCACCGTTACCTCAACCTCCATTTTCATAAGATTTTCTACATAATCACAGTTGAACCCAATAATATGTGCAAACTCGTGAATAGAAAACCTGGTTGGGGTTGTTCCAACGAGACTCCATATCTCATGCTTCTTATTGCAAACGAGTTGGAACTGCGAATAAAACGGACAAGCCTAGAAGCCCATGAGATCTCTTGTTCGTAGAAGTTAATGAAGACACCCACCTTGGAGGTCTGAATCTCCTCCCACTCGTCTTCGTCAAGTACATTCTTCAAAGTGTCAAAAAATGGTTTAGCTTTGCTGAAGTAGTTTATGCTTCTATCAGGATCAGACTCATCGTCTTTGGTGAAGTGCCTTAAAGGGAACTTAGGAATCGCTTCATCCTTCTTAAATGCAGCCTTTTTCTTACCATCACTTGCTTTTTTTGTCTCATCCTTATCTTTAGCCATTACAGAAGCTTCAATCAACAACAAACACATACAACAACACCTCAATAGTTAACTGAATGCGGAGAGTAGAAGACAAAAGAAAACTCTTTAAACAATGATATTATTTCTAACTTATAAGAGATTTTACAGTGAATGTAAATCAGACTTCACGATAAAGTCTATACTTATTTACATAGACTTCAGTGTAAAGTCTCTAACGGAGACTTCAATCTGCAGTCTACAGCGGAGACTTCAATCTGGAGTCTACAGTGGAGATTTCAAACTGAAGTCTATGTAGTTTATTTTCATAGTGAAGTCTTGTATACTCCATTCACTGTAAATACCCTGATGAATCAGAAAATATCCTATAAACATTGTTAACAAAATCAGAAATCACAAGTGCTGGACATTTGAAAATTCAGGGAAGAAACCTATACAAAGCGTTGACGACGAGACACTTATTGGGTATTACAGAGTAGCGGTAGATACAGTGGCGGATGGTGAATAGGAGCGGTTAACACTGATATGCATAACCGACAAAAAAGATAAACGACAACTGAGTAAGATAGAAACAATAATATGGCTTTCATCATATCGCATGGAAAATTGATGACCTTCAACGGCGACGCTGGTGTTGATGATTCCAATGGATTCAACAAACAGTGGGTAAATCGTTTTGAGAGTATCGAGAGAACCTTAGGGTTTTTTTTTTTTTTACAACAAATAAGTAATAAAATCAGTTTTATCTTGAAGTATATTTTGTAACCGTAAAAAAAAAAAAAACTATTTTTAAAACTTTTGAAAGTTTTCAAAAAATTTTGAGTAGTTTTCAAATCTAAGACTTCAAAATGAAAACTCATGTAAAAAATGTGTGGGAGACTTCATCGTGAAGTGTAAATCTCCCACACAATTTTATAGAAGTCTCGGTCATGCTTAATTGGGAATTATCAGTAAGGCATTAGATTATGGACTGAGACTTCATGTCGCAGTCTCTCAACCCTAAAGTCTCCAAAAATTGAATACTTTTAGACTTCATTGTGACATCTCTGTGATCAAATTGTATTCAATAAAAACAACTACCTCATCAAGGACGATAAGAGCGGTTGTATTCAATCAAGGATGTAATACGACCAATAAGTTACAAAATAATTTCCAAATTACATTCATTTTAGCTAAACTACAATCCGAGCAAACGCAATTACACCAGCCACCATCGGATTCTTCAACTTGACACCTAGAAGTGTGTACTACTTGATTGTTGAATGTACCAGTAAGTGCACCATCCTGTTTGCCATTTAACAATTACACATCAAACAACAGAGATAAAGTTATAGGAGGAAACTTATAAAGTCTACGCTTGAGATTTCATAATGAAGTCTCAAAAAAATTCGCAAAAATATCAACAACAAACGAACATCAAATTAAAGATACAAATCTGAACTTTTGGTTCGAACACAAATTTCTCTATATGATTTTGATTACCTCAAAAAACGTGAAAAATAAAAAAACAACATATATGCGAACTTAACTAAAATTTTTTTGGTGGTGCTGGGCCTCGCCGGTAAGACAAACTTTAACAACCATTGATCAAATGGTCAGTTTGATCTTAGGCCGAAGAGAACACTTATTAGGAGAGATTGATAGCAAGAAAAACAGAGAATGAAGAAATAAGACGAACGGCTTGCCTTGCCGGTTTGGTGGCACGGCGTTGAACAAGAGAATTCTTTTTGTGTTTTACAGAGGTTTTCAAGAGAGAGATTGATCTTGCGGTTTTAAAGAAAGAGAGAGAGATTTGACAAAAAAAATATATATATATGGTTTATATATGGGTGCTAAAAATCGGGTTAGATTAAAAATTCTCGTTTTATGAAACTTCATTTTGAAGTCTCTCTATACCTTAAACTCCACTTTTATCTTATCTATAACTATGAAAATTTACGATGAAGTCTCAAAATGTGAAGTCTCATCCAAACCCTAAACTAAAATATAGGTTATTTAACAAATTTTGTTAATAATCCTAGCTATTTACTTACACTTCGCATGAAAATAGTCTAATCTCACACTAAACTCTAACAACTATATCAACAGTTGACATTTAAAAAAAAAAAATCTAACCCTAACTCTACCTCTTATGCCAATCCTAAAACGATTTAGATCCCTTGGTTTATTTTTATATAATTTTATGGAATTATATTTTTTAATCATTACATTTGTTATGTAATGAATTATCTATCATATATTTTAATCTAATAATTATTTAATAAAATTTTACTTTAATTTTTTAAAAAATTAAAATTTGAGACTTCACAATAAAGCCTTGACGAGTTTTATAGGTTTAAAATATAAATAAACTAAAATAATTTAATTTTATCCATTTTTTTTAAAAAAATTTAATTTAAGTACCTCATATTTGATCAATTTTAATGTTTGTCTTTTAAATTTTTACTTATATTATTTTTTATTATTTTAATAAGTGAAATATACGACTTCATTATTTAAAAGCTTGAACAAATATCTTTGCGATCGATGAAATGGTTGTTTAAAAAACAAAAGCCAGCTCTCTTTACTCTCTACATCAGCTAGTCCCCATGCAGTTTGGTATATTTGTTCATTTGGATCTCTACCACAAGCAACAAACAACATCCCATTCATTCTCCATTTGAGAAATGTTCCATTAACATGAATAATTCTTCTACATGCAGATTTTTACCCATCTTTTAATCCAGCAAAGCATATATAAAACCTATGGATAACCGACTGTCTAGTTTCACACTTAACTGTAGAACCAGGATTTGACAGCTTGAGATTGTAGACGTAATTATGAAGTCTTGCAAACTGCTCATTCTGCTCCTTGTCAAATATAACCAAACATTCCAGTCTTGACCTCTCACATTTTTTCTATGACAAGTATATATTCTTCTTCATCAATTTCTCCTGCAAGCCATTCTAAGATAACTCGGGATTCTCCCTAAATTCTTCAAGATACATTTCAGCTATCCTTGTACTTGTTAGTAGACAAACCTTACCACACTAAGTACAAGTATGTTTGAGACCAATAGACCTAACAACAACCATGGTGGAAGCAGAGTTAATAGAGACATATATCTTCCAAGCACAATCATTTTCATCACAAACAGCCAAAACCCTCATCGCTCTAACTTTTTCAACTTAATATTTTTCTTCTTCTTGATAGCGTACTTGTTAAGTGCAGTCTTGAAGTTCTCTATCGTCCTATACTCCTGCGCCGCAACAAAATCCTTATATTTACTATCATCCAATTCCCTTCTACCACCATCAGAACTATCACTATAATAGAAGTCTAATTCATCTTCATCTCCCTCACCCCTTTCGTCACAATAATCTTCTTCGTCTACTTCCTCATTGTTTTTATTACCAGTAGATCCACCATTGGATCCTGAAGCATCTACACCTACTTCTTCTTTCTCGGAGTTTGAACGGTATGGGATACTGAAGCATCCTAGTCTCGACAAAACGATCGTCTATTCTAACAACGGTATCGAGTCAACGCACCTGCAAATACACCGTAATGAGCAAATCTACAGTATCTTATGTATCACGGATTTTACCGGTTTTTCTTCCATGATACATGTGCTTTTATAGAGTATTTCTAGTATTTTTTAGGTATTTATACAGGTCTAACAAGTAAATGATGATTTGGAGCAAAAGGAGCTGAAGTGAAGAGATTTGGAGCAAAACTAGCAAATGAGCTGTAGAGACCGAAACGAAGGCCAAGAAGTTGGACGAACTATGAACCACTTATCCGACGAATCAGAAGACAATCTACATATAAAATTGTAGGCACATGAGTTAAATTTCATTTTAAATTAGAATCAAGCTCAAAGGATGCCTGAAGCCCAAGATATGATCGTTTTACTGAAGACATGTCATTTTGACGGGATTTACAAGAATGGTCCGATTCAGTCCAATGAAGCCCAACTCAAGTTTTAACTAAGTTCTACCCTATGACCGACCTAATGAGCTATAAAAGAAGGTCTACAGCAGGAGAAGAAGACACCCACGAATATCATCATTTAGCAATCATAAAGTTACTTTGTTTCCAATTCATTTTTGTTACTAGATCTAGATTTTTGACTTTGAGAAGTTAAGAGGTTATAATTACTCCTTGGAGATCCACGACCCTTGGACCTTCTATTTTCTACTTTGATCTTGTATGCAACTCATTAATCCAATAATAAATTGTGATACTGTTACCATGTCTGAGAAGTTACCTTATTAGATCTAGGGTTTTTCATAAGATTTTTCTATGAATTGCTAAAATAATTTTAATAAATAAAGTTTTATCACAAGATTCTTTGCTACAGTTTTTCTTAACTGATTCAACGGAATGACGAACTGTCTTTATCAAATCCTAGCTGTGATCTGATAGTAGATATGCATCAGGGATGGACGAATTGTTCTGTAGTGAACAAGGTGCGTTCTGTGTCATAGCCATTGGTTGTTCAGACACCTTGTGAATAGATCTAGCTTTATCTCTATTGCTTGTTTATTTCCAGCGACAATCCAAAGGAGACTTTAAGATTTAGGGTCTTAAACAAAGGCTTTGTCATAATACACCCTTAGGGTAAAGTACAATCAAGTACCTAGAATTCTAGAACTAAGAGATAAAAATTGATTGAGTGCTTAATTCATAATTCATAGTTTTCAATTGAAATTTCCCCTGATCTAATATCTTCCCAAATATTGAACACAAACCGATGATTTACAACTCTCGATTTCAAAGGATTTACAACTAAGATTTCTTAAGATCATAGATCAGCCTTAGTTATTTGTGGGATCGATAACCTGAGTATTATATATGTACACTGTGCACTTGCAGTCATATTTAGGTGAACTACTTCACACATCAAAACCCATCATCGTCTTCCAGCTCTAAACCCACTTCAGGGGTTTCCGGAGTAAACCACGAGATCCTGCACATATTATCCTTGTACCCAAGCATCGCCATCACCAGCGTAATAACCTGATTCTTTTGGACTGAATAGGCGATCATAGTCCCAACGTTGTTCCATTCTCTTGTGAGGTATTCACCAACACGAGACTAGTACCCACCCATGTAAATAAACAAGTCAAAGCTCGTTTCGGAAATCCAAGATGAATTCGACGGAAATGGCGCGGATTGGAATCAGCTAAATTTAGATGTACTTCATTTGAAACAAATTTCGAGACATAACCTAATTCCCATAAATCCTCAAATTTAATTTCACCCAATTATTGATCAGGAAAACATGTGGTTTTGTAACAAAAAAAAAAATGACAAACCTTGTGTAAGACTTAGAGTCGTTCATCCACCGATAACGACGTCGTTCCAGGCATTCCGTCAAAATTTAACACCGTTTGACAATGCCACGTCGGTACTATAAAAAAGATTTGTATTGTGGGATTTTTGCAAGGTGAAGTGGTTGACCTGCATTTTTTCGAGTACAAAAAAAAAATAAGGTTAATGGTTGTTTTTCAGAAACCCTTCTTTTAATTATCTTCGTCATGAATTTCATACATGTTGATTCTTATTTTCCAATGATTTATTTGGTCATAAATCCGAGTATACAAAAAAGAAAGGATTTTAAATATGAGTAAATCTATTTTTGTTTTATTTAATGAAAGAGTAATTATATCTTATGCATAATTTATATATAAAATTTTATTTTCTTTCTTCTCATGTTGCCACATCATCTAGAAGTTCTAAAAAATCGACAAATCAGCCTCTTAAAAGAATGAAATTTTCCGTCCAATGCATAATCACACGAAAATAATATCTTGTCACGGGCCTTTCTTTTGTCACTTAAATAGCCAACTAAGAAAATCATAATTCATCAACTTTTGCTAATTTAAGTGGGCCTCAGAATAAGTAAGGATCCCAAAAAAAAAAAACACCACTAACTTATGCTTTGCCATCTCCTTTCTTGCGCTTCCTTATCGACTTCTCTGATCCTCATCATCTCCTAATCATTGTTCTGGTCCGGGCCCGACCCAAGTAGATAGGCCAGTGGAGTCACTGTACAGGGTATTTCAGTCCAAAAGAAAAATTTATGAAGAAAATAGGTTTGTTTTTTTTTTTTAGTGTTAAAGGCCCAAACATTTTGTATGTTTTTAATAAGGGGTCGAAATTTGCAAGGGATGGATGTGAAACTTTTGTTTACCCACTAAATACCAGAAAAAAAAAAATTAGGGTAAAATAATTAGGATAGGGGTCTAAAATTTGTTTTTCCCTAGGGCTTTGAATTTCGTTGGACCAGTCCAGTCGTTACCTCCATTAAATTAATAGATTCTGATTTCATCCGTCCAATCTTCTCCTTTTTCCTCTGCGAAATTTCAGCCGTTTGTTCAAAGTTTTGTTAATGGTTGTGTGTGGGAAAGTCGGCTATTCCATACTTAAAGTTAAGGTTTCGGACCTAATCATATATAACAAGCTAATCATGTCTAATTCATACACCATGAATACTAATTGTGTTAAAATCTACATAACATTTTAATTTTATATCAATAGCATAGACGATTCTTATCAGAGTTAAAAAACTTTTAATGATACTGACTAGGATTGCTTCGTCAAATATGACATGGCATTTAGAAAAAAAAAAAAAAACCTTAAATATACAAAACTAAGTCGTTTTGAAAAAATATTTATAAATTGGTTTTAGAGGATTCGAATTCAGGATGTCAAACCCGAAATTGAACCAACTGAACTACTGAAACATTTACGTTAAATTCTCTTCTTATCATATTGTTATTACGAAATTAACGAAGAATTTTAAGAAAATAGTCTTCATCTTCGAACCCATAATCTGCTCCTGAATTTATTGATCTTAGCTTTATGATTATTCCTCCCCATTTCGGATCATATAAAAGTCCGTTTGGTTTGAAATCCCCATCTACCAAAAAAAAAAAAATGGAAGAAGATGAAGACTATTTATTCTAATTAATTCATTAATTTAATAATACAAAAATGATGAAAAGAAGAAATGATTAGTATGTTTCTGTAGTTCAGTTTGTTTAGAGTTGTGTCTGGTTACCCAGGTTCGAATTCCTCAGGTATATAACAAGATTTTTTTTTGCAAAACAACGTCGCTTTTTATTTTCGAGTTTTTATTTTATTTTAAATACTATGTCATTTGTGACGAAGTAATCCGAGTCAGTACCATTAAATAAATTTTAATTGTTAAGAAGCTTGTATGAATTGACATCAAATTGGAACATTATACATGATTAATTTGTTACGTATTATTTGTCCCGAAATTTTAACTTGAAATATGAAATAGCCGGTTTTGAGAAAATAAAAACCCCATAATATGATCCGATAAAACTCCGCCGTTTTCCCCGAATTTAAATTGCAGGTAAATTCTGTAACGAATTTAATTCAAGTAAATTTGGTAACGGTTATCCTCTCTTGATTGCCCATTTATTTTCGCGGTTATGCTATCTTGGCCAATTTATCTGCGAGATAAAATACACCGACCCTCCCTTTAATTTGCTTTCAATTCTGAATAATCAAAGCTGCTGACCATCTACTCATCACATTATAAATAGTTCTCACAAACTCATCTCCTAACTATCTCTTCCAATCTTGAAAGAAACAAAACTATCGAAACAGTTTAAATATGGAAGGCTCAGATCTTCGCTTCTCTGATTTGAAAGTTGGTAGAAGTGGCCCATAATGTAAAGAAAGGAGAGCTCATGGGTTTCGATTTGTTGCTACTTGATTTGAAGGTGAGCCACAACACACATTAATAGAAATTGAGAAGCTATTCCGACAGCAAGGCAAAACTTAATCAGATTACCAACAACACACATTAATAGAAATTGAGAAGCTATTCCGACAGCAAGGCAAAACTTAATCAGATTACCAAGACATCCCACTGCCAGAAATATAGTTTACTTAATCATTGTGATAAAAGCAAATCTTCGTGCGTTTATTTCCCATTCCCTAAAATATTATGCATTTCAATGTTGCTGTAACTTACTCTATTTCTACAAAATTTAAACGCTTTTTACATACACTAAAACCAAAGAAGAAACGAAAGGACCAAACTAAAGCATATGAAAAAAAACGAAAAGAGTAAACACGAACCGGACTGTTTTTCCTTTGAGTATTAACAACAAGGCATCTTTCGATGAAAACTCTTGTTCTCATTGTTGACAACAGCAAAAGAATTCATAGAGCCCAACATAAAAGCACCAATATTTCAACCTGTGATAAAAATAAGAATTGTAGAATTAGCAGGCCAGCAAAATAAATGACTTTTAAAAAACACGAAAATAAGTCTGTTATTCAGAAATTGACAAAAACCAATGTGAATAATTCAGATACCGAAACTCAGGAAATCCAAAAAAAAAAAAAAAAAAAAAAAAGAAAATCCAAATCAAAAGCAACAACTCAACCGTCAATTTAGCCATTCGAGAATGTGAAATTCAATTTACACAAAATACAACGATGATTCCAAATACGAGAACAAAAAATTTCCCAAACCGATTCCATTGCAAACACAAATATACAAATCCAAATGTGGGGAAAAAAGAGTATACAAACCATATATTTGGACAACAAACACGATGATTCAGAAATCTGGGCTATAATCCAATCAGCTAAATCTTATTCATCAATTTAATTTCATTCACGAATTGCAAAGAGAAAAAAAACAGATTATTATCAGTTGGATATACGGAGAAAACAATTATTCCAGAGATCTGCAGACCAGGAACGAAAAAAGAATCATCAACATCATCTCCGGAGAAAATATTCTTGGGGTGCGAATTGATTTAGTCACTTGGGGCACGAATCCAGCTAAAACGACAAAACTAGCGACAGATAAAAGTAAAATCATGTTCAAACGATAAACCCAAAATCGTTCCTAGAAGATACAATTTCAACCAGAAACTCTCCGGTAAAGCGTATAAAAAAAATAAAACATCTACGCCATCTTCCTCTCACAAGGTAAGAATTTATGCATATCATCAATTTTCAGATCTGTATCTTTTAATCAAACATCACATTTAATCTGGTTTAAAATGTAAATTTCATGTCAAGTGTGGTGGCCAATAAAAGTGTATTTTAACAATTGATTTTTATTTTAATTAAACCACTACTTAAGTCTGAGACATTCCTTTGTATTAAAAAAAAAGTTGGATCAAACTTCTCATACAAATCTATTATAAAAAATGGTATTTTTGCAATTGAGCCAGATTTTATTTTTAGATTTAGCTGGTAATTTATTGACTAGAATATCCGGATAAAATAACGTGGGTTTGATTGAAATTTAATTTTTTTTAAAACTTCTATTGAAATCTAAAAAAAGGGAAAATTTCAGTATTTAATCGAAAAAACTTCTAATCCCCTATATATTAATTGAGAAAATACTACGCTACGTGTCTCATTAAGAACAATTTAATGAAATTTAACCATTGAAATCATTTTATTCAGCTATTTCATTAAAAACTATTAAACTCATTAAAAGTTAATAGCCCATTAATAGATAAAATATATAATACTGCAGCACATTTAGAATTGATGGTCCATCTTCTCCTATTTCCTTTTGGAGACCAAAAAAGATTTCCGCTTATCACTAAATATCTTAACTTTATAGCAAGTTTCGAAATTTCGTATTCATGATTTCCTTCTTAAAATTTATAAAATATATCATGTCACATAATTATTAAATTTATTTTGACATAATTGATACATATCTATATTTATATTATATATTTTTTTATTCATTTTCAAAGAAACAAAAAATTACAATTATACAATAACATGTGTTAATAAATCATATAAATATTTTTAAAATGTTATACCCTAAATTAACTATTAATTTTATACAAACTAATTTAATTTAAATATATTATAGAATGATTTTATGAATACATAATACCCGAGCCGGGCTCGGGTTATAATCTAGTCAATACTATAATAACAAAACCAAGTCTCTCTAGCCTTGCCTTGTCATTTAAAAAAGTTGAATTAAATAACCAATTAAAAAATAACAATTTAACACATCATCTACTCTAAAAATATCTTAAATAAATAATAGTAGTTTTTTTTTATGAATTTTAAATAATTATTCATAACTTTATTCATTTTTCTATAGTATTTGGTTATACTCGAGAAAACATACTATCAATATTTTTATTTTTTTTGTTGACTCCTACTATCAATATTCACATCTGGTACAAGTCGAAATACATTTGTTTATGATTATTACCCAGCCCAAAGATTTTACGATTCTATTGCTAAAGAATTTAATTCAGAAAAATTCGAATAAAAAAATTATTTGAAAGGAATATAACTCATTTCGAAGGAACTAATAGTGCTTACATGTAAATGATTCACGAGTAGATGAATAAAAAAATGGGAGTGAAATTGAGTAAGAAAATAATAAAGAACCTAAAATGAAAACAAGGGCCCCAGAAAATCCCAAGCAGCCGAACTAAAAAAATAACATAAAATCTACAAAGAAAAATCCGTGAGTTGTCTGAGATAGTCTGTAGGAATCAAAAGAAAGAATGACGAACCCAAAAAGTTTCAAAGAACAAAAAAAACAGAGTCGTTTAAACCTTAAAAAAAAAAAGAATTCGTTTTGTGATTTCTACGACTATGTAGATATTCTAAGGTCATGGTTAAATTTGTAACTACCAAACATAAAGAAAGTTATCTTAAACATAAATTCTGACGCATATAACATATCATAACATCGAACATCACAATGCCAACCAAAATTATGGTATCAATTTTTCCTGTTGGTAAATGCAAAAGTGAATAGAATGAGTTGAATTATCCTCTATCATCCATAGCTATCTAACTATAAAAAAAGATAAGAATAACATGCGGCGTAGCGCGAGTATTTATCTAGTGACTAAAGACCCATAATAAACAAAATAATTTCAAACTTTTACAACATTTTGATGGGTGAGATATTTTTCAGACAGCAACAAAAAGTCTGAAAAACCAAGATTTTGGTCAAATACAAAAATAATACACTGTTTTCTGGTTAGACCTTTCGTGAAGTGTGCAATATTTATCAGAGTTTAACTGAAGTCTAACACAAAAGTCAAACTTTGGTCAATTTGAAAAAAACCCCTACTTTTTGTCTGATAGCAAGAGAAGTTTGATAGCTTTCAGATACACAACTTCATACAGAGCATTATTACATGCCCAAAAGTTAAAAAGGAGATCAATGGAAGATGGATATGAAAGACTACTTTCTTTGTTGCGTGGATTTGAACAAAACAACCCGGAAACAATCACTGGTCTTGAATTTAATGAGGATGATAGATTTTAATATATTTCATTTGGAAATTTCATATATGATTTTATATTTCTAAGAAGAGACATTGTTGTGGATGGTACTCATCTTACTGGAAATTATGATGGTGTTATGTTAGTGGCAGCCGCACAAGACGAAAATTTTTAAATTTTTCTGTTGGCTTTTAGAATTATGGACTCCGAGACTGAAGCTTCGTGTGAGTGGTTTTTCACAAAGCTCAAAGATTGCATATCAGAAAAGCATCATTTGGTCATAGTTTCTGATAGGCACGCCTCCATAAAGAAGGCATGTGAGACGATCTTTCCTTGGGCACAATTAGGGATATGTTATTACCATCTGCAAAATAACATAGTGACTAAGTACAAGGGAAAACATCTACTTTTCTTGTTGAAAATCACGGCGTACGCGTATACGATGTACGATCATGACCGATACATGACCTCCTTACGAGAGATAAACCCTGACCTTAATAATTACTTGGAGCAAGCGGATCCTGGAATAAATATATAAAAATACCCACACACAACTGAGTAAGACCTTACGAAATAGTTACGACATCCATAGAATCTTCTTTCCGGATTCTCGGCAGTAGTGGATGTTCTAATAACAAGGTCCAAACCGCATAAACATTTCTTCGGGAATCTATGGGATAATTGATGGTGCAAAGTTATTCACCCAAAATTAACTGAAAGTGCACAGTGTACAGTTGTAGTATTTAGGTTATCGATCCCACATAGAGCTAGGGCTAATTTGGATTCAGATGCAAAAGTAACCGTACTACGATGATTCTAATATGCTAATGACTTGTGATGTATTGCAAACTTTAAAAAGACATTAGATCTAAAAGAAATCAATTGGGAAAACGTGGGATCACGGTTATTGGTGACTTCTCGAACTCTAAACACTTTAAACTACTAGATTATATTGGTGTATTAGAAAATAGCCTTTATTTAAATCCCTAAATCTCAAATCTCTTTGGATTGTCGCTGAAAGTAAACAAGCTTTAGTGCGAACGAGTTAGATCTGTTCACAAGGTGTCTAATCTAACGTTCATTTGACTTAGAACGTGAAGGAATTTGGTGAAGGTTTTCAAAACTTTTTTAAAACCGAATGACAAATTCTATAGCCCAGATCTATGTTTATTGAATCTTTGATACAATTTACGGATATACCTGGAGTTTATTAGCAGCGAAACGATCAGGATATCGAGAACAAGAGCGCCTCAGATGCTGCGCCTCTACAGAAGGTCCACACGCACACAAATTAGAATCGGGATGCTAGTGCCTTTGAGAACAATTCTCTTGGGATTCAGGAGTCTCTGGTGGCTGTAAACACTAGGTTAGAAACTCTCTAGGTCGTGCCTCTATCTTATATATGGCGACCTAGAAGAATCCCTAGTTAACCGATGGATTAACCAGTTTAAATTAAGTCATTAATTAAAACCCAGTATCTTTAATCCTGAGCTGCGTCGATTGACACCATCACTGTGTCGATCGATACACTCATAAAAACTCGATATCAATGTGTAACAATTACAAATTGATGAGATCATTACTCTAATGATCATTCCCAATACTTGTTATCCAGTTTGCTTAGGTGTGTGACCCCATAGGATCATTTGATACTAGCAATGAGTTCATAACTCATAAGTTATAAGCGGCTTCTAGAAAAACATTATAACTACCCAGTATCACATGATAGTCTTATCTCGACTTCACAACTATACTAGAGTGAATACAAGTATGATTTTCAGGACACATTCCCTTCAATCTCCCACTTGTACTGGAATCAACTTATTCCAATAATCCATTTGTCTCTATATCTCAATTCAGCATAAGGCAAGAACTCGTGTCATCCTTATAAACCCAAATCACATTTATCGAACTCTGATTTATACTGATAAAGGCAAACAACTGACATTCAGCTTGTTTGAGTGTGGCCACACATTCCCTCAGTATCAAATCTTCGATTGTCCCAGAGATATTTAACTCCCGTTATATAAAAATGTCTGAAT
Source organism: Euclidium syriacum (assembly GCA_900116095.1). Lineage (NCBI taxonomy): Eukaryota > Viridiplantae > Streptophyta > Magnoliopsida > Brassicales > Brassicaceae > Euclidium > Euclidium syriacum. Next base: position 3,290,331 of record FPAK01000017.1, read on the forward strand.
AATCACCAGTTACGGATGACGCTTGACAAAGTCAAAGCAGACCAACTCATATGCAGGAAATCATGATGAACTCAGGTCTAAGGACTATACTCTATAGTCGTAATGAGAAACTCATATGACACTCATATAACAATCTTGTTGAGTTCTCATTGGCGGGTCATATCCGATACCGTGTTCACAAGACATATCTATGTGATTGACTTTGATACTCCTATCAATGACACCATGAAAATTGGTCATCAGTCACATCACATACTAGTCTCGCGCGGTTATTGATGTCCCAATTTAACAACCTTCGACCAGGGACCTCAGTAATTTATGACATCTATCGCATATAGGGTTTCATGATCAAATCACGTATTTGATTACCTATAAGAATGCCTTAAATTATTTTGGGACTATTATTTAATTAGTCAACTACATTATTAAATAATACTGAAACAATTTCATTAATTAAAACATAACCAAAGTATGTCTACATGAACATCAAAACAAAATAAATAACTCCCACTCAAATTAAGATTACTACTCGAGAAATCTAATTCCTATTGCCACAGCATGACTCTCATGCTTGGGCCGTGGGAGTGGATTAGTTAGAGGATCAGCAACATTCTCGTCCATCGGGACTCTGCTGATATTCACATCTCCTCTCTCAATGATATCTCGTATCAGATGATATCTTCTCTCGATGTGTTTGGACTTTTGGTGTTATCTGGGTTCCTTTGCTTGAGCTATAGCTCCATTGTTATCGTACAACAACGCCACAGGCTCAGAACTACTAGGAATCACACCAAGTTCAGTAATGAACTTCCTAATCCAAACAGCTTCCTTTGCCGCTTCTGAAGCAGCAATGTACTCAGCTTCTGTCGTGGAATCCGCTACAGTGTTCTGCTTGGAACTCTTCCAACTAACTGCACCGCCTTTGAGACAGAAGACGTAACCAGATTGAGATCGGAAATCGTCTTTGTCCGTATGAAAACTATCGTCGGTGTATCCACTTATCACAAGCTCATCACATCCTCCGTATAACAAGAACTTATCCTTAGTATTCCTCAAATACTTCAGGATAGTCTTGACGGCAGTCCAGTGACTTTCACCGGGATCTGATTGGTATCGACTCGTCATGCTCAAAGCACAAGCGACGTCCGGTCGTGTACATAGCATGGCATACATGATGGATCCTATCGCAGAGGCATAGGGAATCCTACTCATACCCTCTCGCTCAGCAGGTGTCGAAGGACACTACTTCTTGCTGAGAGTGATGCCATGTGACATCGGAAGCAAGCCATTCTTGGAATCATGCATATTGAACCTGTGTAAGACCTTATCAATATAAGTATCCTGACACAGTCCAATTAGCCTCTTCGATCTATCTCTATAGATCCTTATTCCAAGAATATACGCGGCTTCTCCCATATCCTTCATCGAGAAACGACTTCCAAGCCAAGTCTTAACAGACTGAAGCAACGGAATATCATTTCCGAGAAGCACTATGTCATCTACATACAGTACTAGAAACGCAACTACGCTCCCACTAGTCTTCTTGTAAATGCACTGTTCCTCTTTGTTCCTGATGAAACCAAATTCTTTAATAGCTTCATCAAAACGAAGATTCCAACTCCGGGATGCTTGCTTCAATCCATAAATGGATCGATGAAGCTTGCATACTTTCCTAGGGTTATTAGGATCTACGAAACCCTCAGGTTGTGTCATATACAAATCCTCTTCCAGAATCCCATTCAGGAAGGCGGTTTTCACATCCATCTGCCAAATCCTCTTCCAGAATCCCATTCAGGAATGCGGTTTTAAACCTTTTGCTACCAATCTAGCTTTGTACATCTGTACATTACCATCCACGTCAATCTTCTTCTTGAAGACCCATTTGCACTCAATGGCTTTTGCACCATCGGGCAAATCTTCAAAAGACCAAACTTTGTTGATTGACATGGACTCCATTTCGGATTCACTGGCCTTAAACCATTTTTTGGAGTTAGGGCCCAACATTGCTTCTTCGAAATTCGCAGGTTCGTCACCATCAATGATCAGAAGATCATGACAGTTAGTCACGAGAAATCTGTATCTCTCGACTTCATTACGAGTCCTTCCGGACCTACGAACTACATGCACCACAGGTGTTGGTTCCACAACTTCTTGTGAATCCAACGGCTGCTCTCCCTCATCAAGTTGAACAGCGTCCTGTGGTTCTCGAATTTCTTCGAATTGTACTTTACTCCCACTGTTCTTCTTGGAAAGAAATTCTCTCTCAGGAAAGACACAGTTCCGAGCAACAAATACATTGTCCTTGGATCGGTTGTAAAAGTAGAATGCATTGGTTTCCTTAGGGTAACCAACGAAGTAGCACATATCAGATTTGGGTGCGAGTTTATCAGATATCAACCGCTTGACATAAGCTTCGCAACCCCAGATTTTAAGAAAATACAGACTTGGAACCTTTCCAGTCCACATCTCATGTGGAGTCTTTTTAACTGATTTTGTTGGAACTCTGTTCAGTGTAAACGCAGACATTTCAAGAGCATATCCCCAGAAGGATAACGGTAGATCCACATGACTCATCATCGATCGAACCATATCCAATAAAGTCCGATTCCTCCTCTCAGACACACCATTCCACTATGGTGTTCCAAGAGGAGTGAGTTGTGAAACAATTCCACAATCTCTAAGATGATCATCGAACTCTTGGCTCAAGTACTCACTTCCACGATCAGATCAAAGAGCTTTGATACTTTTGCCAAGTTGGTTAAGTACTTCATTCTGGAACTCCTTGAACCTTTCGAAGGATTCCGACTTATGTCTCATAAGATAGACATAACCATATCTACTGAAATCATCAGTAAATGTGATGAAGTTCCTAAAGTTTCCTCTTGCACCAATGCTCATTGGGCCACACACATCTGTATGTATAAGGCCCAACAAGTCACTGGCCCTATCATTAAACTTGTTGAAAGGGGCCTTTGTCATTTTGCCCAATAAGCAGGATTCACACTTCTCAAATGATTCATAATCAAATGAGTTTAAGAGCCCATCACGATGAAGCTTTTGAATCCTTTTCTCACTGATGTGGTCCAAACGACAGTGCTAGAGAAAAGTCGGGTTTGAGTCATTTGATTTAAACCCGACAGTGCCAGAGAAAAGTCGGGTTTGAGTCATTTGATTTAAACCGTTTGTTATTTATGTTATAAACATGCATTGATTGGTTGAGAATATAGAGCTCATTCTCTAATGAGGCGCTACCATAAAATATATTATCTCGAATAAAAGAGCAACATTTGTTCTTAATCAAAAATTCAAAACCATTCATGTCTAAAACAGAAATAGAAATGATATTCCTGCTTATCGCAGGTACATAGTAGCAATTCTCCAACTCTAAAATCATGCCTGATGGCAAAGAAAAATGATAAGTTCCTACGGCTAATACAACAACTCTTGCTCCATTCCCAACACGCAGGTCCACTTGTCTCTTCTTCAACGTTCTACTACTGTGTAGGCCCTGCATTTTAGTACAAATATGAGCACCACAGCCAGTTTCCAATACCCAAGAATTAGAACCTGATGAAGTAACATTTACTTCTATAACATAAATACCTTTAGATGCCGTCTCATACGACTTCTTCAGGTTCTTCAAACATTCCAGGTATTCCTTGCAGTTTCTCCTTCAATGCCCATGCTTCTTGCAGTAAAGACAAATATCAGTATCAACTGGGCTACGCTTGGGCTTAGAAGACGACTCAGGCTTGTCCCGGTTCTCAACCTGGATAGCCTTGCTCTGTCCTTTGCCCTTAGCAGGTTTCTTAAACCCTTTACCCTTTTGTACCATAAGTACATAAGAAGCAGCCTTCTTGATATTGGGCTCTGCCGTCTTGAGCATGCCATGCAGCTCAATCAGAGACTTCGTCATGTTGTTCATATTATAGTTCAGAACAAACTGATCGAAGCTAGTCGGCAGAGATTGCAGGCTGATGTCCGTAGCCAACTCTTGGCTAAGGGGAGAGTCCAGATTAGCCAGGTTATCGATATAACCCATCATCTTGATGACGTGGGGGCTAACTGGACTGTCCTTTGACAGCTTGCACTCAATAAGCGATTTAACCGTCTGGTATCTCTCAGTGCGAGCTTGCTCCTAAAACATAGATTTCAGGGTTGTGATTATCTCGATCGGTGACCCCGCGTTCTTAAACTGTTTCTGCAGTTATGAGTTCATCGTGGCCAGCATCAGACAAATCACATTTGTCACATCATCTGAATGCTTTTCCCACTTGTCCTTATCAACAATGGGAGCATTGGATCTGGGCTTTTCAGAAAGAGGTTTCTCAAGAACATATTCCTTCTTCTCATTTCTGAGAACGAGTCTTATGTTCCGATACCATTCCAAGAAGTTGGATCCTTTCAACTTTTCCTTCTCAAGGACGGATCTCAACGTGAATGAGTTTGAGTTGTTGTTGTTAGACATAGCTGAATCAAGAAGAAGAGAGAGTTTAATTAGTTTTGATGTTCAAGGAATGAGAAATCTTAACATTTAAGACAGCTCGCATTATATTCAAAATTAATTTTCCTCAAGTTGAATATAATGATCCAAGATCCATATTTCACTAAAATTTGAGTGAGTTTTGACCCATCGCCCAAACTTCAGTTATTTAGGTGGGCAAACACTTTGTTGATCATATCAAATATGACTCTTGGTATTGGATTGATATCCTATATCAGACCCAATCTTATGTCTATGGGCCCAAAACCATTTTGATAGCCCATTCAAGCAAACCAATCTTCGAGCCATGTGGTAATGATTACCACCTGCCTTACTCGTGTAATTGTGAATGCCTTGCTTTGGCAAGCCCATCACACAACAAAACAAGACCCGACAGCTGACAAGATATGGAAAGACATCAAAGAAGCTTGATATTTTTTCTGAGGAACGGAACATTGATCTTAAAACATATCACATATATGTTTAAGAAAGATTAGATTTAATTCAAAAAGTTTTAATCTAATTAAAGTTGATTTAAATCTAGAGCGCTGAATCTAATCCAGACTTCGAGACACCTAAACCGGTTCAATCGCGGTTAAACCATTTAACCCGATTAAACCGATCAATTTTGATTCAATCCAATTGAACCGGTGTCGGTTTATGTTTGTGTTGACCAATACGTAGTTATATCGATCGACACGAGCTAACCGGTTTGAAATCATGATGAAATCGACCAAACCAAATTAGACCGATCATGCCAATCCGGTTCAATCCAATTGAACCGATGGAGATCGACGCGTGTCGAACGACACGAATTGTGTATCGATCGACACTGGCGATTTTCTGGAATATCGATTATTTGATCGACACTTAAAGTTTTACACTGCGTTTAAACCTGCATCGACCGACACACGCTTTGTGTCGATCGACGCACACTTATAGTTTTAAGCCCGTGTCAACCGACATACGCTTTGTGTCGATCGACACAGCCCCGCAGAAAACCCTAATTTTGTTTTGAACGAAAATCGTTTCGCAAATCTTCTAGCTGCGTCGATCGACACAATGATGGTGTCGATCGACACAATGATGGTGTCGATCGACACACCATCACAAAAACCCTAATTTTCCTTTTCATCAAAAATGTTTTTTCAATCAAATCTAGCATGCTTCCCTATACACAACTCTTGTATATTAATTGAATCCTCATAATTCATCAAGCATACAGTCAGATTCAATAATAACATTAGGCTCTGATACCACTGAACAAATTTGGTGAAAGTTTTCAAAAATTTTCTAAAACCGAATGACAAATTCTATAGCCCGGATCTATGTTTATTGAATCTTTGATACAGTTCAAGGATATACCTGGAGTTTATTAGCAGCGGAATGATCAGGATATCGAGAACAAGAGCGCCTCAGATGTTGCGCCTCTACAGAAGGTCCACACGCACACAAACAGGAATCGGGATGCTAGTGCCTTTGAGAACAATTCTCTTGGGATTCAGGAGTCTCTGGTGGCTGTAAAAACTAGGTTAGAAACTCTCTAGGTCGTGCCTCTATCTTATATATGGTGACCTATAAGAATCCATAGTTAACCGATGGATTAACCAGTTTAAATTAAGTCATTAATTAAAACCCGGTATCTTTAATCCTGAGCTGCGTCGATCGACACCATCACTGTGTCGATCGATACACTCATAAAAACTCGATATCATTGTGTAACAATTACACATTGATGAAATCATTACTCTAATGATCATTCCCAGTACTTGTTATCCAGTTTGCTTAGGTGTGTGACCCCATAGGATCATATGATACTGACAATGAGTTCATAACTTATAAGTTATAAGCGGCTTCTAGCAAAGCATTATAACTACCCAGTATCACATGATAGTCTTATCTCGACTTCACAACTATACTAGAGTGAATACAAGTATGATTTTCATGACACATTCCCTGATTTAGAACGTACCTTCCTCACTACAGACTCTTCCGGCGTCTCTATCTCCGTCTCCGGTAGAAAGATCGACCTTGATAATTCAAAAGTGGTTAATTACGTCACCTTTAAATGTAAAACACTGTTTGTAGTGTAGAATCACGTGGCGTATTCCACAAATCAAACCGTTTAGAATGATCCTTTGTAAACCCTTTTGAAAACCCTAGATCTAATGAATAAACTACTCAGACATGGTTTTAGTAAAACAAATCATCCTTTATGAATGGAGTGCATACCAAAACGTGATAGACAATAGATGATCAGAGGCTCACAAGGCTCAATTGAGTAAGAATACTCTCTAATCTTCTTCAGAGTCTAGAACAATGATAAAAACAATAGATAAAAACAATGGAAACAAAAAGCAAGGAGAAACTTGTATTGCTCTGAGTTCCTCTTGTTGTGTGGTGCTGTCGTCCTTTGGTGCTTAAGAGGTGCTTATATAGGTCGTGAATGAGTCTTAGGGTTTAGGGTTCCGCGAAAGGCCCGATAAGAAAATCTTCTAAATTAAGTCGGCGTGAAGGTCGGTCGACTCCATCTTCTTCAGTCGGTCGACTCGGGGCTCGCGGCAACATTTCTTCATTTTGGCTTCAAATCTTCTAAGTCTTTTCAAATACGTGTAAACTTCCATAAAACCTTCTTTTTAGCTCTTTTTACTCCAAAGTATCTTTTGCTAATAAATCCTGCATAAATGCTCAAAACATGCTACAAAGACTCCATAAACCTATTATATCATGGTAAAAAAATCGGTAAAATTCATGATACATCAATAATCCAACCGATGTCGAGTTATGGAACTCATACTTGTGTATGAACTACTAGTTGACGTTGGAAGGTGACTGAATCACCCCATCTTATTTAGCAAAAAACAATAACAACGATCAAAATGTAGCCACAAGTGGAATAATTATTTGTAGAAGAAGTCTAACTTCAACCTGCTAATAGATTCTAATATTAGAGTGATCTAAGAGTATAATTTCAGACTGCAGATAGAGTATAATAAAGATGTCTCCAACCAATCATAAAAGATTCATAGTAAGAAATAACGATAGATCTGAACGAGAAAAGTTAAAAATTCATCTTTTCGCTTACATCGAAGCAAATGACACCGAAAAATGACGTATTCCGATAAGATTTAAAACGAGACAACGAAAAAATTCCTTTTTTAGTTTACAACTTAAAAAAATCTTGTTTTTGTTTAGATAAAACATAGAGAATTAAATTCGTAAAAATCTAAAACGTTGTTTTCCCAAATTTTAACTGAGTTGGGATGCAGAGGATGACGATGGCGGTGGCAGCAGCAACGGCGGTGGCGACGTTTCAACCTACAGAAAAATAGAGTTGTGAGTAAAAGATGAAGAGAGATAGATGTAGAGGTAAGGAGAAACGAAAAAGGAGAAGTCAAACCATAAAGAAGATGGAGCGACAACAAGGGTATCCGGCGATTTGAGTTTAGATAGTGTTTAGAGAGAGAGAGTATTTCCGTTTGAGAGAGAGAGAGAGAGAGTTGATAATGACTTTTAGAAACTAGGGTTGGTAAATTTCGTTTATATATGGGGGTAAGTTTTCAAGTAGGGTTACTTATTCCAGGTTTATCAGACTTTGATAGATGAATGTTTTTAAGGGTTTCTCCATGGTTTTTGCATATGTTTTTTTGTGTTTATTAAGAGTTTCTTGGAGCTAAATGGACTAAAAGGGCAAAATAGGCAACTTTGGAGAAATAAGAGAAAAGAAGGAAAAATTTGAAGGAAAAATTTGAAGAAAAGTCAAAGTTGCTGAAAATCGGGCGTTGGCCAATCAACAAAGAAGCGTATCGATTGACACAAATGACTCTGTCGAAAGACAAAGGCCGCAGAAGAAAAAGGAAATTTTCCTTTTCCAAGTTGGGCTAGTTTTGGACTTCCTAATCACAAAAGACTTTGCAAGACCGACCTATTTACTTATATAAACGAGTTTTAGGCTATTGTTTCAGTCATAAGTTGTTTTCTAGGTTTTAGAGAGATATTTGTTAGGGAGAAAAGTTTGCCTTTGAACCCTCTTTGTTTATCTACTCTTTTGATTCTTTTATGCAATTTTATTCAAACATGTTGATGTTATTCTTCTCCATGTCTGAGTAGTTTCCTTGTTAGGGTTAGGAATACTTCAAAGGAATTGATGTATTGATTATTAGGATCATAACTAGTTAGGGTTTTATCTTAAGGTTCTTCATCTAGGTTATTCTCTATGCTTGTGTAACTTGATCACTTAGAATTAAGATCTGTAGGTTGATTGATAGATGTGGAAACATTATTAATTAGCTTGAAACAAATCTAGATGAGTAAACTGGCATATTCTCAAAGGAATATGGTTTAGGGAATTTATAAATTTAACAAATTATTTAGAATGCATGTTTAGCTATTGAGCTCTCTCAAAGGAATTTGATTTTCTAATCGTTTAGGCATAGGTGCATCTCACAGCGGAATCTAGTTATCCACAGTTTCGTGATTGTGTTCAAGAATGGTTTTCATAATTTACCCTGCTAGAATTCCTATTTCAATTCAGATTTCTAACGAGTTTCCCTACGCCAAGCTTTTTCTTCTAATAGTTCTAAACCGATTCTTAACATTGTCTACTGCGATTTTAATTATTTTAAATTTGATTTGCTTAACTTATTTCAAACCGTAGAATTTTTTTTGTTTTACTAGTCTTTGTGGATCAATCCCTATTATACTACAATTGCATATTCGTGCACTTGCGGATTAATTTGGGTAAAACTTATCCCCTACCAGACTTTTATGAAAAAAACTTTGTACTTGATCCAGACTCCCCCAGACATACCCTAAATCTAATAATTACTACATAAATACCATCATATTATATACAAAACGTATAATGAACATCAAACTCGTAAAACATTGTCACAAATTAACCACTATGTATGAATTTAACATTATGAATGAAAAAATTTAGAAACTCTAGGTCTAACCCTACATACAAAAGCATTATATATAACCTTATATGTCAAACATAGCTCAACTCTTGGTTTCTTGGTCATTTGCACAATCAAGTATATAACTGAATTTGTAGACTATTTTTATAGTTATTTAGACTCTACGCGCAATCTATGATCCCTATTTCAACAAATTTCAAACCCTAAACTCTAAACTACTTGCAGTTTAGTACAAAATTAATCTTTAGTGATTCAATTTGATTATAGTTTATGTAATTTTAATTTATATACGTGACAATTGCTTATATTTAATTTATGTATAAATTATTTTTAAGTAAATTAGTTTTAAGAAAAATTTAAATTAAATTTTATATTTAATTTTATTCAGATTTTCGGTGAAACATACCCCAAAATTCAGACTTCACTAAGAAGTCTGCGAAACCCTAAATCTAGAATTTATCATTTAGTAGTGAAAATATTAGAACAATACACCAAAGAAATATCAAATTCGTTAAATATATACACATTATAAAACATATGTGCAAACGTAAAATTTAAAATTTAAATTTGGTTAACCTTGAATCTAACCATAAAATATATGTAAATATTCCATAGGAAAACATGTTTTGGGGTTTAGAACGTAATCTACCTAACATGTTTTTAATATTACTCAATTTGACAAAATTTAATTTTTATACTTCACTTCACACTCTTCTATATTTAATTTTTGTATATCACAATTTTAGAAAAATAACTTTATAGAAATTTTAAATTTAAATTTCCTAATTTAATCTGTTTCAGACTTCTTCAATAAGTCTGACGTTTTTGGGATATAAACATATTTTAACTAACATCGTTTATTTTGATTCAATTTTATGAAACTTTAATTTATAAACACGCAAATTGTCTATATTAAATTTCTCTATTTCAAAAATTTGATAAAATATATTTTTTTTAATTTTTAAATTTTAATTTACTATTTAATTCTTTTCAAAATTTTCAAAGAAGTCTGATATAACTATCAAACTTCTATAGCAGTCTGACTAAACCCTAAGATTATAATCGTAAGTTTGTGTTTTTTGTTTGGTCATTAGGGACTAACTGTAATTTTCCAACCCGAGAAAGGTAATCCTACATATTTTTTAAGCGGTAGTGTATTTTTGGATTTAAAGTCAGTATGTGGTATATTTTGAAACAAATTTCCTTGAAGTTTTTGTCTTTTAATACCTTAAATACTCTGGTTTATGTTAATAAAAGTTCTTTTAAATCCTTTGGTATTTTTTATCCTATATTTTTTGGGTTGAGATTGTAATAAATGCTTACTTCTAATCGGTCTAGTAATGAAGAAAAGCGAAGATTGGTTTTCTCTTGCGCCAAGAACGGGAGGAAACATAAATTACGTTATAAGTCTCTTATTAGGAAAATATATAGATAAATATAGAAATATCTTTATTATGTTAGGTAGATATTCTATTTTACTTGGAGGTTAAGCTAATGGCTTCCCTATATAATGTAATTGAAACCCAAAGAATGAATAACACATATTGATTCAGACCAATAATAATCTTTACATGATATCAGAGCCTCCTTTTGATCTGTGCTAAGATTTGTTCTTGAAAGAAAAAAAAAAACCTTAGCTTTAAACTTGACAAATCATGTTAGGCGGCTAAAGCAAGAAATACGTGACGTTGATGTCCCATACATGATCCAAAATGGAGAACATAGCGGGCAAGTATTGACTTTGATACTCTTGAGTGGAGCAAACTATGAGCGATGGTCGAAGTTCATGATAAACACTCTCCACTCGAAGAGAAAATTAGGGTTCATCAATTGAACCCTAAAGCGACCTGAAGAAAGAACAGAAGATGAAAAAAGGTGGGACATGGTGAACTCCATTATCATCGGATGGATCATGGCGAACGTCGAAGAAAAATTGCGTTCATCGATCTCAATTGTAGACGAAGCTTATGTGATGTGGGAAAGCATCAATATGAGGTTCTCGGTGTCGGATGGGACTCGAGAACATCAACTGCACGACGATATTCAAAAGTGCAAACAAGAAGGACAAACCGTATCAGAATACTACGGGAAATTGAAGCTATTGTGGGATGACTTGGCCGATATGGAGAAAGGATTCTTATGCTGCTGCAAGAGGACGAGCTGCGTTGCGATGGTTCATTTCAATAAAAAAAGAGAAGGGATCCGCATCCATCAGTTTTTGATGGGTTTGGATAGCAAGAAATTTGGAACATCACATTCAAATTTGTTGTCAAGATTGTCTGAATTTACACTTGATCAAGTATATTCACAGATTGGACCTTTCAAAGTGACACAAGACAAAGAGGAGACGCGTGGAGCGATTGGAATGTCAGCTTCGGTGGCTGCGGTTTCAAAACAATCTCTCTTGTGTACCAGTTGTGGACGGGTTGGAGATGAGAAATCACAGTGTTTCAAGCTTATAAGCTAAACCGAATGGTGGCTGGATCAATCTGTAGCTGGCAAGGGACCCACAGCAGTTGCAAGTCGTGGCAAGACTTCATCTCGTGGTAGAGGAAAAGGAAAGGGATCGCAAGTTTCTGCCAATCAAGTTTCAGCGGCTATGATTCCCTCTCTCACACCTGCATAATAGAGTTCGTTAGCTGGTTTTATTGAAAGTAAGGAGAGTTTTGCTGAGGAAAAAATTTCTGGTAAGACCGAAAAACTTGTTCTTTGTGGAACGGATAGTCGTTTTGACTTGATCATCGATTCCGGGGCAAGCAATCACATGCCATGAGATATAAATTTTTTAAGTGATCTTTGTTATATCGATGGATGTCCAGTTAAGCTACCTAATGGTGGACTTACTTTATCAACGTGACATGAAACCTTATATCTTGGTGGAAAACTGATACTTCATAACGTGTTCTACGCTCCTGAATTACATATTACACTCATAACTTTTGCTCAATTATTTCGTGCTATTACAAGTTATGTGACCTTTACAAGGAAGTTTTGTTTGATTAAGGATCGAACTTCAACGACTTTTATTGGAACAGGTGAAGTACGCGATGGGGTTTATCATCTTATTGGAGCAGTTCTTCCTCAAGCAAGTGGGAGTGTGAAGATGGAATCAAAGAATGGGACATCCTTCTTCGAAAGTTCTTACTTTATTCTCGGATTTTGGCGCTTTTCCTACTAGTGTTAGCAAATTAGAAGAATATTGTGATGTGTGTTCTTGCGCAAAACACACTCGTTTGTCTTTTTCATAAAGTTCAAATAAAGCTTAGTTTAATTCACTGCGAGGGTTGGGGATCTTACAAAACAAAATCAACATGTTGCTCAACTTATTTTCTTACCCTTGTCGACGATTTCTCTCTCGCAGTCTGGACACATTTGCTTCGGGGAAAATCCTTTGTTTCCACCATTGTGAATAACTTTGTTGCTTGGATAGAACGTCAGTTTGACAAACAAGTTTGCACAATTCGAAATGGTACATAATATCTATATCTTCGCCCTTATTTTGCAGATAAAGGAATTTCACATCGCACTTCATGTGTATACAAGCCAGAAAAAATGGTCGTGTTGAAAGGAAACATCGTCACAACCTTAACGTGGCCCGGGCTTTTCTTTTCCAATATGATCTTCCCATTCGATTTTCGGGTGAAAGTATACAAGCTGCGTGTTATCTCATCAATCAGACACCATATGTTCTACTTGACGGAAAAAAAACTCCAAACGAGCTTGTGTTTCAGCATGCACCTGCCTACGATGAGATTCGAACTTTCGGTTGTTTATGTGATGAGATGGGAAATTGAGTGTTTTAACACCAGATTTCTACAAGATTTTATCCAATTATTCCTTCTTTATTTCATTTTTCATGCATTTAGGATAGATTTTTCATGCATGCACGCTTTGTGTGTGTTTCAAGACATTATCAGGTTACCCGAAGAGACAAGAGCTCAAAAGCATGAAGCGAGTCACAAGAGAAGGGAAGCAGCTAACGATCAAAGGCCAACCTTCACCCATATCGAGATCATATCGATCGATATGGAGGTGAAGGAGATCGACACCCATATCGATCGATAGTGGTGAGCGAGAAGCAAAAAATAAATGACCAAAATACCCCTGGCCGACCTTAGACTCTTAGAAATAGCATGTGTCCCCTTACTTGAAACATACAACATCAAGACATTCTCTCTCTACTCTAGCTCTAGCTACCTAAAAGGTGGCTTGTAAATATTTTTTTTTTCTTTTTCTACTTTTGTTTAATTTTCTAATTTAATTTATGAAAAATCATTTTCTTTTATTTAAATTTTTTTATTAATTATGTTTAATTAAGAGAGATTAATTAGGAGAGATAGGGTAATTAGGGTTAATTAGTTGATTCATAAGAGAATCAATTAGGTTTAGATCTCTTAATCATCGATCCTTAGAGGTTAGTTTGAGAAAAAGTATGTGACACCTCCTACACTCACTCTCACCTCTATTCTCTCTAATCCTTGTGATTAGTTGATAAATCTAAGTGATTAATTGAGAGGTTTTCTATACCCTAATAGAACTAAGGATTATCATTTAGGGTTGAATTGTGGATACTTCTACACACTTATCGCCTAAGTCCACGGTAGCATCCTTTCAAATGGGTTAACATGTTAGGAGAATTAACTAGAGAATTGATTGAATTCCTAGGAAATTACGGGATCAATCGATGAGATATAATTGGAAATCCACATTAGGAAATGCAATGGTATTTTTAGTTATTAAGGCTGTTAGTCGCTTGCCTCTCTCAATGGGCCCGTTGATAGAACAAACGTCTAGCGAACCGGATGTCCTTGAGGAAATTCTCGAGACAACCGTATAAAACCACTCGCGAAACAAATCTCTAACCAAGGCTTATAACCTTAGTTAGTTAGTTTCTTAAGACCCCTCTCAAACCGAACCATTCTCCTCTTAGTTTCACACTTTTATCTTAGTTAGATAGATTAGTTACGACAAATCCAACCAACCAACTATAAACCCCCCCCCGTTTTTACAATCCGGTTTCGATAAACAGTTTTAAACGATTTGATAACTTAAGAGAGAGAATGCATCTGATAATTTAAAAAAATTTTAAGAAATATCATCAGAATTACATATTTTTAATCTGTGGTTACTAAGAGAAAAATATTTTCTCTTATTTTATGTTTGTTTCTTCTTTAATTAGTTTGGTTAAAAATAGTTTTTTATTAATTTTGTTAAGGGTATGATTATAATCTCAAGTAATGGGTTTTAGCATAAAGGAAAGAAAACGGTGGATTTGGCATTTAGGAAAACCGAATTCCACTATTTATTATGGCATTTTCAACAATTTTCTCCGTAAAATAAAGTAGAAACTCTATAAATTAATATTCAATTGATTAGTAACTCTATAAATTAATACATTTTTAAGTTTCAAATTAGTTTTTGAACCAATTAATATATCGATAAATTAATAACTCCATAAATTAATAAAATATTTTTAAAATAATGTAATACCAACATTATTAATTTGTAGAATTTCTACTGTATAGAGGATACTAGTATTATGCACGATTGTTGTATAAATTATATCAAAAATCATGTAAATTTAATAAATGAAGGTTTTTTTTTTTAATAACAAGTTCATTTGTAAAAGAAATTGATTACAATGGAACCCTAATCTTCTTCTTCAAACGCAAGTAAACGTGACATAATCTTAAGCTTCTTCTACTTCAATATAAGTTCCTAATCATCTTCTTTTTAAAAACTTGACGAAGCCCTAACAAAATCCTAATCGTTTTCTTATTTAAAACGTAAGTAAATGTGACAGAATATTAGTTATCTTCTTCAAAAAATTATGGAGTCTAACGTGAGAGAACCATAATCTTCTTCTACATATTAATAGAACCCTAACTGTAAAGCCTTATGATACACAAAATCCTAATGCCACGTTACCATATATGACTGGATTCCATGTTATCATAATAAATAGCAACCAACGAAAAATATGCCGCACATCATTATAGCAGTATAATTTAATGAATTTATTAAGGACAATAGCCTAACGCTATGACTCAACTCCACCCTCATAACTCGTGACATAGAAAAAACTCCACCTCAATTACTAATAATGATGTGGAACAAAAAAATTAGTTTGAATATCAATATGGGAGTAAAATGTCTAGTGTTTAAAATGAAAAAATGGACTTGAATCCCCTACTCGGTCCAATGGTTTGAATGCTTCTATACTAGGAGGTACGGAGTTCGATTCCAGAGGTTGCGATTTAATGCTAGATTATTTTGTGCAAATTTACCGGATATTCTAATGTGGTGCAAGGAGAACTATTCGTCGTGGTCACGCATGTGATAGAGGGCTTTTATGGTGTACTCATTATAACCTAAAGCCTTATAAAAAAAAAATGTATATCTCCTAATCTAAACGAATTCGATCCCTTAATAGAGTAGAAGAGAAATAAGCTAGGGGATGAACCATAAGGAACATAGGGTTATAAAACTAGAAACAAGAAAAAATGAATTTAGCTAGGGACAAGAGATAGTTTGATTAATTAAGCCCTAAACTAAACAAATGAAGATGTAAGACAAGTAAGAGAAACTAGATGCAATTACTTAGACAAAGAACATGCAAAGAACCTAAGATATAGCTTGAGTTAGAACTCAATGGCTTAGGTTGTCACCAATTGAAATTTAGCATGATTATGGCTTCAACATTGAAGCTTCATCTAATGGAATGGATGTTAATGGTAGATTAGGCTAGTTTCATTGTCACAAACCCTTCATTAATCTCATTCACTCCCAAATGAGCTAACATGTAATGAAATGAGATAAAAAAAAGCATTCAAGATATTAACCAAACTCTAGTATTATCATCATGAACCATCAATTTCTTGTTTTAGCTCCTAAACTAACTCTTATAATTCATTCGGACATTTCATCGGAACGTTTTCATGCAAGATGCACTTAAGACCAAGAATTAGGTTAATCACTCCTAATAGTAGCCATTAAACCAAATTATAAGAGATGTTCCACCTGAAAAAATCTCAATCAACAAAGCCCAACCTCTAACAAGCCTAATCAAGCCAGTAGCTTATTATTCACACCCATGATCATTGAATTGATCAAAATGAAATGAAAAGGAAATGAAATATAAGAAGAAAATAAGAAAAATTAAAGTAAAAGCAAGACCCAATTAAACATTAGAAATTCCAAATTATAAGTAAATTATTTAGAAATATCTCAAAAATTCTTAAGAGAAATGATTTTGTTAAGAACAAGAGAACTCCAAAGCTTAAATCTAATTTAGGGGTTTTAAGGCTTAATAGAGCTTAAATACATAATAGGGAACGTATAGAGTCGACCTATGATGAACCGGGTTCAACCCGGTCGAGAAAATGGGATTTGGGTCGTCAAAATCACGTAAATTGAAGGTCTGCAGTGCTTTGCCGTCGGCTGAGAGTAAGCCAAGGTCGGCAAGGCAATCTGGGCAGCTTAGCTTCCCTCTACCTCCGCGCGCTCATTTTATGCTGCCGGCAGGGGCCTTATGTGCTAATGGTAGGGAGCTTCAATTGCTTTTTTCCTCCTCGTCCCAACTTCAAATTGTGGTCCGAAAAGTCCTACATATTTGTCTTTCTGTCCTCTTGAAGTTAAGGAGGAGAAATCCCAAATTCCTAAAGCAATTTCTCTTTTTACCTCAGTCTCCATCCTACTCATTAATCCTCCGTACAACCTTCCTTGAAGCTCCTACGGTCTTTGCTTGCTTCCGTGGCTTACTAGTACCTACGAAACCCCAAGAATGCATCCAATGGTATGCTAATGGAACCTCTGACTTCTAATATGGAAATGGAATCAAAATTAGATGAAAGCTGTTATTTACAACCTAAAGTGGGGATTTAGATTATCAAAACACAACAAATGAAGGGTCTAAATCCACTAAAATAGACGTATATCAGAATGTCAAGGAAAAAGATATTCATCCTGAACGTGGTGTAGGTAGAACAATCTACAGTAGATCATGGTAAAGAGATAAGTATAGTGGTTTTATAATTTATAATAGATATAGACGTCAAAAAGAAAACAAATGGAAATGAAAGCTCTCTTTAGTGTTTTGGTTTTTCTAATGAGATTTCCCTTCCTTATTCGATGAGTTCGAAATATTTTCATAAGTCCGTTAAGGCTAACAGATCTAGAAGAGGCTTAACAAAGTTGATTGATAAGAATGGGGTTCTTCAATGAGCAGGGACCTAAGGGTGATGTTATGGTTTCCTATTTCTTGAGTCTCTTTAAGTCCTCGGATCCCAATCATCTCCAAGGATTTATTTTTTCTGGTTTCTCTCCTTGGGTTTAAGCGGTTATGATAGAGAGTTGACTAAGCATGTGAAAAGAGAAGAAGTGAGACAAGTTGCTTTCTCTATCAGAGCCTCAAGTGCCCCTGGCCCCGATGGCATGACTAGCCAGTTCTTTAGGCATTATTGTGATATCATTGGGACTCAGGTTAACATTGAAGTCCAAGCTTAAGCTTTCTTCTCATCTGGTGAGTTCCCGAGGGAACGATATTATATATTCATAAGTTTGATTCCGAAGGTGAATCACCCTACTAAGATGACGGAGCTAAGACCAACCAGTTTATGCTTATTCATGTATAAAATTGTCTCCAAAATCTTGGTAGCCAAATTAAAGCCCATACTACAGGCTTTCGTATCACCAGCTCAGTCAGCTTTTGTGTCAGAGAGGCTTAATATTTTGGTGGCTCATGAGCTGGTACATGGCCTGCAATCTGATAAGGTGATCTCATAGAATTTATTTACGTTGAAGACAGATATGTCTAAAGCTTATGATAGAGTGAAAAGGGCATATCTTCAAACGCTTCTGGTGGCAATGGGATTTTACATAAAATGGATTAACTGGGTATTGTTTGCCGTCTCGTCTGTTACTTACTCAGTTTTGATCAACAGCCAAAACTATGAATTGATTTCACCAAACAGAGGTAGGGATCTATTATCGCCTTTATTGTTTTTAATTTGCACAGAAGGTTTGTCCAACTGGATGTATAATACGGAAAGCAAAAGTATTCTCAATGGATTTCACTTCATAGATTAGGGTCCAATGATTCATCACTTATTATTTTCGGATGATTCTTTGTTCTTATGCAAAGAAGACATTGGAGATTGCCTGGTACTTAAAAGAAATCATTGAGGCTTATAGACTTATATTAGGACAAGTGGTTATTCTTGACAAATCCTCCATTATCTTTGATATATTATTAGTGATGTGGCAAATAGTTTTTTAAAATAAATTATAATAAACCGAAGTGATGTTGTTTTGAACTCGTGACGGTGGAGATGTGATGCAGCCAACTGAGCTGCTGAATCATACATGATATATACACCTATACTATTTATTTATATACTAATATTTTCATAAAACTATGCTTCAAATCATCGATAGTGTTGACCATAAGAAGAGATTCGAGATTGAAGCGAGACGATGAAATTAGAAGCGGGAGATTATTATTTGGGTTTCAATTCGTTTCTAGGAAAAAGAAATCCTCTTTCGATTATGGTTTTGATAATTCGTTTGGAGAAAATTTGAATTTGGATTTGGATTTGGATTCGAGCACAAGAGTGTATTACACTGTGTTTTGAAGAAATGGTTGAATCTGTTATTTTAAGAAAAAAAGAAATGAAGACGACTCCACTTTCCTTAAAAGATCCGTGTATAAATAATAGTTATGACGCATATATGTCAAGTAAAATTCAGCAGCTTAGTTGGCTGCATCACATCTTCAAGGTCACGTGTTCAAGGGGCAGTAGGAGGAAACAAATGGATTAAGATAAATGACAGTGTAAGATTTTTTAGAATTTTGAATTTCTTTTGACACGTCATTAGTTACGTGTAAATCCGAGTCAGTGCCGTTAACTTAATTTAACGTCTGTTAACGGCTACATATGATTAGGCACGAAAAATTGTCAATTTGTATAAATTGGCATAATTTGAGTTATTCATGTGTGAATAGGCCTTACAATTCAACTGGTGTGGGTTTTGTGTTCAAATCAACAACTCATGTTTGATTTAGTCAATTTTCCGTCTTGGGACTGTACCAAATCAATTGACTATTCCGTGAAGTCTGGGGCCTGGCTCACCACTCAAATGGCTTATGATGATCTGATTAGTGAAGCCTCTACTCAACCATCCATATCGGGGCTCAAAGAAGGGGCTTGGGATTTCATTACATCTCCAAAGGTTAAAGTGTTTTTGTGGAAGTTTCTCAATGGGACTATCTCAGTGGGTGAGACCTTAGCAATGAGAGGTTTCAGAGGAGACCATAGATGTCAAATATGTGGAGTGGAGTTAGATGATATCAACCATGTCCTTTTTCATACGCCTTTCCTAGGCAAGTATGGGTTCTTGCAGGAATTCCTCTTCAGGAGGGAGGCATAGAGGAAAATAGTCTTCATTCTAATTATTTTCACCTTATGGAGAAGGTTAAAAACAAGAGACTAAATCAAAGGGTTCGTGACTTTATCCCATGGATAATTTGGTGTATATGGAATAAGAGGAAAAAAAAACCTTGTTTGAGAGAAAAGCTTTGAATTTCAGGTGGTTAAGAAAGCAGAGGAAGAAGAAAGCATATGGATTAAGGTTAAGAATTTGGAGGATATAATTAACGAGGTCGAGCATTAATCAGATTTGTGCTTGAAGGAATGAGAGCCGCCGCCTAAGAAATTTCTTAAGTGTAATATTGGCTATTTTTGGGATAAAAGAGCTAAGGTGTCAGGTATCGCATGGGTACTCAGAGATGAAAGGGAAATGGTAACAATGCATAGAAGAAACTCCTTTGATGTGACTCAACCTAACGAGGCAGTTAAGAAGGTGTTCCTCTGGGCCTTGGAATCAATGGAAGATCTTCGTATCTCTTTGGTGATCTTTGCGCTGGATGATAATGATTTTTTTGGGAATGATCAACAAATCGATCGTGTGGCCATCCTTTAAAGTCTTATCTAGGGATTGGTTGTGCTAAAGGCCTTCGTCGAATGAAAAGTGGTCTTGGAACTAAAGGAAGCAAATAGAGGAGCTTATCTCATCGCAAAAAGTGTAATCAGAGAAAATCTTTGGCAATTCTTTGTTGCTAGATTCCACCCCTTGTTGTTATTTGCTCTCTTTGGTGTTGAGAAGATCTCCTTTTCTGACTAGATGTTATTGAGCGCCTGTTATTTTGGATGATTTTGAATGTTGTATTTGTAATCTACTTGAAAGGATTAGGTTTTCTTTTGGATGTGGTGTATTTAGGTAATTGCACTGTTAGAAGCTGTAGGCTATTTAGGTGCTTGCACTGTTTTGTAACCAACCCCAAACTTATTAATTTTCATTTAATTTAAACGCTTTCTCTGGTGGAAAAAAAATTCAGCATAAGAGGTGTGTTTGGCATTTTGGAATAAGGTTTTGTTTTGAGAATTTGAAATTTTGAATTGTTTTGTCTTTATCCTCCTCTCTCATCAGGCTACTCCAAAAATCTCACTCTGCTTCTCATTCCATTCCTATTTCCTTTGTTTTCTTCATTTTCTTCAGCAAATGGGCTGCTGTCTCAGCAAGAAGACTTGTCCACCGTCTTCTTCTCCAAAAGGCGCCGGATCTTGTTCTGTAAAGTCACCAGATCTTCTGAAACAGGAGACTGAAGTAGAGGAGAAGCTCGAATTAAAAGAATCGAAACCAAGGAATGAAGAGCCGCAAGAGAATGGCAAAGCGAGGAAAGAGGTCTTCGTGATTAAACACCGGAGGAGCCATGAGAGATCCAAGACCACAGATCCGGAGGATTCTACGGCTTCCGAAGAGAAATCAACCGGTTCGAATCATAACCCAGTGGATGTGGATGTTGATGCTATACTGATTCAGTGCGGGAGGCTGAGCCGGAGCAACTCAGCCGCCGCGAAAAACAGGAGATATTCTGGGTCTAAGAGGAGCTTCAACTTCGACGGTGACGCGGAGGAAGCGGATGCGGAAGACGGCGGAGAAGAAGAGGCTGAGCGGCGGATTCACCGGCAGCGCCAAAGAGGCGGAGAATCGCCTCGAGAACGCAGAAGACGAACTCCGAGCAGAGAAAGGGAAGATTCCAAGAGTAACCGATCGGGGAGTAGGGAGAGACGGGTAAGCAGATCTCCGGGAAGAAGATCGGAGACAAACCCTAACCCTGATCCCTGCGTTGGTTCGAGACCAGGGAAATTTGTGTCGGTTCCTGCAACGGACAAGGCTTCCTTTGTAATAGATAATGGAGAGCCATCAATCAAGCGGATTAGTGTGAAGAGAAACGTTGGAGAAGTCTCTAGAAAAGCAGCGTCTCCGGCAAGAGCGACAGGTAACACCAATAGCGTTGCTCAGCCTTCGCCGTCGAAGCTCAGCCGGAAAACGGAACATTCCCCGTACAGGAGGAACCCATTGGTAGAAGTAGATCCAAACTCAGTAGCGTGTCCACCATCTCAAGGTAACGCCAATTGCAACAGGAAGATGACGAAGACAGAAAATGGAAGCCAAGGATTGATTAAACTAGAATCTGGAAATTTCGTGGGTCAGGTAATTGAAGAATTTTGTTACCATGTTTGAATGTCAATTCTGAGTGAATCCAATCAAGTATTTGGTATCGTTGGAATGAACTAAGAGCTTCCAATGTTTGTGTTTCAGAAGTTGAACACCAAAATTCCAAGTCGTAGAACTGCAGCGGAAGAGTCTGAGATTGTGACATCATCTGGAAATGAACCCGTAAAGCCTCAAATTGTGAGCCGGAGCAGATCATTGAGAAAATCTCGTGATTTCGATTTCAGTCCTGAAGCATTGCTTTCAAACAATAACAACAACAATGGTGCAGTATCAACACTACCATCCTACACAGCTTTGCTTTTAGAAGATATTCAGAATTTCCACCAGAAGAGTGCCATAAATTCATCTATTTCCAAAGCTTGCTCCATTGTCGAAGCAGTTGCAGACCTTAACTCCACGACGAAACAACACCAAAGAAGAGAGTTCAGTTTCACATCGAAGAAAGTGGATCTCGTGGTGCCAAGTTATGTGACTGTTAAGAGAGGCAGTTCGTCGTTGGAGGAGCAAGAATCTTCAGGAAGCAATAGTTTCACGGGAAGCAGCGGTGTGACGCAGCGACACTCATCGTCCTCTTCCGCTGAATCGACAGATCGAGCGAGTTTGAGATCAAACAACAAAGAACGTGATCGGAGTCCACTCGGTGTTGTGAATCTTGAGAAACGAGAGTTTGATCCGTTAAATAAAAGTGGTGGTGTTGGAGTTGGACGCAAAAGGGTGGCTCTTGTCGTGTAGCTGCACTTTCAATGTACTAATGAATTCCTTGTTTCTCATTTTTTTTTTCCCTATTTGTTGCAGAGTAAGCAATAGGTGTTTGTAATCGTTTCAATCGAATATTCCTACACAGTTTCAATATTTCCTTAATGTTGAGAAAATAGCCTTGTTTTTTAGTTCACTAATTACAAGTAGAGAATGGTTACACGATCTTGAATACTCTACTTGAAGCCGTCACTTAACTTCACCTGGTTCTAACTCTATAAACTCGGGTATGCCAAATTGAATGCAAGATCATATGAAAGAGATCGAACTTGACGGGTTTCTTGTGCCACAGGAAATGTTGCTGCACCAATTTCACCCTTGCTTGCATGACAATGTATCTCTCATCGGGTATTGATAGCAGAATGTTCCTCAGGTTCGGTAAGTCTTTCTCTTGGACAAACACCGCAAATTCCTCCCAGTTCAAAACCTCGAAAAAGGGAGGTACATAGTTGTCCGCAATGATAACAGGAACACATTCGTTTATGATCGCCTCGACAACCCTAGGGGTGTGGACTTCATAACCCCTCGCACATATGCAGTACCTGTTCAAAAACCAGAAATTTTCAGTTTCTTGCATTAACAAGCCTTTCCTCTCCTTGACCATATTACCTGCTGCTCTTCATGTATTCCCGGTATTTTTGCTTGCTTTTGGGGTCACGAGGCATAGGACCGAAAATCTTCATGTCCGGCTCTTTGTTCTCCCAAAGCTGCACAAGGATGGGACGGAGATATCCATGCATACTTCCAGCAAAGAATGCAAGGATTTTCCTCTGCGATGGAGTTTTTCCGCCACGGTACTCAAGAGGGGACTCAGCAGAGCGTATATATGTGACAGGTAAAGCTGTATCCATCCCAATTCTGAAGTCTTGAGCAACATTTGAGTTGCAAAGTGCTCTAACACTGTTCTTCATGTATCTTTTTGTAAGTTTGTTTCCCTGCAAGTAAAGTACCATACAATCATTTTACTCACTTGGTATTTGATAGAGAAAAAGTAATAAAAGAGACAGAAAAGGAAAAGGAAAGTACCCAATCATGGCAAGCAACAAGAAAATGATCGGCTCCAGCAGTTCGGTTCCAGAACTTGTACTTTGCTGCAATCAAATCCACATATTCCTTTAAATGATCTGAGAGGCTCTTTGGTGTCGGAAAATCCCGTCCCAGAGAGTTCCTAAGTGCTTTAATGCTGACCGGTATGTAAAACAAATGAGCCTTCTTGGGGTTTCTTACTAGAAACTTGTTGTTGCTTTCCATGAGTTTCATAAACCAACCTTCTGAAGCGTAAATTCCTCTAGGCATTGGATTATGGAATATCGGTTTCTCTCCTTCCTTGTATACATAAACTTTGAGCTTCCTCTCCATCAACTCGTAACTCCTAAATAAGCAACACATAGAGTCTTGAATATATCACCCACTCCTACTCCAAAAAAATTACTACCAACGAATAGTCCTACCTTAGAAACTTGGAGACATTTCGGTACAGCGAAGCATTAAGTCCAAGGAGTTCGCGCCCAGCCGAAACACTCTCGATCGCGGATTTGGCTAAGAGCATTTCAGAGTCTCTAGCAGATGACCACCGAGGCTTCTGCATGAATGGCCCAAGAAAAGAAAAAAAAAGTGAGATCTAGGAACCCTTCACAGGTTAAAGCCCAAAATAAGAGATTCTTACAGGGGATCTAAAAGAAAGTCTCTGGAGCAGCAATGAGTTCATCTGCGATATGGAAACTGCAGCAAGTTTCTTGTGTCTCGTAGAACCTCCTCTACTATCTTTAACCCTAACCACCTTTCCCAAAGTTACATTTGGTGTGGCAATACTAACAGATAAATTAACTCGTAACATTTCTTCATTGCTAATTACCGAGAAATCTCTCTTTCTTTTCCCCTTTTCATATTCGTCTTCATCACTAGAGAGATTTGCGTATTTCATCTCGGTTTTCACCACAGAGACAGAAGCTTCATTGGAATTGTTCAACTCTACAAACCCTGAAACTTTAATCGGAGACCAGCAAAAAGCTTTGCGACAGGGAATAATACTCAAACACTGAACAAGTAGAACAACAAAACCAACGGTGACGATGATGCCCGATACCAATCTGCGGATGTCAGCATGATGAAATCGACCAGCTATTCTCATCGCAATCACATCAGCAAATTGATTGCGATACCTTACTGAAGATCTATCAGATAGATTCAAATCCCAGAATTGGTGTCTTCAAGAGTGAGCTTCCGAAACTCATCCCTAATAAAATCAGCAAGTAAGAGACCATCACAAGAAGATCTTCCAGGTCTCTACGCGAATCAGTCTTCAATCGAGAAACCCAAACGAAAATCCTAAATTGAAAGAGACACAGCTATGGAGCCCGACACTGACCCTATTCAATAAGTCCAACTAAAGTCAACCACCTGTTTTTTCTTACTTCTTACTTTTGTTTTCACGGATTCACGGTCATAAATATCTTCTTTTTTTTTTTTTTTTTGTTAAAATATCTATTTTCTTTTCCATACTCATACCAACGTGTGTAAGAAATTTGAGATTTGTGGAAGAAATTTGAGATTTGTGAAATTTTTTGAGATTTCTACTACCACTTGATTTTGTTGAACTATTGTGAGAGTCAAAGTAAATATTTATTCAATATCTATTATATTTGAAAAGGAATAATCTTTTATAGAAACATTAATTTCAAAATTTTATTAATTGACGATTTTAGAAGTAAAAGATCTTCTAAACTACTTATTAGTTATTACTTCTTTTACAAAATAATTTAATTTATTTGTAAATAAAAATAATTAAAAAATTGGTTGGGGACTAATTGTGACTATGTAGGATTCTCTTCATGAAAGAGCCTTTGTTCTTTTGATTAGTAGAAGTTTTAAATTGATGGATATCCCTACGCATTCCCATATTTTTTTCTAACTAATTTATATTAAAATAAACTAAACTCGTTCGGAATACGAAATTAGATATATAGAACCTAAAAATATTGTTTTAGCTTCAACTTTCTAATATTAAGAGCTAAACTATCAATCTTATGATTAGTATCATGTGAAATATGGAATAATGAGAAAGAAAAAAAAAAAAAATTGAATTGTTCAAGTTTCAGGAATCAACACTATTTTCTCAATTATTTTTTTTACCAGGGACGAGTTTTTTTGCTTCTTCGTCAAGGTTTTATCTTTCTAACTCGGCCACGGTACACCATATAATGTATTGTGGATCGAGAATGTTATAGGAATAGTGAGCCGATTAGTTTTTATCCAAAAAAGTTATGGTGCTAAAAGAAAGAAGCATTCTTAACATAAGTTCAAATGGCTCGGGTTTTTTTTTAACATTTTTCTTTTCAAATACATATGATATTAGTTAGAGATTTTTTTTTTCTCTATGTTAATATTTCTCTTCTTGTCATTTTCCTTCTCCTCTTCCCATATTTCGGACCCTAATCCCCAATTCTCATTCTTTTCCTTTCGCTGCTCTAATCTCATAAACTAAATTTAAACCCAGAGTTGTTGCTAGTACCCGAATTTAACTACATAGCCATATCCAACCATAAATCACCTACTATTTTAAACCTTAACACTCTCTCCACCAAAAAAACACTCGCCGCTCAAATACTTAGGCGTATCACAACTGACACACCTGGACCTGGTGGATGTAGCAGTTTGATAGTCTCCGGTCTCTCTCACAGAAGTAGAGAATACTTCATGTGCCTTGGCGTTGAAAACCCGGCGAGATACGTCTACATAGTGTTCGACTCCGGAGGTGACATTGGTTGGCTTCAATCGCACAATCCAATCTAATTTTTGATCCGAGAAAATCCTAGACCTATTCGATATCCTTGTAATTTGCCTCTTCATTTGTGATTATACCACCTATAAAAGAACCTTAAAATCTTATTTTGAAAATTTTTGGTTTTCAATAAATCTTAAAACCTCAAATTTGAGTTTGAAGTTCCATTGTTCAAAACCTCAAATCTTTTTTATTTCCTATAATCTTTTGACTCACTAATTGTTTTTTAATATCATTTTAGTTTAAAAAAATATATCTTACAAATATTTTAGATATATATTTATCAATTTAACTGCCATATATAAAATGAAACAAATCTCAAAATTATAATCAAAATATTGATATGGTTAAATATTATAACATTAAAAATTTACCAAACAATAATATTACACTAAGAAAATCAAATAAAAATTAGAGCAAAATTAATTTAAATTGAGATGGTTAAAATGTGATTTTCTCATCGTTTAATTTATACATATAAGAATTCAAATGAATTTCCACAGATCAATGTTAATTTTTACGATAAAACCCATATAAATATTAATAGAAACCATGCATACGTTCATAGATACTAAATCTAAGTTATAAAAAAAGTCTGACTTTTTTACCGTTCAAGTTTTTTTGGATATAGAATGCCTATTTTGATATGCAATACATCAAGAACGATAAATATTTGTGTGTGTGATTTTTAATTATTTTCTGGTATTTTATAATATATTATCAAATCTTATTAATTAATATTTTTGTAATATTTTTAGTGTGTGTTTTATCTCTATTTGTGAAAGTTCTATGATGTTAATTAATTTAGGTATGTATTTATATCTATTTATGAAAGTATTTTCATATTCACTAATTAGAGTTAATAGTAAGGACCAAAACCAAAATTACATTTTTTTATCTAAAAAAATGTTTGTTTTTGGAACAAAATATCTTTAAACCTCAAATTACATATTTTTTTAAATGCTCAGATTCTACTGGATGCAACACCCGTCGTCGTAGTTTCTCTACCAAGTTTCTTATGGCAATTGTTCATTAACCATCCTTTGAATTTTGTAAAATATTTGATTAAAGAACATTCTTTTTGAATATATTTTGTAGAATGAAAATATTAAACCAAAACTCAGAAAGTGAAATTATTTATGAATTATCATTATCATCAAACCTAAAAATGATCTCTCCGCTCTCTTCTCTCTCTCCTCCCTTTGGCGATTTCGAATTCGAAAAATCCTAGATCTAGATATCTTCGCCGCCGTTGCATCTCGAGATCAGATCCCCTTCTCTAGTCTTTGGCTGAGCTCAGAGCTTGTAAGATCGACCTTCTCCAGTAGGGTGCAAAAGTCTCTGGAGATCTAAGGTTTGCCGCCTCTCTAGATGATTCTAATTCTAAGATGTGGAAAAGTCATAGATGAGTGCATACAGCCCTGAGAAAGTAGATCGAGTCTTTCTAAGGCTTTCCGACCTTAGGTTTTCTTTTATTATGGTGTAGGAAGTTCTAGATCTTTAGGATTTTTGGAGTCTTAGATCTGTCTCTTCTAGATCCAGCTTTTCATATTTTTCTTCTTCGAGTCAATAGGGTCTCCGGCCTTTCATGTTGTCTCGATGAAGCAACATAAACACAAAGATAAGGATTTGATCCGATTGCTCAAAGATAGGAAGGAAGTCAATCTTGAGGACCCTATCGATATTCCGTATCTAAACAACAATAGCCTTCTAAAGGAACATGCAAACAATCTTATTGTCTAGATTCTTAACACTCACTTTGTCAAGAGCGAGATTGTTATCTCTTCGCTAACTAAGATCTGGGATTTAGAGGTCAAGGTGGTGGGTCGAGCCGTGGGAAAAGATCGTGTCCAGTTTGTCTTTCAAGATGAAGCTGATATCACTAACATTATGAAGAAACTCCATGGCATGTCAACGGCTGGATGATTACTATGGAGAAGTGGAGCTCTGAACTAGATCCTGACTACCTCTCCAAAATTCTTTTTTGGGTATGTATCTCAGGAATCACCATACACCTATTTTTAGAAGAAGCAATCAGAAATGTAGGCAAGCCTGTAGGATTTGTTAAAGATGTGGAGCTTCACGTAAAGACTTCTAAATCCTTGGAGTATGTACAGGCACGTGTGTGGCTATCGGTTGACTCGCCAATCTCTTTCAAGAAAGCTGTCAGATTCAAAAAGGGTCAAGCGTTAGTGGTTGCATGTGTTGATCTGGACTATGAGAAACTCACAAAACTCTGTTTCGAATGCAAGAGAATGTCTGACAATAAATATCACTGCAAGAAGGAGTACAAAACTATGGCGGCTAAGGAACTCCTTCCATCAATGACTCTTACTCTGTCTACTCTCCTGCCTACAATCTTGGCCAGCAAGACAAAGACTATAGCAGAAGAAAGGGAGGAAATATTAAAAGTAAAGGTAAGACTAAATCTGCTTCCGCAGTTTTAGCTTTCGACAAGAAATCATTTGGAGAGGCTGCTGGAGGCCCTAAGGATCAATCTGTCTTCTCAAGATTAGGTCCATCAGCAGTAGAGAAATGAATAGGAAAACAATTAGGGGAATAAAAGGAGAAATTCTGGTGAGTTAAGAAACATAGGCTAGATGAGCTGGAGCAAAATAAGCTTATCGATAAGGGAAGGCCATCCAAAGATCCAAAAGTGCTAGCTTTCCTTGATGAGCCAAGTCCTTTTAGATTTCAAGCACAAGAAGCTTTTGCTTCCCAAGCTAACTCGATCAAGAAAAGGAAAAAAGAGGCGAAAGGATCAAGTTCTGGTAAACCAAAAAATAAATCAAAACTTGTCTCTAAGATTGTATCTCAATACAGTAGTAAGCAGCAAGCCGAAGGAAGTAGCTCTGCTAGATCCTGTCTTCAACCGGACTCTTAGATTAGTTCGTGTAACTTGTTCAAATTAAGCTCAGGTGTCCAAGTGTCGATCAATCCTCATACCCCCAAGAAACCCAATGTTAGTTTTCAACCTTAAACCATCATCTACAATATGAGGACGACCCATTGGACTGTCAAGGGATGGGGAATACCCTTACTATTTGACACTTATGGGATATACTTGTTCAATATATCTCATATGTTGTATTCCTCTGTGATACCAAACAAGAGAGAAGCTACATGGAAGTGATGTGCAACAATATGAGGTTTATGATCTTTGCACGGTTGTAACTGAGGGATTAAATGGAGGGTTGGCCTTATTATGGAAAGAAGAGGTGCACATGTCAATCGTATGAAAATTTTAAAGCTTCATTGATGCAAAGATCTCCTGGAAAGACAATGAGTTTTATTACACGGGGGGTATGGGAGCAACTCCTACGAATAGGAAGTGACAGAATTGACCCCTGGTTTCTCATTGGAGATTTCATGAAATCACTTGTAATGATGAAAAAAGGGGAGGAGCAATTAGAGCTGAGTCTACCTTTAGAGATTTCAGGAACCTCATCAACTCACTAGGACTATCTGAGTTACCTTTTCAAGGCAACCCCTTATCATGGTTTGGAGTCCGGGGTGATGGATTAGTAAATTGCAAGCTTGATAGAGCTTTAGCTAATCTGGAGGAGACCAATATGTTCTCAGAGGCCAAAAGTTTCTACATGCCTAGAGTGGGTTCAGATCATTGCCTGATAGTCTCTTGTTTCGATGGTAGAGGGGTCAAGTTTAGAGGTTTTTTCAGATTCGACAAAACATGAAATAGTACGGAAGGTTTTGTGGAAGCAGTTCATAGAGGTTGGTGTGTCCAATGAGAAAAAGGGGATGAACACATTTTTGAGAAGCTAAGGAATTGTAGAAAGGATATGGCGACTTGGAAGAGGAGATCCAAGCCGAATTCGGAGATTAGAATTCAACATCTTAAATTCCAGATTGATGCCATGTCCCACCAAGATGTTTTGGAGAGACAAGCCTTTAAACTCCTCAAGGATGAGCTCCACCAAGCATACATAGATGAAGCTGCTTTTTGGAAACAATGTAAACCTGTATCGTGGGAAAAATATGGAGACAAAAATACAAAATACTTCCATCATATGACTAAGCAGAAACTACAATAAGATTCAGTACTTGGAGAATGACACATGGATCAAATCCTTTTCAGAGATAGACATGGGCAACACATCAGTGGATTACTTCAATGATCTCTTTAAATCTGATATAAGGTTTATCAGGAAGATGCTATGGAAAAATCTTCAAAAGGTTCTAAAGGGTTATTCAAGAACACAATGATTTCTTAATGAAACCTTTCTCTAGTGATGAGATCAAAGAAGCAATATTTTAAATGGATCCTGATAAAACTCCAGGACTTGATGATTTTCCTCGTGCCTTTTATCATTCCTATTGGAATCTCATTGCCTCTGACGTTGAGAAGACAAGCACTGATTTATGGAATGTTGGGATGCTGGATGGAAGACTAAGCGAGACAATATTTGCATGATACCAAAAAATCCACATCCTCATAAACTTACTGAGTTTAGGCCTATCAAATTATGTAAATTTTCATATACAGTCATCTTCAAGCTTATGTCAATACGTCTAAAAGCCGTCCTTCAACAAGTGATCTCAGAAACTCAAGCCACATTCATAAAGGGGAGGTTAATATCAGACAATATCCTAATTGCCCAGTAAGTCTTATGTGCGCTTAGAACCAAAGAGAAGATTGCAAAGAACGTCTTAGCTATTAAGACTGATATGATGAAGGCTTTTGATTGGTTAGAGTGGTCATTTATAGAAAGAACTATGAAGTACATGGGCTTCTGTGATGATTGGAATCAAAGGATCATGACTTGTATCTTCTCTGTCTCATACAAGGTCCATGTCAATAGTGTACCTCATGGAACTATATAACTCCATCTCGAGGTATCAGAGAAGGTGATCCATTATCTCCGTTCATTTTCATTATGTGCGCTGAAGCTCTCTCCAATACTTTTACAAGAGCGGAAGAAGATAAACATATATGTGGAATTAGGATTGCAGAGCAAGCTCCCTCTATATCACATCTTTTTTTTCGCCGATGACAACTTGCATTGGAAAGTAAAGTTTACGAAGTAATGGCTATGATAATCTATGCCCGGGGTAAAAAGTGAGCCTCACAAAATCCTGCATCACTTTTGGCATAAAGGTTGATGAACAAAAGCATCTAAGCATACACTAAATGTCTGGGATTATGAATACAGGTGGCAGAGGTATCTATTTAGGTCTCCCTGAAATGGTTGTTGAGTCCAAAGTCAAGACTTTGAGCTACATTGATGAGAGGGTCCAGACTCAGATTAATACATGGACTAATAAGTTTCTCTCTCCTGGGGGTAAAGAGATCCTCCTGAAGTTGGTTGTTAAAGCTCTATCTACACATGCCATGACTTGGTTTAGAATACCAAACACCCTCTGGCAAGACATCATGAGTAAAATGGCCCAATTTAAGAATAATTAGAAGGGCAAATAGATACATTAGAAGACTTGGTATAAGCTATGTAGAGCTAAGAATGAAGGTGGAATTGGCTTCAAAGACTTGAACGGGTTTAATTTAGCCTTACAAGCTAAATAATTGTGGATAATGTTGGTATTCCTTAACTCGCTTCTTGCAAGGGTGTATAGAAGCAGTTAATTCCCAAATTCTAACCCTTTAAAAGAAAAGTTAGGGACCAGATTGATGCGTGAATTTTTTTCACCTAAACTAACTACAAGTGCACAATGTACATTTGTAGTATGAAAGGTTATCGATCCCAAAGAGAATTTAGGGATAACTACGGATTCAATATTTCAGAACTTGTAAAAGTAATACATGATTAGTGTAACTAGTGCTATTTTAATAGGACTAATGCAATTGGGACGCATGAGTTTCATCAATGGTTTAAGGGCATTAGAATCATGGAAATTCATCTAGTAACTAAGTATAATTAAACGGTTGTAGTTCTAGAACTCTAAACACAATTATACAGTGCCTTAAGGGTGTATTAGGACAACTCCTTTGCTTATAAAATTAAGTCACAAATATATTTTCAAACTCATAGAAAAGAAACAAGCATTAGATTTTTCAAGTTAGATATGTTCACAAGATTTTGCGGACAAGCATTGGCTATGACACCTAGAAGCACCTTGCTCACTACTGAGGATTTCGGTGTGTAAACAAGTGGTGTATCAAATCAACACAACCTATGAACTTAAAACATGGTTCATGACCCAAATTTCAAACATAAATTAAGCACTTATGTAGCAAATAACAATGTGGTCAAAACCACAAATAGAAAACCGTATTAATGATCCATTAGAAAACCCTAGAAACCCTAAATCTAACCAGTTGTCTACTCGCACATATTAATTGGGGAACACATGCACAAAATAAACTTCAATAAGAAAAGTACAGAGGTTCAGAGTATCAAACTCTTTAGATTGGAATGAGGAACATATCTCTTATCCCCTTCAAACTCTCAAACAAAGCTAGTGTAGAAAACCCTATATTTCTAGAAAACAAAAGAGTGTTTGGTGGCTATGGAGGCTGAGGTGATTATGATTATGGACGTACCTCCTCTCTACAGCTAAAGGCTTCTTTTATATGTGTAGAAGTCGTATCTAGGGTAAAACCTCCTTAAACCTTGATCTATTTGGGCTCAGATGAAGGAAATGTGTCAAGGTTAAAGGAGATTTTTATGGAAGAAGATGTCAAGCTTATCATGCAGATTAAACCCAAAAAATTTGATCTAGATACAAGCTACTCATAGATATACCACAACAATGGGATTCATTCTGTTAAGTCGGGTTACTAGATCTGGAAGACGATAAGTGTGGTATAACATACCAAATATCAATCCTCTTCTAAGTGTGGTATGGCAAGCTCCTGCAATGGGGAAGATTAAACATTTCTTATGGAAGTGCCTTACCAATACTATTCCAGTGATGAGCAATCTAACAAAAAAGAAAATATTTGATAAGTCCCAAATTTAGCAGTTTTTAGGCCTCATTTGCACACGGTTATTAGGTCCAAGATCCCGGTTTATCATGTAAATAACCGAATTTTCGCGTAAATTATCATCTCATTGCATCTAGAGTTATGATCTTGTATGCATGCATATGATATTTTGGATTGTCAATACAAAAAAAAACCACATTGATAGCACACTGTTATAGCACGTTTTATTGAATTACTATCATAGATGAGTTTGAAATTTCCATACTATATAACAGCATTTGATAAAAGCTATTATAGAACTTTTATTAGGCGGAAAATGAAAATAAGTTTTGGAGTCTCATTTTTGGGATGTCCACCAAATATACTTAGTAAATTTTGGGTTTGACAAAATTTTGGCCCCAAATTTTTTCTTTTTTGTGGGACTCATTTTTTGTGCTCCCTTATCCTTTTTTTTTTTTTTTCTATTTCTCTCCTCTTCTTCATCGAACGAGACGAAGCTTGTCTTTGATTTTCTCTTTTAGAGCATCTCCAAGAAAGACTTTAAGACGTCATTTTTGAAGTTTTTTGGTTACCACAAGAACCTCAAAACCTCAAATTTTGAGGTTGTGAATAGTGCAACCTCAAACTTTTTATTTTAGTTTCACATATCATTCTATTAGTTGTGTTTGTTTATCATTTTAGTCCAAAAAGTTATATATTTCATAAATTTTTTTTTTATCTATATGAACATAAATTTAATTACCACACATAAATTTGTACATTAACTTTATAATTAAAATTAAAATATTAATATAACTAGTGGGTGATCCGCGTTTCGCGCGGTATTTTGTACTATTGTACGCATATGTATTATTAATAGACAAATAAATATTTATCCAAAGAAACCTAATAATAAAGTTCTTGAGTTTTTAAATCAACAAAAGGGTTTTAGGAGGACCTGGAATGCCGTTATATTTAGATACAACATGTATTTCCTTTGGATCCGGATTCCAAGAACCTTTCTCTCCAATATTCATTACCTTATCCTTTGTTTCAAAGGTGTATGGTACACACATAGAGAATCTACCATGAATGAAACGCAGTTGATGCTATATGGGAAGCGCAACTACCATCTTTCTGCACCAAACATGCCTTTTCTGGACGTATTTGATTCACCGTATAAGTTATTTCACCTTGTCAGCTATCAACTTCAAGTCACATCAGCAAAAAAACTCTACAGTCGGACATATCATGTTCATAGCTAAGCACAATCCAGTCGAACCACGCAAAATCCGATTTAAGGATTCCAAGTCAATTTACTCTTACAACTCCCCCCCCCCCAATCATTTTTAAAAGTAAAAAGGATAAAAATTTCAAGAGATATTAATCCTACGTTAAAGAAAAACTCATACCTACACTTCTCTTTTTTGTATCTGAGTTGGATGTTTATTTTTATTAAACATAGATCTCCTTATTGAAGCGTCCAACCTTCTTCTAATAGACCTTAAAAGTTACTTTCTCTCTTTATATAATCCCAACACGAAATGTTGAACCATATACACCACTTTTGACTTGGCTAAACCTAACCTCCACCCAATTTTTCGTTTTTATTATTTTAATTAAAAAATTTAAATTTATGGTTCATAAATACAAACATATGAAATTTATTCTCAACCGATTGGATACATTAGGTGCATAAGACTATTTAAATCTAGGAAAAAAAACTATTATTTTCTTAAAAGGCTTAAATTTTTTTTTCGTGATTCTTATCATGATAAACTAATCAATTTTTCAGTTTAAGATTTAATTATTATTATTATTTTAGATATATATATATATATATATTATATTGTAATTAGAAAATATATGAGTTTAAGTGTGTGTTTAAATTTTGGTTTAATCTAAAATAAATTAAGACTAATTAAGTTTTTTTCTTAATAGATTATATCATAAATTCAATATATTAATGAACCTAATAAATTTTTAGGAGATTAAATATAAAAATGAAAAAAATGGGTTTGATAAGATATCACAAATTTAAGAGTTGAATTGATGATGTGGCTTCATGAGAAGAGAGTATAAATAACTTTATATATATAGATATAAATCTATCACCAAATATCAAAAACTATGATTTAAATTTAATTCTTAAATTCAACAGAAGTATATAGGCGTCATATAAACCATACATACGTTCTTAAAAATTATACATACGTTATTATATGGATATGCTTCTAATATAACGAATGTTGATGTGTGAAATCTAATGAATGACATATATATAATCTAAATATAATTTATACATTCACTAATACGTTCATATAAATCATACATGCGTTCATATAACATTTGGATAAGATTTCAATCTAATGGTTAGTGATAAATAAAATCTTATATAATTATATAATATCATGTAAACTCGTAATTATTAATTTTACGCATAATATTTCTCTAATGTGTGTTTTATAGTTAATTATGAAAATATTACGATATTTATTGATTATTACTAATTGTATGGACCATAGTGCAACTATTTTTTTTTGAGGAGAAAATTTGAAGTTCACTCTTGGAACAAAACAACCCCAAACCTCAAATTTCACTTTTTGCAACCACAAAAATGAGGTTGCTCTTGGAGATCACTTACTCCTTCTATCTTCCGATCCTCCCCCGTCTTCTTCCTCCTTCGTTTCTTACCTTCACCTCTCCCTCACTCGATCCTTTCTCCTCTCAATCTTTCGAATCCCTAAATCCCAAATCTCAAAGCCCTAAAATTTGAGGAGACCGAAGATGAGTAATTAAAACGTAATTCGGTGTTTTGAATTTTCAAACTCTGAGAAGATACCAAGCGGTGGCATGGCTGAGACATATGGACAAAGGCATGGTGGCGAAACTAACGGAAAAACCGTCGGAAGAAGTGTTCTCCCTTGCCTTCCGCAACGGCCGCATCCTTTGCAACGTGCTTAACGAAGTCAATCTCAGTTTGGTTCTCAAGGTCAGATTTCTAATCTTTCTACTCCTCTAATGCAAAGATCTAGGGTTTACTTTGTTTCGGTGTTGGATTTGATATTTTGTTAAACAATCGATAAGTAATTATGATTTTATGGTGATTTGGTGAATGGCATGATCGAGAAATGAAAGATTATAGAGAATGGCATGATCGAGAAATGAAATATTAAGGATCTCAAGAAGAGATGGTAAACATGTCAAGAAAGAAAATCAAGTACCTGAGAATAAAGAAATCTCAAATGGTTATGTAAAGTCACGAATAATATGGAAGCGAATCAAATCAACGTCGTTAATATTAAGCATGCAATGTAGCAGTTGATGAGAATGAGGATCATAAGTCATCTATTGAATAATGTACACAAAGTGATGATTGACCAAAAGGGAAAGATAAAATAGATGCAAACTTAAAATCTCTTGGAAAGAGAAGAATATTCGGACCAGTAGTCCATAGACCTAATAGTGTAAAACCAGTGGCACATAAATTGGTCTTTATGTGAAACAATATATGAGATGATGAAATTGTGAGGTGCAAAGCAGTAGTTTCACAAGGGTTCTCACAAAGACCTAGAAGGGATTATAAAGAAAATGTTATCATGCGGTGGAAACAACTACAATAAAACCTCTACAAATTAATAATATTGGGACTACACTATTTCACAATATATTATTAATTTATAGAGTTATTGATTTATTGATATATTAATTGACCAAAAAATTAATTTGGGATTTAAGAAATGTATTAATTTAGCGATGTATTAATCAATCGAGTATTA
The DNA here is from genome assembly GCA_900116095.1 of Euclidium syriacum. NCBI lineage: Eukaryota > Viridiplantae > Streptophyta > Magnoliopsida > Brassicales > Brassicaceae > Euclidium > Euclidium syriacum. Next base: position 3,327,511 of record FPAK01000017.1, read on the forward strand.
ATTTGTAGAGATTTTACTGTACTTTTAAGTTTCTTGTAAGTCTTGCAACATGAAAAGTCATAAGTTTTATTAATTTATAGAGTTATTGATTTATTGATATATTAATTGACCAAAAAATTAATTTGGGATTTAAGAAATGTATTAATTTAGCGATGTATTAATCAATCGAGTATTAATTTGTAGAGATTTTACTGTACTTTTAAGTTTCTTGTAAGTCTTGCAACATGAAAAGTCATAAGTTTGGCAACAAAAAAAATATTGAGAGCCACTAGACAGTGACATTTATATGAAAGTCCATGAAGGATTAAAATGACAAAATAATGAAATCCCATAAGGATTTACGATATCAAACTTATGTTATGGGGACATTTAGTTATTCAATCATTTAAGATAAATACGTTTCATGGGGTATAATCATGAGTGAATAATGTAAGGTTATCAATATATCCATGTGTATTTATCAAATTATCATGGATCAATGTGATCATTGATTTGAACATAAGCGCAACTCCTGAAGAGTTACCGAAAGTTGTAATTTGGAAGAAAAGACTTTTGAAATGCAATATTGTATTCATTAATACCAAATTTACTAGATGTTATCTCAAAAGATCTTTATAGGATGTTACACAAAAATTCTCATATATATACAAACATTTGGTCATGAAGTACTTGATGAGTAGTACTGATTTCTTTCATGATTGAAAGATATGCTTTTGTATGATAAAAAGGAAAATCATAATACTAACATTTTCTTTTTAAGATTGTATGTAAAAGACCTGAAGTCCAAATAGACCAAATAATAATCTTTTGAATGATGCTAGGGACTGGAAGGCTAATTATCTAAAAGATTATATAATAATTATACGAGTTTATTCTCTAAGGTTATACTTATAACAATTCACAAAAGATGGTATATATAATTAGAATTCATCTTCTTCTGAAAGTGATGCTTTCAGGGGGAGAAATATGATGATGTGAGGGGGATAAATATGATAATGTGCGTGGTTGTATTCTTTTTCCTTATCAAGGTTGTTGTCCTATTGGACTTTTCCATGTTAAGATTTTAACGAGGCAAAAACGAACACGGAAAAGATCGACACCTGAAGAGGAAAATTATCACTCAAATGATAATTTTCAATATTCCAAAGTATTTGGCGTACATTAACAAGATCGAGACAAGCAATTGAGAACAATCAAGATTAATCCTCTGTGAGGCCCATGAAGTACATATAGAATGGCGATGTATGTATTATACATATTCGTTTAAGTGAAGATTTGACTGTTTTATTCATCATGGTGTTTCACCTGCTGCTTTCAAGAAGTTATTTCATCATATGGATTGCATTGTCTCAAAGATTTCAAGTTATGTACTCATCAAGGGGAGTAACTGCGCGTTGCACTATTTTTCCCTTAACCACAGTTTTTCCCACTGGGTTTTCATGGTAAGGTTTTTAATGAGGCAGCATATTATGCGAAAGTAATAGACATTCAAGGGAGGGGTGTTATGAACAATTAATGGATGTCTATCAAATAACATCTTTTACAAGTTACAATTCACACAAATAACATAATCTTGTAGTAAATTCATACAAGTTACTACTTTTGTATTCTCCTTATAAAAGGAGATCAATCTCTCTTGTAAAGATATAACAAAGCATACAAGAATATAATACAATTATTCCATCTATTTCTTCTTTATTCATAACACTATCTTTTTTATTAAATATTATTCATCGATGATGAAAATTATAAAAAGTATAATAATACTAAGTTTTATATCATAAGTATTAGTGGTAATGAAATCGAGTGTGTAAAGGAAAGCTTACTTATCTTATCATTTTGAAAGAGAATGGAACAATCATATTACAGATCAAGCTGTTGTTGTCTTAAGGTTTTGGAAGATCATTCATATTTTTGGTTAATGAAACTTCTCTTTTGGACATAATATATTCACTACATATTATATACTAAACATTTTATTAATTATTTGTATCTCTTATTTGTTATCAGAAGAGGTATTACCGAACATTAGATTTGATCAAGCAAGGGTTGAGATTAGCAATAGATCTCAAATGTAATATTAAAACCCATAAATTTTAAATAACCATATGTTGATTTTAGTTTAATTTTATTAACACATCTTTAAATTCAGTTCTTATTGTCACAGATTTTCTTTTCCTGAATCTTAAATGAAGTTTTTTCGACTAACTATCTAAGTATTTTATAAGTGTATAGATGCGAGTTGTACTTTAACTTATATGGCAGTCTTATGTTAAGGGTTTCTATATTGTGATTCTTATTTCTATTTTGTTATTACTTAACATTTGTACACAAACATATATCAATTTCACAACATACACATCAGAAATTACCCGAACGTGAATTATATATCGAAATTGTTTCGCAGCCTGCACATGAAATACACCATACAAACATCCTAATTAACATGAAACTATACATATATCACTCACAATATACACATCTAAAATTACACGAAAATGAATTACATATGAAATTATTTTTAATCCGCACATGGTGTACGGACCCACCAACTAGTATTAATCATAATGTTAATAATAATAAGATTTTATTTTTATTTGTTTATTTTTATGGACCAGAATAGAGTAGTTAACTCATCTTTGAACTAACATGTAATAGATTTTTTTTTTTTTTTGACATCACATATAATAGATTAATAAGGTTTATCTGATTGGACACTCACTGATAAGAAGTAATATTTTAATGGTCTAAAGACCGTGTCAAATTTTATTTAATCATATAAAATCAAACCCCTAGTACATTATTAATTTATTGTTGTTAGTAGTCTACATTTTGAATAATTACTTTTAGGAAAACCACATGCATAAGAAAGATATTTTGCAGCTTGTTGGAACTCCTTCTCAATGGGAATTTTGTAAAACTGAAATAACATAAACATGGTATTGAATTTTTCATTACTTTACAACAGCCATTTTGGTGGGTTGACTCGCCATGAATAGTCATTATGCAAATGTAAAATTTTCGCTCTCATTGAATGTCTTTACTCGAAGAAGAAACGATGTTAAGAGCATGATGACATATATAAGCATCGGAGTGATCTTCATAGTTAAAAAATTTGTAGCTAGTGAAGTTTCCATTCAAAACAAACAAAATGAGTTTAATTACTTAAAAGAAATTCTCTATTTACTTATATTGTTTGGTGTCTTTAAATAGGAATCAATGGTGTTGATAAAAAAAAACAGGAATCAATGATTAGTTCTCATACAAAAAATTCATAATTAATTGTTCCTACAAAACATGGTGATCAATAAGAAAAAACGATGATATACACGGTAAAAGTCAATTCATATACCTAATTAAGGAAAGTTGATTAGGTCTCTTCTTATTTTTATCTTTAAATCACAATTGATTTGTTTAATACTTCATTATATTATTAGTTAACCTTGGAAGGCGATAATGGAAATTGTTGCAAAATACGAAAAAGAAAATTATAGCTAGATTTATGTGTCATAATGATTGACTTATGTAACAAGCATGTATGAACGCGACATAAAGTACACATAAAATATTCATATTCCGCTTAATCATTCAAATCTTTTTACTCGTTTCCTAAACAAAGTCCCGACCATATATAGATACTTTGTTCCCCATTTGGATCCAACATAGGGGAGTTTGACATAGATGCTCATACAATGCTTTGAATGAAGACATTCCAATGCTAACTTGATAGCTACTGTTCTACGAAAACTCGGCCAAAATTAAATACAGTACCAACTTTTCACTTGATGTATCATGGATTTTACCAGTTTTGTATTATAATACAAGTACTTTTGTAGAGTATTTCCAGTATGTTTTAGGTATTTATATAGGTTTTACAAGAAAAAAACGTTTAGGACCAATTGGAGTTAAAGTAGAGAGAATTGGAGCAAAACTAGTAAAATGAGATCTAGAGACAGAATCTGATTTATAAAAGCTGGACGACAGTTGAATCACTTAACAGATGACCCCAAAGACGAGTCACATACCAAAATGAATATATATAAGTTAGCTTTCATTTCCAATGTGAATCAAGCCCATTTTTTTTTCTGGAGCCCAATTTATTGCCATTTTACTGAAGATATGTCATTCTGACAGGACTTCGAAGACATGCTTATTTCCCTTCAATCAAGCTCGATTCAAGTTTTGTTCTCTTGAGACTCTGGAGAAGTGAAAGAGATTTTTCTATGCTCATTTGAGATTTTTGAACCTCTAATCTTCTATTGTCTAATTCACTCTTGCATGAAATTCATTAACCCAATAATGATTTGTTTAACCGTTACTATGTCTGAGTAGTTTTCTTGTTAGATCTAGTTCAAAGGATCAATAAACAGTATTTTTAATTGTGGGTTGGGCCACGTGATTATTCACTACAAGAGGTGCTTATTATAAGTGACATGATTAATCACGTCTAGGTATCTAGGTTGATCATGATTCCAAGAACGGATCAGAGAAGACCCTAAAATCTGTAGTGAGCAAGGTGCTTCTCGGGTTAATTGTTTAACTTGTCCGTGATACCTTGTGAGCAGATCTAGGTTGAACTTTTAACTCTTGTTTATATTCAGAGGCAATCAAATAACTTTTGAGGTTTAGGTTTACAATCCAAATCGTGTTTAAAGTTTTAGAATCACTTGCATGAACCGTGTTCCATTGTTATCTGCTGAATTCCCCTAGATCTAATGGTTTTAAAGTGTTGCATACAACCTACTGCCGTTAGTTACTTTGGTTTGTTTACTAGTTTACTTATTCATACACACACTCTTGATTTGCTTAGAACGACTCCTAATCATAATCATTTGAATTACCTTAACTCTTTGTAGAATCAATAACCTAAATATTACAGTTGTACACTTTGCACTTATAGTTAGTTGTAAGTGAATTACTTCACGCATCAACACGCCAGTCCATGAAAAATTCCCCCAATAAATCCTCCAGTGTATGGATCGTCCGTTCGGACTAGCCATCCGTCTGAGGATGATAAGATGTGCTCAGATCAACCTGTGTTCCAAAATGTTTTTGCAAAGCATTCGAAGACGCAAATGAAAACTTGGCATCTCGGTCTGAAACTATTCTCGCAGATACACCGTGTAACTTAACAATCTCATTCACATATATTTCCAACAGTGCTTCGGTTCTATCCTATATGTTCACCGGTAGGGCAGACTTAGTCAATCTATCCACTATTACCCAGATCGCATCATACCCATTATGGCTTAGTAGTCCGGTAATGAAATCAATTGTGATCAAGTCCAACTTCCACTCAAGAATAGGTAAACTCTGCAACAACCCGCTTGGAACGTGATGTTCTGCCTTGACCAGTTGATAATTTGGACAAGCAGCTACCCATTTTGTCACATCTCATTTCATCCCAACCCGAAAGGTAGTACCTTTTCAAATCTCAATACATATTTATAGAGCCCAGATGAATCGAAAACTTGGAATGGTGAGATTCCCTCAAAATCTCTTCTTTCAATTCCTTATCATTTGAAACACAGACCTGACCATTTACCAAGATTTTCCCATCATCTAAAATCTTATACTTAGTCTTATCATTCTGGGACACTTTGATCAGATTTACATCTTTCTCCTAAGCCAATCGAACGCGAGTTAACAGATTAGTTTGGTCTACTGCCCCCAAACCCAACGGTTCCAGATCATCATTCAATATAGCCAACCGAAAGGTTCCAACCATGCTGATCAATCCTTCCATATACTTTTCTGAAACTGCACAGTGGACTTTTTTTAACGGCACGGGTAAATAAGTATACGATTAATTAAACAATGAATAAATATTAAATTTTTAATATTTGATAATGTTTGTTAGGCTGAAAAATTGGTTTTCTATGCTACATTTGAATTTGTTGATAATTCAAATAAGCAATTTTATTATTCATGCTAAGTTTGCACGATGAAAGTTCAGCCTTATATTAAAGATTCCAATGATTTTTCTGCGAAGTAGCTTTATAACAGTAGAAACTGTAAGGATATATACGACGTTGTTAGAAGGTAATCAATCAATACGATATATTATCATTACAAGTTTTTTAGTAGCTAAAATTTGTTATATGTTCAGCTATCATCTGATTTTGGGAGTTTTTTATTCATCGGAATCATACACTAGGTTTTTAATGTTCGACTATGTTGCTGAGAGGATCTTGCTTGCATTTGCGGAAGATTTGGTGATTGGAAAGAGGTATTTTGTCAGTTGTAAATTTCTTCTTCTTTATATAGTGTTAAAAACACTATTTTACATTTGTATGTTTATATTATGTTCCATTTATTTTTCAATTGTAAGGATAATGTTTGTACCTTACCAGAAGCTATAGAAGGAATACCTAGAAAAAAAAATACCTCTTCAAAGTTATTGTGTCGGATGATAACGAAAGATCATCTTATGTTGCTGACTTGGTTTGGGATGATTTAATTATAAAAAAAATTATTAGTTATGAAAAAACGTCTCATTTTACAAATCTTAAAACTTTAAGCAAAGGTAAAAACAAAAACATACAATTTTAGACTCTAATTAGAAGGTTGTAAACACAACTCTACCTAGGAACTATAAATCGATCATGTCTAAGTTGTAAAACAATAAGTCAGCCATTGCTAAAAAGAAACCGGCCTCTAATTTTATTTGCTGATAACAATAATCAGCGCGTTCTACAATCTAATATACGAAATTAGGAAAACTCAATTCAACATTTTATATCCATAAATCGGCCACAATTCAACATAAAATCACGAATAAATCAGTCATTGCTCACAATAAATCATCCAATCCAACGATCACAATTAAGCGGGAAAAATATTACCTTCAATTTTTTTCCAACAATGGAGAGATCGTAAATGAAATTAGAAAACATAATCAGGTATTCGGCGCTGATATATCGGAAAAACATACACGGGATAGTGAAGAGAGTAAAGTTTTCGAAAGAAGATGATGAAGAAGAGTGACAAAAACAGTCAACGGGATTGACTAGGTTTGGAGGGAAGAAGTGCGACGAAATTAATCAGCCACATCGCCCATTCTATGTACGGCGACAAATCTCGGCAATACCGGCGGTGTGTTTGAGAGTGTTGGTATATAGTAAGTGATGAGAGGAAGAAGATAAAAGTGATGCTGTGTATTATTATCTTTTATTAAAAAAATATTTTTCTTTTTTATATTTTAAATATAAATTTATAGTAATCAGAATTTAATTATTTTTGAAACTAAAAATAAATAATGATGACACTTTCGTTATTAATTAGTGATGTAGCCACAAGTTTTAAAGACTTTAACTATTGATGTAGCCACAAGTTTTAAAGAATTTTTTGCAAACAATTTATGATATTTTAATAAGTTAAAATTTATATATGATAATTTAATAATAACTGATATAATTTAGATAGTTTGAGTAATTTTCTCAATATAAAATCTACCAATATAAATATCTATATTTCAATAAATATTTTTTTACAAAAATGGATCAAATCTTCTGCAGATAATTTCAAAAATCTGTCACCAAAATAATCCAATAATAGAGTCGTGGTGTTTAAATCCTATGAATCAGAAATTCTCAATATTAAGTAATACCTAGGAAAATGGCAAAAATAAGCAACTACAAAATTTCCATATAATATCGTATAATGATTGGTTACCTTCTTACATTTTCGTATATATTTCTAAAGTTTTTATACTTAGAAAGATATTTCACACAATTAGAATTTTCACTATAAGAATCACCTTAGGTTTCCAAACCTTGCATGAATAATAAAACCACTTCTCCAAATTATCAATACCAAATTATCAATACATTCGACTGTGGCACATAGAAAAAAAATATCACCGTAACAAAGCATCAAAAAATATTAATAATTTAATAATTATTTCATGTTTAATCATATACGTATATAAAAAAAATGGAGGAAATGCATCGTTTTTTCGTATGTTTGAATCACTTCTAACTGATCCAAATGATTGTTGAATCACATTGAAAACCGACGACGATCTCGATGATGCAAATGACTTGCAACATTTCGGGCAAGCGTCATAAATACCAACATCAATTCAACAAAACGATACACTTTTGCACCATTTGAAAAAACTGATTTCCATATTAAAATCAGTTAGATAAAATGATTTCAAAACTCATATCAATTCCAAGATGTGATTCAAAGTTCAATATCAGTTTTTAACAATTGATAGAAATATTTGTAACACTTTTGAAAAGCGATATTTTTAACTGCGTCATTTCTTCTAAATGATTGAAATTACACAATCACTTATTCAATTGATACAAATATCTGAATCATTTTTTCATATTTGATTTAAATCTCCGTATCACATTGTTTAACCGATGTTAAGTTCCCTATCAGTTTGTTTACATGATGTAAACTTCTGAGTCGTTTAAATGTATTGATTTTAATTTTGAAATCAGTCTAGGATAATGATGTTAAGTTCGGTATCAATTTTTAAAACTGAAGTAAACATTTTCATCATTTGTTCGAATAATCGATGGTAGTATTATTATATCGGTTCCAAATATTTTTGATTAAAAGTTAGTTGCGTCTATTATGAATAACTGATACTATCATTACTGTCTATTAAAGTAACCGATTCCCCTAAGACTTGTATCATTTCGAGATACTAATTTTCTTTTTGGAAAATAAAAATTAAATTAAATTCCATTCCAAAATATAGAAAATGACAATATTGTTTTAAACCAGAAGATCAATAAAACTGAAAAAAAAATCTAATAATTAACATTTAAATTAAAAAGAACAAATCAAATTTAAAGATTTGAAGCTGTAATCCACCATCACGTCCAACGTCTTCACATGTCCTCGGGATGATCCTCATGACCAGTACCATTACCACCACCACCACCATCACTCATGTTATGGAAAACAAACTGCACAGTCAATAGGATTACGACCACAACCTTAGAATGGTCTCGATTAAAACATAAATAAATACGCACATACAAATTAAGATAAGAGAACTGTTTGTGTTTGGTATGTTAACTAATATTTCAGAGAGTTTAGCCGACAATGCATCGTCCTAAAAAAGTAGTTTAAGATGTTAGTGTTCTATCTCATCGTATACTTACCAAACAAAAAAATAGGATCCGTTTATTACCTTTTCACCAGAAGAACTCAACAACTGTTGGATGATGGTATTCAAACCCTTCATTGTGTTCCCAAGAGTTTTAACTTTTTTCTTCAGCTGAACAACAGTGGCAAAATTCTCTATTTCCTCTGAAATCGAACGAGAGAGTCTCGGCAACTTAGACGGAGTGGGACCACGACCAACACACCGAACTCTTCCGGAACGCTCCGGTCCAAAGACTTTAGCATATTCATCATCCAATCTTGCAGGAGCATTGGTTGTCAATTGGGTATCCGCATTCTGGCTTAGTAATTCCGTTAGTGCCTCTTGAAAAGTTCAAAAAATAAATTAGAATATGTAATAAGAGGCTGCAACATATGTTTATCTAAAGTTTAAATTACCGCATGTTTTTGAGCCTCCTCACTTGCAAAGGTCCCATCACGTTTAGTACGAATAGCAATGAACATCTCCGCTCGAGATGGTGTCTTTCCAGTTTTGGTTTTCTATAGTTTGATCACAATGCATAAATGGAAAACAAAATTAGAACAAGAGTAGTATATAAGCTTATCAATCAATAACAGAAGAAGACTCACCATCTCATGTCTTCTCCTTCCAAAACCCTTTCTCCCAGAGGCATGAGGTACTTTGTTCAATGTCTGGTTCTTGATATTGCGCTCTTGCATTTTCTGAGTACACCGAAAGATATACAAGTTATTTGAATTACATATATCTTCATCAACATATATTTCTAATTCTAATACGGGTTTCTTTTATACCTTCCACTTTTCAGCAAACCTTATGTGAACTAGATGACACCATTGATCTTTAGGGATATCGTTTGGTCGGTTCTGCATCGTCGCAACTTTGTCAGGTAGTTTGTGTTCTTTCCAAAGTCTTAGTTTGACATCCTTGCATCTGCTCCCGAGGGCACTCATCACATATTTTTCTTTGATCATAAGGTCATCAAACCAAAACTTTGATTGCAATGAAACCAAATACCTTATTACTGGTTAGTACTTAAACAAAATAACACAACTCAGAAAACTCTATATTAATTCATTGTACCTTGATTACATCCCATGCTTTATCTTTTACGTGCGGAGCCACCGTTCTCCAGTCGGTGTAGTTGATGGGTAGTAAATGGACATCATTGCTAAGTTGTCCTAGCCAAAATCCTAGCAATCCTGCCGAATCTCCATAAGGCTGTCCACTATCTCCATCGAAATGGACAATGACTTTGTTTTTTTGCAGCTTCCAGTCCTCTCTTGACGTCACCATCTTGGTCTGAATGTTTCCGTCATCATCTTAAAAGGAAACAACAAAGAGAAGACATTAATAGCAAATCAAAAAAAAAACAAAAAACCATTTCAAACTAAATGATGAAATGGATCTAAAACATAATACTTCGATCTGATATATACATGTTATGCATATTTTACCTATCAATTCCACTTCCCATTTGAAAGTATTACACTCTTTAGCACGTGTCGGAGGAGAATCATAATCCATCGACATTTGAATGTAATCATCTGGCATTTGAGTCTTTGAATCGAACGAGTCGAACATCCTATACCAAACAATAGAAAGAAGAAAAGACGTCAGATGAACCCTAACCTATTGATCATACCAAAATTTTGATCTTAGATTATACCTGCAACGCTTTGGGAGTCGAGTTTAAGAGGCCTCGTTGCTTTCTCGATTAAAGTTTCTGATCAATCCTTACATCGAGACGTCTTTATATACATACGAGTTAACCTAACCTCTTAACATGAAAACATTTTCACTCCCGCTAAAAAAGAAAACAAGCGGGACTTGTGAAAATTTGGCGAAATTTGTATAGCTTTTCCATTTTTTCGAGTTTTGAGGATAATGTATATTCACCTCAACCAATTGACCACTAAAGAAGACGGTTGTTGGAAAAGAAAATCTCACAATATATATTGTTGCCTAATTATATTTGTAGTTTCTTTTAAACATAAACTCGATATCGGCGTGTAAAGGAAATCACAACTGATCCTAACTCCTCGGAATCTTCTCTTAATTAACAACATAGCATCTAGAATAAATTCGGTATTGACCATTTATTTCACTATGTGATTTAATTATAAAAACAGAAAACTTGTTTACTTAAATGTACTACAAAACATTTAAACAAACAAAAAAAAATTAAATGACACATGTCATTCTTCTTCGGGATCGTCCATATCATAAACATCTCTTGGCTGGACATGAACGACGATTACCCACTCTGTCTCCATCGGATGCTTCACATAATAAACCAACTTAGTTTGAGATGCCAACACATAAGGCTCATCTTCATCTTTCTCTCCAACGTCTACCAGTCGTGAGAAGTTCACCATTCGATGAACATATGCATCCTCTTTATACCCACAGTCATTTCGTGTATCAGCCCATTTGCATTTGAATAAAACAACTTTGAAGGTGTCATAGTAATTCAACTCCATAACTTCAACCAACTTCCCATAATAAGCCACATCTCCTAATCTTGGGTTTTGATCACGTGTGCTAGCATAACTCATAGTTGCTGCAGCTACATAAACACCACTATTTTGCGTGTTTAGGCCTTGATCTCTTCCTAAGGTTCTGAACTTTAAGCCACTAATGTTGTAAACTGTATGCTTTATCACATAGAGAGAAGGACCAAGTGCTAAGCATCTAAAATCATCAGTTACACAATTACACCCTCTATCTCATTTTTTTCTAATTTCTTTCTGAACCATACAGAGAAATTAACATGGACTTCTCTGTCAATGTCAATAGCACGATTCCGTTTGCCTCGACGAGATTGATTCCTCAGAAGCTCATTTCTGTATTTCCTATGCAAATAATACCAAGCATTAACGTCTACATGATCATGAATATAAGCATTAACGTTCATGAACAGATAAATCCATAGACAGTATAAGAATGACTTACTCGCGTAGATGGTCTATGAGGGAACAGTTGGAAAGTATATATCGATGTGCTTGCTGTCTTTTCATATGTAACTGAGTTTATGGACTGGTCTGGATTTACCAGGACGACCGACATTAGGGGAAATGCGATTGAGTTCAGAATTTGGGATGGTAGAGTTCTCAATAACTGGTTGATCATCAACGCGGCTAACTCTATTGAAACGTGTCTCTATATCCTCCAGATACATTGAGCAAAAGGCCATGCACTCATCAGCTAAATATTGCTCACAAATTGATCCTTCTGTTTTGGCACGGTTGCGAACATATTTTTTAAAATGTCCTAGAGTTCTGCAGTTTACAAATATTCAAAATACGATCAAAGACTTTCATTTCATTAGAAGTGAGCTGTTAAAAAACCAAAAGAAGACTAACCTTTCAATCGGATACATCCAACGGTAAGGAACTGGCCCCCCTTTTTTTGCTTCTTCTGTGAGGTGTACAATTAAATGGACCATCACTGTGAAAAAAGGTGGAGGAAATATCATCTCCAGATTACATAAAGTCTCCACAATGAGGCCTTGTAATTTGTCAAGCTCCTCTCTGTCTAGGACCTTTGCACAAATATCTCTAAAAAAATGACATAGGTCAACGATAGCAGACGTAACATCTTCTGGCAACAAACTCTGGACCGCGATTGATAACAAATCTCTCATTATCATGTGGCACTCGTGACTTTTCAAACCAATTAGCTTTCCACTGTTTACATCTACACAACTAGAAATGTTAGACGCGTAAGCGTCTGGAAGTTTGACCTCTTTAAGAACATTCAGAAACAATGATTTCCCATGTTTACTCAGAGTAAACGATGCTGGTTCGTAATTCCCATTGTCATCAGGTCATAAAGTAGGACGTAAGCCAAGCTCTTTGAAATCTTTTCTAGCATTAAGATCATCTTTTGATTTATTTTTGTCGTCCAATAAAGTACCCACCAGATTATCAAACACATTCTTCTCAATGTGCATTACATCTAAATTGTGTCTCAGCAAAGTGAACTCCCAATAAGGTAACTCAAAAAAAGTACTCCTCTTCTTCCATTGTTTAGTTGTTTCCTTCTGTTGTCTTTTTCCACCTACGGTAGCATGTTTCTTCCCAAGTACAACATTAACTTCTTGGAGACCACTTGCTTGTTGAATACCGTGGAGGTTAGAAATTTTTTGTCAATAAAACTGTTGTAAAAACAGAGGATGAAAGAAACCGTGAGTAAAAGAATTCTTTCAAAGATGTATATATTTATAAGAATCCGTGTAGTATATTAATTTGGTGACATGTTTTGCAGTGGGAACAAAGAGATTTGTCACTCTAAAAGTGACAGCAGACAAGGTGGAGAGGAGCATAATGGTAATCCCAACTTTCAAATAAATTTTCAACTTCGAATTATAGTGCAAGTTTACTAAAATTATTGTCGCTAACTACTATCTTTGTCTTCGTAGTATCTTCCGCAATGGTTCGAGGAGGCAAATGGATTGAAAGAGTTAGCCGGAGAAATCATCTTCTTGGTTAACGAACAAGGATTGAGCTGGCCAGTTACTGTGAAATTGGAGTTCAAGGGCACAAGGAACAGATTGCAACTAGCTTCCGGATTAACAGATTTCTTCGAGGAAAATAACATCGAACCGGGACACAAGATTAAGATGGAACTGCTATGGGAAGACGAGTTTCCAACACTGCAATTCCGATCAAAGACGATCTAAATGAATCAACCGAGTTTGTCAAGCAATTTAAGTACTCATTCGGATAAAGGGTCCTATTTTCCAATTCATGATCGTATATAAAACCCTAAGTAACTTTTATGATTTTGAAAACTATAAATCTCTTTCTGTAAATTAAGATTATCGGTGGATCTAAACAATCGAAAAACAATATTTCCTTCTATCAATGCATGATTGAAATTGTCTCATTTTTTTCTTACTTTAAACACAGTTGAGTCAATTGGTATTTCTCAAATACAAACTGTTTTATGCTGATTATTGATAATCATATTTATGTGTAAAATTTGTCAACATACGAAATAAAGCTGTTTTGTTGGACTTAATATGAAGTTAGAGTAGATGATGTAAAATTTGATTTTTTTCATTTTTTTAAAGTGATGGTTTTAGTGAGAATGATACAGTGGTTAAGATATTGATGGAAATTATATTTTTCCGAATCAAATTCATATAAATGATGCCGATTTTAAGTTTTTAGCTTCATTTTCATTGAAATGATGTAAAATTTTATTTGTTTCGAATTTAAAAAGTGATGGTAATAGTTAGAATGATACATTGGTTACTATTATGATGGAAATTATATTATTCCGAATCAAATTCTTATAAACGATGCAGATGTTTAGTTTTTTAATCTCATTTTCATTGAAATGATGTGGAATTTAATTTGTTTCAATTTTATAAAGTGATGGTAATAGTGAGAATGTTACATCAGTTATGATATTGATGGAAATTATTTATTTTCGAGTCAAATTCCAATAAATGATGCAGATGTTTAGGTTTTTACTTCATTTTCATTAAAATGATGTAAAATTAAATTTGTATCAATTTTATAAACTGATGGTAATATTGAGATTGATAAATCAATTAACGTATTGATGGAAAATATATTTTTCCAAATCAATTTCATAAAAATGATACAAATGATTAGTTTTTTACTTCATTTACAATGAAATGATGTGAAATAATTAACAAACGACAACAATTAAGGTAAATGATACTAAACAACATATTCTAAATCAATTCCCAATAAGTGATTTACAATACTATCAATTGTTTTTCTGATACAATATAAGTGATGCCGTACACCCTTTTTTTGTAGTGTACTTACTTACCCGCTTTGTTGCCAAAGTCCACTAATATCAGTTTTATGGTTGATGACGAGGAACTCTTAATGATGATTAGACTTATTAAAAACATATACCAATTAATACAATGTCCAAATGGTACTACATGTTAATTACAAATGTAAAATTACTTACAAAGATATAAACTCGTCAACTTTACTTATTGGTGGATTAAACAACAATTGGTTTTAGTTAAAAGAATTTGATGGAACGATTGTACCTATGTGAAACAAAAAAATTAGTAAGAAGCACGCCAATAAGTAAAGTTGTTAAGAAGCACGCCAATTTCGTATGTTGAAAGTAATATACCTTGATAATTCTCTAATCCATTCAAATCTTTTAACATATAATATAGGAGAATTTGCGTACTTCCAAACGTAATCAAATATCTTCTTAGTATGATCGCCCCATTAAGTGCAAACGAGAAGATCATCACTACCAAAAAAGTAGCATTTAGAATTGATCACTTATACAAAATTGTAAGTAAAAATAAATGTCAAAAACTTTCAGAGGATAAACCTTTTATTTGGTATCTCGAAGCATTACATCCACTTTAATAGAAATTCCGGATTTATAAATGTCTTAACTTCCTCAAGACTTCCAAGATTTACGATATGACCTATGACATCTTTAAGAAAATATAAACAATATCGTAGTATCAATAAAAAAAAATTATTAGAACAAATCCAAAATAAACGATAAAACACATGTAATCTCACTAATCTTCGAGAAAGGCTGGAAACAAATTTTTGGGACGTCACCAGAGAAATCTTCGGATGCTTCTATTGTCAAATTTTTCATAACATCTATCTTATAAAGTAAGGGGAGTCTCTAGGTTGCAAGAAGGATCATTCATAGACTATGGAGCTTAGCGGGACCAATCGGAATCAAAGTAGCGCATAGAGAATCGTACAAGAGAACTCGGGAAACCGCAGAACCATAAAACATGCCCATGTCGACGGCATGAAGCAAGGATTGGATGATAGAAGCAAGAAGAGTCGAGACTATGCAGCCAACTAAACCATGTCGGCGGAAAGGAAGCAAGGCAGGTCGACATAGAGGAACCATAAGAGACCCAACAGCGAAGTTGATCCATGTTGTCCAAGGCATGACCCTTGCCGGCGGCACGAAACGCAGTCCGCCCTAAAATGGCATTTTACCGACCTACCCCCGCAGCCTCTCTCCCACTTAATATACATAGATCTTTAGGCATTAGGTTAAAGGAGACTTGGATTTTGCATAATCTTGTTTAGGGTTTTAACAAGGTTTTTGAGAGAAAAACTTTGATCTTTCAAGATATCTTGAGAGAATCACAATCATTATGTTTTGAATCTTCTTTTATTCTCTAATCTCTTTATCTTTATCCTTTAATTTATTGCTTTACCTTGAGGCTCATGATGACCCAAATGGTCATGTGTGAGTAGTTGGATTTGATTGAGTTATGGCTTTGGGTAGGATGATTTTAAGTTGGGGAAACAGTTAGTAAAGCTAGGGAAGACTACCTTGTCTATGAGTTTTCAATGATTAAGTTAGGATTGATCAACCTATAAGCATTTCATCTCCCGAGAGGTATTCGATGAAATGTCCGTTTCGTTTTCAAGGATTAAAATCTATTGTCACAAGAAATTATAGAGTATATGAGTTAATATAGATGTTAAGGGAGATTTACAAAAGCTTGTTAGGGGAAATTTAAGATTTTTTGGCTAACACCCATTAATTTTCTTTTATGAAACCTAATGAAGGGATTTGTAATCAAGAGATTGACCCAATCTAATTATCAACCTTCATACCATAGTTCGAGCTTGAGTGATTATCTCTAATCCCCCAATTTGAATTCATCATGAACATTTAAATCCCAAAGCTCAATATTTTTACTATTATGGTTATTTCACTCATTAGTCTTATTGCTTTTGATTGCTCTCTCTAGCTAATTGCTTATGTTTAATTGTATTAGTAAATAGAATGAACAACAATCTATCAATATAGTTATTCACCGCTTAGTAGTATTCTTAATACCAAACCTTGCCTCCTTATGGTACGATACTCGTACTTTCACTATAACTACCTAATTTAGGATGGAATTCGGTTGAAATGGAGATGATATAAATGTGTTGATTGAAGCGGTTTTAGTTATAAACGACTGGCTAAAAATCTCTTTGTCACTGTCTCAGGATTCCCAATGCCCAAGATGCGGAGAACATAATGAAACGGTAAACCATATCTTGTTACTCTGCCCTTATGCTAGATTAGTATGGCCGCTCTCTCCAATTGGAGCTATGTTTCATCCATCTCCCTCAAAATCTATATATGCCAATTTGTATGAGTGTCTTCAACCTTCTTTCCCTGATAAACATATTGCAAAGAAGATCCAGTCCTTATCTTTATAGCTTATGTGGATAATTTAGAAAAGCATGAACAACCTCTCCTTCAGTGCTCAAAACGATGAAGCTATGAGTAGAGGAAACACTGAAGGATCTCTAATTCAAGCTCTCTCTCAAATTAGCAAAACTCGAAGATTTTCTTACTGAGATAAAACAACTGAGATGATTTCTTCAACCTACTTTTGCTCATATTCGAAGGGAGGTTAATTATGTTGCGGATATAATCTCAAAGGCCATCTATTCATCTCCTATTTACTATGCTACTCTTGAATGTGTAATACTTTGCTGGTTCAAATCTGATATTCTGACATATCAACAGTATTTGCAAGAAATTTTCAGTTTCCTATTGAAGTTAGAAAGAAAAAAAAGAAAAGATTAAAGCGAAAAAAAGTGAGAACGATATTGTTTTAGCTTTGATTTTTTGATTTTTCATTTCGGTCAAAACGCGACTGTTATTTATACGTGGCTTTTACATAAGCAATCAATGAGTTGTTATTAGCGTTATAATTTTGCACCGCCACATAAACAATTAACGACTTATTATTAGCGTTATAATTTTGCACGAAATTGGAAGTTTCCGTAACAAATTTGTGTTTATGTTTTGCTGGGGTATGTTTTCACACAATTATATAGTATTACATAGTTCTTGTACAAATTCAACATATTATCTTATCTTGTATATGTGGAGCGCGCACGAACATTCAACCTCATGTCCGCGGAACCCCTGAATGGAGTCAATTGAAAACCACTTAATTATTCTTTATTTAACCCATAATTCATCGAATAATCAAGCAGTCACGATTTCGGTCCAAAAAAGGCGCATGGAATTCAAAAAGACACGTTTTGTATGAAAATTAAATGTTTTATTTATTCCGTGCAGTCGCTGTTTCTCTTCATACTAATTAATTTAAACAACACCTACCAGCTTATAAATAGATAATGAAAATCAAGAAACGTGAAGAGAAGATCTCCTCTCCATTAAAACCTGGACTTGAACTGTAGTTCTCAAACGTAAACCAATCTTCAAGTGACGTAAACATGTCCGATCACCAAAGAATCCATCCGGTGAGCGATCCGGAAGCTCCACCGCAGCCTCCTCCGACGCATCCAAGGGATCCCCTTGTTCCACGTGGCTCCTCCAGGTCGGAACACGGTGACCCCACGAAAGAATCTGTGACGCAACTACCACCGTTGGATCCTCTGGAGAAGAAAAAAAGAAGCTGTTGCTGCAGATGCGTGTGTTACACGCTCCTCATTCTCTTTCTCCTTATTGTCATCGTAGGCGCGGCCGTTGGTATACTCTACCTCGTCTTTAGACCGAAACTACCAGATTACAATATCGACCGGTTCCAGCTCACTCGGTTTACACTTAACCAAGACTCGAGTTTGTCCACCGCGTTTAACATCACCATCACCGCCAAAAATCCCAACGAGAAAATCGGTATATACTATGAAGACGGAAGCAGAATTAGCGTATTGTACATGCAAACCATACTCAGCAATGGTACGTTAACGAAAGTTGTTCGAAAACCGGGCTGTTTTAGTCTTCTGTTTGTTTAAATTGGAAAAAAAAAAAACCAAAACCCGGATTTTAATTTTGATTTTATAAGAAACTTGTTTTGATCCCATAATTAGCCGGGTTTCTATGGGCGAAACTCGAATTTTTTGTGCTAAATCCAAGATAAATAACCTGACATTGCAATATTTACAGGGTCGTTGCCGAAATTCTACCAAGGACATGAGAATACGACAGTCATAGTTGTGGAAATGACTGGTTATACTCAGAACGGAACCGGTTTACTGACGACACTGCAAGAGCGGCAGCGGTTAACTGGAAGCATACCGTTGCGAATTAGAGTGAACCAACCGGTTCGTATTAAAATCGGAAAATTAAAGCTGATGGAAGTAAGATTTTCGGTCAGGTGTGGCGTATCCGTTGAAAGCTTGGCTACTAACAACGTGATTAGGGTTAGAAGTAGTAACTGCAAATTCAGGTTTAGACTAAAATCTCTTTTTAATTAGTTCAAAACTTATTTTCATATCTTGAATTTATCAGATTTGCATTACAATAGGCAATAGGGAAAGGCTTTAGTGTCGTAGTCCGGCCCCCGACCCACGATCGTCTTCTTTATACGTTTGTTTTTTAAGAATAAACATTTTTGTTTCACACTTTGTGAATCATTAATATATAAAATATACTCAGTACATTTTTATTTGTAGTTGTTCATAAATTTTGATCTTTACTTTGTTATTTAGCGAAATAACATGTTTTCACGAGATAACTAAAGTGCTGCTATATCCAAATCTGATAATTCAAAAACAAATTGAGAGAACTAATCGTTTATGATTGTTTTATCCCCAGTTCTAACCTCGTCTCGCTCTTATCTAGCTATGTGACGTGATAATTTTTCACCTTCCTAATGGGGTGAGAAATAATCGTGCGGCTAAAAAGAGATGAAGTTGTTAAACTAAAAAAATGAAAAAAAACTGAAATATTGTTGAACTTTCTAGGCTTATTTCGAGAAGCATTTGAATTCCGTGAGTTGCAAAACAATTTCTTTGTTGGTAACTATCTTTCTTACATTTCAACCCAAAAAAAGAAGAAGAGTTTTTTTAAAAGGTCAAGACAGAGAGGCTTTGACGTCTCTTATCTTCTGGAGACAAAGTTGAGCCCTTTCAAGAACCAATTCAACTCTATCTTTTGTCTTCGTGACCTTGTTATTGTTCTTGTTCTTCTGGATCTTTCCCGTGGAAGATGATGATGATGAGGATACTTGAGCTCCAGTATTCTCCATGATGTATTTCCTCTTCTTGTATTTCTGCTTCTTCTTACAATTTGTTGACTCTGTCGGATGCATTAACAAACAACTTGAAATCTAGACTAAATTTGATTTTGAAAATTGACTCTATGATACATATATATTCATACACTAATTTTCAATCCAAGCAATTTGCGTATATATATATGTTCGCAAACACAGTGAGTAACATGCACATGTATTTGGGACAATAAATAGTACAAATGAAAACCGGATTAAATGAGGAGCGGGTAGAATATCATCAATTTTGTATAAATATAGTAGTATCATCATTTTTTACAAAAGGGTGAGAAAGTAAAGATTTCTAGAAACCGGAGAAAAAAAGGGTCAGAAAAGTGATTAAATTATATATTTATTTCATGTCGAAATTTCTTTCAAGACGACTTGTCAAAATCAGTTTAATTTTGGCATGGAAAGCTCAATCGACTCTTAGTGATAGAAAAAAGAAGGAAAAAGAAAAACACCGGGGATATATATGAAATGCATCGATATATACTATTTGTGCAATTAAAAAGAAAGCAAGTCAAATCTGTTTTGATTAAAAACCAATTCATCCGAACAAAAGACAAGCAAAGGAAGAGGAATGTAGTAGCGTACCTTGAGTGAGGACGACGGAGGAGGAGGAGGTGGAGGCACGCGGCGGCGCGTGATCTTCACGGAGGTGGGAAATGAAAGACTCTAGGTCGGACTTAAGGTAAGCGAAGCGGTTGGGATATTGGGTCTGAAGAATCTCGAGTTCCTCCTTAGCAGTTTCGACTAGTTGCATCTCCCACGACGACATCTAAATTCTTGTTTCTCCAAAATTTAGAGAGACTTAAAAGCGACAGTGAGAGGGTCTTTTCGTCTTTGTTTGGTGCACGTACGGATGTGACAATTCGCAGAAGACAGGGAAAGGAACTTTTTGTGTTTTTTTTTTTTTTCTTTTATTGGACAAAGAAAGAGAGAGAGATAGTAATGAAAAACGAAAAAGACAAAAAAGTCTTTGCTTCTAGTTCCTACGCACTAACCAATTTTGGGCATAATTTCCTCTAGGCGCATACACATTTTCTCGTATTTTGCATTTAAAATTAGAGAAATTGACATAAATAACATGTTTGGTGGTCTAAATTAATATTCTAAAGATATAGCAAAATGTTAACTAAAATATAAGATGGAGACTACTAGCCTTGAAAAAAAAAAACCTAACCCGAACCGAATCGATGCTTTAGTGAATCGAACTGAACTGATTTAGTGGGTAAAAACCGATCGGTAGGTTTCATAATTTGAATCGGTTATCGGTTCGGTTCGGTTCACCTTTACCGAACGGGTAACCGAAACCAAAGACATAAAACCCTTCTCTTACTCTAGCATCATTCCATCATCTTCGATTCAGCTTTCTTTCACTTTGATCTTTGATTTAAGCCATGGTATAAAACACTCTGCTTCTGTTTTAGGGTTTCGGTGGAAAGGTTGAAGATGATGAAACTTTATTTGGGCTTGTTGCGTTTTTACTAATTGTTGCGTTAAGGCTTTTTTTTATTGAACATTAATTGTTCCGATTAATTGTTGCGTTTCATTACTTTTGTTTTCGGTTTGGCCCAACTTCTTTTACTTAAAACTAGAGATTTGTTCGCGGGTGTAGACGTAGTTATAGTTTTAGAATGAGTTACATTATTTTATCTCAATATCTATATTATATTCAAAAAATGAGAAACAAAGTAAATTTTCAGATGGAAGTTAGAGATTTTGATGTGATTTATTGATGCATTCAAATTATATCCAAATTATATTGAACTCTGAATCTAGCCAATACATAGATGTATAAGGATTCTTGTAAGTGATGAAGAAGACTACAAAAATCCATTATGGTCGTACAGCTAGGAAAAATTCAAACTATGAGGTAATGGTTAACCGATGAAGGCTTGGTAGTATTCAATATTTTGTTCATTCGAGGATGAGAGTCAATATTTTATTCATCTGCACACCATGTTGTTGCGAAATTCATCCCGATCTTGCATCGTCATCACAAAGAGAAGACTCTCCAGGGAGAAGACATCCCTCAAAGACCCGATGCATAAAACGCTGCACCAAGTTCGATGTGGTGAAGAAAATATCTGCAGAGCCAAAAATTTGAAGGCAAGTAAGAATCACATCATTAATCAATACAGATCATAAAACCCATAGGATATTAGTTCCAAAAAATTAAACTAAAAACATTTTAGATATAGAGACAAAAGTTGGTAAATAAGCTTATTAAATTTATCTCTAACATTACATCAAACAATAAAACAATTAAAATAACTTTCACACTCCAAAACTAGCTAATAAAAATGAAACTGCAGTGTGACATAAATCAAATATTTGGATGAGAATGCCACAACTAAGGCAATGAACGTGTTTTAAAAAAAGAAGAGAAAATGTAGGATATATATACATACTATTATTATGACATAGAAGCGTAGAAGCCAAAAAAAAAAAAAAACAATCAAAGGGTCTATTATAAAACATGAAATACTTATCCCTAACCGATATCTACTGGCAAAAAACCGAACTTACCAAGCAATAAAACCAAACGAATTAGAAATATCAGATCGCTATACCAATATCACATGAATTTTTCTTCTTCTTCTTCTACCTATAAACTAAGAAACGACTTGGCGTGATATAATGAGTAAGAGATCGAGATGAAAGCTAACTAATATATATTCAAAAGTGTTAGAAACCTCAGAGCTTCTCGGTATGAGAGAGAGTGCCTTCCTATGCGTTAGGTTTGAGAGTTGAATCAAGCAAAGGGTACATAAATACAAAGGCAACGACGATGGAAAACCACAAGCTCACAGCATAACGTTGACAGAGAACGCAAAACCTAAAAAAAAAAAATGAACGGATCATATTCACAACAAAACCAAAAACACAACCTAGTTTTCGAGTTTGGATCGTATGACAAGAATTAAGAGATGATACAATTGAGAGAGACGACGAAGAGGAATCAAACTTTGCATAAGAACCTTATACACACATAAAAAAAACACGTTTATATTCAAATCAATGATAAAAGACACAATACAAAGAGGAACCTTAAAACACAAAAAATGACAGAAAACCCTAAAACTACTTAACCACACACCTGAATGTATTATCTTCATCACGAAATCAAAATCAAAAACCTTGACATGTATTATATAAGACCACAATTTAGGGTTTGAATGTATCGAAGAATTTATAAGGTTTTATCATCTATTAGATTTTAAGGTTTTATTAAAAATTATTTATTGTTTTATATATAATTGTACCAATGGCATATGAATGTAATTAAGCTGATTCAGTAAGGACGTTTTCGGAAGTCTAAGTCTCTAGAGGGCTCTGGTGACGCCACGTGGTGAAACCTTAAAACCTTCTTCTTTTACTATATAAGATATGTGAGGGTTGAGCTTTTGCTTTTTTTCTTTTTAAAATAAATCTATTTATACAAAGTTAATCCAGATTGTACACGAACCGAACCGACCCGAATTACCCGAATTAATCGAACTAACTGAAACTACCCAATTTAATCCGGAACTTCGGTTAATTTTGGTTAAAATCATAAAAAACCAAAAAATCTGAAAAACCGAAAAACCAAACTGAAACCGAACCAAAATCTCAGGTATAGATCTACTATTTATTCCATAACTTTCCTTAGCTTATGCATCTTCAACTTTATTCTGTCTTTTTCTCTGACACAAATACTTTTTTAAAAAAGTTAAACATTAATAAAATTTTATGCTGAAATAATTGATAATCATTTTTTTTTTTTCGCCTTGAAAAGAAAACTTATACAAAAGGTTTTGTGATCCAAGTTGGAGGAACACTACTTACATAAGAAAATTCTCTACCTTTAGCAGTAGCATTACACGCCAAACAATCCGCATTTCCATTTAATTTTCGTGGGATAAGAGAGAGGGAGAAAGCTTGAAAACGGCTTCTGAGGGCAGCGAAAGTAGTAAGTAGGGCCACAAAAGCAGGCCATTCAGTCATCGATGTCGTCATCTTCACAAGCTCAGAGCAGTCAGTCTGGAAAGCCACCTTGTCCTCGTGTTGATGTAGCATGCATTCCATGGCCCAGAGGAGAGCTTCCATCTCAGAGTGTAATGGCGATAAGCTTTGTCGCAAACCTTTGGTGACCAATAGGATTGTCAAAGAGGTCGAACTCTTGAAACTCCAACCCAGACCTGCAAAAAGACTACCTTTTTCCATGAGCCATCAACCTGACAAGCATTATCCGCCATAAGTGGTGGGTTTTCCATGGGGCTATCCGGTTAGAGTAGGACCATTTGGATCCTATCCGACCTCGCTTTATCTGACAAAGATGTTTGGGCATCTACCCATGCATGGACTTCCCCAGTAGCATGTTTAAGAATATACGGCAGTAAGCGAACAATCCCATTAAAGACCTTATCATTACGAGCCTTCCAGATAATCAAAATCTTTAATTAATAAATAAAAATCTAACGAATAATAAATTTAATTAATAAATAAAAATCTTTATTTTTTTGTCGCTTCTTCAAAAAAATAGCCGTAGACTAAATTTCTTCACCGAGCTGTCGAGATTTTTATCTAATTACTACTCTTAATTCGGTGATTGCTATGTCGATATTTGAAAAGTAGCGATATTAATTAGAAGAAGCCACGCGTTCTTTGTGGCTGATACTGCAACATAGTGTTTATAGATGGAAGTAGAGAACAAATAAATCATCATATCTAGATTGTTTTGTGGTACTAGTGCTAGATATTACATGTGATTGTGGTTGAAGGATTGGAGTCGAGCGTGATGAAATGAGTGCAGTCGATTGGATTATCCCTTCTATAAGAAGATTTCAAAAAGTGCTATGAATGTCCAAATTGACCTTTGAGTTCAATTATGTAGAGCAGAATTTGACGTTGAAGAAACTGGTTATGTAAATTAGCCACGAGAAAGTCACCATGTCTTGTCTCTAAGAAATTTGGTTTAGGGATTTCCACTTCTCACAAACTAGTTCTAGAGGTATGTAAAGCTATGAAAGATGTTTTAATGCCCAAGTACCTTCAATGGCTAGATGATATATCTTTGAAAAACACTAGAGAGACATTTGAATAGGTTTCTGTCGTTCCAAACATTGCTGGTTTCATGTATTCGACTTACATTCCGATCGTATAAATGTTCCCTGTGGGATGCTTTAATTCACTTTGGTGAAGTTTTAGAAGGTAAGATGAAGAATCTTAGCTTATTATTAGCCTTGTTTATTTGCTCGATGAGTTTATACTAGTTGATTTTTGTGGCATAATTTAGTAAGCGATTCTGGTGTTTTTGGTTTTTAGAAATGAACAAAGTTTGGATTTATTATTGTGTAGTTAGAGTCATTGAATAGAGAGTCACAAGTTCTATGTGTTTTAGATTTGTCAACTTCATACTTGATTTAGCTCATTTTCTTTGTTTTTTTATCAAAGTTCATACATTTGCATTATGGAACACTAAATGTTCAATACTTAGGAGGTTTTTCAAACCAAAACCACCATTTTCTTTTATTTTTCTGAAGATCTTTCCATTTCTCTTTTCTAAGGCATCTCTTGAAGCTATGTTTTCCAGCTGCTCCTGACTCAACTTCACCAAAACTCTTCTACAAATGTTCCATTAGATATGGTATACTTGACCAAGTATTCTGACTATTTATGGTGATTTTAGCACCGCTATGAACCAAATTAAACTAAACGGCAAAATCGAGAATCTAAGGTATCTAAATAAGAATATGTATCAGTTGTGGATCAAAACCAATTTAAAATTTTGGTTTGGGTTTGAAATTAAACCAAAATTAGAACCAAACGGTTTGAACCTTTGTATAAACTAATAACCTTATATATATATATATATATATATATATTGTAAATGTTGTCTACTCTCATTATGTTTATGATTTTTCTTCCTTTCTCTACGATTTCTTTTCAAAAAACCTTAGTTGTCGTGATTCATCTCTTCCAACGCTGATAGATTAGCTTTGATTTTGTCTCTTTGATATCTATTTTCATATTGTATGCAACTCATTAATCCAATAATGAATTGTGATACCGTTACCATGTCTGAGTAGTTACCTTATTAGATCTAAGGTTTTTCATACGGTTTTTTATAAATTGCTAAAACAGTTTTAATCAATCAAGTTTTATCACAAGGTTCTTTGCTACAGTTTTTCTTAACTGATATAGCGGAATCTCGAACCGTCTTTTATCAATCTTAGCCGTTATCTGATAGCATAGCTGCATCAGTGATCGACGGATCTGTTTATAGTGAGAAAGGTGTGTTTTGTGTCATAGCCAATGCTTGTTCAGACACCTTGTAAACAGATTTAGCTTAATCTCTATTGCTTGTTTATCTGCAACGACAATCCAAAGGAGACTTTGAGATTTAGGGTTTTAAACAAAGGCTTTGTTGTAATACACCCTTAGGGTAAAGTAAATTCAAGTGCCTAGAGTTCTAGAACCAAGAGATATTAGTTTCATTGAGTGCTCAAATTCATAATTCATAGTTGCCAATTGAAATTTCCCATGATCTAATACCTTCCCAATATTGAACACAAACCGACGATTTACAACTCTCGTTTTCAAAGGATTTACAACTGAGATTTTTTAAATTCATAGATCAGCCCTAGCTCTTTGTGGGATTGATAACCTAAATACTACATATGTACATTGTGCACTTGCAATAGGTTTTAGGTGAATTACTTCACACGTCAAGAGCCAAGTAGATAAAAAAGGTTATGGTATTGAGAATGGATAATGGGCTCGAGTTCTGTAATAACAAGTTCGAACAATCTTGTAAATCTAAGGGATTCAGAGATATCAAACTTGTACATATATTCCGCAACATAATGGAGTTGCATAAAAAATAAACAAAACTATTATGGAGAAAGTGAGACGTATACTCACTTAATCATGTATTGGAGAAGAGTTTTGGGCTGAAGGAACAACCACTGCAATCTATGCTATAAATAGACCACCATGTTATGTCGTTGATCACAGTGTGCTAAAAGAGTTATGGCTTAATATCACCACTTAAGGAGATTTGGATCTATTGCCTATGTTCATCAAGATATAGGTAAGTTGAAGCAAATAACAATGAATAGGAAAGACCTCAGAGAGAGATTGTGCCACCTATAAGATTTCAAGATTCTACTATGATTGTTTTTGCATTAGTCACAACAGAGGAAGTCTGCTATGAAGAGCCAAGTTGCTACCATGAGGCTAGAAAGTCTCCAGAGTGGTTGAAGTTGAATTCTTCAATGGGTGAAGAGATGGATTCTCAGCATAAGAATGGTTCATGGGTCATAGTGGATAGGCCAAAGAACAAGAAAGTTATTGTGTGCAGATCGGTGTATACAAAGAAACCTGAGATTCCATGTGTACAACGAGAGAGGTTTAAATCCAGATTAGTGGCAAGAGGATTCACTCAGAGAGAAGGATTTGACTATCAAGAGGTGTTTGCTCTGGTGGTTAAATTTGTTTCAATAAGGATCTTGATGTAAACAATGGTAAATCAAGATCTCGAGTTGGAACTAATAGATGTAAAAACTGCATTTTACATGGAGAATTAGACCAAGACTTATACATGGAACAACATGCGAGATTCGAAGTTGACAAAGGGAAATACAGGGTTTGTCTTCTGAAGAAATCTTTGTATCGTTTTAAAAAATCTCTGAGGCTTTTGAATAGAAGATTACATCAACTCATGGAGTCACAAGGCTTCAAGAGGAGTGATCATGATTTATGTGTTTATGTGAAAGTAGTTGACACATGGTTGTTTATTTTTTGGTGTGTTGTTGATTGGCTGAAAAGGAGAAGTGGGATATCAACAAATTAAAGGGTCTCTTAAGCTGAAAGTTCGAGATGAAATACATGGGAGCAGCAAGTAGGATGCTTGGTATTGATATAATACGCAACATAAAGGAAGGTACTCTCTATCTATCTCAACCAAAGTACTTAGATAAGGTATGTTGATACTGGGTGCAACTTCTAATTATTTATAACTAGAGGGGTTTGTTTTTTGGTGTAAGTTAAGTAAATAAAAGAAGTATTATTATTGATATCGGTTACAAGTTCCGAGTTAAATATATAAAAAAGAAGTATTAAACTTAGGTTTGCTAGTAATTCTTCTTCCCAATTCTGCCTACCGATTTTAGTGAGGGGGTATGTATTTATATGTCTCTGTAGTCAGTTATCTAAGCCCATGGACTAATCTAGGAAATATAGAAATATTTCATTTTTCCAAAATCAGGGAATATGGGATAAGATTTGATCTTATTATGTCCGAGCTTAGACTTCGGCTTTGGACAAAGTAGTTTATACCCCCGCTTCGGACACTAAAATCCAACCATTTTTTTACTGAGGTATCCCTCGGTCATCTGGGCCGAGAGCTCTAATCCTATTGAATGGACTTATGACCTAATTCATAATTAGGAAAAGATCGGTAGGGACCGAACTTTAATTATTGCCGAGCTATTGATCAGGGGTGCTAATCCCACCATCAACAGGGTATTTCTAAATCTAAGGTTATGACTGCACCTATGGGAGAGAATTTTAAATTGTTTGCATTGAAGTATGAGTCATAGTCAATAGATACAGAGAAATATCCTTACTCAAGTGATGTAGGAAGTCGAATATACACATTGGTTGGTACAAGACCATATATTGCATATGCAGTAAACCTTGCTAGTCTATTTATGAGCAAAACAAAAAATGCTCACTAGGATTCAGTGAAATGGTTGCTTAGATATGTTAAGGGTTCACTTGATCTATCTTTGAAGTTCACAAGAAACAAGGAATTTCAGGTTCATAGATTTTGTGATTCAGATTTTTCGGGGGTCACGATATGGTACTCGCACCAAAGTCTAAAGAGCGCGTTTGTGTCACGATGGTAGGTGCTAGTCCATTTCATCTTGGACTGATGTTCGGATACCATGAACGTCATTTCCGGCATAGGCTTCTCCTTCTTCTAATATTCCTTGTCGGAATGTTGACGTGACTCGGTTTTGTTGTCGGTTTCTCTAAGATTGTGGATCTCTTTCTAAGGGGGAGAGATCCCCCTTTATATAGATTAGGTAGTCGGTACCTCTAAACTCATAAACTAAGTTGAAGATCATAGTAGTTTCTTTATTTTCCAATATTTAGGACATATCGAGAATATTTAAGCATATCCTCTCCTGGTCGGCTTTTCCAAGCAGGAGGAAATAGTTAACATCCTTTAGCTCGGACTTATAATTGAGGTCAGCTCAAGACGAGATCGGAAGACCCGAATCTCAATTATCGCCGAGTTGTTGATAATAGGTGCTAATCTCATCATCAACAACCACCATGGTATTTCACTCAACATGTGCAGTCCCATCACAACTCCGAAGTTTCTGAATTTTCTTTGTGGAAATATTCAGATAGTGCTCTATCATCTTCATTGTAGATCTTACTTCTATTAATACAATTTTTATTTATAACAACTAGATAATATTAATGGTTTCGGTGAAGAGGTGTGATGGACAACTCTTCCACCACAAAACAATTTTTTGAAATGT
Source organism: Euclidium syriacum (assembly GCA_900116095.1). Lineage (NCBI taxonomy): Eukaryota > Viridiplantae > Streptophyta > Magnoliopsida > Brassicales > Brassicaceae > Euclidium > Euclidium syriacum. The sequence goes on from FPAK01000017.1 coordinate 3,357,185, forward strand.
AGTATTATTTTTCAATTTAATTTATCGAGACAATTTACGTGGGCGGAGAACTCCTGTTATAAATTTTCCTATAAAAAAACAACATTTAACACGATTTTTGCACCCACAATCGAGCTCAAAATCAACTCAATTCATTTATGTTTTTGGATAGGGGTTGAATAGGGTTGAAGAAGAAAATGATTTGGGGAAAAAATCACATTAGACATGGTTTTAACCCACAATTAAACTGGAATTGGACCCGAATTGAAACTCGAACAATCATTTTTGTGTTTGATCTGGATTGTTGAAGAACAAGACTCGTTAAAAAACCCTAATTTCTGCAAAATTCTTCTTTCGCTTAGTTATTTTTGAGGTCAATCTATTGACCTGCATGTTTTTCAATAGAGGGTTGTTCTTTCGAAAAAATTTAGTTGGATAGTATTTTTTATTTTTTTGGTAGAAAACCATTTTAAAAACTATCAAACAAATCTTAGCGATGTAGTTATTAAAAAAAAAAATCACGGGGGTGATATACTAGTATTTTCAGCGAATTAAGAAAGTGCGTATATGTCTAACCTAACTCAAAATTCTGGCTAGCGACGAGCCGCTTTTCAAATCTTGAATGTATAATAGCATACAACAAAAATATGAAGTGTACAACAAGAAACGATATGAGTTGGATCAAAGAGCGGAACAAGAAGCCAACTTAGTTGCAGGATTTTGTTCGATGAGTAGGTCGCTTGAAATGGCAGATGCTATTCTGTGCCGTTTCAAAATTAAAGAAGTGGCAACTCTTGCGGATTGGTAGTTCAAGACGATTACTCTCTCATCGTCTAAGTCCATTCTCAGATTCTCGCTGTCGCACTTCTCTATGAGCTGACATAAATGTCTCAGATTCTCCACTTCCACTCCATTCACTTTTTTCACCTGTTTCCAACCACAAAAACACACATGTCACTAAATCATGCTTTTTTTAGTTAGAAGTAGAAAGATGTTTAAAATTAGGTTTTGACTTACTTGCAGCTCTGCAAGACGCTCGTATCCTGTGTTGATATCATCTACTAACACCTATCAACCAAAGACTAAATTATCAGTCTGAAGCCGTATTTGATAAAAAGGGAACAAAAGGAAACAAACCTGAGAGACAATGACAAGCTGTTGACCGGCTTTTTTGGGTGAATCTCTTAATGCACGTTCGCACAATCTGCGGGGACTAGTGTTATACCAATCTTCACCGTATTCATGAAGGTATGGCTGAGTGAGAGGTACAAATACAAAGCCCGCAAATATGTAATAACTTGGAAGCTGATCAAATTGATGCACTGGAACCAGTGGTTGCAGCTGCAAAGACAAAAAAAACAAAAAGATTGTTCAAACCAACGACGAAACTAATATCTTTAAATGGTCAGACCAAATGACTTACCGGTCTTAGAGTGATACTGAACTCATGCTCTGTTCCCTCCCTCAGTACTTTAACCAAGGCAGTTTCCTCTGCTTTCTTCATAGACACCAAATGATCAAAAGTGATTCGCTCCCTGTTCCGGAAAGGAACTGCAGTAAATGGAAAAGCTCATTTCACCAGCAAACTATGCACACCTTTTAAGTGTTGAGGTTGATGGAAATAAAGGAAAAGATACCTGTTCCATCATTTGCTATAAGAACACCATCAAAAGCAAGAATAACATCATCCTTCTTCAGTATTCTGTGAGCATCCGATAGAGGGTTTATTTTGCTTATAAGAACTCCTGTCATTTCTGGACTCATCTGAAAATGACTTCGGATTTGTGCATTCTCCATAGGCTGACATGAAACCCCCATTGAGCAGAAACCTATGTATTTACCGCTTTCTTCTACACCATTTATGAAATGCTTTATTACCGGTGTCGGAATTATGTACCTGCAGTTTAAAACCAAAATCAAATGTTTGTTTAAACCTTTTTCAAACAAGTTAGAGTCTCAGGAGAGCATACATCTTTCACCCTTTTTCCTGATCACTTTGACAAGTTATCAGTCATTCACAGTTCCAACTCACCCAATGTTCTCAGCGCCTGAAAGATTTTGAAATGCTACACCAGCTACTTTGTTACCCATGATTGCTGGACCACCACTGTTTCCAGGGTTAATAGCTGCATCTATTTGTATAGCCATTAGCTGGGTCGCGCCGTGGACATATTGCGTGGGTTCAACTCGAGAGACAACACCTTTTGTAACGGATATGTTGTCACCACCTGCGTTAGAGCACGTAAAGCCATTACTCTTTGTGTTAAGTCAATATATGTATAAATTGGAACCCTTGAGCCAAAAGAGACCCTTCTTTCATACATCTACGCTTAAACTCATCAATTTGCCTAATATGTATGGATGAATTTCAATTTGTCATGAGCAAAATACCTTGAGGATAGCCAACTACAGCTACAGCTTCCTGCAGAAACGGTATATCTCCTAGCTCCAAGGCATTCATACCTTCCCAAAACACTTCACTATCAATTTCCAAGATGGCCAAATCGCATTCATGGCCAACCGCTTGAACCTGGGCTCGGTGCTTTATCGGTGATCCATGCTTTCTAACAAGCACGAAGGAGTGATCAGCCACCACATGCGCGTTCGTAATAATCTTTCTTCCCGATATCACAAATCCTACATTAATGTCAAACAAACCATACAGTGTTAGAGGTGCAATTCTCAAGTGCTACAAATTGCTGTTCCTGAATGCAAGTTTTAGTAATGCGGACTAATTAAACCATCACTTTCTTAAACCCTCACTTTGCCAATCTGTGATTATCAAGAAAAATTGTTTTCTGGCTAAGTACAAAACAGATTGATACCTGAGCCCATGGATTCTCGTTGAGACTTATTCTGCCAAGGAAGGAAGTAACTAGGACTCGTAGAAACGGTGAAGATTTTCACCACCGAGTCCAGCGCCAATTCTACAGCAGAAGCATACGCCGCCAGAGAATTAGGCCGTCCTTTTCCAGCCTTTCTCCGCCGTGAAATCTTTCCGTTATCAAGCCGCCGTGCAGAAACCGGTGCTGACGCAGTCGTGTACCGATTCTCATTTTGCGGATTCACGCACATAGAATTACAAATGCGAGAAATATAAGTAGGAAAAGCATTCTCCGTCGTTACTCTGTGTGGTAAATATCCGTACACTGAAGAACTAGAGACTCTGCGGAGCCGCTCGACGGTGCGAATTGACCGGAGCAGCATTTTTCCGATACTGCTTCTTTAGTTCCAAAAGAGTTTTAAGCGGCTAGGTTACTGAACAGAGTTCATTAACCGATTTGTACCGGCCGGTTTTGTCTGGGTTGAGCGTTTTATTCAACAAATTAATTTTGATCTACCGGGATATGGATGGGCCACGGATTAGTTTTACCCATAAAGACCGATTTAGTCGGATTGATGGGCTCAAATTAGATCAATACCGAATCAATGGAATTTTGGCTAAGAAAATCTAAGTATCTACTAACTTAGCTAAGATCAAACAGATGATTAAGATACTAAGTTTTTTTTCGTGGGATCTAGTCAGTTTGGGTAATTTTTGAGTTTAAATGGATTGTTGGGACTAGTTGAGCAGTTATCTAGACCAGACAGATTTTTTGACATTATGATCAGATGTAGATATTCTGATCAGATTTAGACATTATGTGTCAGATCCGAACAGTGTAATTGGAAAATTTATCCACTCAACTTGATAATCCACATGTTTAATGAATAATTTGCGTGATTGAAGTGGTGGGAACGGTTATTTGATTTAAAAACTCGGGAAATAGGCGAAAACAATTACTCTGAGCGTTTGGAAGCATGAAACAGGGTTGTGGTAGTTTTTCGACGATTTTCAGATATAAATCACCTACTTGGCACGAGAGAAGAAAACATGCATCACATTTGTCTTCCACTAAAAAAAAAAAGAACTTCGGAAAATTAAATTTAGAGAAAAACCATGGAGGAAGTTTCAGAAATAGAGCGATCGGTTTGCATGTTTGACTTGTTGACCGATGACTAGTTTTATGTGAACCGCGATCCAGTCCGTACAACCTGTCCAGAGAAACGAGAATCAAGAGGTGAAAGAACTCATTCTCACCAAACTAAATATCTAAGGTTTTTGACTTTAAGCATTAAGTTTAATTCTTAAATTTTGCGAAGTTTACAAGCTTGGCTAAAGTAGTCTTTAGTTAATTATGGGAAGTTCGTTAGCTTGACAAGAGTTGAGTTTGAAAGGCAAGGCAGAGCTTGTCTTACTACACGGGCTGAATTCGGCTTTATTTGTGAGACCGAACTCGAGTTATTTGTGAAATGTTGTCAATGGGTAGGTGTCAGGCAGTGCTCGACTTACCATATATGAATGTGTGAGATGGGCCAAGCTTTTTGGTTTATTAGGTGTGAATCCATGTTGGACTTATCCTATTTTATTTTGTCAAGATCGGTGACGAAAATACTAGATGTATCCGACTCAATTATTTGACCGGTCTAGAGCTCGGTGCGGGACCAACCTAGCTTTAAGTTTCTTTAACGTTTTAGCCCTACATTTTTTCAAGCTTAACCGTTAAAGACGTGAATAATTTTACCACCGCATTCATGGGGAATGCTTGCAGATGAATCTCGGCTTTTTAAGTCGACGTGTTTGATCTTGGTGAGATCTAACACCACTGATTCTTTCACCACGACATTCATGGGAAACCATGTAAAACGAATATCGGTTGTAGTTTTGAAAAACAGTGAAGTAGACTAGGCATGGATTGGAAATTGAGAAGAGGGAAAAACAATGAAGAAAAAAAAGCGTACATATATAAAAGAGAAAGTCTACTCTCTAAGTACGTAGGAAGAAAGAATGAGGTTCTATTGATAGTGGTAAAGAGTTGAAGGGTTTGAGGATTAGACCATGCATATATTGGAATTGAAAAGGAAATTAGAGATATAATCAGGTGATAAGGGAAGGGTAGATGAAAATCTAACCCTTGATGTGTCTATTTCTCTAAACCCTTAGCATTTTGCTAAACTCCACCCACATTTCTTTGAGAGAACCCAAGGAAACACCATAAGCCACCTTTAAACACTAATGTATTTTACCTTTCACCAATTAAGTGAATTTTCCTTTAGTTATTATGCAAGCCTCACATTGAATTTTGATTGAGTTGGAGGTTAGGGTGCCTTAATGTATGTGGATAAAAATAGTTGAGTTAGATTATGAATTCACCTTGAACATGAACAAGTTACTTTAGAATTATAATGATCTGTGCATTATGTTACTTTTGGTTAAGAGCTATGAGTTTAGGGTGTGGCTAGAACTTTGATTGTATTTGAAACCTTTTTCTCATATTGGTCTTTGAGTAAAAGAAAATTCCGGGAGAGTTGATATGTTGTTATTTTAACATAGTTAAGCCTCTATTTTCTTTGGTTTTGAGGTCTTAACTCACTATTTTACCTTGTTATCATATATATAATGTCTAAATTTAGTTGTGTTTGCATTTAGAGTCATATGGTTACATACATATGTATTTGGTAAATCGTTGTAATGAAAATAAGTACCTAAAAAGGAGTTTAAGGGAGCTTTTATAGGCAATAGAGGTCAAAGAAGAGGAAAAAAAGTTGTACTTGCATCCATTTTGGTATATTTTATATGTGATTTGAGCCACATTAGGTTTTCATGAAGATAGATGAACAATTTGAACAAAGGAAGAAAATTAGTTGCGAATGATCAATCTTAAGGGTTTTAAAGATCAGCTTGGATGAAGATCTTCTAGTTGGATTCAACTTCTCCATGCTTCATGTAATTTATTAGAAGTTGAGTCTGTTTTCCAATGGCATTAACCTTCTACCATTTAGAGATTTTAAACTCATGATATAACCTAATAAGGTATTCCCCTATATATTAAAAAAGATTAAAAACTCCTTTAATACCCAAAACATTTATACACGAGTTATAAACTCTTAACTTAAAATTGAAATAGAGTCACCATAACAAAGAGAGAGGTGGGGAATCGGGGCTGCGTTAGCCGCCAATCACCAGTTTTGAAGATAAAGTTTAATTTTCGACGCTTGTTGATTGGAAGAGTTTTAGATCTATGACGATCTCGCCTTTAGTAGTATTTTTTTTTTTCAATTGATAGTTTTAAAGTTTTGGAACACCAGAGAAAACTATAATATACTATTTATCCTTTGACCTCTGACCATATTTTTCAACGGATCTACCAAAGGGATCCAATCCAACTAGATATATTACTAAGATTTTCTTGTATACTAAATACGTAAATGGAAATTATGGGAGTATTTGGAGTTTTATTCATAGATGGGATGGAGAAAAAATTTCTAACAACGCAAACATTTATGACAAGTCTACCTCTCTAGAAATAATAATACTATTGATTGTCCTTTTCAGCGAATCCAAGAGCAAAAAATAAAAATAATAAGAAAGAAAAAGAACAGTAACTTTGAACGGTGAAGATGCTGAGAGCAAAATCCAAGGGTCAAAAGAGGGGGACTCTGGTACTGACACCACCTCTCATAATTCTCGTTAGTAGGACCCTCTCTCTTCTTTCTTCCTCTTTCTTCTCCACTGTGCTCAGGGTCCAAGTCGGGTCGGGTCCTTTATAAGAAGAGGAAAACCACTCACTCTCATTCTTTCCATTCAACTTCCACCCCCACGCACTCATCTGACATATATCTTTTTTTTTTTCTCTCTCTGCTGTTCGAAGGCCATCGTGGTCGGTCTCTCTGCTTCGAGCGCTTGTCTTATATCTTTGAATCTTCACAAAGATCTTGCGAGAAGGGTTTTCTTTGGCTGACTCGTTATTGCTTCTGGTGTGTGGTCAATGTGTATGCTCTGATGACGATGGCGAAAAGGAACGGGTTTTGGTTCTGAAGCAAAAATAGAAAAGAAAATGGGGTTTCTTTGGTTTGGTGTGTTTTGGGGTTTTATGGAAAGTTTCAGTCAAGGTTTTCTCTGATTCTATGGTGTGAAATTTGGGGAGGAGCGAAGGAGATGGAGAAAGACGAGTTTATTCTTCCGGAGTTAAAGAGTTATAGCTGCTGTAGTAGCTGGAAGTGAGAATATAATTAGATTGTACGGAAATTAGGGTTTATTTTTTTTTGGGTTTAGTTATCTCGAGTAAAGTAGGATGAAGCTGTCAACATCTGGATTGGGTCAACAGGGTCATGAAGGTGATAAAATCTCTGTAATTTCATACTTAAATGTTTGTGGGAAAGTTTCTTAGTTGAGGTCTGCTTGTAACAGGAGAAAAATGTCTGAATTCTGAGCTGTGGCATGCTTGCGCTGGACCATTGGTCTCTCTTCCATCATCTGGAAGTCGCGTTGTGTACTTTCCGCAAGGTCACAGTGAACAGGTTAGTCGTCTTCTTCTACTAGTTCTTGTTCATATTTAGCTTTTAGATTGGTACTTTTGCAAAAAAAGTTTAGAGGTATGGAGCTTTAATTTTATTACCTGTTTATATTTGGGCATTTCCATATAAATTGAAGTGTACTTGTAGGTAGCTGCCACGACTAATAAGGAAGTTGATGGTCACATACCCAATTACCCAAGCCTACCACCACAATTGATTTGCCAGCTCCATAATGTTACAATGCATGTGCGTTGTTAGCTCCCTGTCCCTTTCCACTTGAATTAGTAATTTTGCTGTGCTCATCTTCTCTCTAAGTATGGGTTTTTGTTTGCACTTTTCAGGCAGATGTGGAGACTGATGAAGTCTATGCTCAAATGACTCTTCAACCATTGACCCCGGTACATAAATTCAACCACACTTTTTCTTCTGAGAATAAATCAACTTAGAATTGGGTCTTGTTATTTATAGGAGGAGCAGAAGGAAACATTTGTTCCAATTGAGTTGGGGATACCGAGCAAGCAACCTAGCAATTACTTCTGTAAGACTCTCACCGCTAGTGATACCAGTACTCATGGAGGCTTTTCTGTTCCTAGACGCGCTGCTGAGAAAGTTTTTCCTCCTTTGGTATACTGCTTTTTTACTTCACCTTACTTGCTAAAATTGTTATACTCAATATTTATATATCTACTCCTTTTGATATCTTGCCTCTTCCCTGCTGTAGGATTACTCACTGCAGCCACCAGCGCAAGAATTGATCGCAAGGGATCTCCATGATGTTGAATGGAAGTTTAGGCATATCTTCCGGGGTAGGTTTCACCGCTCTTTTCGTATGAGTTTAGGCATATCTGGGTCTGTTTGTCCTCGGATGAAATTCTTGTTTGCCTGTAATCCCAAGTGTAATAATTTCAATTGGCATTTTAGTATGTTTTTTACCGGAAGTAACTGGGATTATCATTTTGTTATGTCCTGGCGCAGCATTCTTGCTCTTTTTTCACTTCTCTTATTTTGTTAATTTGGAGAAACCGAAATCATGAATGCTCTGTGTTCTTGTCGTTGTATATCATGCATTGGAATTATTACTTGCACACATCAAGTCAAATGATTTGAATCTCTTCTTTCTTTTGTTGCTTACATTGTTGGTGTGCTTTTGCAGGACAGCCAAAACGGCATCTCCTAACTACTGGGTGGAGCGTATTTGTCAGTGCCAAGCGGCTTGTAGCCGGAGATTCTGTCATTTTCATCAGGTTTATTTCTTGTTGTTGTACGGTCACATTGTGGATTGTGATTATATCTTTAACGCTATTACCTATTCTCAGGAATGAAAAGAATCAACTCTTTCTGGGTATTCGCCGTGCCACTAGGCCACAGACTATCGTACCATCATCTGTATTATCTAGTGATAGCATGCACATTGGACTCCTTGCTGCTGCTGCACACGCTTCAGCAACTAATAGCTGTTTTACTGTTTTCTTCCATCCAAGGTTGAGAACCTCTTACACATGCATCTTCTTCCTCTCTCAATCTTTCTGATGATTTATATTCTACTAATGTTCTCTTCATGTTCAGGGCTAGTCCATCTGAGTTTGTGATACAACTTTCCAAGTACATTAAAGCCGTTTTTCACACGCGTATTTCAGTTGGGATGCGCTTTCGCATGCTCTTTGAGACGGAAGAGTCGAGTGTCCGCAGGTGATGATGCCATGTATCTTGAAATACAATGTTGAAACTGAGAAATATTTATATCCATACTTCTTCAACAATGTATTCTGACAGAGGCATGGCACAATTTCCAGGTACATGGGTACTATAACTGGTATTAGTGATCTGGATTCTGTTCGTTGGCCAAACTCTCATTGGCGATCCGTCAAGGTAACATTATTAAACTCTCATTGGCGATCCGTGAAGGATTCTGAAGATCTAGTCCAATGTTGTAAAGTGTATGTTTCTTTGGAACCCATTAACATTGAAGGTCCGGGTATTATTGGTGTAGGTTGGTTGGGATGAATCGACTGCTGGGGAGAGACAGCCACGGGTTTCGTTATGGGAGATTGAGCCTCTTACTACCTTCCCCATGTATCCATCTTTGTTTCCTCTCAGGCTAAAACGTCCCTGGCATGCTGGCACATCGTCATTGCATGGTATCCACCATCTGGCTCTTCTCCTAACTGCTATTAATGTGTTACTTAACCTGAGTCTAGCAAGTTCGTGATCAATCATTGGCGAGATATTTTTACTCTCTTGGGTTGACGTTGGAATTTGATGCTCCATACAGAAGCATCAGTTTTGATTAGAAAGAAATGTAGTTAATTTCTCAAAGCTATTTGACTTGATATAATTGTGATGTTACAGAAGGAAGGGGTGAATTAGGAAGTGGTCTAACATGGCTAAGGGGAGGAGGTGGGGAGCAGCAGCAAGGTTTGCTTCCTCTAAATTATCCATCTGTTGGTTTGTTTCCATGGATGCAACAAAGGTTGGATCTCGCTCAACTCGGGGCTGATAATAATCAGCAATACCAAGCAATGTTAGCTGCTGGATTGCAGAACATTGGTGGTGGAGATCCTTTAAGACAGCAGTTTGTCCAGCTGCAAGAGCCTCACCAGCAATATCTTCAACAATCAGCTTCCCAAAACAATTCTGATTTGATTCTTCAGCAGCAGCAACAACAAGCATCACGCCATCTTCTCCATGCTCAAACTCAGATTATGAGTGAGAATCTCTCCCAGCAGCAGAATATGCGAATCGAAGCTAGTAACCAACCAGCTGGGCAGGGGCAGGGGCAGGGGCAGGCGGACCAAAGCGTGTATCTTAATGCTTTCAAAATGCAAAATGGGCATCCTCAACAGTGGCAGCAATCGGATATGCCTTCGCCGTCGTTCATGAAATCAGATTTTACTGACTCAAACAACAAGTTCGCAACAACAGGTAGTCCGATGCAACAAAACTCTGCCTCACCGGGTTCTGGAGATGGCAGCAATCTTTTGAATTTCTCTATAACCGGCCAGTCTGTACTGCCTGAGCAGCTGACAACAGAGGGTTGGTCACCAAAAGCATCCAACACTTTTGCTGAACCGTTGTCACTTCCACCACAAGCCTATGCTGGGAAAGGTCTTGCTCTAGAAACTGGGAATCCTCAGAATCCTTCTCTTTTTGGTGTTGATCCCGACGCTGGACTTTTCCTCCCGAGTACTGTACCCCGCTTTGCTTCTTCTTCAGGAGACGCTGAAGCTTCCCCTATGTCACTAACGGATTCAGGATTTCAGAATTCGTTATATGGCTGCATGCAAGAAACAACTCATGAGTTATTGCATGGAGCCGGGGGGCAGATTAACCCGTCCACCCAAACCAAGAACTTCGTAAAGGTGTGCTGGTTTCTCTCTTGTTCTGGGGCTTTCTATTAACAAATACTGATTTTGTATGCAAATACAGGTCTATAAATCAGGTTCGGTTGGGCGTTCACTAGACATCTCCCGATTCAGTAGCTACCATGAGCTGCGAGAAGAGTTAGGGAAGATGTTTGCTATCGAAGGGTTGTTGGAAGACCCCCTTAGATCAGGCTGGCAGCTTGTATTCGTTGACAAGGAAAATGACATTCTTCTCCTTGGCGATGATCCGTGGGAGTAAGTCTATACTATATTCTTCGTACTATTTGTATTTACATTGATTTAGATTCGAGATAGATCTTGGGAAATGTGTGCAGGTCATTTGTGAATAACGTTTGGTACATAAAGATACTTTCGCCGGAAGATGTGCAGCAAATGGGTGACCATGGCGAAGGTAGTACTAGTGGCGGGTCTTTCCCGCAAAACCCCAACCATCTTTAGACTCAAGTTTGCTTTCGTCTAGGTCCCATCCCGCTACGATGCGGAGGCCCTTTCTTTCGTGCTTCTCCACTCATCTTTATATGCCATTCGTCGTCGCGCATCTCTCTCGTTTTGATGTTTCAGAAAGAAACATATCAATATTCGTGAGTATGGATCCTGAAACTTTTAGGGCCTACTACTTAAGCTGTATTCTAGACAGTCTCGTCATAAACACAACAACGTTTATTAGCTCTTTCAGGGTACTCTACTTTCCTTACTATCATTATCTTATTTGATGCGCTACAAATTACACTTGCTCCTTCTTTTTTGGTTTATTTCCGACCCATCCTTGTTTAACTCTTTAGGAGAGACCAAGTGATAGCACATGTTTTAACCCTGATATGCTACTGCAAGTGCATAGTAATCAAATTAATAAAGGCGGGGTTGAATTCCATAGAGTTCAAATTTCACAATTCCATAGCGACCAATTTCACGCACACGGCTATCACAGTAAAAGCAAAGCTATAAAGGTTCAATGAAATTTAAGGTTTCTTTGGAAAGCAAAAACAAACTAAAAGTAAACAAGAAAAGGTAAAACGTTGTAGATTAAACAATCAAAACATGGGAAACAAATTACAAAGCCGTCTTAGACAGACTAAGATTCTTGCGAATATCTTAGCCCATGTGTTAACATACATCTTAAAGTTTCCATCTTTAACTTATTTACATTCTCTATTTAGCTTTGCATTATATATCTCTTATGTTTTTTCACTCTTTTTTATGCTTTCATTATGCTAGTAGTTAAATAATCCCCACCCTTATTACATATTGCACAATATTTTGATATGAAAATCCTAATATTGAATCATAAACCACCTCTATCTAGTATCGGTTCAATCCTAAAACTATGCTACAATAAAATATCTTAATTTGATAAGATTTTCAACGTAGTAAAAGATAGATATAGACTATAATTTGAACTTGGAATCATCATCTAGCAATATGCGAAAACTAGTGAGATGATGAAGAAGAATGTCTGAAACTCAACAAGAAGAGTGATCTTCACTCGGGGCAGATCGAATCTCGAGAAGTAATCATCACGCCTAACCGATGCCTCGTCTTTTTAACCTTATGCGACTCTTCAGTTTCATGGCAACAAATTCTCACAAAAACTACAAGATATAATTAAAATAATAGTAATAGAAAAGCAAGAAATAGAAAAGCTTTGGTGGAAGGCCAACCTCTGCGCTGCAATTCGAAACTCTTCACGAGCTAATAAACCTCTAGAAGATTGTGTTTTTATTGAAGACCACTCTTGACGAGCTAATAAATCTCGCGGAGTGTGTATGACATCATGAGGTGAAGAGTGATTGGTCGCGAGCTATAAATTTCTTCTACTGTCGCCAAACTTCAAAAAAACTCTCTTTCGAGCAACTAGGAAGGGTGTAAGGATGGGCATATTTCCCGAAACCGAACTTAGACCTAACGCAAACAAACTGGTTCGGTACGAGTCTGAATATGAAGAAATAACTGACTGGGACTTATGATGAAGACTCATTGGGTTTCGGTTCAATTCAGGCTAACCCGAAATCCAAACAGACACTCGAATAAACTGAACCAAAAAAGATAAGGAGGAAGCTTCAATACTTTTCTCACCTAGGAAAAATTTTCCATTAATTTTCTAGTTTTGATTTGAATCTTTAATGATTTGGAAACTACAAGATCAGTTGCCCAAATTTTGGAGATTTTGAATTCCAATCCCCGAAACCATGTTGAAAACTACAGATCATGGCATTGGCATTAGTTTAGAGTTTGTGTTTGACTTTCAATTTCATTATTTTAGCTTGAATAATTGAAGGTAAATAAACCCTTTTTCAATTTGACTTTAGACAATACTTTGATTATACTTGGGTTTGAAATTAGTAATCATGTCATTTACGATTACGATTATCATTGCATTAGTTTAGACGATATGAGTTCGTATACATGATTATACTTTCCACATGGTACGGTTCTAAAATATCTGAACTCAAACCGAACCCGCATGGATTTTGTGATTTTATCTTAAAACCCCGAACTGACCTGAACCCGCCATAACCCAAATCGTACTCCGACCCTAAATTTCATAACATCCGAATGGTACCTATGAATCTAAATCCGAATAACTCGAACCGAATTCGATTGGATCCCCGAATGTCCATCCCTGGGAGAAAATTTTAGGTGGGTAGCTTTGCACCCTACCATTACCTAGCAGAAATCAACATCAGGATGTCCGATCCTGCTAGGCCCAACCTCCGAGGTCTCTTATTTATATTTTTTTCATGAGCTCGACATTACTTAGGCTAGTACCGAATCTTGAAGAGAAATGAAAATGTTATGATAAATGTGAATCTTCGAAGAAGAAAGAAACCTTTTTGCTTTTATCGAAGAAACTCATCGAAACGAAGACCGCCTTACCACCTGTATAAAAAAGAGGAAGATCCACTGAAGAGGGTATCCAGAAATAACTAGGTAAGAGAGACTGATGTGCTTAAGTTTGTTCCTCCTTATTTTTCTCATTTATACTTGAGTCTAAACCCTATTGTTCTAGTAACATTTATATTTTCTTTTTATCAATAAACGATTTGTCTCCAGTAAAAACAATTTTTTTATTCCACGCTATAGTAACGTGGTTGCAGGCTCAATAGCTAAATATACTTTTAGTGGTCTGGTTATATGAAAAAAAAAAGTCGATTATTGGTTTTCAGACTTGCGTTAAAACGAGACAAGAGCTCAAATACTCTTATGGGTGAAAATATAATATGAGATACTCCTCATTGGTAAAAAAACAAAATTACCCTTAATGAAAGTTGTTTTCGGGTAGTAAGGGTTAAATATAATTAAATCGGTAAGTGTTCAACGAAAAACACGGTAGCTCAGTGGTTGCAAGCTCCACGCGCTTTCCTATGTGTGCGCGCGCCCAGGGTTCGAATCCCCTATGCGTGGTAATACTGGTAATATTGGAGGTAATGCTGGTAATACGTGTACTAGGGTACAACTAGGGGATATTAGGTAATACTAGGGGACACTAGGTAATACTAGGGGATACGAGTACTAGGGTACAACTAGGGGATACTAGGGTACAACTAGGGGATACTAGGGTACCCTAGGTAATACTAGGGTACAACTAGGATCAATTAAGAGATTACTAGTACAATTGATGGTACAACTAAGACGTTGAATTTTCATTTAAAAATTGTTAGATGGTAGTTTCATCCTGAGGAGTAATAGAAATAGAGATTACTAAGGAATAGTAGATATTTAAAAATTCACAATAACAATATCTCAAACGAGGAATTAATTAAATTCGATGTTTACAAGAAAGGTTGACGAGCATTCTGATTATGACTAATTAATGGGTTTGTCTTTGTGGCAGCCAAACGAAACGAATCGAATCTGAACGGTGTACTTTTAGATACTTTACTTCACCTTGCTCACCGCTTTTGGAATTTTCTTTTGCTCTTCCTCCGCCGCTACTACATATGGAATAAAACATTTCACCCGTTTTTGATATAAAATATACATTCTAATCCCATTTTGGCATTATCTATTAATCTCTTGGTATTGCTAAGTTTAGACCCTCCATTGACAAAAATAAATAGTAGATAGCTTACTTCCGTATATTTTCATGTGATCATTAATGTTCTGCCATTGTGGATTTTAGGCAGCTTATTCTTCTTATATATTCAACACAACACAAGAACCTTAACTCTTTTCCTTTTTTTTTTTTTTCAACCATACTTTAAAGTAAAATATTTCTAAATGAGAAACCAATCCAAGTGAATAGAATTTACAAATTAAAAATCAATTGAACATAAACGAACTGAATAAGCAAGAGATTTGATGTTTTTATCAACAATGCTAAAAGATAACCTTAAACAAAATTACACACAATATTAAAAAAATATTTTAAGATAAATCACATATGACATTAAGATATTGACTTAAGTTAAATTACATATAATATTTCACTATTTACCAAAGTTAAGATAACGAATTTTACCTCAACAGTAATAGTACTACATAAGCAACTCATGAAAAAAATAAAAATGTATTTATATCTCGTCAAAATATAATCAAATTGCTTGGTCGCATTTTTCGATAATATAAAGATTAGTTCTGTGAGTTTAATGGATTTATCAAATAGTATATAGCAATTAATAATACCAGGAAAATGATAAGAAATAAATAAAAATTAACTTTTTTTTATTTTTAATAAACAGTACTTTTTTTGAAAGAAATCATGTAAGGTGAAAATGCAATCAACAATTGTTAAGAATTACTTTAATCAAACATCGCGATTCTGAAACGGACTCACTTCTCAATTACTTATAAAGATATGGAAATTTGTTAGTTGAGTAATTACATTGATAAAAATGTGACAATAAAGCATGATTAGAAACCCAGGGAATAAAAACATGGCCTTGCTAAAACGAAAGGTATATGGGGCATTCAAGTTTGAAACCTTAGTTTTTCTCCCCCTATAAAAGTAGAGAAAGTTTAGGCATTAGAAAAAACAGCGAAAAACAAGGCAATGGAAATGACAAGTGGATGGTTAGGAGGCAATGAGATCCCAGAAGTGATGAGACAAAACCGCGGGAACATAAAACGCTGCATGGAGAAGTACGTAGAGAAAGGCAGAAGGTTGATGAAACTGAACCAGTTGATGGATGAGATGGAGATTGTTATCGATGATTTAACGCAGAGAAAGCGAGTCATGGAAGGCGATCTTGGCAACATCTTATGCTTCACTCAGGTACGTCTTACCCTAGCTACGTACTCATATATCTTTCTTTCTTTCTTTGGGTTTTATGTATAAGAAAATTGAGCAAGGGTGGAGGAAAGTGCAGGAGGCAGTGGTAATTCCTCCAAACGTGGCATTTGCGGTAAGAGGAAACCCTGGGAATTGGCAATACGTGAAGGTTAACTCTTCCAATCTCTCTGTGGAGCCTTTATCTAACACCCAGTTTCTCAAACTTAAAGAGCTTCTCTTTGACGACAACTGGTAAGGTTCTGCTCTTCTTTTTCCACATTCTCCATCTCTCATACGGTCTATAATCTTACAAGTTTTGTAAAACAGGGCAAAGGATGAAAATGCGTTGGAGGTGGATTTTGGAGCCTTGGATTTCACTCTTCCTCGGCTTTCCTTGTCGTCCTCGATAGGAAACGGCCTGAGTTTTGTATCTTCCAAGCTCGGAGGCCGTTTGCACGATAACCCACAGTCTCTTGTCGATTACTTGTTGTCGCTTGAGCATCAAGGAGAGGTTTTTCTTTGACACTCCTCAGTCATATCCCTTTGCTTCATTGATTTTTGTTTTTTGTTTTTTTTTACTTGTGTATAAAATGTTATAAACTAATATCAGAAACTGATGATGAACGAGACATTAAATACGGCTAGAAAGCTTGAGATGAGTTTGATTTTGGCGGATGTTTTCTTGTCGGAGCTGCCTAAGGACACACCTTTCCAAGCCTTTGAGCTCAGGTTATTAACTCAAACTATATGTTTCCATTGCTAAACCAATGGGCCGGTTTATATTTGGAGTTAAACAAAAAAAAACACAGGTTCAAGGAATGGGGTTTCGAGAAAGGATGGGGAGAAAACGCATGGAAAGTAAAGGAGACAATGAGAATCTTGTCGGAGATTCTTCAAGCCCCTGATCCTCACAACATTGATAGATTCTTCGCTAAGATTCCTAGAATTTTCAACGTTGTCATCTTCTCGGTTCACGGCTACTTTGGTCAAACCGATGTTCTTGGTTTACCCGATACTGGCGGTCAGGTTGTCTACATTCTTGACCAAGTAAAGGCCCTTGAAGATGAATTGATTCATAGAATCAACTCTCAGGGCCTCAATTTCAAACCTCAGATTCTTGTTGTAAGTTCTTTTCCTTTGATTCCATCATAGCACCAACATTGACGTCTTGTATACTAAATTGTTGCTATTTTGATACTAGGTAACACGATTAATCCCGGACGCTAAGGAGTGCAACCAAGAATTCGAACCTATTATTAGTACTAAACATTCGAATATTCTTCGAATTCCATTCGTAACAGAGAAAGGGATTTTACGTCGTTGGATTTCCCGCTTTGAGATCTACCCTTACCTAGAAAGGTTCACTAAGGTAAATTTGAAATTCAAGAATCTGTGTATAATGTTTTCTTTTGTATAACAATGTGAGTACGTACGTAGGATGCAACAACGAAAATATTGGACATATTGGAGGGAAAACCAGACCTAATCATCGGAAACTATACGGATGGAAACTTAGTGGCATCACTTATGGCCAATAAGCTTGGGATTACTCAGGCAACAATAGCACATGCCTTGGAGAAAACTAAATACGAAGACTCCGACTTCAAATGGAAAGAGTTTGATGCTAAATATCATTTCTCATCTCAGTTCACGGCAGACTTAATCTCTATGAACTCGGCTGATTTCATCATAGCCAGCACTTATCAAGAGATCGCTGGAAGGTATTAACATTACTAAATTACTTTGTTTCATTGAGGATATATATTAAAAACTTATATATATTGGATTTGGTCAGCAAAGAGAGGGCAGGACAATATGAGAGGCACATGAGCTTCACACTCCCGGGAATCTACAGAGTAGTATCGGGCATCAATGTCTTTGATCCGAGATTCAACATCGCAGCTCCTGGCGCCGATGACTCTATCTACTTCCCTTTTACCGAGCAAGACCGGAGATTCACCAAGTTTCATCCTTCCATTGAACAACTCTTGTATAGCCAAATTGAGAATGATCAACACATGTACGTACATTATTCACTCCCTTACCCAATTATTAGAAGCTTTCAACTAATTTTACTGACTTGTTTTTATAATTAATGAACAAAAAAGTGGTTATTTGGTGGATAAGAAGAAACCAATCATCTTCTCAATGGCAAGACTTGATGTTGTGAAAAACTTAACCGGGTTAGCAGAGTGGTACGCAAACAACAAGAAGTTAAGAGAGTTGGCGAACCTGGTGATTGTTGGAGGGTTGTTAGACCCTTCCAAGTCTAGTGACAGGGAAGAGATCTCTGAGATCAAAAAGATGCATTCTCTTATTGAGAAACATCAACTCAAGGGCCAGTTTCGATGGATCGCTGCTCAAACCGATCGAACGAGGAACGGTGAACTTTACCGATGCATTTCAGACACGAGAGGTGTTTTTGTGCAGCCTGCACATTATGAAGCCTTTGGTCTTACTGTGATTGAAGCCATGAGTTGTGGTTTGGTCTCTTTCGTAACCAACCAAGGCGGTCCTGCTGAGATTATTGTGGATGGTGTCTCTGGATTCCACATTGACCCCACCGATCCTCAAGAATCAAGTGACAAGATTGCTCATTTCTTTGAGAATTGCAATCTCCATCCTAACTACTGGAACATGTTTTCGGATCAAGGCCTACAACGCATCACCCAATGGTAATTTTCAAGTTTTGTCGAAGTTTTAAAAAGCATGTCTAAAGAAAATGTAATGATTTATATGTGCAGCTACACATGGAAGATATATGCAAACAAAGTGATAAACATGGCAACTACATATAGCTACTGGAGGCATTTGAACAAAGATCAGAAATTGGCCAAGCAAAGATATATCCATTCCTTTTACAATCTCCAATACCGGAATTTGGTAAAATTCTTCCGTTTTTTCACTTTATATAGTTTCGAAACAGAAGAAATGTTTTGTTTTATCAAATGTTTGAAACAGGTGAAAGCTGTACCCATACTAAGTGATATTCCGCAGCCTCCTCCTCCTCCGCCAAAGCCTTTGATCAAACCTTCCACATCTAAAGGGTAAAACCAAAGTATCAATTAGAAACATCATTACACAGATTATAGAAGAGTACATGCTACTGTTGTTTACTATATTGATTGATCTGTGTAGGTCGAAGCGAACACAGTCAAGATTGAGTTTCAGGATGTTTGGTGCTTGAACAATCCCTATTCCCTGTAGTTTCATATGAATAAAATGTTCCAACTCATGTGTGATAAACACAGTAAATAAAGGGAAAACACACACACAACACAATTGTATTTGAATTTATTTTTCTTGTATACTATTGATTCTTAGCAAGGTTATCATGTTTCAAATGAAGAATTTGTTACCTTGAAGCTCGAGTTGCTGCAATCGCAAGTAAAATGCCGAATCTAAGAAAATTAAAATATCTATAAGTTAGAGATGAACAATGGTGAAAACAGAAACATAAATTACTTAGAACAAGCAAAACCACCGTCTATAAACAAAGCAAATGTTTTACTCTTCTCAATCTCCATGCGTTCGTACACAACAAGACTTTTCGAGGAGGAATTGGTATCTGCAACAATTATGGGTCTGAGAAGATCTTTGTGAACACTAGATCGAAGTCCATTGCAACCTATAACTCCCTTATGATTATCTAATCGAACCTTGCCCCTTGATGACGGGAGTAGAAATTGTCTCCCAATATCAGCCTCCTCTTTTTGATCCTCTACACTCTCTTTCGCATCCCTCTCAGTGTCTTAGCTTATTGATGGGTAGAGCTCAACTTGAGGCGAGGCTTCACAACATTCAATGAACATTTCTTCAATCCCTTGCACGACGTCATCAATATTCTCACCCATCTCATTTTCTACACAACCAATTACATCAAATAACATTATGAGTTAATAATAGAAACTCCCTAAGATCAGACTGCAAGAGGATCGCCACGATTTCCTCTTCCTGAGATTGGACAAGATTCAAAAGTAGCAGCAACACGATCTACGTTTGACTGAGATTAATTGCGGGTTTCTTTCGACTTTCCTTTGCATCTCAACTTTTAGGTTTCCTCTTCCTTAACTGCTTCTTAGCTAGTATGGTCCCCAGAGTTTCTCTGGAGGTCAGATCATTGGTATGCCCATCTACAGGCATTGTATCAATTGTGAAAGAAACAAATAACTCCTTAGTTGTTGCTAATAAAATTAGGGTATGAACAACACTGCAACAACCGTATAATCAAAGCAGTTACATTAATTTCTCCAACTCGTGGGAAATATTCTCTATGCTCCTTGCAGGATTTGTCTATAAGAAAACCACATAGCATGTGACTTGTTATATGATAATCACAAACGTAGTAACAAGTTTTAAGTTTTTTTTATAAGAAAATCAAGATCACAAGAGTATGTACAGATTGAAGTAAAATTCGTTTATAAGAAAATCAAGATCATAACCATGAATCCCTCTCAGAATTCAAAGGTGAGCAATCTCCCTACAGTAGGTGATTGTAGATATTGCTCACCTTTGAAATTGGAGATTGATTCATCGT
Organism: Euclidium syriacum; assembly: GCA_900116095.1. Taxonomy (NCBI): domain Eukaryota; kingdom Viridiplantae; phylum Streptophyta; class Magnoliopsida; order Brassicales; family Brassicaceae; genus Euclidium; species Euclidium syriacum. The sequence continues at coordinate 3,377,631 of FPAK01000017.1, forward strand.
TATGAACGAGTGTTGCGTGATGAGTTTCAAGGTTAGTCTTGAAAAAGACGCAGCGAGCATCCAGTGAGGAAATTCCTTCGCAATCAGCCACTATCAAAGTAAAATTGGTAGGCAGGGCCACCAAAGGAAAACGAAGATGTAAGCAGATGAGCGCGAGGAAGACGAAGCCCAACAAGTGTTTTCTTTTAAGAACATACGAAAAAGAGTTATTAGGGCTTAGATAAAGGCTCCGAATGGAGAAAACGGTTCAAGCGGGACGGATCGGGTGGTTCAGGCGGTGCGGATCGGACAGTTCAGGCAGATCTAGCCAAACAAAATTGGATCAAGCGGAACAAAAGCGGATCAAGAAGATCAAACGAATCAAGCGGATCAAGTTGTCCAAAATGAATGTTTGAATGGTGAATTTATAAAAAAGCGGTTCACAACAAATATTGTAAAACAAAATCAAAATCATAATACAAATATTTTTCCAAACTACCATAATTATAAAAACTGAATTATAATTTTATATTAAATTAGTATATTTAATATTTTTTTGCATTTCTTAACATATATACATTTTTATTATGTTATTATAATTATATTTTAAACATTTTAAATATAAAAAGTTCAATACAACATTAATAAAAAATGAAAAAATTACTTAAAAATTCCCCAACTTTCTCTTTTGAGTCATTTTAAACCTGAACTATTGACTGGACCATTTAAATCCTAAATTTTTTATTGACTTCAAAATAAATCACAAACTTTTAGTTGACTAAATCGATTAAGATCCAACGTTAACTCCACTAACAGAATGAGTAAACATTGTTAATTGGGACTGTTAAGTCAATACGACGTCGTTTTGATTGTTTTTAAAAACATAAGTTATTCAGAAAATAAGGCTTCAAACCTATGACTATCTATTCAAATAAAACAATCGCTACAGCGCTGTGCCACATCGATATTACTGTACAGGTTCAAAACGAAAATAGAACAATTAAAGTGGCACAACGGCATAATATCGTTTTTTTGAATCAAAGGTCACAAGTTCGAGGCCTTACATAACTTATGTTTTTTTTATAAAACAAAACGACGTCATTTTGACTTAACGGTCTTAAATAACGGTGTTTACTTTTTCTGTTAGTGGAGTTAATGTAAGGTTTTAATTGGCTTAATCAACTAAAATTTCGTGATTTATTTTCGAACTCTACAAAAAGTTCAGGTTTTAAATGGTCCAGTTGATAGTTCGAGTTTAAAATGGCTCAAACGAAAAATTTGGGGATTTTTAAGCAATTTTCCCAATAAAAAACATAAAAGTTTAATAAAACTTTTAATATCGAGTATTTTGATTTGTCCATATCATATTTGCAATATTTTCTGTGATGTTCACCATAAGACCTCCATCAGCGCTCTTTGTTCACATCACCTTGATCATTCTCAGAATACGGGTTGTTGATCTCTATATGATCCATTATTTGTGCAAAATCTTCATTTTGAAAAATTTGAAAGTCTAATAGAATTATATAAGGGACAATTAGCTCAGAAGGAAAGATGGATGAGGTAATTAGTAAGGTGGGAACGTCTACACGTTTGGTAGTAGTCAACAATTTGATGGACTATTATACCCCCCTTATAATGTACCGTAGCCATGTAGACCTATGCTGATAAGTGCAGGAGTAGCTGTATCATCAGCCGCTAACAACATCTTTCTACCTCGAAGTTGTAAATATCATAATTAATTGAATATTTATTGGGAATATGGACAACTTGTGTGACGTACAACATGGACGTGTTGTTTGAGTTATGCATAACAATATAACAATTCTAAATTATGAGAAAAAGCTTTTGGAGGAGACATGCAAATTTATGTTTATTAAATGGAGAATGAACTGTTGGAGATAGATGGGATTGCTAACTCATTTAAAATCACATGATATATGCTTAAAAACGATGCTAAGTACCAATATTACATGTAAGATTGTAGCCTAAGATTCATGAGATGAAAGAGATTGTTTACTCATAGAACATTACACAAAATATAGATTAAACACATGAGATTAGTGTAAAACTCAAACTACGTTACAAAATTGTTCGTCGGATTGTTTAAAATCACATAATATATGTTTAAAACCGATGCTATGTACCAATATTACATGTAAGATTTTTTACCTAAGGTTCATGAGATGAGAGGGGTTGTTTACTCATAGACATTACATGATATCTAAATTAAACACATGAGATTTGTGTAAAACTCAAACTACGTTACAAAATTACATGTCGGATTGTTACCTATGAAAATCACATGTAAGATATTTTTAAAACACATGCGATGTATCAAAATTTCATATAGGATTGTTTACCTAAGATAAATGAGATAGATGAGATTGTTTACCTAAGGTAAATGAGATAGATTGGCTTGTTTACGCGTACAACATTACATGAGATATGTGTAAAAATCACAAGATGTGTATAACTGGTGCGACCTATTAAAATCACATGTAAGATTGTTTACCTAATAAGATATGAGATAAATGGGATATTTGTAAAACACATGCGACGTATCCAAATTCCATGTAGGATTATTTACCTAAGGTACATAAGATACATGGGATTGTTTACCTGAGGCATAAAATTACACGTGCAAGTCAATGATAATACATGTGATAGGTCTTTAATGGAACAACAACAAACGCAATCATCTGTAAAATCAACGTGATATTTTCAGTCAGAAATAACATGATATAGATCTTTAAAACAAGAAATTATTTTAAAAAACATGGATGAGGTCAACATTGCATAAGATATGATGGAATAGAGGGAAAATAAAATAAGTCAAGGAAGGATTTCATTGAAACAACTGAGAAACCTAAGAGAATTGAACAATCTTGTTCGCGTTGTATTGGAGAAGACACCCTGCGCAACCACCATAATTCTCCCCTGCAAAGTCACAAAGTACTGGAGATAATTGCACAGTGGCGGCAAAGGTCCCTGCTCTTGGAGGATTCATAGCAGCTACGACTGAGAGAACCAACTCTGTCAAGAGGTTGAAGTGTTGAATCTCCTCCCACCATCCAAGATGAGCTACTGTGCGGAATCCTCTCAGGAAATCTCCGGCGCAAATCTCCAGCATCCCAATAATCCAAATGTCAAACTGGCCTTCCATACCAGCACCTCAAATGAGCTGTAAGGCACCCTGTAAATCAGCTTCATTGAATGCATTTCTTAAACCCTCGATAAGCATTGCTCTCCGGTTTTCGTTCTCGAGACACTTGAGAAAAAGACGACGGTGAGTAGAACCAATGCAGGCAAGGTGACCACGAAGAATAAATTCCGAAATGTTAGCTTTCCTCAAGACGATGGGGCTCATAGCTGCACGAGCACTAGTTGGTCTAGAATTTATGAACAAGCGAAGATGTCTGAATGAGTTGTGAGAAATACGACGAGCAATATCCGTAAGGATACCCAAAGGAAGATCGTTAAAAGACATAACGGGGTTGAAAATTAACTACGAATTCTAGTTTGAATGATATATAAGATAAGATAATCGGATGTATGGTCGGATGAAGAAGGGTGAGTTCCACTTATAAAGGAAAGTATGTGTTGTCTACTGTGTTGTCATGCGTTGGTTTATCTCGAAAACCGTCAAATATTAAGAAGATACCGGCTGTAAATGGTTTAAACGGAGGCATGCAGACCTATTTTTCTTTTAGCTTTATAGATTGCGTGTTGGAGTACAATCTACAGTACGACAAGACTACACATGAAAATACAATAAAAAATAGGTGGGAGGGGGTAAGTTACAGTGAAGTGTAGTTAATGGCGTAAATAGGTAGGTAGTATGTGATAAATGAATAAAATTTGACAGCATAAGCTTCTTTATCTGCCCCGAAGAAAATAAGTTGAACACTAAATGAGACATGATGAATATCTCAACATTAAACAATATTTTGTCTGGATACTAAAACATCACATGCGTTATTAAGAAGTTACATGGTGTGTGTAAAAAATTACCCTGGATACATAGAAGGTCATTGAAATAACATCAAGATATCTCGACCATTTTAAAAACGTTGAAGTGGATGATACACGCAACACATCGCCCAGAATTGGGACCTCTGCATTCGCAGATAGGGGGGGAATGATTAGTGTGTTAGCGAATGTTCCAACCCTTGGAGGATTCATAGAAGCAATGACAGATAATACATAATCTCCTAGACGGTTAAATTGATCAAGATCTTCCCACCACCGAAGACGAATTAGGTTCGGAAAACCTATATAAAAATTACCGGCCAAAATCTCTAACATACCCACAATCCATATGTGAAGAGCGGTGTCCATACCAGAACCTCGAATGAGCTGTAACACAACATTTAAATCAGCTTCATTAAATGCCTTCCTAAAGCCCTCCATTAGCATGGCCGTCGTATTGCCATTATCAAGGCACTTGAGAAAAAAATCACAGTGAGAAGAACCAATACAAGCAAGGTCACCACGATGAAAGAATTCAGATATGTTAGCTTCCCTCAACACGACGGCGCTCATAGCTGCTCTAGTCCCAGTTGGACCAGAATTGATGAACAAATGAAGGTGTCTAAAATTGACAGTAAGGATCTCTAGAGGAAGGTCGTTGAAGGAAATTTTGGATTTTTGTATGTAGTTGGATAGCGAGTAATTCGGAAAGAGAGGAAGGTGTGTGCTTATATTAGAAAATCTGATATATATTTGTCTGCCGTAAAAGAATTTCAATGTAGGGGAAATTGTAAAACAATAAAGGGACCCAACAATAAATTAATAATTAAACATTTTCCATTATGTGAACAAGATACACATGATGGTGACCCCCGAAAATACAACAACGTTCGGTAGCCGAAATTTAAAGTCACACAAAGGGCTACAAAAAATTGAAAAATTTATGTAGCAGTCTGTGTGACCAGTAAATTGGAAATTGAAAATAACAATAACAAAGGCAACTATACTGCTAGGCATCTTCAATGCCGCAAGTTGCGAAATTGAAACATACAAGAGGATAATTAAACAAATAAACGATAAAACGAAGGGTTGGGTCGTTATCCCTTGAATTATCTCAGAATCCAGAGTGATGTGCATTGGCTGCATTGTAGGCAACAAACTCATTAGCCCGATTATTCATCAGTGCTTAACGTTAAGATACAGTAAAATATTCTAGACTTACCTAAATGGGCATACGGTAAGAGGCGAGGTTATGGCCGACCTTGTTGCAACGAGAGCACTTCTTCTTGTACGCAGTCTTTTACATTTACAATATTCATGAAACACATCATAAACCATAAGAAAAAGATGGAAAATGAAATATATTAATGGAACTCATAAGTTAGTATGAGTCTACCTTGTACTCTCCCCTCGAGAGGAAACGTTTCTTCTTAGGGTGGCCTGGTTGTCTCTTGGTGAGGAGGGAGGACAGTCAGCGACGCAATGGGTTCTGGAATAGGGTAGTCATCATCGACAGTGGGAACGGGGTTGATACTCTCAACATAGTTCGACTTCCAATAAGATGTGTGGTAGAAAGGAGCAACGAGAGATTCAGGTGCCTTCCCATTCATGACGCAGGCAGCAATAGCATGGGAACATGAGATCCTAAGCTTATCAAACTCACAGCAGGTGCAGCTCTTTGTCACGAAATTGACATGAAATGATTTCCCCTTCTGGTTAGTGACTTCGAACTCAGATTCGTTTATCTTGGAAACGGAAGAACCAATTGATTTCTCAAAACCAACGCGAATTCTAGCCTGCATTTTATGTGGTAGCGTCGATTGATGAGCACACGATAAATCTCTCCTTCTAGCAAACCAAGCCATGAGCATGCATCAGATGTATTCTAGAAGAGATATTAAGGGGAATTCGCGAACCTCCCTTAAGACAACATTCAAGGCTTCAGCGACGTTGTTGGTCATGATGTTGAACCTCTCACCCTGAAAGTAAACACGAGACCAGTGCTCAACACCAATGACAGAGAGATAGTCAGCACATCGAGGATCAACCTTGGCGATTTCTTGGAAGGCAGCATTAAAGTCGGCTATGGAATAGTCGTTGGCAGTGCGAGAGAAAAGATGAACTAACACTCGCTTCTTGTAACTTGTACACACATTGCGTTGCAGGTGGAGAGCGCAAGCACCATGTTTTGCTTTGGTGTAGACCTATGTTGATGTGTCCATATATCATCAGATATGAAAATATTTCACGTAATGTAAGTATGCACATATATATTTGTATTAATTTACTGTAACCAACATACCCGGCTGAGTCCGGTATAGATAGAGAAATGACGATCTGAGACAAACGTTAGGCCATCACTGTCAGGAATTGCGCGGCTTAATACTGTGAAGAACCACTCCCAGACATTGTCATTCTCACCATCGACAACGGCGAAGGCGATAGGGAAGATCTGGAGGTTCGCATCTTGACAACTAGCAGTTATAAGACAACCGGCGTATCTACCCCGGAGGTGTGTACCGTCAATTATGATAACACGTCTCATGTAAGCATAACCCTTTAGTGAAGCAGCAAATGCAAGAAACATGTATTTGAACAGATGTTCGCCGTTGTCGTTGACAACAGTGAGGAGATCAGTCAACGAACCAGGGTTAGACTCACGAAGTACGTGAAGGTAAGCTGGGAGGAGTCGGAAGTTGTCTCTCGCAGTTCCATTTGCTGCATCTATTGCAAGGTCCCGTCCTTTCCATACCTTCCAGTAAGAAACCCTCACGTTGAACTCCCTTTCCAACATTCGTTTGAGCTCAACAACACGAGGGCCGTGGGCACCATCGTCGAACCTTGTCCCCATGAATCTGCCAATAACCTAGATTTAAGTGTAAATGATGGAATATTATGAGAAATCGGCTTACTCATTAATAACTCAATGAATATATTTTTAATACATGAAATATGTGAAAATGAAAGAAAAAAGTCCACGCTATATACCTTGGTGGTTGCAGCGTTGTGAAACAGTGACCTATCTTCAATGGAACAAGTGTGGAATAAGGAAGTGCTCCTTATCTGAAAATTCTCGGAGTCGGGAAGTCTGACCACATACACCTGCCATGGGCATGTCCTTGAGACGCAAGCAAATATGAGAACTTTCTTGCAAGATTTATCATGATGAATTCCGAAATGGTTGTTTATTGCGTGGACGCGAATCTGAACGTCGCAGTCCTCCTTGTCTTTGAAAAATCCTACCAACAAACAGCTCATCCCCAACATATTCAGAATCATCAGCATCGATGTCAATCCCATGAATACCTGTTTGAAAAGTACATGCAACATTACAATATTAACAATGGGTTTAAGGTACATGTGTGGTGAGGAGTATAAACCAGTGAACAGAAAGAACCTTCTTCAATGTTGACATCGCTTGTGAGGAGGGTTTCATCATCATGGTATGGTCCAGGGATGTTGTTGACGACGATCAAGGACCTTAGTTGGTGACGCTAATCAGATCCACCACCAGATCCCGCTCCAGAGTAGTCTGTATCGGGACCAAAGAAGGTGCGTTCAATGAGTGGGCCACGAAGATTTCCGGCTTCATCTAGTAAGGGGTAAGCCGGGGGATCGTAGTTAGAGGAACCTCCCATTTCGAACGTCGTTATTCTCTCAGGGGAAGGTTGTGCCTGACATAATATGGGGAATATTATTAAGTTCAAAGAGATGAATGTAAAAAAAATCGTGTCTATTAAAAAAAAAGAAGATGTTAAATAGAATGAACGCCGATAAATTAGGTTCATACCATAGGATGGAAGCTATCAATCTCGTTGCGCACAAACTCATTCCATACGTTGAAATCGTATTCCGGCGAGTCAGGGCTCTTGCCAGTCATGGATTTGTCAGATGACACGTACTCAGAAAGAGTAGCAGGCTCAGGAACATGGTTAACATCTTCAACATGGTCTATGGCACGAATGCAAACATTGAGTGAACTCACATCCTGCTCCAGATTGAGTGCAAGGAAGACCTCGACGTCAGCATCAGTTATGATGGTAACTAGGGGTGTCTTAGTCCCACACTCGAACTCAAGCAGCATCCACCTAGGCCATTGGTAAGTTAAGTGGACCTTACGACGTACATTGTTCATGTCCAAGGCATTCAAAACCTGGGTCTTGAACTCTGAAAAGGTAACACCCTCTCTAACGGAGACACTTGAGGTCCTGGCAGTAGGGTTATTGATGAATATCCATTGAGAGTCGGTGGTCCTAGCCCATTCTCCAAGAACAATACGAACCAGATTGTTAGGGATCTCGTGGATGAGAACCATTGCTATGTTCTGAAAAAAAACACAAAATATATCAGAAAAAGAATATATATATATATATATATATATATATATATATATATATATATATATATATATAGATAAGAATGCTTACTAGTAGTTTTGATCTTAATGTTGAGTTATGAGTTGAATTGTGAAGTCACCAAGTGTATTTATAGACATGACGTGTATAGAAGAAAAATAACAACGTGCACAAGTTCCTCAAAAACAAACAAATGACAAAGATGAATACATAGTCATTTCGTAACACTAAGTGATTGAAATATATTAATATTTGCGGGTACATGAAATGATGTAAAATAGGCAATGATGCCAATAGTAGTAGGTTAGAGTCTAAACTTAAAAAAACATAAGGATTAGGATTTAACAGGTGAGTGGGCAGGAGTGTTTACGAAGGTATGAGATAGAAAGAGGGGCGCAAAATTTAAACAAGACATACGCCAATCACCTATTATATTTCTAGGATGAGTGCACAGAGGCCGTAACAAAAAAATATAAAAATAAAAACTGGAATACAATTAACAGTGAGAATAATATGATATAATTATAACCTTATTAACCCGAACTTATATTTTGGATTTATAAGTGCAGAATGAATAATTATTATATTCTTATCTAATAATTGATTAACAGTTTATTAGTGGACATGAAAACCATTGAGTTATACTAAAATTGCGTGTTATATTTGCCTTGAGAAGCTCATGTGTACCCGCTGTGTAAGAGTGGAATTTTACAAATAGATAGAGGGCACAGCTCAATTCTGGACTTTTCCCTAAAAACTAATTTCTAATATAATTACATATAACATTTTATTAAATATAGCTTCTCATTAAATGAGGGTCGTATCATTAGCTGTAAAGTAAAACAGGTATAATAGTGCTACATACATCAACAGAACAACAGAAGCGCGCTATTGACCAGTGGTAACTGAAAGTAGTGCGTGAGAAGGATGTTAGGGATTTGAAACTTCTGAAAATCTCCATGGTTCGTTGGCACATACACCAAAGTAGCATTAAATGCGCCCCAGTCGCGTCATCTTTAAGCTCTAGCTGAAAATATCTTCGTAGATTCAGCTATTAAAACGAAGATACCGATAACAATAGGACAGCTGTATAACTCTTCACAAGAAAGGAAAACAAAGAAATCAGATTACCAAGAAGCATCAGTATTATATACGAACAAATGAATGTAACATGTGGATCGTGCGAAAAAACTACAATCGTCAGAGAAATACATGAAACATATTATAGTCTAGTTGATATAACACAAATTGGGCCTAGATAGTGTACAGAGAACGAAATCTTAAAGAATGAGAAAATTTTAATTTCTCTAAACAACCTGGAAAGGTAGAAGAGGTTGATGCAGGAATATGAAGAAATGTTGAGAATAATTTGTCGAGCTTTAGATGGAAGTGATATTAGACTAGAAAATAATGAAGAAGAAGTCTTCTTATAAGCAACATATGTGGTGGTTGGAAGTTGTTACGAATTTAATGAGAGGATCTAATAATAAAGTCCACCAACAATAAACCAACTGACTGGCGAAAGTTGAAATTTCATAAAATAAAACCTTCCACATCCTATCTAATACAAAGTACGAAACCATATAGTCGAACACATGGATGGTAAAAATGATCATAGATATATCACATTGCAGGAATTAAAATAACGTGAAATATAAGATAAAACAAATGATTCTGGTTTCATTCCAATGTCTGAACCCAATGAAAGATACATATTACCGCAAATATCAAAGCAAAACCCAAAACAGTAATATAACAAAAAAGCCATAGTAATAATGTTTTCGATAAAGGCCTACATGGTAATTGGCTTCACAAACATCTCATGAGATTCAATAGCAAATGCATATGCCATGTCTTGAACAACGTCGTTTTTGAGAGAGAGACATTTTGTCATATCGCCAGTAGCATGTGCCTCCATTAGCATGAGAGATATAACCCCAGTCTGGGCATTCCCAGTGGCTTGAATAACACGATCGTCTCTAACAATGTCGTATGGGGCAAGGTCAGTATGTTCAATATTTCTTACCTTCCTTACAACATATGGAATGAGTTCGGCGAGCCGTTCAAGATCGGCCTTAAGCTTCGGTAGACGAAGGTGTTTGTTATTGCTGTCAAGAACAATCAACTTGAACTTCTCCAAATTAGCACACACACCAAACCAATGAATCCGACCAAAATTGAACGGGAAATATATACATTGGGTGTCGGCCTTTATGGACTGAGTAATGGATGCCTCGAATTGAAAGTTGGCCTTACGGGTTAGGTTCTTGAACTTCTGGTATACACTGGATAAGGATGAGGGAAACTTTGATACGAGAAATTGAACGCGATAGGGCATTTGGCCAAACGTAGGAGATGCCCACTTGCGTGATAGAAAACGCATTAGCATGTCGATAACCTACAAAATTTTAAAGGGATACTAGAGTTAAAAAACCAGAAAAAAACATAACAACAATTACATGTCATGTGGAGACTTACAGGAGTAGAGATAACCTCGCCCATCCAGGCTACATTAACAATGTCGGATGTCTTAATAACAACACCATTGCCGTAGTGATATACCCTGTAATAATGGGAGAGGATGTTAGTTCTAATGCATCAGATCATTATATAAGAACGAAACAGATTGGTCCTCACCCATCGTGATGGGAAAGCCAATCCAGTTTTTTCTCATATGATTCTTGTTAAAGATTAGAAGAAGATGTGGTACGAAGGCGTTTGAGGGGTGGAGAGTCGTCATTTTTCTTGGTTCCCAGAGCAACCTAGAAAGATAAGATATGTTAAGAACAATTAAAAGCGAAAATGGAAATTACTATAGCGGTGATTCACATTTGATGTTTCGTAACAGTTTGTGAAAGCGCAGATATATCCTCCTCACTAACAGCCAAATCTTGTAGAACCTAATGCATTTAAAAGGAATTTTAGCAGATAGAGGCATATATTAGTGTACGTTTTATTCACAAAACAGTGAAGTTATTTAAAATCAAATGTATCTATTTAAAAATAAAACAAATTGTGATATTCCTCACTTGATGGACCATGTCTTTCGGTAGTACCAGTGAGTCGCCATTCTTCAGGGTGGACCCAGCCTCACTCCCAGCCTCCTCATTAGCGGTCGTCTCTTTGGGGACCTATAAATGCATTGGAAGTAAACAATAAAACGCCATAAATTGGATGAAAAAAAATGTTAGAATAAACGTCTGTACTAATGAATATTTCATGTTTTACTAGTAGATTACATCACATTTCATTGACAAATAACATTGACTTCCAAGGATTACATGTGTTTGAGTTAAAATCCATGGTATAATCCGAGAATTACTGAAATTGTCTAGCGTATCAAAAGATGTGGTATTGCTGACCTGATGAGTCATGTCTGCGTCTTTAGATAATTCCAGTGACTCACCATTCTCAGTCTAATAGAAAAAGGGGAACGAAGAACGAACACAATATAAGTGAATAATGCTATATAATGTAAGGACTATGTGAAGGTTTGGCTATGTCTTTGGGTAGTACCAATAAGTCGCCATTCTTGGGGGTCGACCCAGCCTCACTCCCTGCCTCCTCATTTGCAGCTGTCTCTTTGGAGACCTATAAATGTATTTGGAATTATACAATTAAAAGGCATAGGTAGAAGAAAACGTCTGTACTAATTGATATTTCATGTTCTATTATCAAATTACATCATATTCGATGAATAGACATTAACTTTTGAGTATTACATGAATTTCACAAAAAAATACAAAAAATACATGATATAAAAATGAAAACACTGATATTGACTAGCATAACAAGAGTTTGTGGTATTGCTCACCTGATGATCCATATCCGCATCTTTAGATAATTCCAGTGACTCACAATTCTCAGACTAATAGAATAAAAAGAATGAAAAACAAACACAATATAAGTGACGAATGCTGTATCAGTTAAGGGACAACAATCGTTTTATAATGATAGCAACTATTTTGTACGTGAGGAGTAGCTGAAAAGTTTGTGTAAATCAAGAGACATAATCGAAAAACATGTGTTTATCAAGGGTAAAGCTACTTGGTCGGGTCAATCTACCTGCAAGGGTAGAGGTAGATGCCCGGGAGGAGCTACATGTTTGGCGCATGGAAACGATTCTTTCTCCCGCTGTCTATTTTTTCCAGCCATATCAACGAGAAGGTTATCTTCACCAATCTGCGGAAACATAGTATAGTAAGGAAGTAGTTTACTAGCTAATAGCATAGAGGAATCTATTACCTTCTCCGTTGTTCCTGCTACATGTGTTTCATCTTCTTCCAGAAATCGAACCTTTTGGCAATCAGAATCTACAGGTTTGTTATGCTCAAGGGTTGTCTGAGTAACCTGCTTGGAAGGTGATTCTTCTGAATTACCATTACTCTCGGTGCTGGGAGATAAGGAACTCAAAGTGATATCATCGTCAGCGAGGCTCAATCTCGCAGAATTCTGAGATTGTACTGACTTTGCTTTAATACTCTTTTCTCCGATGACAAAGTGGGAAGTCATCTCTTGAAACTGTTTCTTGATTTGTGAAGAGAGCCTCTGTTCGATACCAAGGGCAAGTCTCCTTAACATCTCCTCTGCATCCTTCATGCTACAATGGCCTCCTTCATCAACGGTGTCATACTCTATGATATATGCACGACCCTACAATTACAAACGTACTTCTTGAATTAAACATGAAATTATATTAAAATTCCTGGTATACAAACCAGACTGATGCGTCAATGTAAAAACTTTGCATTAAAGTACTTGACATTTTTCATCTATTTTCCATACAGGTTCTAGTCTCAGAGTTTTGAGCGGTTTCAATTCAACTGTTGACTCATCAAACTCCGAGTCATCGTTGTCGACTGGTTTAGGTAACGAAGCTAGTTCAGTAGCAGGTACATCATCTAAAAGAACTAGTTGGATCGCGTGTGGGAAGCTTTGTATGGCGACAAATTTCTGAAGAAGTTTAGAAATACCACGTTCCTTGATTGATTGAATCGTCAACTGGAAAGATACAGTTCCCCATGGGTACTCTAGAAACTCGTCGATATTTCTAATAAGGTCGGCATGCTCTTTTGGAATTTTGGTATTACCAGAAGTTGAGCATAGCACACCACTCACAAAAGCGAGCAACGCATATATGATATGACATTCCTCATTCTTCTATTTTCCTCTCTTGAGACGTTCAATTATCCATTTGACAGACACATTGGGATATTCATCTTCGTGAAACAACTCGAACCGGTATGGTCTTTGTTTGGATTTGTCTTTACCTTTCAATTTGGCTGATGAACTCTTCAGCACATCACCACAGTTCAGACCCGTCACATGGTGGAACTCTTTCAACCCGAATCAAATAGGGCTGCCGCCAAACAAAAACCAACTTTCGTTTTTTTTTTTTAATCTCCAGTTGTCTAGTGAGAAGAAAGTGGATAAGTTTGCCAGAATAGGCAAACTTCTCAGTTGTTTTGAAGATTGAGGCGAACTATGACTTGTTGACCTTGTCTCTGTCTTCACTACTCAGACAGTTCCATATATCAAGAGCATAGTTGAGTTGGCTGTTGATGTATCATGGATTTTACCAGTTTTCTACCATGATATAGTAGGTTTTATGGAGTCTTTGTAGCACGTTTTGAGCATTTATGCAGGATTTACTAGCAAAAGACACTTTGGAGCAAAAAGAGCGAGAAAGAAGGTTTTATGGAAGTTTCCACGTGAATTGAGAAGACTTAGAAGATTTGGAGCCAAAATGAAGAAATGTTGCTGCGAGCCCCGAGTCGACCAACTGGAGAAGATGGAGTCGACCGATTGTGACGCCGACTTAATCTAGAAGATTTTCTTATCGGGCCTTTCGCGGAACCCTAAACCCTAAGACTCATTCACGACCTATATAAGCACCTCTTAAGCACTAGAAGAGGCAACGAACCGCACAAGAACTGAACTCAGAGCAATACAAGTTTCTCTTTGCTTTTTGTTTCCATTGTTTTTTAGCTTTTAGATATTGTTCTTATCATTGTTCTAGACTCTGAAGAAGGTTAGAGAAGTGTTCTTCCTCATTAGAGCTTCGTGAACCTCTGATCTTCTGTTGTTTAATTCGTTTTATATGCACTTCATTCATAAAAAGATGATTTGTTTTACTAAAACCATGTCTGAGTAGTTTATTCATTAGATCTAGGGTTTTCAAAGGGTTTACAAGGGATCATTCTAAACGGTTTTGATTTGTGGAATAAGCCATGTGATTCTTCACTACAAACAGTGTTTCATATTTAGAGGTGACGTAATTAACCACTTTTAGATTATCAAGGTCGATCTTTCTGCCGGAGACGGAGATAGAGACGCCGAAAGAGTCTGTAGTGAGCAAGGTGCGTTCTAAGTCAAACGAGAGTTTTTTAGACACCTTGTGAACAGATCTAACTTGTTCGCACTAAAGCTTATTTACTTCCAGCGACAATCCAAAGAGATTTGAGATGTGTAGGGATTTAAATAAAGGCTATTTTCTAGTACACCAATAGGATTTAGTATTTTAAAGTGTTTAGAGTTCAAGAAGTTACCAATAGCTGTGATCCTGAGTTTTCCCAACTGATTTCCTTTAGATCTAATGTTCCTTTTAAAGTTTGCAACACATCACAAGTCATTAGCATATTAGAATTGTCATAGTTCGGTTACTTTTGCATCTGAATCCAAACTAGCCATAGGTCTCTGTGGGATCGATAACCTAAATACTACAACTGTACACTGTGCACTTGCAGTTAATTTTGGGTGAATAACTTCACGCATCAAGTTTTTCTGGCGCCATTGCCGGGGAGCTTTGGTGTTTAGTTTGGTTTTCATTAGGAAATTTGCATTAAGATTTTGCATAACATTGCATCAAGATATTTTTTTTTTTCCGATTGAGACGTCTGGAAACCTTTATTCTGATTTGATACAGGTAACAACTCATGATGAATCAGGAAAGAGACACGCGAAGCCAATCAATTGAAGAGGACGAACATCCGAGTCGACCGACTGTATCACTCATTCGATCGACTCGCGACCCACCTCAAGAGGAGAAGAAAGAAAAGCAGAAGGAGAAAGAGGAGGAAGCAACTGAGACAGCCAACGAAAGCAGTACCAACACTGCTAAAAGTTCTGAAAACAAGACAATGGCGGACAAATCCAAGGTAGCACAAGGAGTGATGAGCATGTCAACATTGAACAACTTGACGAACGATTTTTCAAAAGAAGAGAAGAGGAAAGAAGAAACAACAACCGAATCTAGATAGATCCTCGACTCAAAAAGCACATAAGTTACACAACTAGTTACCAGATAGATTGCATTCTAATAGAATCGAAACTCGACATAATCTCCATGGGATCGATAACCTAAATACTACAACTGTACACTGTGCACTTGCAGTTAATTTTGGGTGAATAACTTCATGCATCAGCTGTATCCATGGCCACGTTTGCCGATGGGTTCGAACCCGTTTCTGAAGATCCGCGGAGGAAAGGTAGAATCTCCCATGGCTATTACATGCAACAGTAAATATGAAACAAGAAATTAGAAACGATGGAACAGAAGGAATGGTGAAACATAAATAGAAATCCTCAATTCAATCAAATTTGATTAGGGTTTCATTATTTGAAATTTTTGTAAGGAAATCACTCGTAAAATAATTTGGAGGTTATGAATGTAATTAGTGAGTACCTGAAATTTGGAACTGGAGAAGATTGTGAATTTGGTTACAGATGAGAAGAGATTTATAAAAGGAAGATCTAACTAATTGTTCAAAAAGAAGGAGAAAACTAAAATAAAAAAGGAGAAAGAGAGTTGAAGAGACGTTGCATCGTTTCACTGAAAAGTGAATCAGAACTGAAGAGACGCGCTGCGGGACATAAAACTGTATCAGTGTAAAGCATAATTGTTCTAGGGGTATTTTGGTCAAATTGATGGCAAATTTTCTGACTTGCAATTTAGCAAAGTTCAGTTCCCTTCTACCTAATTTTTTTGCAAAACGTTGTCATTTACTTATATTTCCCATTATGTAATCCCATGGTAGTCATTACCACCCTCTTTTGCACATGTGTATTATATCTAAGGAATTCACAAAGAATCCTCCATTTCTTTTTCCAAACTCCAAATGTTCGTTCAATAACTGAATGTAAAGATGCATGATATCGATTAAACAATTATTGCTTATTCCTAGTTGGATGACCATTGTTAAACTGTGCTAGATGATACTGGATAACCATATTTCGTGAAGATCTATATAGGGAGCAAGAAAACCTTGTTTATTTGGGTAGCCAAAATCTACAACATAATATTTGTCTACCGGAGGATTAGGAAAATCAGAATCACTGTCTTGTGCCATCGCGAGAACTGATGTATCATGACAAGATCCAAGTGCTCCATTCCAAAAATATGTAAACAACATATCCAAATCACATATTGCCATGATGTTAAACGATGTATTACCATGTCGATCCCATTCCTTGTAGCTTAGGCTTCGCCTTAACACATACATGAACTCCATCCATTGTTCCAACAAATCCAGTAAAATATGGCCAATATTTTCGATGTCTTTGAAGTCGTTCAGGGATACAAAGTAGCTCTTGTATTGTAGGAGTTTTTATGTAATCACAAGAAAGTATCTCAGTCGCTGTAAGCACTTCGTTGAGTCCTTCCAAATCGCAATCCGACATCCCTTTGAACTTCATTGTGGCCACATATTCGTAGAAACATTGCTACATTTTCTTCAATGCTCACATTCAGTGTAGGTTTTAAACCATAACTTTTTTTAAGTTTATCACACAATGTTATGAAAACATCAAGTGACATTAGTAGTAATTGAAGACAAGCAGCATTATCTTCTTGTAGTCGATCCCAAATGTTGATCCACCCTAAACCACCATCTGTTTGGGATGGTCCTTATTCAAAATACCGATTATAATAACTCAATGCTGGTTGAATTATAAGCTATTCGAATTGCTTATATTCCAAGTTCCATAGCTCAATTCTCTCCTCATAACTTAGAAATTGGACTCCTTGCGATCGCAGCTGACATATACGAAAAACCTAAAATTGGTTTAACACAATTTCAAAACTAGATTAGATCATGAAAAAAATTAAATAATTTTCATGAATATTACATAATACGTCAAATACATTATAAAAAAAAAAGAAATCAAACGATGCTTAATTTTTTAATACAAAGCATAACTGATACCAAACTAGTATTCATCATCTGAGTCAATTTGATGAATTTCATTTAAATTCGGTCGTCGTTGGTTTCCCCAAATGTTGAATAAGCCTCCTGATCTACATGTATCTGGAAATTTCTCTGACGTGGAATTTGACGCGTCTTCAGAAAATCATTGGTGTGCCTTTTCTGGAGTTTCTACTTGTGTTTCCATTGAAAATTCACGTTGAACATTTGTTGGAGGGAAGAAATTAGGATCACTTCCCCTAGTATGAGCATTTGATGGTGAAGACCATTTTGAAGCATTTGATGATGAACCCCATTTTTGCACATTTGGTTGTGTCCCCCAATTAGATGCATTTGCTGGTAGACTCCATGTTGTCGTGTTTGATGATGGGTGGTGTAACCCATTGTGGAGTATTGGGTGGTGTACCCTATTATGGAGCATTGGTTGTTGTACCCCACTATGGAGTATTAGGTGATGTACCCCACTGTGGATTACCAAGTCTCCAGTTGCCACTTGAACTTTGACCCCATGAAAAATTACCACCAAATGAAGGACTACCATAAGGGAACCCACCTGAACTAGGACTCCCAGAATGTTGATGTGATACTAAACGCTTTTCCACTTGTCCATCCTCATGTGTTAATTTAGATAGTGCTTGTAAAAATTGTACATTGTCTTCAAAGGTGCTTTCAGCCTTATCGATGAGATACTTACACCAAAACTCATCGTCTTTATATTCTTTAATACTTACACCAGTACAATGTGGTGTCTTTAGGCAAATCCATCACTTCAAGTACTCTCACAGCCGCATCGAATACAGTGTAATCAACTTGGTAACATTGATGTGGTCATAGTTGTTGTAAAATTTTCCGCTAGAACTCTTGAAAGCCGGTCATTGTATCTTTTAGAGTTGTCTCGAATGATTATTTTTTCTTACTTCATTGTGAACCACTTCTCGTAGATACTTGTGAGTCTCTCGAAGATCTTTGTGTGGTACTTCCACGTCTTACTAGGCCTCGTGGCTGGACTCTATATACATGAACTTGTAATGGTTCAACTGTTGGATAACAATGAATAAACTCATTCGAAGGACGTGTGTCATCATCAATGTTAATTCGATACACCTCTTCGTTTTCTCGTGTCTCCGGAACTTGATTTTGTGGTACATCATCACCATATGTTTATGAGTACATATGACCTTCATTATTAGTTTCCCCTTCGTTCATCATCGCTTCTCTTCTTTGGTTTACAGAATGTTGAGTTTGGGATCGGGTATCATATAATCTGAAACAACTTTGCATGACCTCCCAAAGCGGTGGCGGTTTTTTTTGAAACACATGTATAATTGATGTACTGATATTTTTACCAGTTTTCATGATGATATTTTATGCTGTTTTGGAGTCTTTTCTGCATTTTATACAAGTTAAATGGAAGATTCCACATGCTGAGGTGTTTTGCAAGAATCTAGAAGATTTGGAGCTAAAATGAAGAATAATGAACCGAAACCCGAGTCGACCGACTGGAAGAGGAAGTCGACCGACTCAGAGGCCGGTTTAGTAATATGGAAATTCTTTTTGGGCTTTCTTTTCGAAACCCTAATTTCTAGAACCTCTTGGTCGACTCATGCATGACCTAGAGAGGCTATATATTCGACCTTAAGGAGAGGAAAAAGAGAGAGACGACTTCCATCAAGCTTTTGAAGCATTCAAACATCTCTTTACCAAAAATCACCAAAAAGTTACTTAGATCTTGTTTTCAGGGAGCACCCTTGTGTGAAGGTTTTCTTGTGCCCCTGTTCTCTTGGTTTTACAGAGAGAGAGCCACGTTTTGTTCTGATCTCTTTTGATTTCACTTTCGTATTGAAAACCTTTGATATTAATGATTATGGTTGGTTTGTTTGCTATGTGTGAGTAGTTCCCTAGTTAGATCTAGGTTGTCAAAGGTTTTATGGGTCATTAGGTGCACGAATTGTTGCTGAATTCGTGACTACTCTCTGCTTTAATATTAATTCATACAATATTTTGACTTGATCACTTAGAATATTGAATCTTAGGGTTTGTTGCATCATACACCCATTTTACACTAAACCCGGAGCCTTGTTTTAGCAGGTGATCTCGTCCTTGTACAAACGAGAGTTTGGCTTGGAAGATCATGAACAATCAAATCTATTCCCAATGCATGCATTAGCTAATTAGGTTGAAAAGCATCATTTTTGATCTGTTGGTTGATTCATAATGCAATACGCAAAGAGATTTGGTATTGTATACATTTGCCTTTTGTGTTCAAGAGTAGAGCAACATTCAATTTCGTGCATGGCCCATACTACCCGCAATTTACCTAAGTCTAGCGTTTTAATCCATAAGTTACACAACTAGTTACCAGATAGATTGCATTCTAATAGAATCGAAACTCGACATAATCTCTGTGGAATCGATAACCTAAATACTACAATTGTACACTATGTACTTGCAGTTAATTTTGGGTGAATAACTTCACACATCAATAATTTTACATACCTGCTAATATAATTAAAAGTTTTAATTAATAATTTATATATTTGAGTTGTGAAAAAGAGTTTGGGCACTTACTTCACGAGCTTTCGACTATGAATCAAATGCATCTATCTCACCTGGGATCAACCGAGATACCAGTGGATTTTTCCACAAGATCCTTATACTTCTTGTACTTTTTCTTAAACTGATCAAGTTTTCTTTGAAGAACTTGTATGTTATATTAAGATTGTACTATTGGTTAAACTTTTCAACCATAAACTCTTTAGTAAAGTTTAATGAAATTTTGGTACGATAGTTATCCATGCCAACTTTTTGATCGTAGGATTCCATTTGAAATCATTTCCATCCTTCTACAATTTTTTAAAAATTCTCATTTGTATTATTACTAAAAATCTAATAGAAATCTAATATATAAGTAGTAATTATTTTTATCTGTGCAGATGTTTCCGTAGTAACAATTTTATCTGGTTAGGCGGAAGAATTTGTGCTTCTTCGACTTAGATAAAATATGACTTTTATTAGTTTAACAAAATATCTTAACTACTTATGGAACAAAATAAAATCATATACTAATTAATGTGTTACGTTTGTATTAAAGAAGTAACTGTAAATGCCACATTAAAATTATTTTAAAGCTTGAGTTATGTTAATTAACAATGTTTATATTTAGAAAATGATGTGTATGTAAATAAACTTTAACTTAATTATAATTTGATGGTATCATAACAACGACTATTTTATTTTTTTATTTTTTAGTATTACAACAATTTCCAGTAATTTACAAAATAAATTGGTATATGAACACAAAAAGTATACCAACAGAAATCAATATTAAATAAAAAATATTCAACATTAAAATCGATCTATAAAGATTTTATAATTATTAATAAAATTTATGTTGATTTAAATATAATAAAAGGTAAAATGATTAACTATTTATTACAATAATAAAGATATAACTTTGGTTTAGAAAATAATTTTCGCAAATGAGAATTAAAACCTGGGTTTAAAGTGACACTAGGCGCATCATGGCGATGAGAGCTTGAAAATGCGTCATGCGCCATGGCGCAAGATGGCGTGCGCTATGAAAATCCAATGCTCTGTTTTTTGTTTAAAACTTGTTTGCCTCAAAATCTGTTGCTAATGTAACACATGTTTTGTTTTTATCACGACAATACTATTTTTCAATGAAACCACATCAAAATTATTCTAAAAAACAAGAGAGCAATACCAAAATCCTCATAACAAAAATCCATAATCAAGCAAACATAGCAAACAAAGTCTAAAAATAAAATAGAAAACTAGAATCATGAAATGAAAGAAAACATTAAGCAAACAAAGCAATTCTTGAAATGCATTGAAAATCAGTGCAACTAAAAATCTTCAGAATCGTGCAACTAAGAATCACAGAGAGGAGAAGACTCAGAGCAGCAAGTTTATGTCTTTGAGAGTTTTAACACTTCAAAAATCGTGATATTAGGACTTCGTAAACCTAATTTGGTTTTACTCATTAATAAGAAGTTTTAAAAGACTTAATTACCCAATAACCAATTGTATTTATCTCTCATATAAAAAAAAGTCATCACATTGCGCATATAGCGCGCCATGAGCAATCAGTTAAATAGCGCATATAGCGCGAGCCTTCAAATAACCCCTCGCCATACATCTCCATGGCTCCAGCCTCTTCAAAATGCGCCATTTGCGCCATGGCCGTGTTCGCAAGTACTTTTGCACGATCCATAGCCGTGTTTTGCAGGTGCTCTATTACGCCAATCCCACGGTCTCCCTTTCATCTCCGCCGGTGTCATTTAGCTAGAAACCCTAGCAACAGTTTTTGTTCATCGACGGCTTCGATTATCTCCAACCACCGGAAAATTATCGTCTCCATTTTATCTCTGCCGGCCTCGTCTGCTTCTCCTCCCTCACTTGTGTGACGAAATTGTGAGTTTTTTTTGTAACCTAGTTTTATGGTTTTAGATTCAATTTTTTTTTTTTTTGTTGATTATAGAAGTAAGTGAAAGGATTTCGATTTTGTCCTTTTGAGACTATATGTAATAATTTGAAGTGAAATTGCAGATCCAATTTTGCACAAATGCTGAAATTGAATGCATGTTGCTTTAACATACGAAATTGGGTTTAAAAATTGATGATTTTGTTTCCAAAATTTGTAGAAATAAGTATAGTGATGCTATTTATTTGTTCTGCTTTGCTATGTGTTCTACTATTGGTGTTTGGATATGACTATCAAGAATGTAATTGGATTTGATTCTTAAAATCGAATCACGATTTTCATAGTTTTTCGTTTCCTGATAAAATTGTTCTAGTTTCATACATGTTAAATCTAAAGTGTTATTTGGTATTAAATTTGTTTTTGATTTGTTGTAGTTAAGAGTAAATTCTTCTTGTAGTTTAACTCAGCTTTTAAGTGTGAAGTTATAAAAAAAATAAAAGCTTCTTCTTATGTTATGTTTTTTTTGGGTATTTTTCGTGATTTCTGATGATCTTGCTCCTTTCTTCGCAATGATGGAATCGTCAAATGAGAAGGATGAGTACCCGCGCCGGTTCTTTAAGCGTGAGAAATTTCCAATACCGGAGCATAGCATCAACCATAACTGTTACTTAGAGAAGTTGGGAATGCTAAAGGAATATTTGGGCGATGGAGTCTGGGAATCTCTCAAACAATCTTCAGCTGGAGTCTTCTTCAAGTTTACTGATATGGGTTTTGTGTTCTCCTCACAGACGGTGCACCATTTCATAGTCAACAAATTGGCAATAAACAAGAGACATGAGATTTGGTCGCTTTTTTGGTGAAGAACAATTAAGGTTTTCTTTGAACGAGGTGTATAACTTCACAGGCCTCAACTGCTCTTCTTATGATAATGAGGATCATGTGGATGTTCAACACATAGATTTTTGGCTAAAATTGGGTATTGAAGAAGGAATGTTGAACGTTGGGCCTTGTTGGAAAGAGATAGAAGCTGCTTCAACAAGGTGTGCCACATGGACTTTTAATATGAAGAAAATGCTCGGTTTACTCGGTGTGTTGTCAATCTGCGTTTACCGGATTTCTCGATCCTCAAGAATTCCACTGGAGACAGCGAAATTAGTTCTTGACTTTGATGCATTTGAGAGATATCCTTAGGGTGGAGTCGTTTGTGAAAGTCTGATCAAAGACGTTAAATTGGCTAGGTTTGATAAGGAGAAAAAATCATACGCCATTCAAGGATTTGTTTACCTTTTACAAATATGGGCGTATGAGTCTGTTTCCTTGCTTGGGCAAAGATTTGGAAATACTAGATTTGGCGTCGAAGTAGTACCTATGCTTAGGTGGACTGGTTCATGGAAACGGTTCAAGTTCTTGAGTATTGTAGATGAGGTGATGCAATTAAAGGAGGTTAGTCTCATATAAACAAGTGTATATTTATATTATTTGTCTACTTTGTGTTAACTGCATGTTCTTATATTTGATATTGTAATTTTGTTTTGTAGGATCGTGTGGTCAATGTATTTGTGCAACCTGAAGCAAGGATATTTCCAGAGTGGGAGGAAGATGAAAGAGACGCTAGAGTCGAGATTCTGATTTAGGATATTCTGGAGAAGCGGAACTTCCAAGTTTTCTACAGAGAAGTTGAACAGAAAATAGTGAAGAAAATGAAACCACTTCAAGTTGATCCTTCATGTGTGAAAAAAATGAAAGCAATAGAAGATGAGAAAGAGTCTTCCTGACCTAAAGAAGGAGTGTCAAATGTGAGTCCTAATCTAGCTTTTAATATTTTTATTTTGATTTTTCTTTTTTCATGATGTTACAAGATGTAAAAAAATTAGTTAATTTCAACGAAAAATTAATGAGGTGTTATCATTTATTTGTTTTATCCTTCATTTGTTTTACATGTATTTGTTTTATCCTTCACTAATTGTTATCATTAATTGAATTTGTAGGTTGAGGAGAATGGTTGTAACGAGAACTCAAAATTCACTGACCTGATGAAGGGCTAGTTTTCACAAATGCTAAAGGATTTTGGACAAACACTAGTCGCACTACCCGTATTGCATTCTTAGACCCGGTTTTTGTGAAAGTGATGGACTTGAAACAATTCGAGATGGGTCCAAAGAATTTCAACTTTTCCTCTGAAGGTTACCTAAGAGAGTTTAACGGAACCTACGACGATAACACTCTGACACATTTGGAATGGTACACGGACATCAACCACCTGTATCTAACACACGACGTTAAATCAGGTCATTGGGCTGCTTTGGATATCAACTTGAAGGACGAGCAAATTGACGTTTACGATAGCATTTGTTCGTTGACATCAAACAATCAAGTATCGTAGTCGTGTCGGCCATTTGCAAAGATGCTGCCTTATTACTCAATCAACTAGTCCCAGCAATAATTAGGAAGAAGAATAATACAATGTTCGGGGTGAAGTGTGTGAAAGATATTCCACAAAACGAGGACGCCGGTGACTGTGGTGTATATGCGGTTAAGTATATCGAGCGTCTTGTATTGGGAGACACATTTGAAGGTCTTTGTGATGCTAGCATGCCAGCATTCCGGATTCAGCTAGCTTGTGACACTTTCAATGAGCTACCTTCCCATAAAGCTAGTTCATCGTTTGAAACACCAAATCTTATAGATAAAGACCTTGAACTTCTTCATGTCAATCACTTCATTGACAAGTAGCTGAGTAGGTCTTATGTATTTAGTTATGGTTATTTTAGTTGACATTTAGATTTTATTCATGGTGAATTTAGTTGCTATTTAGTAGTTTTTTTTGGTGTTTTTGTAATTGACATTTACTTGTGTTTAACGATAGATAGGGTATCATTATTTTATCGTATTTTATCGTTAGGACTGATTACACTTCTTGTCGTGAAAACATAAGTCATTATTCAAGTAACTGTGAATGTTTTTGAAAACACAAGTCATTGTAAATGTGAACGTTGTCGTGAAAACATAAGTCGTGAAAACAAAAGTCAAACTCGTACGCAAGTTTATAAACTGTAAAGATAAGTAGAAAATTTAAATTGTGCATGTGGCACGGTTATGTCCGGGTTGGTGAAAATTAGAACATGTATGAGGTTTACGTGGTTTCTTCTTCTCCAATCTAACTTCTAATGCAGATTTCATACGAGACTTCTTCGGACGACCAGACGGTTGTCTAACCTGCGGTGGTAGACACACTTTCGCAGATACTTTGTCGGGAAGACTCAAGTCGAGATCCCTCGACATAACACAATTACTATATGTTTTACGCAAGTAGTTCCTCGAGTAGTATGGATGACAAAGGGAAATCCTAGGCTCATTCCTCTTCTCCGCAACCGCGATAGCATGGACACATGGAAACTTCTCCAACATGCAAGGTCGATTTACCAGTCACTTGAGCTTGGTGTTCATCTATTTCTTGGACCTTTAAATGTTTAGCATATTCAACACGCTCCTAACAAAACAAAACTTAGTCAATAATCTTAGAGATGTTATAAATAAACTACAAAGAACAATAGTGGTAAGTAGAGCATTTACCTCCAATAATTTCTCTAACCCCCGTGAAAGCTGAGTAGACAGATCTCGTGCATCTTTCCTTTTTTGTGAAAACCACCTAGTCATCATGAACCTTATTTCTTCAAGAAGATGCACAATAGGCAGACTCCTATGGTCTCTTAGTCGTTTATTCTTGGATTCAGCTATGTTTGTCGTTTTCATGTTGTACCTATGCCCCGGGAAATGAGCACGTGACCACAATTTTATATAAGCTTTTTGCAAGTAACTATACAACTGAGGATTCGATTTTGCAATCTCACTAAATAAGGCTTCAAACTGAGATATCTTGAACGCATTAGCTACCTTTTTCACAAAACCAAACAGATCAGCACCTCTGAACTTCACCATTATATTTTTATGTAGATGATACGTGCAAATCCCACGGTTAGCTAGAGGGTATATCTTCGAAATTGCTTTTGCAATTGATCTGTGTCTATCAGAGATTATGGCCAATTCCTCATCATCATTTACCACACGATTCAGTTGTGTAAAGAACCATTCCCATGATTGATCATTCTCAGTGTCGACAATGGCAAATGCTATAGGATATATCTGGAAGTTCCCGTCTTGAGCTGAAGCAACTAGTAAAGTTCCCTTGTACTTTCCTAACAAAAATGTTCCATCTACGACCATAACTTTCCTCACATAAGGAAAACCCATGATGCTTGCAACAAATGCGATAAATAAACACTTGAATCTATCTTCATTATCAACTTCTAACCGTGTCAAAATTTTTGGGTTCGCACTCCTAATAGCATATAGATATGCCGGCAAGTTCGCGTAACCATTCTCTGGGGTACCTCTATCAAGCTCGCGTGCGGCTTTGAAATTACGATGAGCCTTCTAGTAATCCATCTACCAAAGTATTAAAGTTAAGCTTAGTAAGCGAAATGAATCAAATATTGAACAACAAAGATGATAAAAAGATTACTTGTACGGAAAATCTCGCGTTTAGTGTTTGCTCTACTTGTGAAGGCAAGACAGATTTATTAATGGTACCACCACCGCAAATGATATTCTTATACAATGAACAGAGTATAGCCGGAGTAGCCTGACGACTACGAGCTGACCGTTCAGTCACTGAACATGTATGTTCATCGACATACAAACGAACATCAAATTTTGAGCTATCACCTACCGGAGATACCCGTAGTCTCCATGTACAACCTTTAACCCAATACTTAACAATGAAAAGGTCTGTTGTTGATCTATCCACATCGAAATCAAACTTCTCTAGAACAGTGAGGAATTTTAATCTTGTCACTAAGTCTTCTCTCGAATCATATCTTTGACCAACTGCTACAGCAAGCTTTTTTTCGTCGACCTGCAAACAATACTCTTTCACCAATTGACTTTCTTGATTATAAGGTAGAGAAGGTTTTTTATTACTAGTCGATTTCCTCTCATCCTCTTCATCTACATGTGACCTTCCGTACAATCTAAAATCCTCGTCATCTGAAGTAACTCCATCAGTGTCATCACAATAGTCGAACCTATAGTCATCATCGCTATCATATTCTTCATCCACCACATCTTTGTCGTTTCCTTCCTTTGTAGCCTGACTATGATTTCGAATAACTGGTTCAGGTTCATCATAGCTATAGTCATCCTCTTCATGGTGGTTTTCATCGAAATTCCTTTTCCTTTTTTTTTCCACTTTTTGGAAATCTTGAGCATCGTTTTCATCATCTCTGTTCTTCAATTCCATAGAAAGTTGAATAGCTTCCTCTTTGCAATGATTCAAAAAACTGTGAAACTGTCTCAAATTTTCAACAATGATTGGAAGGGTAGTTTTACCATATTTTTGCAAAATCTTCTTCAAAAAGTAACTCAATTGAACATCAAAATTTTGGCTATGTACTCCGAAATCCTCAAATACCATACTGAAGGAATTTGGTGTAGGTTTTAAAACTTTTCTAAAACCCGAATGACAAATTCTATAGCCCGGATCTATGTTTATTGAATCTTTGATACTAGATCTCGAGAATACCTGGAGTTTAAAACAGCGGAATGAATCAGGAATTCGAGATCAAGAGCGCTTCAGATGCTACACCTCTACGGAAAGTCCACACGCGCACAAACTGGATCACCGGGATGCTAGTGCCGGAAGAGCTCTCGGGATTCTGTGTTTGTAAGACGGCTGTGGATCAAAGATTAGACTGAGAATGTCGTGCCTCTATCTCTTATATAGGGACCACGAAAAACCTAATTAATAACCGGGCTAAACCGATCATTAATTAAATCATTGATCAAACCAGTCGGTCCGAATTCAGTCACTGTGTCGATCGACACAACTTGCTTGTGTCGGTTGACACACTCATCCAAATCACATAGTAATGTATATCAAATATACATTAACTTGATCATTACATTAATGATCAATCTCAATCTTGTTTATCCAGTTTGCTTAGGTGTGTGACCCTGTGAGATCATATAATACTAGCAATGAGTTCATAACTCATAAGTTATAAGCGGCTTCTAGCAAAATATTATAACTACCCAGTATTACATGATAGTCTTATCTCGACTTCACAACTATATTAGAGTGTATACAAGTATGATATCCAGGACATTCCCTTCAATCTCCCACTTGTACTGGAATCAACTTATTCCAATAATCCCTTTGTCTCTATATCTCGATTCAGCATAAGGCAAGAACTCGTGTCATCCTTATAAAGCCAAATCATGTTTATCGAACTATGATATGTATTGACCAAGGCAAAAAACTGACATTCAACTTGTTTGAGTGTGGCCACACATTCCCTCAGTATCAAAACTTCGATAGACCCAAAGATATTTAACTCCCATTATATAGGAGAGACAAATCCCATCTTGTTCCATCCCCTGTTCCCCACACACTTCATGATATGCCCAATCGATGTCTGAATAGTCACCATTTACAGCTGACGTTTGACAAGGTCAAAGCATACCAATTCATATGCAGGAAATCATGATGAACTCAGGTCTAAGGACTATACTCTATAGTTGTAATGAGAAACTCATATGACACTCATATAACAATCTTGTTGAGTTCTCATTAGCGGGTCATATCCGATACCGTGTTCACAACACATATCTATGTGATTGACTTTGATACTCCTATCAATGACACCACGAAACTTGGTCATCAGTCACATCACATACTAGTCTTGCACGGTTATTAATGTCCCAATTTAACAACCTTCGACCAGGGACCTCAATAATTTATGACATCTATCACTTATAGGGTTTCATGATCAAATCACGTATTTGATGACCTATAAGAATGCCTTAAATTATTTTGGGACTATTATTTAATTAGTCAACTACATTATTAAATAATACTGAAACAATTTCATTAATTAAAACATAACCAAAGTATGTTTACATGAACATCAAAACAAAATAAACAACTCCCACTCAAATTAAGATTACTACTCGAGAAATCTAATTCCTATTGCCGCGACATGACTCTCATGCTTAGGCCGTGGGAGTGGCTTAGTCAGAGGATCAGCAACATTCTCGTCCGTCGGGACTCTGCTGATCTTCAAATCTCCTCTCTCAATGATATCTCGTATCAGATGATATCTCCTCTCGATATGTCTAGACTTCTGGTGTGATCTAGGTTCCTTTGCCTGAGCTATGGCTCCATTGTTATCACACAACAACGCCACAAGCTCAGAAATACTAGGAACCACACCAAGTTCAGTAATGAACTTCCTAATCCAAACAGCTTCCTTTGCCGCTTCTGAAGCAGCAATGTACTCAGCTTCAATTGTGGAATCCGCCATGGTGTTCTGCTTGGAACTCTTCCAACTGACTGCACCGCTATTCAGACAGAAGACATAACCAGATTGAGATCGGAAATCGTCTTTGTTCGTCTGGAAACTGGCGTCAGTGTATCCACTTACCACAAGCTCATCACTTCCTTCGTAAACCAAGAACTTATCCTTAGTATTCCTCAAATACTTCAGGATTGTCTTGACGGCAGTCCAGTCACCGGGATCGGATTGGTATCGGCTCGTCATGCTCAAAGCACAAGCGACATCTGGACGTGTACATAGCATGACATACATGATGGATCCTATCGCAGAAGCATAGAGAATCCTACTCATGCACTCTCGCTCAGCAGGTGTCGAAGGACACTGCTTCTTGCTGAGAGTGATGCCATGTGACATCGGAAGCAAGCCCTTCTTGGAATCATGCATATTGAACCATTGTAAGACCTTATCAATATAAGTATCCTGACATAGTCCAATTAGCCTCTTCGATCTATCTCTATAGATCCTTATTCCAAGAATGTACGCGGCTTCTCCCATATCTTTCATCGAGAAACAACTTCCTAGCCAAGTTTTAACAGACTGAAGTAACGGAATATCATTTTCGAGAAGCAATACGTTATCTACATACAATACGAGAAATGCAACTGCACTCCCACTAGTCTTCTTGTAAACGCATGGTTCTTCTTCGTTCCTGATGAAATCAAACTTTTTGATAGCTTCATCAAAACGAAGATTCCAAGCCCGAGATGCTTGCTTCAATCCATAAATGGATCGATGAAGCTTGCATACTTTCCTAGGGTTATTAGGATTAATGAAACCCTTAGGTTGTGTCATGTACACATCCTCTTCCAGAATCCCATTCAGGAAGGCGGTTTTCACGTCCATCTGCCAAATCTCATAATCATAATAAGCGGCAGTACCTAGGAAAATCCGGATGGACTTAAGCATAGCGACTGGGGAATAGGTTTCGTCATAGTCAACACCATGAACTTGTTTGAAACCTTTTGCCACTAATCTAGCTTTGTACATCTGTACATTACCATCCACGTCAATCTTCTTCTTGAAGACCCATTTGCACTAAATGACTTTTGCACCATCGGGCAAATCTTCCAAAGATCAAACTTTGTTGATTGACATGGATTCCATCTCGGATTCACTGGCCTTTAACCATTTTTCGGAATCAGGGCCCAACATTGCTTCTTCGAAAGTTGCAGGTTCGTCACTATTAACGATCAGAATATCATGACAGTTAGTCACGAGAAATCCGTATCTCTCGACTTCATAACGAGTCCTTCCGGACCTGCGAACTACAGGCACCACAGGTGTTGGTTCCACAACTTCTTGTGAATCCAACGGCTACTCTCCCTCATCAGGAATTTGGTGTAGGTTTTAAAATTTTTCTAAAACCCGAATGACAAATTCTATAGCCCGGATCTATGTTTATTGAATCTTTGATACTAGATCTCGAGAATACCTGGAGTTTAAAACAGCGGAATGAATCAGGAATTCGAGATCAAGAGCGCTTCAGATGCTGCACCTCTACGAAAAGTCCACACGCGCACAAACTGGATCACCGGGATGCTAGTGCCGGAAGAGCTCTCGGGATTATGTGTTTGTAAGACGGCTGCGGATCAAAGATTAGACTGAGAATTTCGTGCCTCTATCTCTTATATAGGGATCACGAAAAACCTAATTAATAACCGGGCTAAACCGATTATTAATTAAATCATTGATCAAACCAGTCGGTCCGATTTCAGTCATTGTGTCGATCGACATAACTTGCTTGTGTCGGTCGAAACACTCAGCCAAAACACATAGTAATGTATATCAAATATACATTAACTTGATCATTACATTAATGATCAATCCCAATCTTGTTTATCCAATTTGCTTAGGTGTGTGACCCTGTAGGATGATATAATACTAGCAATGAGTTCATAATTCATAAGTTATAAGCGGCTTCTAGCAAAACATTATAACTACCCAATATTACATGATAGTCTTATCTCGACTTCACAACTGTATTAGAGTGTATACAAGTATGATATCCAGGACATTCCCTTCACATACGCCGAAAAATTTGGAATGGAGTGCGATCATCTACTAGAATTGAACGAGTCCCTCTTTTATCACTCACAAAATTTCATCTGTTTCGTTCCAATATCCATTTACCACACAACAATAACTTGATCCATGTTCTTCAAGGAGCGACTTCCATGGAGGTTTTTTAAAGGAATCGTGATAATGAAAAAAACCTCCGCATAACTCAATTTGAGGATTTACAGAATTAAAGGAAAAAATCCAATTATTTTTTAATTAGGTAGATAAGGTAAAATAATAAGTAAATAGTAAAGAAATAATCAAAATATGTAATTAAATAAGAAAACGAACATTTTAAATTTTTTTCCCTTTATTTACGGGAATTAAATTAAGAAAACACATTAATTGATAAATTTAATTAAGGAAACAACAATAAATGACAAAATCAAAATAACTGTAGTAAAAAAACAAAACAAATCTGCCATAACATGAATATAAAAATCTGTCATGAAAAACCTGCCATAAAAAATCTACCACAACGTGATAACATTAGAAAGAGTCAATCTAGTAATAAATAAATCTGTCATAACATAAGTATAAAAACCTGCCGCCAAATGACATAAAAATAACTGCCACAATTAAATCTGTTGTAACGTAAAATAAATATGTTGCAATGTATTCGCCAATATAGTAATTAAAAAATTTAATAAACTTATTTCAAATACCAACAAATCTACCATCTCATTAAAAAACTCTATCGCGTATGAAAACTCAGTCACAACGTGAAAGAAGGAAAAATTGAAAAACGTAAGATTAAAAAATTAAATTTGTTATAACTGAGATGAAATATCTACATGGTTTAATAAACTTTTCACTTAAAAATAAATTTGTCGTTCAAAAAATTAAATATGTCGTTCCAAAATTAAATCTAACGTACACGATTAAATCTGCTGTCATGAAATAAAAAATCTGTACTATTTAAATAAAATTTTTGGAAAAAATCTGCCACACATTATAAATCTGCCAACAAAATAACTCTGCCACTTCGTAAACAACATGTTTATTTTAACGATTTTCACACAGTTTTTTAACTGTGGTAAAAATTTCGAGTTTTTTAAAAATAATGGCAATATGCGTAATTAAGTTTTTTCTTTCCAAAGGAAAAGGGATGCTTTAGGTATTAAAAGTATTCTAGTAATTAAAAAAAATTAGAATCAATCTAGTAATATCAAACTAATTTTATGTTAGTTTAGTAACTCTCCCTTTTTTATTGCTAACGACACCAATTTTGATGCATTTTTTATATTTATGTTTCTACAATGAGAAACAAAAAGTATTTATAGGCAAACTTTAAGTATTATACTAATTAAAAAATAAAATATTATTTTGAATTGTGTTAAGTAGATAGTACATTTCCATTTCCCGACAAAAGAATTTCATCCCTATTTACAGCTAAAAGACAAATTAATATGCTCCAATAGTGTTTCATCCTTTATTTCAATAACTAGATTTTAATCCACGCGATAACGTGTGGGTGACTTTTTTTACTTAATGTTTTTTCTAATGCTACAATACATTTAGATATATTATACATTTACTATACTACCATATAAATTAAATAGGTCTTTTTTAAATGTGAATGATAAAACCAATTGCAGAAAAACCTATTTCAAAAAACACTGGTAGAAAAAAAAGTTGTTATAACAAAAATAATGATCATTGAGCAAGCTCAAGTAGTTTAAGGATATGGTTTTAATGAGAAAATTTGTATGAAAATGACTTATTCAAAAAACTGAAAATCATCCCGAACAAATGTAAAACAAATCAAAGTTATATAATTTTATTTTTTTAAAAGAGAAGCAAATGGAAGAAATTAATGATCCGGTAATGTTCATCACAATTTTTATAAATTATACTAAGATAGATTTTCAAAAAAAAAGAAAAAGAAGCAAATTGAAGAAATTAATATTATTTCCTAAATCTTTGATCACAACTTATTTGATATATATTAAATATTGTGTAGGAAATCAAGAGAAAAATCTTTTTTTTAGGTAAGTATATCGCATTAGAGTATATTTTGTTGCATATTTTTAATAAAATCAATGGGTAAATGCATTTTTTGTTATCAACAAAAAACATGTAATATATATATATATATATATATATTTAACATATATTTTATTTTATATATAAAAGAGAATTACTCCCTTTATCTCTCATACCTTAAACCTGTTTCTTTGATTTGGTTTGAAGAGATTAAAAATCAGTAAAATGCTCTATAATTTAGTTTTCAAAATATTGAAAATCAGATTAAAAATACAAAATGATTCACATAGAAAATGCATTTTTACGAAATACATTTATTTTAGGGGTAATTGTTTAGAATACACCGAAATTTGAGTTTTATCACAAAAGTACACTGCCAATTCAAACAAATGCACAATTACACCAAAGGGTAGACCAAATTACGGTTACCCCCTTATGACCAAACAAAAAAAACTAAACCGCAATTACGATTATAACCTGCGCACTTCGCAGACTTATCATGAAGTCTCGCAGTAGACTTCATGATAAGTCTGATACTAATTAATTAATAAATTTAAATTTTAAAAATATAAAAAATTATTTTGGTAAATTTGTTTAATACAAAAATTAAATATGAAGTAACCTGATGTACTAAGATGTATAAATAAAAAAATAGAACTAATTAAATTTAACCATGCAAGCTAAATTATATTATAAAACCCCAAAAGTTTGGATACTTCTCTGGAAGTCTGAATGTGTATAAAATCTTAAAATTAAATTGTAAATTAAGGAAAAATTGTTATGTTAAATATTTTTCGACATGAATTAAATATAAACGATTGTGAAGTATATGAAATTAGATTTTCGAAAAAAATGAACCAAATTAAACCATATGAGTCGAAATGGGGTGTAAACCACAAACATTAGGTTTATATGAAACATTTACATATATCTTTAGGGTTAGGTTTAGGGTTTTAAGATGTTTGTGTTAAAATGTTGAACTTGCATATACTTGTTATATTTCGACTTTGTTAAATACTTTAGCTGATTATTATGCAGTTTACTTAATAATTTTGTCTACTAAATGGTAATTAGTCCATTTAGGGTATAACAGACTTCTTTAGAAGTCTTCTTTACCCTAAAATATTAAATTTAAAATTAGAAAATTACAGAAAATTATTTTGCTAAATATTCTTAATACAGAAACTAACTATATACAACTGTAAAGTTTCTCAAATTAAGTTTCATACAATTGAAACAAATTAAACCCTATGAATCAAGATGATGCGTGAACCACAAAGATAAGATTTCAAAGAACCATTTACATATATCTTTGGGGTTTGTTTTGTTATAAGTATTTTTGTTGAAAATTTAAATTTTCATAAATTTTTTATATTTCGACTATATTAAAAGGCTTTAGTGTTTTTATTCAGTTTCATAGTATAATTTATAGTTTAACTCGTAATTAGTAAATTAGGATTTCATTTAGGGTATAGAGACTTCTTGTGAAGTCATATACTAGCTCAGAAGACTTCGTATGAAGTCTCCTAAATTGTAATTTTTAACCTAGAGGAGATATTTTACGCAGCTATATAAAGGAGATTCTCCCTATTTTTCGCAGCTAACCTTAATTTTGGTAAAAATAACCTAGCCGTTTTTTTTTTTCTGCTTCGCAGCCGACCTCCCCATTAGGAGCCAAAAAAAAAAAATCTCCTTTCCTTTATCTCTTTACCATCTCCATCTCCAGATCTGGAGAGAAATTGCGAGCTAGCTTCACTGCCTCCGCCTCCGCCTCCACCATACTCCTCGCTCGTCGTTCTCTCCTTCTCAAGCCCACCGTCGTCGTCTCCACTTTTGTTCTTGGTGAAGATGTTTTCGCCAACCATTGTCCCTGTCTCTACCAATCGATTTGACTTCTAAGTTTCAGTCTCTGACTCCTCCAATCGCCAAATCCAAAACCCTACTTCCTGATTTCTTTAAGAGCAATCTCACGCTTCCTTTATCTGACCTCAATCTCCTCACAATCATCGATAAAGTCCCTAAATCCCACCGGAAGAATCTCTCTCTGGTCTGCAAGCGATGGCTGAAACTCAATGGTCGTCTTCTACGGTCGATTAGGGTATCGAATTGGGAATTTCGAGAGACTTACGAATCTGGATACTGTTTATTTTGACGGTATCAGAAATTTTTTAACCTGTATTTTTAGCTTGCTTAGCTTGTTTATTTTGAAGAGGAGAAACTTGTATTTTTTGCTTGTTTATTTTGACGGTATCAGCAAATTTTATATCCTAGTTTACAATGTAATCTCTACAAAAATTTTCAGTATTTCTAGTTTTACATTTGGTTTAATTTTGAAGCAAATCAAATCGTCGATGGACTAAATAAATCAATCTTGACTGTTTTAACCACTATGACATACAAACATACAAAAGAAATCAAAGTCACAACCTTATAACATACGATCTATACTTTATCCAAGAAAGGGTCACAAAGATGGTAAAGAGAACCTATACCAAAGCCACTTTAGAGTCACATACTATGTTCTCACCGGCAACATTACTCATAGCATCCATCACGACTCGGCTCGAGACACAAAGACGTATAAGATGATTACTTGCTAACTCGATCATGTTCCGCACTTTCCTATCATTCGTGACATAAATCTGATATACTACAGACTTCATGCGAAGTCTCCTCTAATTCGGTAAATAGCTTAAAAGCATAAGAAAATTCATTTCAAGATGAATATTACACATTAACTTGTCAAACTCTTAAATAATCAAAATAGATAATTAAGACATACTTAATAACAAGAATAATATTTTATATCAACATAATTCACAAGAAAATGATTTTTTTGATAAGGTCCAATATTCAGACTTCAAACGAAGTCTACTAGAAGACTTCATTAAGAAGTCTTCAAATACGAGAAAATTGCAAAAAACATAAGAAATTTGATTTTTAAAGAAATATCACATATAAACATGTCATACTGATACATGAGCAAGAAAACAAAGTATAACACACAAAAAAAGAGAAGTTTTTTCAAATATCATCATATATAGTCCCAAAATGAGATTTCATTTTCACAGACTGAAAATGAAGTCTTCAAGTTTTAAGATAAGACTTCTCTAGAAGTCTGAATAAAGGGTAGTTGTGCAATTAAAATTTTACAAAGGAGACTTCGAACGAAGTCTTCTCCGAAAAAAGACTTCCTTAGAAGTTTCCCTTGTAAATTTTTAGTGTAGTTTTGCAATTGACTAAAATTTTGACTTTTCTCACAAACTTCATGAGAAGTCTAAAAATAAAAGGGGATAGTTTTGTAGTTGACCAAAAGTTTGACTTTTTTTAGAAGACTTCATGAGAAGTCTTTTGTTTTTTCAGACTTTTTGAGAAGTCTCCGGTAAAAATACAGTGTAGTTTTGCAATTGACCAAGTTTGACTTTTTGACAAAGACTTCACAAGAAGTTCGATGTCCAGAGACTTCTTATGAAGTCTAAAAAGGTGTATTTTTTGGGTTGACCAAAATTTGGATTTAAATAATTCCAGACTTCTCCCGAAGTTTTCTAATTTTAAAATATGGAAAATTATTTTTCTCAATGGTCAATGTTTAGCTAATCTTTGTCAACTCCAAAAATACCCTTTTTTTTTTTTCCAAAATCAGACTTCTCAAGAAGTCTAGAAAAATCAGACTTCTCAATAAGTCTTAAAATAATGAGACTTCAAAAGAAGTCTCTTCCAAAAAGTCAATGTTTTGGTCAATTGCAAAACTAGCCTCTCTTTTACAAAGACTTCTTGATGAATTTTTTTTTTTTTACACATGAGAATTTACAGATTGAAAATGAAGTCGTTCAACCGCAACCAAGAAAAAAGGTCAATTGCAAAACTACCATTCGTTGACCACCAGACTTCAAATGAAGTCTTTTCCGAAAATGAGACTTCACGAGAAGTCTCAAATCACAAACCAGATCTCAAATTT
Organism: Euclidium syriacum; assembly: GCA_900116095.1. Lineage (NCBI taxonomy): Eukaryota > Viridiplantae > Streptophyta > Magnoliopsida > Brassicales > Brassicaceae > Euclidium > Euclidium syriacum. The sequence goes on from FPAK01000017.1 coordinate 3,414,980, forward strand.
GGAAATCATGTGAAAATCACCTAAATTGGATTTTAAGCTCGTTTTTAGTTTTGTTAAGTGTCCATAACTTATAATTACACCAATACCCAACAAAAATAGCGGTGTTTAAGTAAGAATAGCCGAAATCGTAAGAGATCCAGAATTTGTAAAATTTTAAAACGTGAATTAAAGATTTTTTTGGATGAAATTGGAGAGGCAACGGGAGAATAGAAGGTTGTGAACTCTAATATGTAGTTTTAATGGCTCGAAATTGGTTGTATGAAACACTAAAAACTTGAAATTTTGTTGTTAATGGTGGTTGGGGTGAATTGGAGAAGATGGTAGTTTCGTAAATATTTTTAAGGTAAAGATTTTTTTGGTTTTTTAAAATATGCACCAGACCACCAGACTTCAAAAGATGTCTTTTGTCTGAATATTCAGGTATGTGAAGGATATATCTCAGTATTTTAAAAATATGAGGAAGGAGAGTGTACTTTTGCGTTTGACTTCAATTTATGGTGTATTTTATTTTATAAAAAAAATCACGATTTCCATGAAAATTCATTTTCTTTTATTTTAAAAACAAATGAATTATTACAAAAAACCAATGGATTTATTAGAAACACATGGATTCGGAAAATGCATGCCTGTTTTTAACGAAAAAACATGTTTGAAATATTCTTTACGTATATGTTAGATATACTATATACTGTGGAATATACTATATATAATAAGAAAAAACATGTTATATGGATAAAAAGAAAAGGAGAGATAAAAATAAATTAAATTAAAATTCTCATGTTTTCATGTCACATCAGCTTTAGACACGCAGAGCTATGGTAGGATAAAAGAAGAGTATAATAGTCCATTAAATTATCATTTACTTACAAACCAACATACGTTCCTTCTCAGTGAATTGACCCAAGAAAAAATATAATACTTTCATCCTTTGCCAATTGAAAAGGAAAGAAAAATATTTCATCACTTTCCTTCTTTTGTAATGGATATTTCATTAAAAATAAAGAAACTAATAGAGAAAAAAGAATGTAAACGTAAATAAAGAAAACTAGATAAGAAAAAGAATGGTTAGCGAAGATGAAGAAACGATTTTTATTTGTTCTATGGTCGTAATGGTGCTTGTGTGTATATATATAGTAGTAATGTGGTTAGATAGAAATTTGATTTTCAAATCAATCTGATGAAGACATCAGCGATATAAACAATTCCTCAGAAGATTCACCGGAAGATTCGCCGGAAGATCAAGAGTAAGGCACCACCAACATGAACCACCTTCCAAAGACAAGGTTAGGAGCTAGGAAACTTAGAGAGAGGTTCATTGGATCAAGAAGACATGGAAGCCAAGGACACCGTGCCACACGCTGGACTAGCTCAAGAGAAGACACATGCCGTACCACACGCTGGACTAGCTCAGGAGAAGGCACACAAAAACCAAGTCATGTTGTTTTCGATCCAGCCCAAGTCTGGCCCAACTTAAGACGTCTAAGATGCACCAAAACGAACAAGGTAAGTATTTCAATTTGATATATGCGTGTGTTCGTTTTGCAGGATCAATTAGAATAGGAACTCTCCTTGTATGCTTTATTTTGTAGCTGTTTTGATTCGATTTTGTTTCCTTAGTATATTTCGTTTAGAATCAAGTGTATTAGGGTTCCTATAGCTTCATGAACCATTATATAAGGTTCCTTTAGCAGCCTTGTAACAGAACAACTTTTGATGAAATAAAATAACGTAATTCTTCTAGCAAGAAAAACCCTTGTTCTAAGCTTTCTTTGGAGAGATTCCAAGGCGACCTTTAGAGCTTTGTCTTATCACAAGATTATCCATCTCTTGTGTGACGACCTTCACCCCATTTCCATCTCTTGACTGAATCAGAGAGTGCCCCTCTGGCCAGCTGATTTAGTTCCATCAATTCCGCAACATTCGCTCATCCACCGTTCTTGTAGAGAGTGCCCCTCCGGCCAGCTACTTGAACCCATCACCACCGTGAGATCCGTTTACCCATAGAAAATCTTACATCATCTGGTATCAGAGCTAAACGCTCCTAACATCAGGTGTTATCTATCCTTGTTATCCATTTTTTTGCTTCATCGTATTTTCGCTTTGTTTTAAATCTAAAAAAAAAAAAAAGTATATTGTGTTTCTGTTTAATTTTTTTTTATAAAAACCCTAAAAACCAAAAAAAGAATTTTGATTTCTGCTTGTTATTGTTTTAATATTTGATTCAGAAAAAAGAAAAGAAAAAGAAGATCGATCCGCTATACCACCCACTGTACCACCCGCTGTGCCACTCGCTGTGCCACTCGCTGTACCACCCGCTGTGCCACTCACTGTACTACACGCTGTGCCACCTACTGTACCACCCGCTGTGCCACCCCATCTATCAATCCATCACCATGGAGGACGATGAAGAACCAGAATCATATCAAGAGCACTCCACCAACCAATCAAAATCATGCGAATCTCCAACAAATGACGAGGTAGATTCTGAACCACGATACATCTCTTTCTTAGGTCATGGCCAGGGACCAGAAGAAGTGTACTTAAGATGGGAGAAAGACATGGATGAATGGTTTCAATCAAACCAAATCAAAGAAGAGGACATGACGTTAATAGCTGAAGAAACGTTAATTGATGAAGCCTTTCTACAATGGGATATGGATGCTTGCCTCCGACATAAATATGAGCTACCAGACTGTACTTGGGAGGAGATGAAGCAACTCTTACACCAAGAGTTTGTGGAGGAGACAGAAACCGAACCCTACTACCCAAGGCCGCTAGTTCCTAATGAGCCAAGGAGATGGATCACAGTTACATCATCAAAGAACGTTTCCAGCCTTAAAACAAGAAGAAAAACATCTGACATTCCTAAGGGGAGAACCAAAGCAAAACCAGAACAATCTGCCAAGAGGAAGCCACGAGTTTCTAAGGTGAAGGAGGAACCGCTAAAGGCAGATCTAGGAGAGAAAAAGCAGAGCGCAAAAAAATCGCAAGAAGAGATCAATATCTCTAGCTCTATTACTCTACAAAACCGTCCAACAACAACACACCAAGGTTTTGATACAAGGTTTGAAGAGATGAACAAAGAAGGGAAAGTCAAAATCCTTATGCAACTTGCTGAAGCTAAAAATGTAAGAACAAGTATCACACGATTTATTCTTACAATTAAAAGGTCAGATATGATGCAGTTGTTCTTTCCATCAGGATTATATACAGGTACAAATTTAGAGATAGAGTACAAGGCAAAAGAGTTTGTAAGGAGCAGAAAAGAGCATACCTTATGTAAGCAATCAAAGATTCAAGAACTTGAAGTAGTACCTGACGCAGCAATTACATTCAAATTCGAGACTGACCAAAGTACTAAAGGAAATGAAAGCATCAAAGAGAAACCACCGGACCCAGCTAAGAACACCGAACATGTTAGGCAAGTAAGTCTCTCTTTAACTCCCTTTGTTTCTCATGATGCCACATCTATATTAAAGAATTTACTTAACATACAAGAGTATGAGGAAATCATTTTTTTAAATTTGCAAATAGAAAATATTTTTGCAAAAACTAGTGATGAAGAATTAGATTCTACAAGTTTAAATTTTCATAGAGAATCCATAAAGCACTTGTTTCTTGTCCAAAGTGTCAATTTTATGTCAGGAACTAAAGGAGCAACGCAGAAGGAAGTTCCACCGAAAGAGAACTTGCTATTAAGCCAAGTTCATAACCAAAGAAGAGAGGCGCCAATGGTGACCAGTTCCACAACCGCCAAAAGAAATCATGTTAAAACAGGATAGAGCAGAGGAGTAATTCTATCCTACCTGCTCAAAGGGGAACCCCCATACGCCTCACACCTTACCAAGCCACAAAAATATCAAGGTAAGACTCTAAGCTCAAAAAAGAGAATGAAAGCTAACTTGATTTCTCTTGGTGCAGGATTCATAGTTTCGAGACCGGAGCCTTTTCAAGAGGTAGAGTATGACGAGGACATCAAGTCACCCTCAGCCAAGGAGCAAGGCATCATGAGACTTGGGGAGGACAACTTGAACCCGAGGAGAGCTATGGAGACATGGGAACTGAATGAAACTGAAAAGAAAACCAAGCCTGAACATTCCAGCTCAAACAACACTTGGAGATCATACTCAACTTCTCTACAGAGCTTCTCAAAGTTTAATCATTCCAATACAAGTGTAGAAGAAGAAGTTATGAATTTTTTAAATCGGGTAGGTCTGAAGTTACCTGATTCGGACCTATATACAATCTTTGGAGGTTTCAACCAGACCAAAAAGATTTAGATCAAGAACTGACTTGTTCTAGAAGTCCAACACATCAGAGAGTCACGCCGAGTTGGAATCAGGTTCAAATCAATTTTGGTTTAGAAGATATTCAATCTCTAAACCAAAGGTTTCTCGGCTTGCCTTATTTGGAGTCTCACGAGTTTGGTCAACATCAAACATACTTGTGGCGACCAGGAGAGTTTAATAAGCTTCTAGAATTACCTCTAGACATCATACAATACACCAACACCCAGAGGATTAGGCGAATCCTCTTGTTTCTAAATTTACCATTTTTGGACACATTCACACTTGAAGCAATCAATCACCAACGGCTCTTTCCTCATGTATTTGTCCACGAATTGGAGACTCTTCTTTACCTCCAGAATGTTCCAAAGACGTGCGCCTACCTTCCCAAGCTCTCAAGATACAACCCACAAGACTTTCCAAGTTTGGACCGATTTGCTCATCAATTCTCTAACGGCTCCTTAGAGAAGAAAACCGCTAGTTACAAGAAATTGGCTGACAAAAGACGCAAGGAGATCATCTTCAACCCAGGAGATTGGGTGTGGATTCACATGAGGCCAGAGAGATTTTCAAACCAAAGGAAGAGCAAGCTAGCACCAAGAGGAGATGGTCCATTCAAAGTCTTCGAGAGAGTCAACAACAACGCCTACCACTTGGAGTTGCCCGGTGAGTTAAACATTTCACCAACCTTCAATATAACTGACTTGTCTCCTTATCATGCAGATGAAACTGTTCTGAGGTCAGAACCTTCTCAAGAGGGAGGGAATGATGAGGATATCAGCGATCCAAACAATTCCTCGGAAGATTCACCGGAAGATCAAGAGCTAGGCATCACCAACATGAACCACCTTCCAAAGACAAGGTCAGGAGCTAGGAAGCTTAGAGAGAGGTTCATTGGATCAGTTTAGAGCTTATTGGATCAAGAAGACATGGAAGGCAAGGACGCCGTGCCACACGATGGACTAGCTCACGAGAAGACACACGCCGTACCACACGCTGGACTAGCTCAGGAGAAGGCACACGAAAACCAAGTCATGTTGTTTTCGATCCAGCCCAAGTCTGGCCCAACTTAAGACGTCTAAGATGCACCAAAACGAACAAGGTAAGTATTTCAATTTGATATATGCGTGTGTTCGTTTTGCAGGATCAATTAGAATAGAAATTTTCCTTTTATGCTTTATTTTGTAGCTGTTTTGATTTGATTTTGTTTCCTTAGTTTATTTCGTTTAGAATCAAGTGTATTAGAGTTCCTATAGCTGCATGAACCATTATATAAGGTTCCTTTAGCAGCCTTGTAACGGAACAACTTTTGATGAAATAAAATAACGTAATTCTTCTAGCAAGAAAAACCCTTGTTCTAAGCTTTCTTTGGAGAGATTCCAAGGCAACCTTTAGAACTTTGTCTTATCACAAGATTATCCATCTCTTGTGTGGCGACCTTCACCCCATTTCCATCTCTTGACTGAATCAGAGAGTGCCCCTCCGGCCAGCTGATTTAGATCCATCAATTCCGCAACATTCGCTCATCCACCGTTCTTGTAGAGAGTGCCCCTCTGGCCAACTACTTGAACCCATCACCACCGTTAGATCCGTTTACCCATAGACGATCTTACATCACAATCGGTGCTATGAAATCTATTTCAATATGATTGGATTAGAAAAAGGGACAAAAACAAAAAATTAAACCATTCATTCAAACCAAGGCAACCGGTTATGTGTTTTTTTCATGGAAAGAAATAAATAATTTAAGCACATAGTGGGTTCAAATAGACATTTTCAAAAGTTTGGAATTGAAGTGCCAACAACAGTCGTGCAATTTTTCAAAAAATAAAGACGAACGATTTTACTAAATTGCACGATTTATTAAAACAAATTCAATCGACTTAAAGACGCGACAAAACTAAAATAGAAGAATCCAACATATAACAATGCAATGACAACCAACTTATGAGACGCGGCTCATCACCATATTTAGGAAAATCCAAAAGGAAAAACGAAAGAAAAAAAAACGAATGAAGGTTATTTATGTAAAAAAAAATGGCAGAGGTGATGATGAATAGATGGTGGAATTTTTTGGTTTGGTGATAGTAACAGTTTCACTATGTATTTATAAGAGGAGAATGGTGCATATGGTTTTGGATTTTAACAAAAAATTGTGGTAGGAAAAAAATAGAAATTAAATATCTGTAATTAATATAAAAGAATAAAATCTAATATATAACCGTGATTTTAGTAGATCCTAAAGGAAAATCTAGTTATTCAGAGCATAATTTTACGTAACTTACCTAAGTTTGTTAGCACAATAAAAACTTGTTAAAAGAGTCGGACGGTCAAAATATTTTTTTGGAAAATATTGAAATTGCTTTAAAATTGGGTAACAAAATCTTTAAAATCAAAGAACATTAAGAGATAATCTTTTCGAAAATAAGTCGTTGAAATTAATTAAATGTAGATTTAATATTTTATGGATATAAGCAATAATTTTCAATAATGATAACATGAAAGAATTATTATTTTTAGGGACCGTTTTTTTTGTGATTGAGACGAAGTGGAAACTAAATATTTTAGGGTTAACAATTTAGGGTTAAGTTTTTATAAAAAAGTCGGCTGGTCTCTATTTTTTTAAGGAAAATATTGAATTTTTTTGGAGAGAATATAGGAGTTTTCCATAATTTCCAAATTGGGTTTAAAAATATTTTAAATCAGAGAAAATTAAGGGAAGATATTTTAGGAAATAAGTTGAGAAAATATAGGAGTTTTCCTTCTTTTTTTTGTTAAGTGGTAAATTATTTATTGGCATCCGTTTTATTTCAAACCCAAAACAGAAATTATCCACGCGTGGCCCATTTTTTTCAGATTTTTTTTTGAATTTACTTTTTTTGGACGGTTCAGATTAGAACAAAAAACGAACGACTGAGATTTTAAAAAACGGAGGATCCGCGTCCTTTTCCGACTATATCCGGGTCACACCCGATTTTTTTGGTTTCAACGAAAGTTTTGTTTTTAGATTATATTTTTTAATACGATTTTACCCCTACAATCCTTTTAAAAAAAATAATAATGGCATTGGTAATTAGTGTAATTTTAGTTGTAAGGGTAGGGACACTTATCTAATTGTACTTCATTTTTAATAGTATTAAGATAATAAAAAATAAAGTGTGAATGAGAGTATTCAAACGGATGATATGCTCTCTCTAAAGAACCAAGGGTTCACCCACTCTCCATCCAAAGCCTAACGATAAAAATAAAAAAAAAGTGATCAACTTTTTCAGTCTTATTTATTTAGAATAATCACTAATTGACTTCCCCGCACCTTGTGCGGGATAAGAATGCTTTTTTGGTTAAATTCTTACGAAATAATTAAAAACTGAGTTGATAACAATATGTCTTTTACGTTGTTAATTGTACTATACATGATACATTGTATCTAGATCTCTTCAATAACATGTGCCTTTCAAGAACCATCTTTGACATGCGTTCAAGTTTCCACTCATACTTCGTAATGAGTTGTAGGTGAATCTTCAAATCCCTTTTGAGCTTCCCTTTTAACTTCCTCTGCATTGTTTTATTCAGTAAGATGTGTTTCGAGAACTGTCTTCGACATCCGCTTGAGCTTCCCCTCAAACTTTCTATAGTGTAACAAATGGATCTTCAGATCCCTTTCGAGTTTCCTCTTTAAATTCCTCTCCTCTTTATTATAATTTTTCTTTCAGGAACCATCTTCAACACCCCCTCGAACTTCCCTTCAAACCCCCTCTTAAGTAGTATGTGGATCTTCAGATCTCATTCGAACTTCCCCTTTAAAATCTTATGGAATTTCATTTTCAATAAAATGTGTATTTCGAGAACCGTCTCGACATCCCCTCGAACTTCTCCTTTAGCTTCCTTGTGAGTTTCATCTTTTGTAACAGGTGACTTTCAAGAACTGTCTTCTAGAAGCATTAAGATCTTTTATAAATAAGAATATATGTGGTGACGATATACATATGCTAAGTTTCCATAAAAATAAAATGAATAATGGATAAATGCTAATTTTCTAGAAAAATAAAATGAATAATGGATAAATGCTAATTTTCTATAAAAACAAAATAAATAATGGATAAAATAAAACAAAAAATAATAAAAGCAAAAAATGAATAATGAACTTATAATGATAATTAAGGTAAATCAGATTTTTTCGTTAACGGTACACGGGTAATTAATGTTGTGAGAGCGATTTTGAAGTCGTTTTCACTTCTCAATTAATAAATAGATTGTAATTTTTTCTCTCTTGCTCATACTACGAAAACCCTAGAGCCGCCGTTTCTTCAAATCTTCATATTCGGCTTCCATGCTCCGTTGATTTTGAGGTTTTTGGTGGTGATGCGCCGGAACGATGAGCTCCTTGGTGAGCCTTTGATGTCTAATGTCTTCGCCACCGGCAAACCCGCGCCGGATTCGTAGTCTTTGCTCTAGCGGGTAATAAAGCGGTGACTCGTTTTGAGTTCTTGGATCGGCTCGTGGTGTGTAGCGGGATACAATGGTATCCTTTTGACTTGTCGAGGATGGCTCTTGGTAGGCAACGACTCGTTGGCAGTCTCTACGATTTCTCGCGTCGGATCAACTATTTCGATTTTCTCTCCGCTGGTTTCGGTTTAGTTCTGGTATAATGGCTAAAATCGGCGGTCGGTTGTCCCACCGTTCCTTTCTCTCATCTGTCACCCGTTGAGTTCTCTTCGGGCCAATAATTTTGTGTTTGTCTCTATGTGGAAAGTCCGGGTTTGAGAGGCGATTAGGGTGGTGGTAATCGCGAGGCTGTGACATTTTGTGATGTGATCCTTAAGGAGTTTAAAAATCTATCAGAAAACAAGATAAGGTCGAACGTAGCAAGATGAACTATGGTTCTTTTCTTACTAAGTTATGTGATGGAGTGGAGATGGATTGAAGATCGCTACAAAAGAGTGTGAAAGCTCTCTTGATATGATCAATAATCAAGCCTATGTGATTCCACACAATAGACTATGATACACACTTGTATTCTAGAATGATTCCACAAACTAAAATAATCAAGCAAAAAAAGCATAAAAGCTTCAAAGAGATTAACTCAAGTTTTAATTCATAAAATGGTGTTTTTCTACAATGAAATGAAATGAGCTTTTATAGGCTTGACCTAAGATATTTAAGACAATATAATTATTAAAATAAATCAACATACATGCAAATAAATCAAACTAAATGAGAAATCAGTCAAAGACTTGATTGATTTGGCATTTAATGCTCGATTTTGGTCAAACGAGTAGAAGGTTTCTTGTATTTGGAAAGTTTGGGTCTGTAATGATGAATCATTGGGAGTCTCTAGATGATATAGAAGTTCTCCAAGTCATCTCCACTCACTAAAGTAAAGAACCATTGTGACTTGATTCCTTCCGGGTCCATAAAATGCAAGTTTTGTCTTGAGCTGATCAAATGGAGAAGGGTGCAGCTAGGGACGTTTTTTGGAACCTTTATATGTTTGAGAGGTTCTTTGGGGCGTGACTGATCCATAGTGGACTCATAAACTTCATCTTTTGATTTAATGACCGCATCATATTGCCTCGACAAAGTTTGGGACAGCTTGAAGTCAATGCTTCAATGGTGTCTCCGGTTACTCTCACCATCCCCTGAATCTCTGTAGAAGACTCGATTCTTCTCTCAAAGCCGTCGCGGTATCTTCTATTAAAGGGTGGTGGGTGATGTCACTTGTTCTACGATTCTCAGTGATGCCTGAAACCGGGTCTAAGGCATGGTTAGGTGAGAAAAAGCTCGGTATACCTTCCATTGCCTCACTCCTGCTTCCAGCTCAGTAAGGTTTCTGGTCCATCCTTCTCTTCTCACGGTTTCTTATCACACTGGATATTCTTGCTAAGGTTAGGAGTGACTAACGATCTTGTGTCGGCTTTGTAGTTTTAGTCTATGTATCTATGTATTTCTCATTAAAAATTCAAACGTTGATATTATATTGAAATAATTAGAAAATTGTATAAAAAAGAACACACGTGTAGAGTGGATTATCACCTAATCCTACTAATAAAAACTAGCCCTGTCCATTTCGGGAAGGGAATCTCGTCCCGTCCCGTTCCCGCACCGAATTTCCCGTCCCTTAAGGGAATGGGAAATTACGATTTCTCGTTTGGGTCCAAAAATTATTTTGCAAAGGGTAAGAGAATGGGTAAGGAACGGGTAAGGGAATCCCGAATTACCCATTGGGTAATGAAAATAAAATTTTCTTTCATATTACAATTATATATTCATAAACATAAACTAAAACTACATCACTTTTGTAAAGTTCAACTAACCTTTGTACTTGGTTTGTATATTATCGCATTGTCATTTTCCAACTTGACCATTTTGCAGGTGAATCAAGATTATTGTATTTCTATATAATGGTTTTTGAAACTTAAATTCCTGAAACTGTTGTTTTTTATGTTTCGAAGTGTGAAATCTTTTAAATTGTCAATTTAAACATATGTAAATACTATATTTTGTTAATTCCTGTATTACCCGAATTCCCGAACCCGGAATTACCCGTCCCTTTCCCAACCCTTATCCGTTTAATTAGTACTTTGAGAATATTTTGGGTAGTGAAATTTTTTTCCGAAACTTCCCGTCCCGTTCCTGATACCCGAATTACCCGTCTCGTTCTTGTGTAGGGAAAGTTTGGGAAGTATTTCTAATTTCTCGAACTTCCCGTTCCCTTCCCGTACCTATAATTTCCCGTCCCGATTTCTGAAATGGACAGGACTAATAAAAACACTAAAAAACAAAGCATTGCAAAGAGTGGTTCATCTCTTTGTGTAAAAAGGTCAAAAGTGGGCCGATTTTAGAACGCGGATACACGAGTTTTATTCATTGTCTTTCTATTTCTCAAGAAAAGCACCAAATTGAATGGTTTTACTGCTGATCAGTGCATCGCCGTCTCATTGATACTAACTATGTTGTTTGGAATCAGAAGCGACTACGTCGAAGCATAAGTGTTTGGAAACGGGAAGCAAATTTTTTTATAAAATTTAGAAAGCAAGTACGTGTTGGAAACATATATATATATATATAATTATCATAAATACTTAACTTAAAGTCATATTATTATTTTTTAAACAAAATCCTATACAAACTTAACTCCTCTTCTTTCTTCTTGAAGTTCAATACCGAAGATGATTAATTCAATTGGAAAAATTCCCTAAAAATACACCAACTTAGTTATATCTACTGAAAATTACGCAAACTTTTAGCGTTGTTAAAATAATACACAAACTATAAAATAATACAAAAATTATTTTTTATTACCAGAATAATACACGAACTTTTAAACGTTGGATGTTTCATACACGGACGTTTAACAGAGTTAACTTCACCGTTAACTTTGGAATAAAATACTAATATTTAAATAAAAAATCATATATTTTTTCAAAAAATCTAAAAAATTATAAAATTCCAAAAAATTCCAAAAATATCTGAAAAAAATCCAGAAATTTATAGTATGAAAAATAATAAATAAAATTAAATTTATATAATTTTTATTTTTGATATTAATATTAATGAATCTAGAATAACCAATGGTCAATTTAGAAATTTCACTCACATTTTATGTAGCAACTTTCACTCATAAAATAAATAAGTGAACTAAAATTATGAATTTTTTCAAAAAAAGTAAGCTAACAAAGTGTTATCCACTAGACTCAAGAGCATTCTCCCGAACATTATTACTTAACACCAAGCAGCTTTTGTCCACATGACAACATTTTGATTGCACATGAAGTGGTTCATGCCTTAAGAACAAGGGACCCAGATGCAGAAGGTTTCATGGCTATGAAAACAGACATGGTAAATCCTTTTGATTGACTATAATGGCCATTTATTGAGAAGACTCTGCTGGTATTAGGCTTCTCACAGCAATGGATTGAACGGATAATGATCTGCATATCATCAGTGACATACATAGTCCTGATCAATCAGCCATCTGGAGCCCTTACCCCTTCGAGGGGCATTCGTCAAGGAGACCCACTTTCTCTTTTTCTTTTCATCCTTAGCGCAGAGATCCTGACTGGAGGATTCATGAAAGCAGAGATGGAAGGAAGGATCACGGGTATCAAAGTAGCAGAGCAGTCTCCCCCTATATCCCACTTGTTGTTTGTAGATGAAAACCTCTTCTTCTCCAGAGCCACACATCAAGAAGCTAGTGAAGCAATGAAAATCCTTGAAGAATATGAAAAAGCTTATGGGCAAAAAGTCAGCTTGCAAAAATCTAGTATTGTCTTTGGCAGAAGAGTGAAAGAGAATGCTAGGAAAATGGTTATAGAGGGTACAAGAATCAAATCTCAAGACGGAAAAGGTTTATACTTGGGATGCCAAAAATGATCACAGGATCCAAAGTCTCTTCTCTCATATACATTGATGACAAGATCAACTCTAGAGTCCTTGGAATAATAGATTTTTATCATTTGGTGGTAAGGAGGTTCTTCTCAAGTCTGTTGTTTTGTCTCTCCCAAGTCACGTCATGTCTTGTTATAGAATTTCCAAAACCCTATGTGATTCTATAACAAGCAAAATGTCGAGTTTTTTGGTGGAAGAATCAAACTACTGGGAAATGTATACATTGGAAAGCTTGGAATAAATTGACAAAATCTAAAATAGAAGGAGGTCTTGGCTTTAGGGACTTGGAGGGCTTCAACTTAACGTTATTGGGGAAGCAGTTGTGGAGATTCATTACAATTTCGGAGTATTTGGTAGCAAGGGTATTTAAGGCAAAATATTTTCCAAATGGATACCCTCTGGAAGCAAAGTTGAGTCCTCGGCCGTCGTTTGCATGGAGAAGCATTCATGGATCTATTCCCTTGATTAAGCACGGGGCAAAGAAAAACTTTGGAGATGGCAAAGTGTTCGAATATTCAAAGATCTGTGGCTTCACCTAGACCATCTGAGGCCTCCATCTGCAAGAAATAATGTAGATATAGGTGATGTTCCTCTCACACACCTAAAGGGTCCAAGCTCTCATCAAAGGAATATACATCGGGTTAAAGATGTTTTTGCAGAAGAAGACATTGAAGCTATTTTAAGCACCAGACCTGTCAGCACAAGTACATACTCTAGATATTCATGGATTCACTCTTACGATGGGCATTACTCAGTGAGGTCAGCCTACTGGCTCTGGACAACCAGATTTCAAGATCAAGAGGAAACTAAATGAGTGCTCTCTCAACCGAGTTCAAATGGCGTATATGCTAAGGTATGGGAGCTTCCTACCTTTCCAAAAGTGCACCACTTCCTGCGGAGATGCCTTAATGGTGTCATCCCAGTTTTAGCAGCTTTGAAATTAGAGCATTTAACCAATGAGGCGTCTTACCCCCGATGTGGAGATAAAGAGGAAACTATGGAACATCTCTTGTCTCGATGCCCATATGCTCGCCTGGTTTGGAGCTTGTCTCCCCTGGCTTCTCTTCATCACCCATTCATTGCTGGTTCTATTTTCTCTCATATGGCAGCAGGAATGGGTCTAGATAAAGACATATCGGGCATGGCCAAGGAGAACCTGACTCTGTGACCATGGATTGTTTGGAGATTGTGGAAGGCCCTCAATGGTTTCTGCTTCTTAGGGAAATATTTGGGTCTGCATGAATATTAGAGTTAGCCTTGAGTGATGAAGCTGAATGGAAAGATTTGCATAAGGAATGTATTAAGTCAGCTTAACCATATGCCTCTACTTCAGCTAGCAAAAGGAGACCACCTCAGAATGGTTCTCTCAAATACAATATAGATGCCACATGGAATAAGGAAAGAAAATTTTGCAGTGTGGGATGGATTCTAAGGGATGATCAAGGAAGAGTCAAGTGGTTCGGAGCGAAGCGATATCCTTTAGCCATCTTTTCATTACACGCAGAAACCTCTACTTTAGTTTGGGTTATGAATTGCTTGAATAACATGAGACATGAACATATAATTTTTGAGATGGATAGCAGCGTCTTGATACATGCAATCAAAGATCCGGAGTCACGGCCTACCCTCTAGGACTTCATAGATGAGATTACCAAACCTTAGAGAAGTTTACGGCTTTGCTTTAGTTTGGTTAAAAGAGAGACAAATGCAGCAACATACAAACTAGCTAACCATATCATTGATTTTTCCATGTATCATGCTTTATTAGATTGTTTTGTTTTGATCTGGCTTGAAATTTATGTTTCAAAAGACAGGTTCTGAAGTTTGTAAAATCAGTATCATAATCAGTTCTTTTAGGTAAAAAAAAAAAAAAAAATTTAAACTAAAAACCAATAACAAGAAGAGCACGTGACTTAAATGTCTTCATCATCTTCATAATTAAAACCACCGCCGGCGAGAAAAAATCGTTGTTCACGCTTCCGATCTGCAACGAAGGCCGATTCCAACTCCGAATCTCACGATTCCTCACCGATTCCAAACGTCACTTTTTAGGAAACGCGATTCCCCAGCGATTCGGAGCGATTCCTTGCGGTTCCAATTCCGGAGCAGGAATCGAAGCTCCACCAACGCTTCCGTAACTCAGTATCGTTACCCTCTCTCACTCGCATACGCCTTGTCGCTTCACCTTGTCTTAACCTCACTCTAAGGCATGGCTTTTTCGGGTTTTCTCTTGAAATTAAAATCGGTTTTGTTTTCAGATTGCTTTTAATTTCCCATGAACTTCATATTAGATCATTCTATTTCTCTGGTAATTGTTTTGAATCTCTCTAGGTTCTGCAATTTTATTGCAGTTGTGATTGTGTAGGAATTATCTTATATTTACTAATCCTCTTCATTCAATTTTCGAATTGCAATGATATAGTTTTTTTGCTAACGATATTTGCATCGGGGTATTTTCCCCTTATGTTTTGGTTTTTGATCTTGACATTGCAGAAGTAAATTTGCGTCTACCTTGAAGATCAAAATCCTGGTAGAGTAGTGAGAATGTTTACTAATGATCAAAGACAAGAAGAACGTACTGGGCAACATGGAACCCCAAGGCTTCAATATCTACAGGTCTTTTGAGGAATTTAGTTTTGAGTTTATATATGTTTTCACCTGTTTCGAGGTTTTGGCAAAACGCGAAAGTTGTATGAACGTTAAAGTCTACTTGTTCAAAACCTGAAAAAGAGCTATTTAGGTTAATGAAGCTTTCTGCTTGAAACTTTTTTGAACCATTATTATGCATACAATACGAAAGGGAAAAAATGAGTTTGTGTATCTGAAAAACCTAGGTTTTCTTTATGTTTGGGTTGTAATCTTAAAGAAGCATTGGAGCTGAATTTGTCCCTTTTTTTTCAATTACAGGAACTTGTGAGTAAGTTTCAGAATGCAACTGATGAAGGTATGAATTTTAATAGACCCGAAGTATCTGTTCATGCATCCTTAAAAACATTAAGAGAGTATTGATGCATAAGACGGGCTTTCTTGTGACATTTTGAGCGAGAAGTTGAGTCTACACAGAATACTGATTTGCAGCAAGTTTTTATATGATGAATTAATATAAATGAGGATATTAGGCTTCATAGATGTGGACAAGAAGCATTTTTAGTCTTATTTTGAAAATTTGAGTTGTGTGGATTGTCCCTTGCTCTTGCGTAATGGCAATCATCAGTATTGACATAGTAATTAAGACAATCACCGTGTTGTACCTGCAGAAACAAAGGAGAAAACTGTAGCAAACTTGGCAAATTTTGCGTATGACCCTTACAACTACCCTATTTTACGTCAGGTAACACTTGGAGTTTGCTCATTTAAACGGAACCAATTTATTCTCTTGATGATGAAATGTTGATGGTGTACTGGAGCAGCTAAATGTCTTGGAACTATTCATAGACTGTATAACAGAGCCAAATGAGAAGCTTGTGGAATTTGGGATAGGAGGAATATGCAACGCCTGTGCCGGTAAAAGCGTGGAATACGGCTCTGATGCTAAATTTTATTAAAGTTTTGTTGTTGTTTCATTCGGGTTCCTGTGCAGATCCAAGGAATGCTGCTTCCATTGTCGAGGCCGATGGAATTGGTCTTATAATCAAATGTTTGTCAAGTCCTGTTGGGAACACTGTGAGTAGAGTAGATGAGTATTATTAATGTTTACTCTGGAGTTTATATGGAAACTTATAATTTGGTTTTACGTTGTAAAATAGGTCAAGTACGCACTTGGGGCTTTGTATTATATGTGCGACTATAACCGGGCCACAAGAGAAGAGATTGTGAGGCCACAAGTGGTGGATCTCATTGAGAGGTACGCAACGGCTGAATCAGTCAGTGTAAGCTTTAGTAACTTGGCTAAGGCGTTTCTGCACAAGCATGTCATTGTCAACTCATGAGATTCAGCTTGAATTTACCCAAAGGCACTATAATGGATGTTTTCAGGAATTAAAAAGCGTTCAGTTGCGTCTTGTGAGAATCTAGATGAGTAAATGATGAATTGGACTATAATGTAATCTTCTTCATGAAATCCGGTGATATTTTATATATTGTGTTAAAGAGAGTTGCCAGTTAGAATCTGTGCCGTTTACTAATCAAAATCCAAACATATATACATCAACAAGATTTAGTATATATTACGACCCACGTGACATAACGTGCCGAACTCAATCTTGCTAACAAAAATTTTTTTGCTGAAATTTCATGGTAGCTTCTTGCTCTTCGAATCTGACTCACATACTAGTTGGATTTGTTCTGGACTAAATTACAGACCATTTAATGAGTTTTTTTTACTGTCAACTATGTTCCGATGTCATTAGAGGAATTGGTCGTTTTGACAGTTAGGCCTAGACATGCGGCCGTCTTGATTGATGGGCCAGTTATTGTAGAAAGGCCCAGAGAAGTCTGCAGAAGACGAAGCCCAGGTTATTAAACGACAATAAGACTCAGCGTTCGAGACTACTCTCGTGATTTAGTACGGTTTGTCGCCTAGTGCCTGGAAGAACGGCTACACAGAGTTATAAGGAGAATGGGGAGTGGAGAGCAAGAAAGACCAAGCGATTTTCAACCTTAAGAGAGATAATATACTAGAGAGAGTGACGTAAAAAAACTGATGAAAATGATAAACTGATTATATTGATAGTCTTGAGAAAATGTTTCTAAAAACAAAATCTCAAAACTAAAAAAAATCACAAGATCAATTAGATTTGAGAAAGCAAATACAACGAACATGCAAAAGCAACAAATTTTTTCAAACTGATGAAAAAAAGAGAAGGATATCACTATTTTAACCAAACTCTCCACATGTGTATACGCAAATTCGAACTGAATAATCAGTGTCCTCCACGTGTTTTCATCATGTCTCGTTATTCCTTATTTTAATTACTGTTTTTATTTACCGTTGCTTCTTTACTTGGAATAAATTATGTATCAAAACTCCCCTGCTAAAGCAACTTTGTCCCTTTTCCACAAGGTTGAATTGCGAAAACTTCTTCGTAAAGCCGAAAAGATACTCACAAAATAGCATCAGCCACATCTTTTTCCGACCCACTTGAACAACACCATAGTGGCTGCTCTACCTTGTCTTTTAACCATCTTCCTGCCCTATATAGTTTCTGATTCTTTAATCAACACATCTGAAACCTGATTTGGTAATGTTGATGATACTACAGGGCCGTCTCCCACTCTCAACTTCAGTTGGGAAACATGAAATACCGAGTGAATCAGAAAAATTTCCGGTAAATTTACTTTATAGGCTACCTTAACGATTTTGTATAGCACTTTATAAGGGCCATATTATTTAGGTGCTACCTTATAGTTTAACCGCATCACCATTGATCCTTGCCTATACGGTTGTAACTTCACGTAGACCATATCTTCAATCTCAAAACTCCTTTTAGATCTTTTCCTATTTGACACTTGTGTCATATGGTGTTGTGCCCGAAGAAGGTGAAATTTTAGAATCAGAAGCATGTTCTCTCTTTCCTCTAAACTTCTTGCTACCACCACCACTTTTGATTCACCTGGTAAGTAAGGTAAATGCTGTGGGGAAGATTTTTCCATACACTGCTTCGTATGGTGTCATCTGGGTAGAGGAATGATAGCTAGTATTGTACCAATATTTCGCTAATGACAACCATTTCCTCCACTATTGAGGCCTTTCCACACACATACATCTCATATATGTTTCTAGGCACCGGTTAATCACTTCAATCTGGCCGTCGTTTTGTGGATGATACGGCGAGGAATAACTTAATGACACGTCCTACAACCTAAAAATTTCCTTCCACACCTCACTGAAAAAAACTGTATCCCTATCAGACACAATCGTATTGGGGAGACCGTGCAACTTCAAGACATTATCAAGAAAGGCTTGAGCTACTATTAGAGTCGTGTACGGATGAGCCAATGCTATAAAATGAGCTGTCTTACTTGACAGATCTACTACCAACATATTTACTGATTTTCCAAATGACATTGGAAAATAAGTAAATCCATAGAGGGATCACCCTCCATCACCCTTGTTGATGTAGGGTTTCAGCTTTTA
Source organism: Euclidium syriacum (assembly GCA_900116095.1). NCBI lineage: Eukaryota > Viridiplantae > Streptophyta > Magnoliopsida > Brassicales > Brassicaceae > Euclidium > Euclidium syriacum. Next base: position 3,433,730 of record FPAK01000017.1, read on the forward strand.
ATTATTTCTAATTAAAAGGATCTCTTTGTAAATAGATCTTATTTAATCGGGAGATTACATAGTTAGGTTCGTCTCGATGTGCAATCGTTCCGAAAATAACAGAAATATCGGCTCCGAGAAAAGGTCCCCCGAAGGGGTCTTTGATTTGTAGCTGAACTCGAAGGCTGCCTACGTACCCTCAGAAGGGATCAAGTCACACGTAGTTCCGAAGACAGAGGTTAATTCGACCTAAAGCTCGGGGATCAGGTGACTAACTCGGCTAAAAAGCCGAGTTGTTAATTCTCTATTTTTCTCTCTATTTTCGGTCTCTCTCAGTTTAAAATCTATATTTCGGATCCCATTTTTGGAGGAGGAGGTCCTTCTTTTATAAGGGAAGATAGACGGTCTATTTAAGCCCAATATCATAATAACAAGGAATATTTCCTTATTTCTGAGGAGTCAAGGATATGGATAAGATTAAAGTTTATCTCCTTTAGTTCGGCTTGCAAGGCCGAAGGAAATAAGGAGTACCCCTATCTCGGGTTTATGACCCGAAGTCGGCTCATAGCTAAATTGGAAGGACTAAATCCTAATTAATTCTGAGTTGTTTATAAGGGGTGCTAATCCCACCATCAAGAGTAAGTCCCTCCCAGTTCGCTTGACGAGAAACTTTGAGCAGAGTCAACGAATTTCTAAGGTTCATTGCTCGGAACTAATTGGGATCTGGTTCATTCGGGTGAAGTTTGAGACATCTACCTAATGTTATAGATGTGCCCTGAGAAAGGCTGCCTACGTACCCTCAGAGGGGATCAAGCCACCCGTAGTTCATCTTAAATCTATAAGGTGACGAAACCGCTGAAGTCTTTGAAATCCATAAGTCAAATGACTGCGGATTATGAAGAGTTGTATAGTCTGTAAACTTCCGAGAAGCAGGTAAACCGAACTAACTAGTAGGTTGGAGATTTCCGGGAGGTAGGTAAGCTTTCCTAACTGAAGTTTTCGAGAAGTGGACGAATTCCCGAGGGATAAGTGAACTGGCCTAACTAAGAGGTAAGAATCTTCCGTGAAGTGGATGAACTTCCGGGGATAAATGAACTGGCCTAACTAAGAGGTAAATATCTTGCGTGAAGTGGACGAACTGGTCTATTGGTTTTTCCAAACCTAATAGAACTTTCCAAACTTATAGCGTGAAGAGCTAATTCCTAGAACTAATTCTGATTGACTCTTGGCTTATACCGTTTGATCTCTCAGCACTACTCTATTAGCCTCCTATTCATAATGCTTAACTCTTGGTAAACTTCGGCGAAGTAAGACTTCTAGGCACAGTCATATACTGACCCAAAGGTACTCCAACGCGTTTATTAACCTAGTTGAAACGACTTTCTAAACCCGAGACTTGGATGTCAAGTATGTTAGCGTCGGGTTTTACTCCTTATATCCCGATAGTTCAACCTCCGGCCGAGCCAAATACATAAGACGCTAGACTTATGTATCTGTTCGGACCTTTCTTAAAGGTTAGATTACCATCATCTTAGAGCCGAGTAAATAAGCCATATTAACTTAAATACCGGCTCGGTCTTTCAAATGTGCAAGAAATTCTTGACCTTTGCCTTTTGATCTCTCGGCTCCATTTTATCAAGCTCCGAGATCTCCAGCTGTGGATTATTTCACCACTAATTCCGAGCTTATAGCGCAATCTCCGAAGAAGAACTCTCGTCTTTTATTTGGAGAAACTAAGTTTCATTAATTCAAAGAATTCTTCGCATGATCAGTACTTCGGATTTACTAATCCTTTCAACAGATCACCAGATGTTCTTGGGCGAAACCCAAATTTCGTAATTGTTTTTACAGTGAGGATACCTGGACTGTCATCCGTCAATCTCTAGATCTTATTTTATCGGATCTTACAATCTTACTTTATCGGATCTTAAGATTTCTAGGCATCCTCGGGGGGCATTTATTTTATTTTATTTTGTACGAACCCATTTTGAACTTTGCATTCGGTAAAGAATGTGTAAGGGAAATTGTTTTAACGAGAAATGTTCGACCTTTATCTGTCATACCGAATTCTACTTTATCAAATTCAGTACTTGAAGTGGTTTTAAATATGTGGGAATGACCCGACTTTGCCTTACTATTTCTCGGCTCTATTTTATCAAGCTTTGAAATTTCCAGCTGCATTCGGTAAAGAATGTGTAAAGGGACAAACCCTATTATCGAGTACGTGATCAAGGTACCGATTTTATTTTTGGTTATAGCTGGACTCCGAAGAGTTGCCTATGTACCCCCGAAAGGGATCAAACAACCCGTAGTTTGAACCTCACTACGTTTTTTGGTTATAGATGGACTCCGAAGAGTTGCCTACGTACCCCCGAAAGAGATCAAGCCATCCGTAGTTTGAACCTCACTAGGTTTTTTTTTTTTTTTTTTTGAATATCTCAAGTGCTTTTTTGGCGAGCAATCCGGTGATGCCAAACTTCTCCATAATAAGTCGCGGCTTGTGAGTCCGGAGCTGTCCCGTGCATCCAAGGATTTACAAAATCCCCTTATTCTCTTACTTTAACAGGAATTTGTTTGAGGGTTCGGCCTAATAGTTAAGCACATGCTTTGACCAAACTATTCTTCCGACCTTGGTTTCAAATAAACCAAACTTTGAATTTTTGTTATTATTATTTTTATCCTCTTCTTCGGGCGATTTTGTTGCTTTGTCCGAGACTTCGAAAAGGTTTTGGGCCGAGCTTTAAATTTGCTTTTTGAGTTTATTAGAACCTTTTGTAGTCCCATTGATGACGATGATTTCGGAACTTTGAACCCGAACTGCATGCGGTCCAGATTTATCTGCTTTTCACTCTGGATACCGCAGAGTTATTGTGGCGGAGACGGTTCGTCGATCGACCTCCATTCCCTCACAAGTTGAACTCACAAAATTTGAACTTCGTTTCTTCGGATCCTCTGATTTCGTTTTACACGAAGAGATTCGGTCTCTCAAGCTCCAGTCAACTGATTCCGAGCTGATCTTCGTCTTGCTATGCGAAATAGAGTCCTGGTAAGCTCTTCTTCTTTGTATCGACACATGTTTCTTGCCAAGCTTTCCGGGCATCAAGATTTTGTTAAGACTCTCCATTGAAGCTTCCCAACTGTAAGTCACTCTTGCTTTCTTGTGTTGTTTCCTCATCCTCATCTATCCCTAGGCCATATAACTTTATTCTTCGCATTAATTTGACTTTGGATACCTCGGAACAATATTTTTCCTTTGTAATGATTAAATACGTCAATCTGTCGTTTAGAGAGAAGCTGAAATTGTTCTTCACATCCTAATCCTTGTTGTTACTGAGTAGATAATGATTCACCAGAACTTGCAGAAGAACATCGTCGCAGCTAGCACTTTCACACTTTAAGAGAACTGGTGAACATAATTCCTTATTCCTTTTCTCAATAGATTTTCTTATCTCTTGCTTCTTCGTCTGGTTTGATAGTTTTATCGACTAAAACTCTCTTCTCTGACTTCCAAAGGTTAATGACTTTAGGTCGAAAGGCGTGAAGCTTTCTGAGATATCTTCATAGATGTTTTCGGATTATTTTTTCTCTTCGTAAAAGACGATGTCCTTTTGTTCGTGTTCGGGTTTTGAAGCAATCCTGATAACTTTTGTTCGTGTTCGCTCTGTTGGGTTTTCGCAGTTAGTGACTTTAGCTGCTGGCTTCAGCTTTGCGGGTTTTGTGGTAAAAGACTTTTTTCCTTTTTGGTTGCAGCAGAACTTCTCACAATGTTATAGACGAGCTACATCGCAGGAGGCGATTGGATTGAAGGAAGTGACTGACAGATGCGCGTGGAGGTCTCTGTTATGACTGATCTAGAACTGCGCTGAGACTTGAGAAGTAAAGTTTTGTATCTCCTTTGTATTTCTAAAAGCTGATTAAGAAAACTGATCGTATCTCGGTAAAGCTTTTGATTCGGTTTTTCACTGTCCTTCTTGGTTTTCCTATCGAATAGTTCGGAGCGACGAGCTTCAGAGAATACGACCGAACGGAAAGATGAAGACCGCGGTGCAGGTTGGTCTCATAACTAACTCGAGGTTTCTGAGAGTTGTGGCTCCTAGTCTCTATTCCACCTTTTGTTTTTTTTTTCCGAAAACCGGCTTCGACTCTAATATTTTCGCCTTTTTCTGAATAAATTCAAGGTTCCTAACCGAGATAAGTCAATGACGAGCAAGGAATAATAACACCGCTTTGTCAATCTCCACTGTCTCTTTGCAGGTACTAGCGCGGATACGACGGGGTAGAAGCTGCTGATGTTTCCGATATTTTATTCCGAAGTAGAAGTTGCTGATGTTTCCGATGGTTTGTTCCGAAGTAGAAATTGCTCCCATAAATCCGAGTAACTACACGACCTAGGCGTTTGTACAACAACCAAAATTATGAAAGGCTAGGTCTTTTTCCTCTTTTTGTTCATCGTTTTTGTGCCAAGCAAACGATGGCCAAACAAGTTCCTTAACCCAGGTGAGCGAATTTGTCTTCTTGTTCTTCCTTTGTGATCCCTCGATCCCCAATTTTAATAAAACTTAGGTCTCCTTCCTCTTTGACGTTTGTTGTTTCTTCTGTCTCAAGCAGTTGTTGACCTAGAAAGGAATTGTAAACTACTTTAAATCATATCTTAGATTAAGAGTTAGCCACGGAACAAAGGTTGCAAAAACAAATTGATTAATTTTCTCCCACAATCATTTTTTTTCTCATCGTAACACATGTATCCTACCACTTTTATAATTAATTCAATAAATAGCATGACGATTTGGATAATTAATTAGATAGGGTTGATGACTTAGCTTTTGTCCTGAATCGGTCGTTGTAATGTTCTCTTCTTCGAGTTTGGTGAAGAAGATGAATGTGACGAACCCTGATTTTACTCGTTATTACCGAGCGCGCTTTCGAGATTGACGAATCTCGAAATATTCCCCTACCTGGCGCGTCAAATGTTGATGCAGTGTTTCAGCTTTCAATTATTTATAATTAAAAGGATCACTTTGCAAATACATCTTATTTTATCGGGGGATTAAATAGTTAGGTTTGTCTCGATGTGCAACCGCTCGGAAAATAACGGAAAGGTCGGCTTCGAGAAAAGGTCCCTCGAAGGGGTCTTCGATTTGTAGCTGAATCCGAACGCTACCTACGTACCCTCGAAAGGGATCAAGCCACACGTAGTTCTGAAGACGGAGGTTAATCCGAGCTTAATCTCGGGGATCAGGTGACTAACTCGGCTAAAAAGCCGAGTTGTTAATTCTTTATTTTTCTCTCTATTTTCGGTCTCTCTCTTAGTCTAAAATCTATATTTCGGATCCCTTTTGAGGAGGAGGAGGTCCTCCTTTTATAAGGGAAAATAGACGGTCTATTTAGACCCAATAACCTAATAACAAGGAATATTTTATTATTCCCCCAAAAATAAGGAATATTTCCTTATTTCCGAGAAATACGAGAAATAAGAAATATTTCCTTATTTCCGAGGACTAATGGATATGGATAAGATTAAAGTTTATCTCCTTTAGTTCGGCTTGCAAGGCCGAAGGAAATAAGGAGTACCCCTATCTCGGGTTTATGACCCGAAGTCGGCTCCTAGCTAAATTGGAAGGACTAAATCCTAATTAATTCTGAGTTGTTTATAAGGAGTGTTAATCCCACCATCAACAATCTTCTACTCTGGATAATGCATCAGTAACCAGATTATCCTTCCCCTTTTTGTATTGAATGTTGTAATCAAACTCCAGAAGCTTAGGAAGCCACTGCTGCTGAATTGGTGTGTTGAGATGCTGCTCTAACAAGTATTTATGACTTCTTTGATTTGTCTTGATTGTAAAGTGTCCGAGTAATAAGTAGTGCCTCCATTTTTGCACTGCCTCATAGATAGAGAGAAGAAGTTTTTTACCCTTTAGGTGCCCGCTAATATACGCGAGGGGATGTCCTTCTTGCATTAACACCGCACATATTCCATCTCCATCTCCACAAGCATCTGTTTCCACCACAAACGGCTTGCAAAATTCGGGTAAAGCTAACACGGATGTGGAACATAAGACCTTTTTCAATTTGTTAAAAGCCTTTGTAGCTTCTTCATTCCATACAAACCCATCCTTCTTGGTACACAGTACCAGAGGTCTTACAATTTCACCAAAACCTTTGAAAAACCTTCGATAATAACTAACAAAACGCAATAACTCCTGTAGCTGCTTTAGTGACTTTGGTTGCAGCCATCCGTGCGCTGCCTTAATCTTAGCTGGATCTACATAAACTCTTTGATTTTCAATGAAGTGCCCAAGGTACTGATGTGTGAAATAATTCATCCAAAATTGACTGCAAGTGCACAATGTACAAATGTAGTATTTAAGTTATTGATTCCACATAGAGCTAGGGTTGATATGTGATTTAAGAAATCTCAAGTAATGAAAATCCCTGAAAAGTAGAGAGTTTGAAAACGTCGGGTTGTGTTCAATTATGGGGAATATTAGATTTAGGATTTTCGACTGGTAACTATGAATTATGGATTAAATACTCAATTATGTTTTATCTCTTGATTCTAGAACTCTAGACACTTAGTGGTAAGATTTCCTAAGGGTGTGTTATGGAAATACCTTTTTTAAAAAGCCTAAATCTAAATATTCTTTTGGATTACCGGTGAAGATAAACAAGCAGTAGAATCAAGGTAGATCTGTTCACAAGGTGTCCGAAAAGCGTTGGCCAGGCATGGGTGTTCGGGTACCCATTCGGGTTCGGTTCGGATTTGTTCGGGTTTTCGGGTTTAGCGAAACATTAACCATTCCGGTATTTTTCTATATCGGGTCAGGATCGCGTTTGGTTTGGATTACTTCGAGTTTGACTTCGGGTTTTAAATCGACAAATACCCGAAATTGACCAACAAAATATGTAAATATGAAATGAAATCAACAAAGTAAAGCATTATATCAAATATCAAATTCAAAGTTAAAGATTAAATGGAGTTTGCAAATTCAAAACCTAAGAACCAAATTGATCACAAATTACCTAAAAATAACATATTTTTTGCATGTTATCTAAAACTAACAAAGTAATATTTAATAGCAAAATTTTAAATCGTAGTTTAGTTTGCAATATTTTTTAATTTTAAATAACAACCAAAATGTATTAAAAAATTCAAAATATATTTCATAAAAATATTGCAAAGTAAAATAAACAAAGAAAAAACCAAACTCTAATTCACTTCAATGCACAATCTTGGATCCCTAAGTTCCTATTAAAACGAAGACTTAAAAACAAATAATCAACTTAAAACAAAAACAAGTATAATAAACTTCTAGGACAATAGAATTGTATTTCGGGCACCCATTGAATTTTTGGTTCGGTTTGGGTTTTCGTATGTCGAAATCTAATACCCGTTCTGGTATTTTTACATTACGGGTTCATGTTCGGTTTCCATTTTTCACGTGAGGTTCGGGTTCGGGATTCAGGTTTGGTAGATATGTCCAGGCCTAGCATTGGCGATGACACGGAACACACATTGCTTACTACAGAGAGATAAGGCGAGCATTGATGCATCGCTGCTATCATGTATCAGCTGGATTTGATAAAAGACGGTTCACGATTCCGCCAAATCAGTTAAGAGCAACAGTATTGAAGAACCTTTTTATGGTAAAACTTGATTGATTAAAAACTATCTTAGTAATTCATAGGAAACCATAAAAAAAAACCCTAAATTTAATAAGGTAACTACTCAGACATGATTCTGGTATCACAAATCATTATTAGATTAATGAGTTGCATACAAGATGAAACTAGACAGTAGAAGATCAGAGGGTCGTGAATCTCAATATGAGTAAAGAACATGCTCTTAACTTCTTCAGAGTCTAATATCAAATGGAAAGAGTAATACCTAGGTAACTAGTAACAATGAATGAAAACAAAAGCTAAATGAATGTATGTGATTGCATGTGAATGTGAAGTGTGAGTGGATTCTTCTGCAGATGGAGAACTTCTTTTATAGCTTCTTAGGTCGGTCTTAGGGTAGAACGTCTTTAAGACTTGAGTCGGGCTTGATTGAAGTTAAAAGGACCAGTCTTGCAAATCATGTTAGAAGGACATGTATTTAGTAAAACATCAATAGGACCTCGGATGTCCAATAAGGTTGATTCAAATTGGAGCTAAAATTTAACTCCCCTGCCTACAAATTGATATGTAGATCGTCTCTTTATTCGTTGGGTAAGTGGGTCAATGGTTGTCCGACTTCTGAGTTTCAGATTCTATCTCTATATTTCTTTTGCTAAATTTGCTCCAAATCTTTTTATTTTAGCTTCTTTTGTTCCAAAACATCATTTGCTAGTAAAACTTGTATAAATACTCAAAACATACTAAAAAGACTCTATAAAATCACATATATTATGATAAAAAACCTGTAAAATCCATCATACATCAGCTACTCCACCCTATTTGTTGCAAAGGCACATTTACTCCTCTTCGAAAATAACTTTTATGTTCACATAACGTCAAATACGTTCCTGAGATGTCCCAATGGTCTTCCGTAAATGAGTTGTAGACAAGTATGTCATCAAAAAAATTTTGTACAAACTTCCTCAGGAATTCCTAGAACACCGGATTCATCAATCCTTGAAAGGTTGTAGGTGAAGGAATTTGTACAGGTTTTAAATCATATTTAATAAACTCTAATGACAAATTCTAGGCCTAAGGATCATGTGTTCATCTTTACAATTGAATCATTTAGATGAATCTCGAATATACCTGAATGATCAAGCTGCGGAAGGGATCGGAGATTCGAAATTGAATAGCGCCTCAAGTACTGTGCCTCTACTGGTGTTCACACTCACACAAACTGGAAAGCCGTGATGCTTGTGCCGGAAGAGATCAAATCTCTGAAGGAAGCTCTCGGGATTTTTGTGTTTCTGGAGGTTGCTGTAATCTAGGTTAAACTCACAAAGTCGTGCACATATCATATATATAATGACTTGTGAAAAAACCTAATTAAGCATTGGTCTAAACCAATGTTTAATTAAACCATAAACCAAAATCATTATTCTGGTCCGACCTGTGTGTCGATCGACACAACCTCTTTTGTCGGTCGACATACCCTTCAGAAACACATTTTCATGTATATCAAATATGCATTGATTTGATCATTACATTAATGATCAATCCCAATATACTTTATCCAGTTTGCTTAGGTGTGTGACCCTGTAGGATCATATGATACTAGCAATGAGGTCCAAACTCATAGATTACAAGTGGTTTCTAGCAAAACATTATAATCACATAGTAGCATATGATTGTCTTATCTCGACACTACAACTTTATACTAGAGTAAATACAAGTGATTTCAGGACATTCCCAACAATCTCCACTTATACTGAAATCATCTATTCCTATAATTCCTTTATCTCTATATCTCGATCTAGCATAAGGCAAGAACTCGTGTCATCCTTATTTAAGCTAGATCATGTTTATCGAACTCTGATTTATACTGATAAAACAAACGACTGACAATCACCTTGTTTGAGCGCGGCCACGCATTTTCAGTATCAAATCTTCGATAGGCCCATAGATATTTATCTCCTGTTATATAGGAGGGACAAATCTCATCTTGTTCCATCACTGTTCCTTACACATTTCATGACATGCCCAATAAATGCTTTTATAATCACCTGTTACGGATGAAGTTTGACAAAATCAAAGCAGGCCAATTCATATGCACGAAATCATGATGAACTCAGGTCTAACGACTATACTCTATAGTTGTAATGAAAAAGTCTTATTACACTCATATAAAAATCTTGTAGAGTTCTCATAATGGGTCATATCCGATACTGTGTTCTCTAACACATATCTATGTGATTGACTTTAATACTCATATTAATGACTCCTCGAAACTTAGTCATCAGTCACCTCACATACTAGTCTCTCGTGGTTATTAATGTCCCATCTTAATAACCTTGACTAGGGACCTAGATAATTTATGTCATCTATCACTTATAGGGTTTCATGATCAAGTCACGCACTTGATGACCTATAAGAATGCCATAAATTATTTTGGGACTATTATTTAATAACAAGATTAAATAATACTGAAACAAATTTCATTAATAAAACATAACTAAATGTATGTTTACATGAATATCATAACATAAATAAAACAACTTCCACTATAATCAAGATCACATCTTAAGAAATCTAATGCCTATAGCAGCAGTATGACTCTCATGCTTAGGTCGTGGGAGAGGCTTAGTCAAAGGATCATCAACATTCTCATCCGTCGGAACTCTGCTGATCTGTACATCACCTTTATCAATGATATCACGAATAAGATGATATGTCCTCTCTGTGTGTTTGGATTTCTGATGTGATCTGGGTTCCTTCGCCTGAGCAATGGCATCATTGTTGTCATAATATAATGCCACAGGCTCTGAAATGCTACGAACCACACCAAGTTCAGTGATGAACTTCCTAATCCAAACAGCCTCCTTCGCCGCTTCAGAAGCATCAATGTATTCAGCTTCGGTTGTGGAGTTTGCTATGGTATTCTGCTTGGAACCCTTCCAGCTGACTGCACCGCCATTCAGACAAAAGACGTATCCAGATTGAGATCGAAAATCGTCTTTGTCCGTCTGGAAACTCGCATCCGTGTAACCACTCACTACAAGCTCATCACTTCCTCCGTACACTAAGAACTTATCCTTAGTATTTCTCAAATACTTGAAGATGTTCTTCTTAACAGCAGTCCAGTGACTCTCAACGAGATTAGATTGGTATCGACTCATCATGCTTAAAGCACAAGCAACATCTAGACGAGTACATAGCATGGCATACATGACGGATCCCATAGCAGAAGCATAGGGAATCCTACTCATGCGTTCTCGCTCAGCATGTGTCAAAGGACACTGCATCTTGTTAAGAGTAATGTCATGAGACACTGGTATGAAGCCTTTCTTGGAATCGTGCATACTGAACCTGTGTAAGACCTTATCAATATAAGTATCTTGACACAGTCCAATTAGCTTATTCAATCTATCTCTATAGATTCTTATTCCAACAATTTAAGCAGTTTCTCCCATGTCCTTCATCAAAAAACAACTTCCGAGCCAAGTCTTTACAGACTGAAGCAACGGAACGTCATTTTCGAGAAGAAGTATGTCGTCTACATACAATATGAGAAATGCAACTGCGCTCCCACTAGTCTTCTTGTAAACGCACGGTTCCTCTTCGTTTATGATGAAATAAAACTCTTTGATTGCTTCATCAAAACGAAGATTCCAACGCCGAGATGCTTGCTTGAATCCATAAATGGATCGATGAAACTTGCATACTTTCCTAGCAGCTTTAGGATCTATGAAACCTTCAGGTTGTGTCATGTACACGTCTTCTTCCAGAATTCCATTAAGGAAAGCTGTTTTCACATCCATATACCAAATCTCATAATCATAATAAGCGGCAATTGCTAGGAGAATCCGAATGGACTTAAGCATAGCGACTGGGGTATAGGTTTCTTCATAGTCAATACCATGAATTTCAGGAACCACAGGTGTAGGTTCTACAACTCTTTGTAAATCCAATCGCTGCTCTTCCTGAACAGGTTAAGCAATTTCCTGTGATTCTCGAACTTCTTTGAGTTGTACTTTACTCCCACTATCTTTCTTGGAAAGAAATTATCTCTCAAGAAAGACGCAGTTCCGAGCAACAAACACTTTGTTCTCGTTTTGGTTAGAAAAGTAGTAAGCCTTGGTTTCCTTAGGATAACCGACGAAGTAGCACTTATCAGATTTGGGGCCGAGCTTGTCAGTGATCAAACGCTTAACATAAGCTTCACAACCCCAAATTTTCAGGAATGAAAAACTTGGAACATTTCCAGTCCACATCTCATGTGGTGTCTTTGCAACTGATTTCGATGGAACCCTATTCAGCGAAAACGCATACGTTTCTAGAGCGTATCCCCAGAAAGATAATGGAAGATTCGTGTGACTCATCATTGATCGAACCATATCCAGTAAGGTATGATTCCTCCTCTCAGACACACCATTCTATTGGGGTGTTCCAGGAGGAGTGAGTTGTGAAACAATTCCACAATATCTTAGATGATCACTAAATTCTTGGCTTAAGTATCCACCTCCACGATCAAATCGAAGAACTTTGATACTCTTGCCAAGCAGATTATGTTCTTCATTCTGGAATTCTTTGAACTTTTCAAAAGATTCCGACTTATGCCTCATTAGATAGACATAGCCATATCTACTGAAGTCATCAGTAAATGTGATGAAGTATTGAAAGTGTCCTCTAGCACTAATGCTCATTGGGCCGCACACATCAGTATGTATAAGGCCCAATAAGTCACTGGCCCTTTCATTTTGTTTGTTCAAAGGAGCCTTAGTCGTTTTGTCCAATAAGAAGGATTCACATTTCTCACATGATTCATAATAAAATGAGCCTAAAAGCCCATCATTATGGAGCTTCTGAATCCGTTTCTCATTTATGTGGCCCAAACGACAATGCCAGAGAAAAGTAGGATTTGAGTCATTGGACTTGAATCATTTGGTGTTTATGTTATAGACAGGCACATATTGGTTTAAAACATAAAGCTCATTCTCTAATGGGGCGCTACCATAGAAAATATCATTACGATCAAAAGAGCAACATTTGTCTTTAATCGAAAAATGAAAATCATCCAAATCCAAACAAGAAATAGAAATGATATTTCTGCTTATAGCAGGTACATAGTAGCAATTCTTAAGTTCTAAAACCAAGCCTGATGGCAGAGACAAATGAAATGTTCCCACGGCTAAAGCAGCAACTCTTGCTCCATTACCAACGCGCAGGTCCACTTGCCCCTTCTCCAAAGTTCTACTGTTGGTTAGGCCCTGCATATTCGTACAAATATGAGCACCACAACCAGTATCCAATGCTCATTAGGTAGAACTTGAAGTAGTAACATTTACTTCTATAACATAAATACCTAAAGAAGAAGTCTCGTACGTCTTCTTCATCTTCTTAAAATCGTCCAGGTATTTCTTGCAGTTTCTCTTCCAATACCCAGTCTCCTTACAGTAATGGCGCTTGTCAACATCAGAAGGGCCAAGCTTGAACTTGGGCTCAGGCTTGTCCTGATTCATAATCTGGACCGCCCTGCCTTTTGCCTTATCCTTACCAGGTTTCTTAAACTTTTTACCCCCTTGTACTATAAGTACATTTGGGGCACCCTTCTTGATGTTAGGCTCAACTGTCTTAAGCATGCCATGCAGCTCAGTCAAAGACTTCGTCAAGTTGTTCATGTTATAGTTCATAACAAATTGATCAAAGCTTGACGGCAGTGACTGCAGAATGATGTCAGTAGCCAACTCTTGGCTAATAGGACAGTCCAGTTTTGCGAGGTTATCAATATAACCCATCATCTTAATGACATGTGCACTTACTGGACCGTCCTTTGGTAGTTTGCACTCAATGAGAGACTTAACCGTCTAGTATCTCTTAGTTCGTGCCTGCTTCTGAAACATACCTTTTAGGCTTGTGATCATCTCAACTGGCGACTCCACGTTCTCATATTGCTTCTGCAAGTCTGAGTTCATGGTAGCTAGCATGAGACAACACACATCGACCTTATCATTTGAATGCTTATCCCAAGAATTTCTTTCTGCATGTGAAGCATTGGATTTCGGTTTTTCAGGGAGAACATTTTCAAGAACATATTCCTTTTTCTCTTGCTTGAGAACAATTCTAAAGTTTCGATACCATTCGAGGAAATTGGATCATTCAACTTGTTCTTCTCAAGGACGGATCGCAGGGAGAAAGTGTTATGGTGAGTGGTAGACATAGCTGAATCAAAAGAAAGGGAAAAGCAGTTTAGTTATGATGATCAAGAAAATGAGAAATCTTAACAATTTAAGAAAACTCGCATTATATTCAAAACTATATTTTCTCAAAATAAATATAATGATCCAAGACTCATACTTCACTAAAACTTGAGTGACCTTTGGCTCATCGCCCAAATTTCAGTTATCTAGGTAAGCAACAACTTTGCTAATTATATCCAATATAACTCTTGGTTGCGGACAACATCTTATGTTTTAATCCAACCCTATGTCTCTAAGCCCAAAACCGTTTTGATGGCCTAGTCAAATAAACCAAACCTTTTTAAACATATGGTTACGATTACCATCTACCTTACTCATGTAATTGTGGATACCTTGCTTTGGCAAGCCCATTGCACAATGAAATGAACATTGGCAGTTGACAAGTCTGAGAAAACACTATAACTTGATATTAGTTGAGGAACAAAATTTTAAACCTAATACATATCAAATATGTATTTTTGAAAGTTTGAAAACAAATTAAAAAAACTAATCTAGTTAGGTTTTAACTATTCTACACTAGTGTCGGTCGACACAGCTCAAACCGGATCAATCGTGATAAACCGATTTAACCGATTGCGATAACCAACTAGTGTCGATCAACACAACCTTTGTGTCGATCGACATCTAGCGGTTCAAGGGAATTCGATCTTCGATCGAATCCTAAAATTTTAATTGATTTTAGGACATGTCGATCAACACAACATGTGTGTCGGTCGACACCGAAAACTCTAGAACATAATTCGATTCTTACATGATTTACATATCAATTAAATTCATCCAATTTAACAATCATGCAATAGATTCAATTAGAACACTAGGCTCTGATACCACTGAAGGAATTTGTACAGGTTTTAAATCATATTTAATAAACCCTAATGACAAATTCTAGGCCTAAGGATCATGTGTTCATCTTTACAATTGAATCATTTAGATGAATCTCGAATATACCTGAATGATCAAGCTGCGGAAGGGATCGGAGATTCGAAATTGAATAGCGCCTCAAGTACTGTGCCTCTACTGGTGTTCACACTCACACAAACTGGAAAGCCGTGATGCTTGTGCCGGAAGAGATCAAATCTCTGAAGGAAGCTCTCGGGATTTTTGTGTTTCTGGAGGTTGCTGTAATCTAGGCTAAACTCACAAAGTCGTGCACATATCATATATATAATGACTTGTGAAAAAACCTAATTAAGCATTGGACTAAACCAATGTTTAATTAAACCGTAAACCAAAATCATTATTCTGCTCCGACTTTTGTGTCGATCGACACAACCTCTTTTGTCGGTCGACATACCCTTCAGAAACACATTTTCATGTATATCAAATATGCATTGATTTGATCATTACATTAATGATCAATCCCAATATACTTTATCCAGTTTGCTTAGGTGTGTGACCCTGTAGGATCATATGATACTAGCAATGAGGTCCAAACTCATAGATTACAAGTGGTTTCTAGCAAAACATTATAATCACATAGTAGCATATGATTGTCTTATCTCGACACTACAACTTTATACTAGAGTATATACAAGTGATTTCAGGACATTCCGAACAGTAGGTGCATTGGTGAGACCAAAAGGCATCACCAAATAATCATAATGACCATCATGTGTCTTGAAAGCTGTTTTGTATACATCTGAGGGTTCCATCCGCACTGGATGGTATCATGCCCGTAAGTCAATCTTAGAGTAGACTGACGAACGCCAAGCTCATCCATTAAATCCTATATTAAAATAATGGTGAACCTTTATTTCACAGTCAAGCCAATCAACCCCATGTAATCTATGCAGACTCTCCAGGTTCCATCTTTTTTCTTTACCAATACCACCAGAGAAGCAAAAGGACTTGAGCTCGTTTGTATAGTCACACTACTTACCATCTCCTGCACCATTTTATCAATTTCATTCTTCTGTTGGAGAGCATATTGGTAAGGTCTTTGATTAATGCGATCAGCACCCTCAATCAATGAAACTTTGTGATTGTGATAGGCTCTAAACGGAGGAAGTTTCGTTGGTTCTTCGAAAATATCATCAAACTCCTTTAACAACTTTTCCAGTGTTTGATTCACATTTTTCTTACAATCTTTCGTCTGCATCAATCCCAACTCAAATACATATTCAGGCTCTTCTTCTGCTAGACAAATCATGGAGAGTTGGACACCCTATTCTTTTACCTTTTGTAATTTAGCGGCTCTTACTGCTCATACCAAGCCCGGTTGATTTCTGTGTAATACCACTTTATGGCCATTTTTTCTAAACTTCAACTCCATCTTGACAAAATCCATGGATACATGACTCACCGTGCGAAACCAGTGCACCCCAAGCACCATATCACATCCACTCAGCGAGATTATTATAACATCCTCTTGGAATTGTGTATGTTGAAAGTTCCATTAAACTTCTCCACTCTTCCCAATACATTAATACGAAAGCACATGCCACCCTAACTCTAATAGCTCTTGATGGTTTCAACTCGCAACCTAACTTGATTGCCAACTTCTCATCTATGAAATTATGAGTTGAACCAGAGTCAATCAGCACATACATAATGCTCTTACTTTGAGTACCCTTCACGCGTAGTGTATTGAAATTCGTAACCCTAGTCACAACATTGAGTGATATATTTGCTATGTCACCTTCCGCTAGGGAATCCTCACTACCTGCATCCTCTTCTTCCAAATCCGGAATGTATGCCTCTTCTTATGTCTCCATGACATACAATCTTTTTTTATGGGTCTTGTAGTTCTCTGGTGCAAACTTCTCTGGGAAATGGTAACACAATCCTTGGGCTCTCCTATTTGCCATTTAGGCAGCAGAGAGGTATGTATTTGGGTTTGACATTACCCCTTTCCCCTTCCCGATAACGTTTTATGTAGGCTTAGAAGCAGGTGCAAACTTGTGAGTGTTGAATACTCTCTTAGAGGCATTGAAGACTCCTTAGTGTAATTACCTGCACCTTTCCCAAAGGAATTCCCATGTGGATTCTTAGCCACAACAGAACGCTGAAACGTCAAGGGTGGTGGCACCAACGCAGATTCGTAAAGCCGGCTTAACATAAGGACATCTTTCACTGTAGTTGTCCTAAACATCCGTAGCAACAGTTTTGTTTTAAGTTTGAGCTCTGCAAAATAGTAACGCACTAATACCTCCTCTGTCAAATTACCACGAGTCCAGATAGCCTCAAACTTGGCGTTATAATCCACTATGACGTTGGTCTCAAACTGAATCTTAAACTCTGCATGTGGGTCATCCCATAGATCCTCAAAACGGTCCAACAAGGAGCCATTTATAGACCGACCATGTATTCACACCTTCCGCCGGAACATCGGCCTGCATCAGTGCTTGATGCTAGTTGGCTGCGTTAGAATCCAAGTGAATCGATACCAAACCCACTCAAAGATTATCCGGGGTGTTGTCAAGCTCGAAAAACTCCTTCACCTTGAAGATCCATTCACTAATCTTATCTTTGTTGAATTGTGGAAACTCTACTTTACCCAAATGAGTAACCACATAATAGGGCTCACCAGATCTATCTGTTTTACCAGATGCGTCACCAAGGTCATGATCCGGGGACATCTTCTTCAAATCCTTCGGCGAAACGAAGTGACCCTCCGTCTTCTCCAACATTGTGAGGAGATCAAGGTGTGTAGCTTTAATCTTTTTTTGTTGCGATGCCATGAAGCTTTTGAGTTTCTCAAAACGAGTATCCAGTATTTGAAAGCGAGTACCCAACTGCGCGAGATAGGAATCCAAAGATGCTTCTAATCTTGCAGTTTGGGCTTGCACAATGACTAGCGGTTCGAAGCGAGTCTCCAGCGAGACTTCAAACTCACGAAGCATCGTCTCTATGTCTCGAACGGATCCTTGAGTAGCATAAGCAATAAAAACCGAGAAAAAATGGCTCTAATACCTTTGATGTAGAAAAAACGGGATGAAAATGATAAATTGATTATATTGATAGATTCCTGAGAAAATTTTTCTATAAAAAAAGTACCAAAGCTAAAACAAACCACAAAATCAGCACGATCCTAGATCTGAGAAAGAAAGTACAACGAACATGAAAAAGAAAGTGCAAAAGCAACAAATTTTCAGAATGATGGAAAAAGAAAGGGGTATCTCTACTTTAACCAAATCTCCTCTACACATGTGTAGACTCGAACTAAATAATCAGAACCCTCCACGTGTCTTCATCAGATCTCGTTATTCCTTACTTTAATTACTGCTTCTATTTACCGTTGCTTCTTTACTTGGAATCAATTCTATACAAAGAGAATGGTGGAGTGAAATTTTAGAGTGAGACGAGGGCTTATCTTGCTCATCGGGGTTTTCTTCTTCTCTCTTTCGATGATTTCGTGGTAACGTGGCTGGTGTGAGCTTAGGTGTGTAATTTCTTGTAAACATGTATCTTTGGATCCTCCTTAAGATTTGATGGAAGCTCTCTGAGATGTACTTGTGTTGGTCCGAGGAACTAGTATATCTCGGTGTTGTTTTCTTTACCTACATTAACAACCATCAAAGTTTGAGAATATATCCTAACAGTGATAGCAGAGTTAGGTTGTGAGAAGTTCAATGATAAAAAAATGTTGAATCTTTTAAATTTTCTAACTTTTCTAAGGCGTTTATGTTCATACTGGAAAGTGATATCTCAATAAAGGTATATTTATTCACTGGTTTGTGTATTTCTCTTGTATCAGAGGTATTTCCAAGGTCTTAAAAAAGCAAGACAAATTAAAATTGAGATCTTTGGTCTTTTACCTTTAGTGGCTATGTCTACGTAGTGTTGGTATCTGGATCTACAATGATGGAAACAACACAATTGTGTAGTTCAATTGAATGATTATGTCGATTACATCTCAAACACCAAACCTATCTGAAGCAATGTCTAGATCATATCAATGATCTAAATCATAGTGTTGATACTGGGTTCAACTTCTAATTATTTGTAATTAGAGCGGTTCGTTTTTAGGAATGAATTAAGTAGAAGACAAAAAGAGAAACCTCGGAAAAAAAGAACTTTATTAATTATAACGGTTACAAGGGTGTTAACTCAGAATGTCGAGTTAACTTTATCCAAGAGAAGTATTAAACCTAGGTTATCTAATAATTCTTCTCCCCGATTCTGAATGAATTAAATTAGTGAAGGGGGGTGTGTATTTATATATCCTTGTTAGTCGGTCATTTAAGCCAATGGGCTAACCTCGAAAAAATAGAAATATTCCATTTTTCCAAGATCAGGGAATCTGTGATAAGATTTGATCTTATTCTGTCCGAGCTTTAGACTTCGGCTTGGGACGAAGTTGTTTACACCCCCGCTTCAGACACTAAAATCCGACCATTCTTCACCAAGGTATCCCTCGGTCATCTGGGTCGAGGGTTCTAATCTTGTTGAAGGGACTTATGACCTGATAAATTATCAGGGAAAGGTCGGCAGGGACCGAACCTCAATTATCGCCAAACTATTGATAAAGGGTAGTAACCCCACCATCAACAGTAAGTCCCCCCCCCCAGTTCGTCCGAGGATGTCTTCGGGCAGAGTTGGCGAATTTCCAAATTAAATAGCTTGTCGATTAATGAAGCTCGGTGTTGATCGATCTTTATCTTCAAAATTCTGTAATCTTCAATATGGTGGGAAAAGAGCAGTCAGTGAAGAGCCTCATTTGTTTCACGTGCACACTCCTCGATTATCACAAAACCTTTCAACTCCCCATGACGTGTCATCTTGAAAACAGACGAAAATAAATGAAAAAAAAAGCGTCATTGAAATCTTAGTTTCGAGATCCGACCAGAGATCTTGGACCTCGCCACCGGGTTATGTTTGTCTCTATGAAAGCTTCTTCTCTGAAGCTAATCTCTGGTTTCCAGTCCCGTAGCTAATGGTAAGCTATTGCGCTCGTCGAGGAATGGCAATGTCTCAACTAACACCTAACTCGATCAAAATCATCACTGGACTCCTAGTACTTGCTGCCCGATGCGATGTTAGACTAAATTCTTGGAAACTAGAGGAACTGACGAACTTCTCGTCTTCCAAAAGCCCAGAGGGAACCTTCAAAATTAATATCAAACCAAAAAGGAAGATATTTACTTTTACGTTCCAATCAACCAAGCTTCAGTTTATAAACCTGACGCCACAATCTTCCGAAATTGGAAGACCATAATTGGTAGAAACTAGGTTTTTTCTTTCTTTCTCAATTCGAATTCTAACCCTGTCTTGCTATTTTTCAGTTAAACCAAGCTGCTTCCGAGTTCTTCCGCTAAACTTCTCCAAATAATTTGAAAAACTCAAAAGAGAAGGAGAACTTTGGTGGGGCGACATTCTCCATGGTCATTTCTACAGAGCCCGTTTTTGGGCCGGTATGCTTTCTCCGAACTTCTCAAATTATTCTCCCAAACCATTACTTACTTCGCAAATAATCTTTTCAGGACAAGAAGACTGGAAAAAGATTGATCCTATTCCTAAAATGAAAAGATCAAACCCCCGAGGAGCTTCTGGCAGTAATCAAGATCTTCTTCCAAGAAAGAGAAAAATCTCTGAGGCCGCCAAAAAGCAGAATGATGAAGCTGCTAAGAAGAAGAGCGCCGAGAACATGAAACTTATCTTGCCGGTAAAGGAACAACACGCGTTCCAACTTGAATTTGACGGTGCAGACATGCTTTTTAAAGATAAGAAAAAATGCACCGAGCTTCTGCGAAAGACGAGTGGTTACGATAGTCGTCTACCCGAAGCTTGCTGTGAATCAGACACTCTAGAAGCCGTATCTTGTTCACTCTTTAGAGTAAGTAACAAACCCAAACATTTTCCTCTCCTGAACATCTTCCATTTTTAATTTCTTTATTTTCCCATACTTCTGTCGGTGGGCTTCATTGGTCAATCGTTTCTTTGGTATGAGAAGAGGCTCACCGATTCTGACTTGAGGATTGGTTCCCTTCTCTCCGACAATGAAGGCTTAAAGGGGAAAGTATTCTTCCAGTTGACGAGTTGTAGGAGTCTTCAATTGGTCACAAGCAAGTCGTTCCATTGCATTCAACACGTCATGAAACTTTCGATTAAGTTTCTCTTGGTTACGTCCAAAATTTTGCGCTATAATACGTTACACCTCATTATGCCCACATGTGGAAAGACACGTTGCGACGCTTTCTTAAACCATACTCGTTTTCCATCAGTTCACAAAGAGTTCGGAATGTTGCTCTACGCATCCTCACTGCATGTAAGCATGATTCATTGTCACAGTCGATCTGACGTTTGATGTTTAACCAACCATAACCTCCTCCCCAACCATAACCTCCTCCCCCTTGTATGGGCTGTCGGCATAGGTATTGTTCATAATACTGCATCGTTGGTTAAACAAGTACCTCGTCGACTACTTCGTCTTCAAGGATAAACAACTCGTCTAACTCTTCCCGTGTTAGATTGTTTAGTTCAAGTGAGTATAACTCCTCAAAGCGATTTCCCTAGAAATAAATTTTGAATATAACAGTTAAGATACTTCAAATTCAGTGGTTTTTACAATGAACTAAACATTTAAACTTAACATAAACGTCCATAATAAAAATAGAATAAATAGCACAAACACCCATAAAAAAAAAAATTAACATAAACATCACGGCCTTGCTTCATCTGATGGCTGCTTTTCGGTTCCGTCATCCATAAAATTTAAATGCCAACGTTGATTACCGAATCCACTTGTTTCATCAAATCTATACCCAATATTTGCAATCCGTCTGGTTGGCGTTCGAAAATTAGGATAAAGGTTTATTTGTATTTCCAGATTCATTTTTCCTGGTTGTCTAGGTGGTGTGTGATGTAGAGAAAGTTTTCTCTAATGAAAATGCAAGTACACAGTGAAGGCAATTGTAGTACAAAGGGTATTTGTATCCCCAGGACTCGATAGAACACAATAATCATCTAGTTTCAATTAAGCTAGGTTGGAAATAAGTAACTAAAAAGACTGAAATTAAGAAAACACGAAAAAGCTGTTGTTGTAAAACTGATTGGTTGAGGCACTAGGCATAGGGATATTCTCGAGATTTCTGAATCAAGGTGGGAATCTACTAGGAAATCTAACCAAAGTTCTTGAACACAAACACAACTCTATAGAAAAACCAGCTTCCGCTGCAAATCACTAACTATGTCTAGTTAGCTAAATTACCAAATTCATTTGCGTAACCTAACAAGTAAGACATACAATAAATCAGGTTTGCTGAGTTCACTAGATCTCTAGTCCAAATTTCTTTGCTACTAGTCTCACTAGCTCAATTAATCTTTGTTCAAACTAACTAAGTCCACTTCCGTTTCCTTATCTAATATATGACTTATACCTAGTTGCGCAGGCTAGATCTAAGTAAATAAGATCAGATTAATTGAAGAACTATAAAGGATTCTTAGTTTGAGGATACCCTAATTATGATTCATCAATCCCTTGAATCCCTAAACCTAACCCGCAAACTACTCAGACATGAAGAGATTAAACACAAACATGTTTTGAATAGATTGAAAAAGAGAAAAAAAAAAAAAAAAAAAGGTTTGGAATTCCTCCGTCTCCCTGAAATAATCTCTCTATTAAAAACCCTAGAAAAATAGAGTATAGCCTAAACAATGGCTGAAAAATCCTTTTTATAACATTAGAGACGATCTAGAATAGTTGGGCTAATAAAAATAAACAACCAGGCCCAAAAGACTCAAGAAAATAGAGATTTTCTTGTTTTTCTCGGGGGCTGCATCGATCGATGCACTCCCTTGTATCGATCGATGCACTTACAGAAGATTCACAGTTTTCTTCAGCTCGCGGCAGATCAGACATGTCTTCATTAAAACGGCCATATCTTGAGCTACAGGCATGGGAATCACTTCAAACCACTTGAGTACCGGGAAGATCTTCAACCAATGTCAAACTTCTTAAAGTCAAATCCGAGACTGCACCTCCCATTTATTGATTTTGCCCCTTTTTAATCCACTTCCTCCAAATCATCCGAAATGCTCAAAATACCTAATATATAGTATAAAGACCTACAAAAGACTCTAAAACACACAAAACCATGGGTTACAAAACCCTAAAAACCACAAATTATCAGTGTGCACACAATACCAGAAGAAGCCCCTACTGGAAAAAATGTAGTAGGTCCAGGAGTTTACATCATTTGACCAGCTGACGATGAGGGCATAAAAGGAAAACCACCTACTCCCTACGGAAACATCATCTAAAAGTAAGGAGCACCCATCATATCCCCGGGCATGTTAAACCCAAGACTTGGAGATGGAAAAAGCACACATCATATGCCTGGGCATGTTAAACCCAAGACTTGGAGATGGAAAAAAATTGCCCCATAGCGGCAGAGGGATGAAATTTTGGGATGTCAGCAGGATTACACTGAAACTTTCCAGATGAACGTCCCATAGAACTACATGATGATCTTGCACTACCACCGCTGGAACTACTTAAGCGAATTTGGAAATTATCCAACCTTGAAATAGTTGGCGATCGTGGTGGAGATGCTAGCCGATCCACCCCACTTATACTTTCAAGAAATTTGATTATATCCTCATCTGACTAAAAAGGAGTGTCTAAAAATGTATTACGCAACCAACCATCTTCCTTGAGCAGTTTTGCAGATGCTTTCCAGAATGGTTTATACTTCTGAATCGGCAAAGAATTTAGTATGGAAAATGCTTCTTTGAAGTTTGTGTATTTTGTTCGACTAAATCCATCAGGTCGCAAAGCTGATACAGTATAGAGTCTTGCGTCTGTCATTCCCTGGAACGCAGTGGAAACCAATCCCTTAAACTCACGCCTTCTACGATTCCCACGACTGTTACCACTTCCTGAACTTACTCGCGATATGCTTCTTCGTTTGTTGGTCAGTTTCTTCTTGTTCGACAGGATACAGAGTTGCACGTGTATTCTGTCTACCAGAGCAACCATGGATTTCTTGTGTCTGCTCAGACGGGATATCTTCATGTGTTTCTTATGTTGCTTTTGTTGCGGTAGCTCCATAGGTGTTGTTAGGAAAGAGAAATGATAGATTTGGAAAATAAGTATTTTCTTCTTAAGGTTGAGGTATGTATTCACTCGCGGGTGGCTCGTTATTTCCATCAAAATCAGCAACATCACAATAAGAAGCACTGGTTAGATCAACTCCCGAATCTTGTAGTTCTTTGTGTGCGCCATCGACATCATACATATGTTGAGTTGAGTTGATACATCATGATGCCCATACATAAGTTCCAATGCATCCCAATATTTTGGTGGATTACGATGACAAAAATGAATCTTTTCACTTTCCTACCCAAAAAAAATGTATCTTAAAGATTAATAATTAAAGAACCTCTTTCAATTTATGAAGGAAAATTAGAAATTAGAGTAGTAATAATTCTTAACATACCGCCTCGCTTAACTCCACCAATCATCATCCATCGTTATAACTCATGTTGTACGATTCACACTCACACCTGCTTTCTTCATAATGTCCACCTATTCTTTATGAACCCCTTTTAGCCTATCTATCTTATTCTTGACTTTGCTTCAATTAGAAACTTTTTTTCCGTCCTATTATGTAGTTCAGTCATAATACGTTTTTGATGTGCCATTTTGAGTCCATATGTATTATAGTCAACTTTTGCAAGCTTAACTTCATATAATTCAACAACTACGCGCTCTTCCACGGATTTCCAAATTTCTTTCTAAAAAAAGAAAAAACTATATATATATATATATATATATATATATATATATTATACGAAACACCATCATCATAAGATATCATGTATACCAATAATTTAACATATATTTAAAACTTACATTTTTCCGTACACGTGATGATATAGGACGGTCATTAGAAGCCATTCTGAAAAAATAATATCCAAATTTAATAACAAATTTATTAAAATAAATTAAATAAATAAAAAAATGTATTCAGATTAATTTACTAACAGTGGACAATACTTCATAAATTCATAATTATATTTACATATTAATACAAATTTTATAACTATAACTCAATTAGTAATATTTTTTAAACTACTAATAAAATCTATACACAATATCTATATACTATATATATATATATATCATCCAAAATTTTGAAAGTAGGATTTTTGAATATTATATATATTATGGACCAAATAATTATAATTTTAAAAAAACTTTTGATGTTATATTTTGTTACAACCGTAATATATAACTAACCTACAATCAATATATCGAAATAATTATTTTTAAAATCTTACTGTTTACAATTCAAATACCAATTTTTAAAAACTGAAAAATAAAATATAAATGAATTTCATTAAAAAATTAATAACTTAAAAAATATGCTTAATTGTAACTAACATTAGTCAAAACTATTACTTATTTATGGTTAAACTTTTTTCCTAAAAAAATATTTACATTT
Organism: Euclidium syriacum; assembly: GCA_900116095.1. NCBI lineage: Eukaryota > Viridiplantae > Streptophyta > Magnoliopsida > Brassicales > Brassicaceae > Euclidium > Euclidium syriacum. The sequence goes on from FPAK01000017.1 coordinate 3,458,958, forward strand.
ATACTAAGATTAAAAATTATTAACATAAATTTAATAAATTACCCCAAAAAATAACTAAACTACAATCACGATATCGAAATAATTATTTCTCTAATCTTACCATTACAATTTTCAAATACCAAATATGAAAAAGTGAAAAAGAAAATTTTAAATGATGTACAATAGTTTTACAATGCTTTGATGTATTGCTAAATATTTCTATTTTCTTATATATTATACAATTTAGCAAAAAAAAAGAAACATATGTTTAATTATAATTTAAAGTAGTCCAAACTATTACTTATTTATGGTCATAAGTTGTTCCTAAAAAAATTAAAATCTATACTAGATTAAATTATTAACATAATTTTTATATATAACCCCAAAAAACTATAAAAAATATCATAAAAAAAACATAATATGAAAAATAAAAGTTAAATGTTACTTTGATTATAATGATATAAGGAGAATAAATTGTAACTTATAGAAGAAAATTTATGAGAAAGTTTTTTCTATGAATAAGAGAAGTTTCTTTTTTTTAGTAGTTTATAATGAAATTAGCCACTAGTGTATATATAATTCAGTACATAATATTTTTTTTTTTTTTACACAGATAAGATTTTATCTTTTACGCAGAAATGAAATATAAATAACCAATAAAATTGAGATACACTACTTATTTTATCTCCCCACTTATTTGATCCGTAAGAATATTTACAGATAAAACAAATTATTTCTAACAGTTTTTACTGTTTCAGCTGTTTCTCTCTACAACTTTTCCACTCCATTTCGTTTCAGCGTTTTCTTTCACTCTTTTTTGATTGGCAGCCATTATATTATTACTTTTTTCCAACACTGTTTTTTGTATGACCAATCATAGCCGAGATATCACTAGCTCCATCTTACTTTTTTCATGGAACCATGAATAAGAAAAACTAAACCATAATTATTAACCTTAATCGTAATTAACCTGCTAATTACTTTTTTTAGTTCATCTCTCACCTACCTCATATTAGTTACTCACACATGCAATGAGAGAAAGAGGTTGAAGAAGAAATAAGTTCAATTACTATTAAAAAAGAGAGAGAAGAGATAAAAATATTAAAATTGTACCTATGTTTAAAATAAAAAATGTATGTCACAAGAAAGCAAAAGTAGACTAAAAAAATCAACAAAAAACTTTTTAAATTTGTCTCTCTACATACTTGGTCGGGTGTAGGGTATTTATAGCGGATTGATGTCGACAAGGGGGAAATTGGTCTTTAATTTAGGATTCATACACCTTTGTATCGATCGATACAAGGTCGATATGTTTGTTCGAAGGTCGATACCATATTGGATGTGAGATTTGATCAGGTTTTCTCACTTTGTATTGGTTGGTCTTCAGAGTGTATCGACCGATAGTGTGGTATTTGTATCATTCGATAGATGGTCGATATGAACCTTCTGTCTTCTCAAAATTTCTCCTAATATGTTGTTTCCTTCTTAGTTCTTAACTTTCTTGGTTTCAATAGTTTTCTGGAAAAGTCCTAATACGCACAAAGAAACATGCCATGTAAAAGTTCATAGGACTCTAAGATGAAATGCATATGAAATTCTCCTAAAACGTATGAGGAATGAAATAGAGATGACTTTAAAAGCCCAAAAATCATCTAAATTAAATGCTAAGACCTTTAGATTATTACCTCATCGCCTAAGCATTCATAAGTTTGGAAATTTTTACAAGAACACAACAAGACAAACCATGATCTTTATGGTAACACAGTTGTGGATTTGGATGCTCTTAGAAACCTAAATCCGTGATAGCCAATGTTTTTTTTGTCATCACCCATTCTAATATACAACCTAACTGACTAAGTGTGTCACGTCAGAAGCAATTAGCAAATAGGCATTAAGATACAGTTCTATTATCATCAAAATATTATGTACATGTGGTGTTTCGGATACCAAGTAATAAGCATACATTGAATAAACATATATAGGCTTTCTTTGTATGCCACATTGGGATCATGACCCATGAACATCAATTTTTTGAGTTGATCAAATTAAATTCCAAGTAGTATTAAAAGACATTTCTCAAATAACAAATCATAATTAACATCCTTAAGTACCATAAATTAATATTCATTGAACACATCTCATGTGATCTTGGGTAGGATCTAGTCCCTGAATGACTCCAAGAGGTTGTGAAAGTGATGGTGTGATGATCAAGGTTGCGGAATTGAAGTTATGGTGGTGAAAGTTGCGGTTTTGTGATGCTTTAGTGGATGGATCCGAGACAAGGATGGAATGAGTGATACTTCTCAAGGATGGTGGAAGATCCTTGGACTATCTACTTTCTCTGTGTGAATAGAAAAGGCCAGACACGATGGGCAAGAGGTGAATTAAAAGTGAAACTTCCAAGGGGTGCGAAGATTCCCTTAGACTTTCGACTCTTGAGAGGAATGGGAAAGTGTTTCAAAATTCCTTATTCAAGAGGATAATCAAACGAGTTTAAGAAGAAGATTTGATATTTAAATGTTTGATGATTTAGAAAGGTGAATACAAGAGAGTACTTATAGTAGTCTAGGGGTGTTTAGGAATCACAAATGACTCCTAAGATTCCACCAAGACAATTATGAAAGACTAGGGAATTACAAAATCATAAATAAAGAAGACTAAGACTTAAACACAATATTAAAGGTATTTTTGACTCCAATTTCGTGCATGAGTGAGATAGAATGGGCCTTGATTCACCAAGATGCTGTGGTAAAGTACATTGGGCTTGTCTCATTAAAAACCTATCTTAGAAAACCCATTGGGACAAAACTAAGAATAGGGAAAAAAAGTACAATCCAAGGCACCTCTCTTGGTGAGGTTTAGGTGGCTTGAATCACAACCAATGTGGTTGGATTAGCCCACTAAAATAGCTTGAATGGTGTTGAGAAGGTGTTGTAGTGTTGTCTTAAGTTTGGCTAGATTGGATCGGGTAATCGGGCCATTAAAGATCTGTAGAGTTTCTTCTCCATTATCCGCAAGTTCTAGATTCTCCTTAGCTTCTTCATTGTCTTCTTCCTCCTCTGGTTCTAGCTGCTCCATTGGTTGAGGTTCCTTGCTGACCATGCTCACATCATCCTCCCCCAGTTGAGAAGGATTTGACCTCAAATCGGTTTCATCTGCAAAATAGGGATCCGAATCAGTAATATTGAAGCTTGAACTTACGTGGTAATTACCTTGAAGATCCAGCTGGTAGGCATTGTCATTGATCTTTTTGATGACTTTAAATGGACCATCAACCCTAGGCATTAGCTTGGATTTCCTTTCAGTCAGAAATCTATCTTTGCGCAAGTGAATCCACACTAAGTCTCCTTCCTCAAAGGTTAGCTTTTTCCAGCCTTTATTGGCTTGTTGAGCATACATCTTGGTCTTATTTTCAATATTGAGTCGAGCCTTCTCATGAATCTGTTTAACCAACTCAGCATTTTTATTTCCATCAAGGCTTGTCCTTTCACTCAAAGGTAAGGGGATTAGATCCAAAGGTGAGATGGGATTGAACCCATAAACAATCTCAAAAGGTGAATACGTAGATGTAGTATGCCTAGCATGATTATATGCGAATTCAACATGAGGCAAACATTCTTCTCAAGTCCTAAGATTCTTTTTAATCAAAGCTCTTAACAAAGTAGACAAGGTTCTATTAGTTACTTCCGTTTGACCATCCGACTGTGGGTGACAAGTCGTGGAGAAACAAAACTTAGTTCCTAGCTTAGACCAAAGTGTTTTCCAAAAGTAACTAAGCAACTTAGTGTCTCTATCTAATACTATGGTCCTAGGCATGCCATGAAGTCTAACTATCTCCTTAAAGAACAATCCAGCAATGTTGATGGCATCATCTGTTTTATGACAAGGAATAAAGTGAGCCATTTTGGAAAACCTATCAACTACAACAACTATTGAATCCTTTCCAGTCTTAGTTCTAGGCAATCCAACAACAAAGTCCATAGAAATATCATGCCAAGGGTGCAAAGGTATAGGAAGAGGGGTATATAAACCGTGCTTATGGATTGTGGATTTGGCTTGCTTGCCAGTTATACATCTTTGGCAAGCTTTCTCAACATCACTTCTCATGTGTGGCCAAAAGAAGTGTTCATGCAGTACAGTCAATGTCTTTGCCACGCCAAAGTGACCCATAAGACCACCTGCATGTGCTTCCTTAACAAACAAATCTCGCAAAGAAGAGTTAGGCACACATAATCGATTATCATAAAACAAGAAGCCTTCACTATTAAAGTATTTTCCAGTACCAAACTTCTGACAAGCAACATAAATATCCTTAAAATCAGCATCAGTAGCATATAACTCTTTTATTTGTTCAAAACCTAGCAGCTTAACTTCTAAAGAGTTCAAGAGCACATACCTTCAAGAAAGAGCATCGGCTACTACATTCTCTTTACCTTTCTTGTATTTGATCACATAGGGGAATGTCTCAATGAATTCGATCCACCTAGCATGTCTTTTTCTCAGATTTTGTTGCCCTTTGAGATGTTTGAGTGACTCATGATCAGTATGGATGACAAACTCCTTGGGCCAAAGATAATGTTGCCATGTTTGTAAGGCTCTAACGAGTGCATAAAGTTCTTTGTCATAGGTTGGGTAATTGAGTGTGGCCCCTCCAATTTTCTCACTAAAGTAGGCTATTGGCTTCTTTTCCTGCATAAGAACAGCACCAATACCAATTCCTAAGGCATCACATTCAATTTCAAAAGTTTCATCAAAGTTAGGAAGAGAAAGCACCGGGGAGTGTGTGAGCTTGCCTTTCAAGGTTTGGAATGATTCTTCTTGAGCCTGCTCCCACTTAACTCCCACATTCTTTTTTATAACCTCAGTGAGTGGGACTGCTATAGTGCTAAAGTCTTTGACAAATCTCCGGTAAAACCCAGCAAGACCATGGAAGCTCCTTACTTCCACAACATTCTTTGGGCTTGGCCACTCCTTAATTGCTTTTATCATTTCTTCATCAACCTTGACACCATCTGTACTCACAACAAAACCTAAGAAGACAAGGTTATCTGTTCCAAAAGTACATTTCTTAAGATTAGCATACAAGGTTTCCTTTCTAAGGACTTCAAAAACCTTTCTAAGATGTTCCACATGTTCATCTAAACTTCGGCTGAAAACTAGAATATCATCAAAGTATACTACCACAAAGTGACCTATGAATTCTCTAAGGACGTGGTTCATCAGCCTCATGAAAGTACTAGGTGCATTGGTTAAGCCAAAGGGCATTACTAACCACTCATATAATTCTTGTTTAGTTTTAAATGTAGTTTTCCACTCATCACCTTCTTTCATCCTAATTTGGTGATAAACACTCTTAAGGTCTACCTTAGAAAAGATATTAGAACCATGCAACTCATCAAGCATATCATCTAATCTAGGTATAGGATGGCGATACTTTACAGTGATATTGTTGATGGCTCTGCAATCAACACACTTCCTCCAACTACCATCTTTCTTAGGCACTAGTAAAACGGGCACATCACATGGACTCATGCTCTCGCGGAAATGACCTTTCTCCATTAGCTCAGTGACTTGCTGTTGAAGCTCCTTGGTCTCCAGGGGATTGGTTCTGTAGGCTGGCTTGTTTGGAAGAGATGCTCCTGATAGAAAGTCAATTTGGTGCTCAATCCCTCGGATTGGTGGTAAGCCTTGCGGTTGCTCCTCCGGAAACACATCTTTAAATTCCTGCAAAAGAAGTTGAATTTTGCTAGGCATGTCCTATATAGATTGGTTAGTATGAAAGCATTCTTTAAGCACAAAGAGTAGATGTGGTAAGTGACTCCTTGGGTTGGACCTAATCATAAGATTAGTCAATTGCTTAACCGATGGTTTGATTGGTGGTTTGGTGATGGCATCGGCATGGGGTTTGCTTTTGGATTCGGATTGGGTTTTGTTTTTCTTTAAAGCTATTTGATCTAAATGAACCTCCTGTGGGGATAAAGGCACTAAAATATGTTTGTTTTCCTTAAACTCAAATGAGTACCTATTAGTAAACCCATCATGAATAACCCTTCTATCTGATTGCCAAGGTCTACCTAACAAGATGTGACCAACATCCATAGGTAAAACAACACACAAGACCTCATCTTCATATTTGCCTATGGACAAAGGAACTAGGACCTGGTTCTCTACTTCTAGCTCACCCTCAGCATTAAGCCATTGCAACTTATAGGGTTTAGACCTCTTAATAATCTCAAGTCCTAACTTCTCTACCATAATCTCACTAGCTACATTGGTACAGCTACCCCCATCTATCACTAAGCTACAGATCTTACTCTTAACTAGACAGCGAGTGTGAAATAGGTTCTCTCTTTGCTCGTTCTTCTCTGTCCTAGTTTGTAAGTTTAGAGTTCTCCTAGTGACTAAGAGTTGTCCAGCATGGGGCAAGTCTACATTTTATTTTAAGGACTCAGCATCTGAATGGTCATCCTCTGATTCTACCTCACCATTAGCCCTAATAACTATGGCTCTCTTATTGGTACATTCCCTAGAGTAGTGACCAAAACCCTTACACTTAAAACACTGAATTTTCCTAGTTTTGGTGCTAGAACCCATATGTATACCCTTAAGTTTTGAATCTTCTACCTTAGGTTTAGTGAAAGGCTTGTAATCTTTGCTAGACTTATCCTCCTTAGATTGGCTAAACCTATTTGAACTAACTCCGGGTTTGGGGTTCTTTCTCTTAATTTGTTTCTCAAACATTATGGCTTTATGGAGAAGCTCTTCTAGTTCTACATAATGATTAACCTCTAGCCTATCCATGATTTCTCTATTCAGGCCGCCCATAAACCTAGCCATGGTGGCTTCACTATCCTCTTGAATATCATCCCTAAGCAGCAAGGTTTCCATCTCCTTAAAGTACTCCTCTACGGTTCTAGATCCTTAAGATAAGTTCCTAAGCTTAAGGTGAAGTTCTCTATGGTAGTGACTAGGTATAAACTTTCTTCTCATGATGATTTTCATTTGGTTCCACGAATCTATAGGTAAATCCCCAGCCCTTCTCCTAGAAGTAACTAATTGATTCCACCAACTTAAGGCATAATCTTTAAAAGCGGTTGGTGCTACTCTAACCTTGCTATCCTGAGTGTATTCCCTACATTCAAAGACTATTTCTATCTTCTTTTCTCATTCTAGGTACTCCTCAGGGTCATTGGTTCCATGGAAAGAGGGGATTTTGATCTTAAGGCCAGCTAAAGGATCGCGGGTGTTGGTTTGGGTGTTCCTAGGCATCCGATCATCTTGTGGCCGTCTCCTTCTAGATTGGTGTGACCTAGATGAGTGGCTATAATACTGCTCAATATCAGAGGGTAGAGGATGTCTCCTAAGTCTATCATTGATGGATCTTTCTATCTCAGCTCTCATGGTTGCCATACTCTCATCCATCATAGCCTTGAAGGAATCCATGAGTTGTTGGTTAATAGAGTTTGAGGATTCTTCTCTATTGTGGTATGTTCCCACCATGGTACCTGAAAGATTGAGACAACTAAACAAGTAAAATGTTCAAAAGAAAACAAAAAACTTGAAACATTAATTCACATAAACAAAGACACCAGAATAAAAAAAAACCTTAACAAAACATGTTCTAGAACTTTGAAATTCCGGTTTTGAAAAAAAGTGAATCTAACGACTTTAAAAACGTTTTCAAGCTGATTTTCAGGTTCTTATAAGTTCTAAGTTCAAGTTTGAGCAAGAATTAAACCCAGAAATATTCAAAACGAAATCGCAAAATAGAAGGTGAAAGGTCTCAAAACGTTTTTGCAGAAAAGGTGAAAAGGTGCGAATGAGTTGAAAAGTTACAACCTGGTTTGGAGTGGGCTCTGATACCACTTGATGTGATCCTGGGTAGGATCTAGTCCCTGATTGACTCCAAGAGGTTGTGAAAGTGATGGTGTGATAATCAAGGTTGCAGAAGTGAAGTTATGGTGGTGAAAGTTGCGGTTTTGTGATGCTTAAAATGGATGGATCCGAGACAAGGATGGAATGAGTGATACTTTTCAAGGATGGTGGAAGATCCTTGGACTATCTACTTGCTCTGTGTGAATAGCAAAGGCCAGACACGGTGGGCAAGAGGTGAATTGAAGTGAAACTTCCAAGGGGTGCGAAGATTCCCTTAGACTTTCGACTCTTGAGAGGAATGGGAAAGTGTTCCAAAATTCCTTATTCAAGAGGATGATCAAACGAGTTTAAGAAGAAGATTTGATATTAAAATGTTTGATGATTTAGAAAGGTGAATACAAGAGAGTACTTATAGTAGTCTAGGGGTGTTTAGGAATCACAAATGACTCCTAAGATTCCACCAAGACAATTATGAAAGACTAGGGAATTACAAAATCATAAATAAAGAAGACTAAGACTTAAACACAATATTAAAGGTATTTTTGACTCCAATTTCGTGCATGAGTGAGATAGAATGGGCCTTGATTCACCAAGAGGATGTAGTAAAGTATCTCGGGCTTGCCTCATTAAAAACCTATCTTAGAAAACCCATTGGGACAAAACTAAGAATAAAGAAAAAGAGTACAATCCAAGGCACCTCTCTTGGTGAGGTTTAGGTGGCTTGAATCACAACCAATGTGGTTGGATTAGCACACACTAAACTAGCATGAATGGTGTTGAGAAGGTGTTGTAGTATTGTCTTAAGTTTGGCGTTTGCTTGGATCAGGTAATCAGGCCATTAAAGATATGTAGAGTTTCTTCTCCATTATCCGCAACTTCTAGATGCTCCTTAGCTTCTTCATTGGCTTCTTCCTCCTCTGATTCTAGCTGCTCCATTGGTTGAGGTTCCTTGCTGACCATGCTCACATCAACATCTTAAACCTATCAAATTTGAACCATAAAGATCATTATTCACTTAATATTATTGACTAATAATTGTAATTCTAATTACTAATTAAAATAAACATAATTAAATAAATAAAGAAAGAAAAAAATAAAATAAAAATATAACAACCCAATTAGACAAACCCTAGAACATCGAGGGGAAGACACTAAAAAATAAATTTTCTTCCTCTCATGAAGCTCTCTCTTAAACAAACCCTAGAACCAAAAACCTCAGATTAGGTCCGGCGGCTCCCGCAGCGCCGAGCCGCCTCCCCCCCCCCCCCCTATTTTCCTTCCTTGCTTCCCTTTTCTCGGCATCCCTTTGTCTATGCTCAATTTTGACGAAGGGTTTCCTGCTCTCCTAGATCTCTGTGCGGTGATTAAGCATAGTTGAAATTGATGGTTGGAGGAGAACCCCTATCAGTGCAGCGCGGTGGTTTGCCACTCTGTTAGGGTTTCAAATCTAACTGGATCTAGGATTTTGACTAGATATGTGAATCTCTAGATGCATAGAGATGCTAAGCATGCTACAGGGGACAAAAAAAGGGTTTATCATCCGCTTCTCGGGTTCTCGGAGGAATATGGCGCTCTGTAGCTTCCCATACATTAGTGTTAAGAGATGAACTTTGCTTCATTTATCTCCTGAAGTGGCGTCCCATATCCATCGCTGCTATGTCTAAGGCTTGATGGTTCCATTATAGCCTTAAAATTATGGTTGCGGTTTATTGAGTCTTAGCGGTGATGGTCTAGAACGCGGTGTAAAGGCTCGTCAGCCAGATTTCTTTCTACCACTAGCAGAGCTCACTTTACAGCATTTCTTGATCATACTGGCTTCCTTCTTGAGTGACCTCTTGTACCCATTGGAGTCGGAGTCAACCACGACGTCATCTAGATACTCTTCAACAATACTCGGAAGAGTGTGTACCTTGTGCTTAAGATATTCAATGAGCTTGAAAATCCTTAAGTGTTCTTCCTCTTCCCTGGATCTTTCCATTGCTACCCACTCGAGAGCTTTTTCCCTGGCAACAAGACCATACTTCACACTATTAGAGCTATTTCCACTTCCATCTAGATCCATGGTTAGAGCGTCCTTATTAAAACAGTCCCTGGCTTCTTGATTTCTCTCTATCCTTTGGAGTATCCATTCATGGATTGCCTTCTCCACATCATAGATATTGTAACTTTCCGCTTCTTTTACATAAGGGATCCCATAAAGGAGCTTCTCATTTGTGATTATAGGTTCCAATAATGAGGACTCTTCATGCATTATACCACATAGTCCTTTCTTTTATGGGGATCCGCTAGTTGTCAAAATGAGGACTCTTCTTATGGGATAGTCCAATACCACTCCTATTGTGGAAAGGAAAGATCTTCATAGTATGAGTTGGATTGGATTCACACCATTATTTTCCACTACTTCATAGGAATTTGGCATCCATCAATTAAAATGGGAAAATCCATCAAGATACCAAATGGTGGAGACTTGGATGCATCCGCCAAATTTATGGGTTTGTTGTGGCTCCATGTGTGATGTTTAAGATCTCCATTAGGATATTAGCCCCAAATCGGCTAGAGCATCGCCAATCTCCATTCCATTTAGCACACATGGGAGAACAAATGCTCCAATCAACTAAGCGGCCCAAATGAAACGGAATTGAATCCAAACCGAAATTTTTAAAAATATGCATAAACTTCAAATCTCTAATACTGAAATACCTAAATCGGAAAAATATACTGAAACTCCAACGTGTATCTGAATGCTCAAACATATTCTTATTGCTAATGGATAAATTAGAGATATTGGCTCAACAAAAAAAATTTTAGAAAACAAAAGTTGACTTATCTTTCCAAGTGCATGAATCTCTAAATAGAATATTAACAAGATTTATAAACACCAAACATATATTCGTTTATGCTAGACAACTATCTTGCAATTATTTTTTCTCGTAGTTTTATGCTATCACGTTCAGCCATCAATTTAGTATATTATAGTTATACTTCTTTTTCTTGATATTCATTGTATGGCCACCTAATGCCCGATATTAAAAGTATGATTATAGCTTTTTTTTTGTCACGATAGTATTTTATAAAAGCATCTTTTGATATAACAAAGACTTTTGAATCGAGAGAGAAATAGACTTGAAAGGAGCTTAGCTTGGACATTTTTTAAATCTATCTTTGAAATTTTTGATATAACAAAGAATTTTGAATCGAAAGAGAAATAGACTTTTGATATAACAAAGACTTTTGAATCGATCTATATTTTAAATTTGATATAACAAAGACTTTTGAATCATTCTGATTAGTTGATAATTTTTTGAAAGGACTTGATATATAGTTAAAAGGACCTTAGTTTTGACATTTTGGATCTATCTTTGAGATTTCATATCCACTTCTTCTATTCTTATTCTTCTCACTTTTGTTGTTTATGACCATGGACTCTAAGGAAGTTTCACTACCTTCGATCCACCAAGACTATCTTGGCCTGCCACACCTCATAAACATCAATCGACATGATCATCGTATTTCTCGCATTGTTGTTCTTGGTTTTGTTGATTCTTTATGTGGAGTTTGTCACCAGAAGATGGATTCGACTTATGGCAATTATTCTTGTCAGAAGTGTCCTGATTATGTTGTTCACTCGAAATGCGCTACCAAAAAGGATGTTTGGAATGGAAAAGAGCTCGAAGGAGTACCTGAAGAAAAAAAAGACACAGACCCATATGTGAAAATAGATGACAACACAATACAACATTTCAGTCACAACAACCATCACCTAAGGCTCAATGTTAATGGTTTGTTATGGGAGGAGAACAAGCGTTGCAACGCGTGTATCCATCCTATTTGTCTCCATTCCTTCTATCAATGCATGAACTGTGAGTTTATTCTCCACCAAAACTGTGTTGAATTCCCTAGAAAGAAAAGGCATGTGTTACACAATGAACGGCTTACTTTAGTTACAAGTGAGGCCGATTTATTTCAGTGTGATGCTTGTGGTAGAATTTCCAATGGTTTCAGGTACCAAAATGGGGATAAGAAGTTTGATGTCATGTGCTGCTCAATCTCTGAGCCATTTTTCCATCCAAGTCATCCCCATCATTCTTTATATTACACCCCTGAAAACAAAAGTAAAAGGTGCGATGATTGCAACAATTGGAGACCTCTTGGAGTAAGATGCATTGAAGCTGATTGTGGATTTTTCTTGGGTTTCGAATGCGTCACTTTACCACAAGTGGTTAGTCTACATAAAGAGGGTGTACTTGGGGACTTTATCAGGCTCATGCCAAGAAGCATAGTAAAATATCGCGAGAAATCGTATGAGGTGGTTCTCAATAATAATATATCATGTTGTCCAATTTGTTGGGATTGTGAGTTAAACTGCATTCCACCTATCATCTTGAAGATGCATGGAACATCATCAGATAAATATTTTTGCTCTCTTGGATGCCTACATAGTTTCCTTTATTTCTAAGTCCAAGATATTTTGTTTTCGTTTTTTTTTTTCTACTAAAGCCGAAGGTCACAAGCTAAAAAAAAATTGGACCACTTAAAAAAATAACAAATTGGGCCTCTTGGAAAAAAAACATAAAACTTATGCCTTTTGGTGAAAAAAAACAACAATTTACACTAATTCGTTGAACTACATACCTTTCTCACACAATATCAACACTTTACCACTACACCACCATTGACTTTATCGTTTAGAGGGCCGAATTTTTATTAAAAATATTTAATGGCCGCAATCACATTCTTACTTTGCTTGGTATACACAACGGCTCTGCTTTCTACCAAAAAGATATTCTTGATTGTTAAACTGATCAAAATATAAGTTAATTATCTTTTAATTGTTTTTGTCGAATAAAAATGAATATAATTTTTTATGTGAATATGATTTTTTATGTGACAATGTTCATTAGTTTCCATTGTGAGTTAATGATCTTGCAATTTGCAACCTTGATTTGATTTGATTTGAATTTGATTTCTTAAAGTAGTTAATTAATTTAGATCTCTGGTTTACTGAAGTTGATTGTTTATGTATAAAATGTCAATGCCATATCCAAACTTATAATTTTGCTACGAAAATCAATGCCAGATTCACGTATTTTTAAGTGGATGGATTCATCAGTTGGATAATGAGCGGAGTTGTTGTTGTTATTCATCAGTTGGGATGAAGTCAATTGATTAAGAATATGCCCTCTGTTGCTTACATTTCAATTTGGATTTTTGGATTGCTATGAGAAAGTTTCTATGAATTGGGTCGAGATTAAATAATTTGTTTAGAAAAAAAAGTTTGGTTAATGTCCTTTTTTCTAGCCACAATATTGTTGTCGCCACAGATATATATCAATCAGTTTTGGCATTGATGGAATCTGTAAATTAGGGTTTTAAATTGTAGAAGTTTCATTCGGATAATTGTGTTCGTGTAAAGTTTTCGAAAGATCACAGAATCCAATCATAATTGTGTTCGTGTAAAGTTTTCGAAAGATCACAGAATCCAATCATGTTTTTTTGCATTACCTTATTTTTAAAAACAATCCCAAAACAATATAATTTCAATAGCTTATACACGATTTTATAAGGATTGAAACATTGTCTGTAAATTATATTGCGAGTTGAAATTATATTGTGAGTTAGACTGTAATGTTGAGAGTTTATTTCATTTGTTGAGGGTAAAATTGAAAAAAATAAAATATTATCTAAAGGAGTTTTTTACAGAAAACCCTTTTTGATATCGAATGTAGTAGAATTTGATGATCAAATCAAATCAGTCGAAAATTTTATTTTTATGAAATAAATTAATCTCTTTTTGCTTTCCAAAACTCTCAAAATAAAATTTAGATTATTTATGAAAAAAATATCTTTTCAGAACTTTGAGAGAAAATTTAGATTATTGCCAAATAGCTTTTGGGAATAACAAGCTTTGATGTCACTATTTTGAGAAAAAATATGAAACTTCCAAGTGTACTTTCCTAAAGTCTCACTATCGTTCTAAGGACATCATCCCACATGAGTAACGAAAAGAAAATGAAAATTACCCACAAAAAAAAGGACAAGTTCACCGGATCAATGGCCCTCGGCCGCAGCCAAAGACAAAACAGCTACAGCAGCAGAGAGAATAATCTTGATATTTTCTTTTACTCGCACTTGATGGAGCGGTAAATGTGTCGGACAAAGAGAAGGGAAGCACGAAATCCGATAGCACCGAGCATGAGGAAAAATCCGTAGCAGATGCAAGCCATGTAGCCAAAGAAGAAGGATGTCTGCATAAACCCCGACATATCTGACCGTGCATAGTAGTAATACAAGCAGTAGGCATATATGAATAAACCTGTTGATCCACCGCATAGCAGCGACCTTTGGATGCACAAGATACAAAAACATGTCATGACAAAAACTACCGCAAGAATTATGGAAGCACAAGTTAAAAAGAAAAAATTACCTCCACCACCATTCATGGTCCTCAGCAGCGAGTTGGAAGTAAGTCAATGCAACCGTGATGAAAGCAGTGACTATGACAAGAATGAGGAAGACAATAGAGAGAATACTATAGATGGTGTATATTCTGTGACCCCAAACACTCGCAAATATGTAGTAAAGCTCGATGTAAATGGCACTGAAGGGCAAAAAACCAGCCATAGCCATCTGCGGAACTGTTCTCCGGTACCACCGCATTGGTGGGATCTCCCTTGGGTATTTTGTGGTACGACAAGGTGCTTGAAACTCTGATTTTTTGTTTTTCCCTGCAATTCCTCCCAGTATTAACAACGGTGATGTAACCAATGCCCATATAAGGAATATAACCACAATTGTCCCAAAAGGCAACGCTGCAGTGGCTTGGTAAGCAATCGCAACTGTATTGAGGAAGGAGAATGTGAGCAGAAGTGGTCCACAGAAGAGGCTTCCAGTCAACATAAGATTCCTAACCTGTCAATGTTCATCTTTCGAATCAAATCTATTGCATCTTCAAATAACAAAATGAAGCAATTGCACATGAGAACAAGAAACACAGATGGGCCCTAGCTTGTCCTCAGACTGCTAAAAATTAATGTTTACAGCTGTGAGCCAAAGAAGTGGACAACTAAAAGAGTCCAGAAACTGGCATCTCTACTTACCCAATTAGTTCCTTCAAGCTGGCAATAGAAAGAAGCAGAGGTATATCCGGCAATCCCTGAAGTGAGTGCATATATGACAACCAACGCAGTAAACAATGCTCCACGGTTGTAGGGATAAAAGACACCAACCAACGCAAGCATAAAGATGAAAACAGCTCTGCATAAGAAATAAAAAAGATAGCTGTGTTACCCAGTGAAAGACAACAGCATGCCAGGACGCACACCATAACTCTATGTGAAACCTTACAGTGTAAACAGTTGTGTGCCAGAGCCAAGGGCTGAAGCCAGCAGAGATTTGTGTTTTGGGAACCTAAATACATCACCATGGATCAGTTTCCACCCAGTCTCTTCTTGTTCATCAGCTGCCTCTTCATCATGTGCATACCTATTAAGTGCATAAGCCTATAGGGTGAGCTAATAGATATATTAAAAGTTCGCAAAATTCAATTATGGAGTGCACTCTTACTTTACAAAATCATTCTTCAAGACTCGCATGAGAATAGTCGCGAGGAAGCCAGTCAAGAGAAGAACTGTGACACATGAGTTAATGATCGAGAACCAGTGGATTTCCAAGTGGTGCGGCATTGAGGAAGCCAGTGAGTATTTCTCCATCCTCTTCTCAAATGGAATTTCTGTTTCCTTCCATCGAACTGTGTATGTGAAATCCACTTCGACTTCTTTGTCCTCAGTCAAGTCCACGAGGAAGTTCTGATCCGTTCTCACGATGATTTCAATAACATGCTCCTTATTATAGAAAATTTCAAACTGCAGGTGATTGAAGAGATAATATTTGTACTCGGATGGGTCAGATTTGCCATCCTTGACAACTTTCCCCAGGAATCCCCAGATGGGCAAGTCATCATAGTACATTTGAAAGTAGTAGTCTTTCGAGATCACATCTCGAAATTTAGCAACGTCTTCTCTACTCAGCCTCTTTCTGCAAGCAACTTCAGAGTTTTTCTCACCCAAAAATTCCAGTTTGTAGGGTGCACTGACTAACCGATCTCCATTGAGAACTTCCCCAAGAGCTTCCTTCTTTTCCTTAACAGGAGCTGTAAGAGATATGTATGCCTCAGCTATATGATGTACAAAAATGCACCTACGAGACTAAGCAATTTAGCATCCGTACGTACCTGATGAGCAGAATGGGAGATCAAAATATCGGTATGTTTCACTGCAACACATAGAATAAATAATTGTTAGCTAACCTCAGAAAAGTACAGATGCTTAAAACCCAAATTATCAGTATCTCCCAACACGATTGAAAACAAAATGTACGAGAGTAATAGCTCAAACTAACACACAGAGAAAGTAGATCACCGAAATCCGCTAGCATTTTCAGAAGCATGGATTGTTTCACTTAATATCCAGTCACTTGATTATGCTGACTATTTAAGCAGTTGAGCATGGATCAAAGACGATCTACATAAGAGGCTCGAACTACACGAAAAACTAAACACATTCACTATGCCTTTTTTTCAAGGAAAAACAAGAGGAGTAATTTAATCGCTTGAAACGATTAAGGATACTCCAGGGACATTCATATAGAGAAATTGGCCATATCCAAAGTCCATTATTACAAATCCTAGCTCGAGACTGTTATTATTCCGGAAAGGAAATTACAATTTGAATCGGAAAACCGAAGAGCGGGGAGATCTCCATGCAATGAGAAACGAAAAAAAAAGAAAATCGAAAGCTCAGATCTGAATAGATTTGACATACCTCGGATTGTGAAACGGGCCGACTTTGTTGGCATAAAGCGGAACATCATCACCGACCTTGTAACGGTGATCGGAGCCGTCGGATATAACCGGAGCAACGCCGTAGATGAAGAACACCAGTAGAAGCGAGGTCATCGCAGGCAGTACCAGACGCGACGCTGGCATCTCCATGGATGCTGAAATTAGCGATGAGAGAGAAACAGGGAGCGGGGTTTAAGCGGTTGGGTCGATGATCATGATAACGTATGACTTAGAGTGAATTTGTTCTCCGCGATGCAAGTCATGGAATTACTTTTTAACAAGAAAAGTTTTAAAGGAAACGATTTTGTTGAATTTCCCTTTTTCACTAGTTTTATTATATTTTCAGAGATTTGAGTATCAAATATAAATTAATTATTTTGGGGGGCAATTCAATTTATTATGAGTATGATATTTTTAATTCCAGATTAGTTGTTGGGATCAGAGGCCAATTAGGAGTAAAGGGCACTCCTTTTTCGTGAGGTTACAACTTACATACAAACATGTAAATTGCTTCAAACAGAAGCTAAAGCTAGCATCTAACTCTTTCTACATATGGACAAATTTGTTAACGTTACGCTTTTCACAATTAAACACTAATGACTCAAAAGAACTCGATTAGTTTCTGAAAGGGTTTTTGAGCTCAGGAAAAAGCAACATAAAATCCACCAGTAAGTGGCGCTACTTGGTTCCAGGTAAAGCTGACTCATGGAAGAGACCAAGTTGTAAGATGAGCTAATTAAGCTCCCAAATCGGATATAAAGATGGAAACTTTTATAAAAAGTTGTTGTCTACGTCAAGTCTAAGATGTCACATACCCATACATCCCTACTATAAAAATTTAATGACAACCACACCAAGAATTAAAAATTTATAACCACGTAACAATTGGAAAATATATCGAAAAAACTATTTGTGTTATCTCGTAACAAACCCTGTTGATGGTGGGTTCTACCCCTTATCAATAGTTTGGCAATAATTAGAGTTTGGTTCCTGCCGAACTCTTCTCTGATAACTTATTAGGTTATAAGTCCTAACAACAGGAATATCGACCTTCGGCTCAGATGACCGAGGGATACTTCGGAGAAGATTAATCAGATTTAGTGTCCGAAACGGGGGTATAAACGAACATCGTCCTAAGCCGAAGTCTAAGCTCGGACAGTATAAGATAGAATCTTATCACAGATTCCCTAATCTTGGAAAAATGGAATATTTCCATTTTTCCGAGGTTAGCTCATGGGCTTATTAGACCGCCTATTAAGGATATATAAATACATACCCCCCCTCACTAATAATATTCATTCAGAATCGGGAGGAGAAGAACTAGATTGCCTAGGTTTTACTTCTCTTTGATAAAGTTAACTCGGCATCCCGAGTTAACAAGCATTGTAATCACCTTTATTAATAAAATACCCTCTTTCCGAGGTTTCTTCTTTATCTTCTAACTAAGTAGTTTCCTAAAAACGAACCCCTCTAATTATAAATAATTAGAAGTTGAACCCAGTATCAACAAACCCCATCATATGCGGTTGATTTTGCAAATTTAGAACGTAAATACGATAAATGCAAGCAATGAACAATAAACTTCAATTTGGAGACATCTGACCTGACCGACACAATTCGACCCGTATTAGTTAATGTTGCAGGCCTATTTGTATTCTCATCCCAAAACAGATAAAAATTTAACCTAACCGAGAAGGGAAAACATAAACAACTTTTAACTCTACAACTCTTTAAGGGAATTGGGGTTCTTAGAAGGGAAATTTGGGGATTTTGTAAACATTCCTAACCTTGATTTATCATTCCCTTGAAAACCCTAAACCTAACTATTGAATTACTCAGACATAGAGAAATTAACAGTAAACATGATGTATGAAAAGTATTGCATAAAACAAAGGGATAACTGAAAAAATACACCAAATGAGTTATGAATTTTGAAAACTACACCATTTTTTCTTTTTTCTGAAAACTAGTTCTTTTATCATGTAAAAATACGTTTTTGTCCTTAATAAATTATATCACTAAAATTTATTTTGAAATTAAATTATATATATATATATATTAACAAACAATAAGATCAACAAAAATAAAATGAATTATTAAATTCTTAAATTGATTTTTTCCCAAAAAAATTAAAATCTTATTGAATTTAGATTTTCAAAATCTATTAGTAGATATATATATATATGAATAATTTTCTTTATCATTTCAATAAAATACTAAAATTCTCCTTTTATAAGCATTTCATTTGCGTGAAACAAAATTTTTGAAGGATTTTTTGCAAAAATTTAAACTCTAAAATTAACTATTAACTATTGTGGTTTAGTATTAACCAAATACAATTAGTTAAGTTTAATAGCACAACAATGGTTCAAACAATAGAAGATAGAGTGTTAAATGAATTAATATTTTTTTTTTAAATGGAATATTTCACGAGATAAGTTTGTTGATTTCCTTAAAAAAAAAAAAAGTTTGTTGATTTTTTTCTTTTATTTTCATCAGGATTTGTTTTTAAAAATAAAATAAAAATCTGAGAAAATCTCAAGTTATTACATTCAAATCTTAATTTGTTTCGTCATATAGTTTTTTTTTTGTTTTTTTTTCCAGAAAGTCAGTTTTTTTTCCTGATTTTTTTGGATTATATATAATTACTGATTTTTAATTTTTAAAAATAGGAAATAAATATATGTAATAATTAAATTATTTTGAGGTCAATTTTGAAATTTAATTATTGAAAAAGTGTAGTTTTCAAAAATAAATAAAAGGAATGTATTTTTCAAATGTAAACCCTTTTTTAGGTCTTTTTTACAAATTTTCTCTAAAACAAATCATAGATAAAATAAAAGGGTTTTGAATTTTTCTCTAGAAACCGGCAAAGTCTAGAATGCAAGATCTCATAAACACAAGTCTTCTCTCTAGGATAAGCTTAGCCTAAACAATGGCTGAACAATCCCTTTTATAAACATTAGAGACGATATAAACCTAATTGGACTTGAAAAAGGAAAATAACAAAACCCAAATAATAAAAAAAACATAAATTAAAATTTATGCTCGCAAGGCGTGTCAATCGACACACATGACCATTTCTATCATTCTTCCCATAAATCTCTTCTTTGCTATGTTTCTTCCAAGTCGCTCCAAATACTCAAAATTCCTATAAAGTTATTTAAAGACCTATAAAAGACTCTAAAACATAAAAAAAATAAAAGTTCTAAAACCCAAAAAAAACCATATAATATCAGTATGAGGGATATAATAAAATCCACAAAGCAAGTCAGCGGTAAAGTTGTTTATTTTACGGTGACTTTAGAGAGCTATTACATGTGGTCACAACTGAAGGTAGGGTCAAGACTGTTATGGCATCTTTGAGTTTGTCACATCTTTGGAAGAATTACACTTTTCTTGAGCTAACAAGGAATATGATGCTTATTACAAATAAGGGCAGTGAGGTTACATGAGAGCTAGAGAGATTTTTTACGTGAATTTTGGATGTGGGAGATGATAAAATAAATGCTTTGAACAACATAGAAGTGGCTCTGATTGCAAAAAGCGTGTTGAAAGTACTTCTTATGGAGATGTTCGAGAACCTAAGTTTTTCCATAATAAGGCTATTTTGATTCTGACGAATCAAGATGTCGATTTCATTAACGACTATATAATGTCATAATCTCTCTGGTTGGGTTCTTCTATAATGGTGTAATTGGTGGGCTCCTATTTTTAGTGTTCATTTTTTACTGAATTATTCGCTTATATACATTTGTAGGTGAAGAGCGAGAATATCTAAACTCTGATAGCATTGATATTTCAAACACTAATTGAATGATTTATACTTATGAACTCTTTAATAGTGTCAAGGTATGAGGGGTTTCCAAATACTTGTTTGAAGTTGAAAATTAATGCTCCTATCATGTTGCGCCGGAACATTAATCCAAGAGATGGTATGTGTAACTGTACAAAGCTAGAAGTGACTCAATTGGCCAATCACGTGATAGAGACCAAAATATTGACGGGTACTAAATACGGCGTTAGATTTTACTGACGAGGATGTTTGTCTTCGATGGAAACAAAGTTCCCTTTTAGGATAAGGTGCATGTGATTTCCGGTGACTGTAGTGTTTGCTATTTGTCAAGATCTAACTCTGGAGAAGGTTGATTTGTTTCTACTGGAATCCGTGTTTTCTCTTGGATTACTTTATGTAACTATATCCAGAGTAGAATCGAGATATGACTTGACAACACTCATCACAAATGAACAAGGAAAACCACATCGAAAGACGATGAAAGATTTTTGCGAATGTTGAACATAGATTTTTTTAGCTCGTTATTTTGCTTTGGATATTGGTTTCTTTCTTTTCTTTTTTTTGTTCCTTCTCATTTTACAACAATTATACTTTTGTTTTTCTAAAGATGATTACTTTCTAAGAATCTGCTTTGATGTTCACAATCTTGTGTTTAACTCAATAAACCGGATGCCATTGTTATTAGACTTTGAATAAACTCCATAATTGTTGCGATTGTAAACTCTGAATATCAGTTACGTTATGTACTGTGTTTTTGTCCGTTAGAAATATGTGTCTGCAAGTATGTATGTATACGTCTTCAATCGATGCATGTTTATTGCTGATAAGCTAGACAAATTTATTGACCGTGGATTTTACATATGCAACTGCAATTACTGTTAACACGTATACATGACACTTAACCCGCACAAACACACGGGACACCAGCTAGTTCAGTTTATTCGAATATTTACGACTATTGAAACCGAACCGGATTGGTTCCGAATACTTTTGCCCAAAGCCTACTCTCTACATATTATCCATCCATACAACATAAACATAATAATAGACCTGTCCCAACCAAACACAGATCAAAATTCTCAAACCACCAACATGAAAAGTAAAAATAAAAGTATTTAGGTTCAAGGCAATTTAGTTGTCTCTGGGGATTCATAAGCAGCATCAGCTGAACAAGTATCTATGTCGTTGAGACCCAACTCCTCGTTTTGCTCCCATGATCTCTCGTACTCTTCATCTGTAGTTAAATAAATAAAGAAAAAACAACAACATTTGTTATTCACGGTCCAGATTAATAGTAAATCAACCTCTGAATTATAATTTGTTTCGATCCGATAGCCAAGGAAAACGAGGAACTTACATGCAAGCTGGTGATCATCTTTGATATCATCTGTCACTGGTGAAATGAAGGAATTCGCTAATCCATCATCAAGTATCAAAGTCCATGGCTCTTCTAAGCTTAGGAGCTGTAACAAAAGAGAGAAAGAACTTCTTCAGAATTAATCGATATATTTGCTTCGCTAATTCTTAACAGAAATTGAATAATGTAGTTGCTACCTTAGTTAGCCTGGATCCAAATTCTATCCACTTGTTTTTCTTACTTTCCTCCAAACTGTCACCAAAAGTGAATCCATGGACTCTCGCTAGGCCTGTTACCACGCTTTGATCAGTAGATAATCCATACAAATCTCTAAAAAAACAAACACATCTCTAGGAACCTAACTATTCACATTTCCCACTTTCTAAGAAACGTTGATTCAGAGTTGACAAGGATTAATGTTTAGATTGTTGAAAGATGAGATATACTTACTTTCCCTGATCTGTGTAACCAACCCTTCCACTGTTGTTACCATTCCCCCAAGTGTACCACCAGCTAGCTCCAGATCAAGTTCTGGGATTTTTACTCCTGCTGTGTCCGACTTGATTAACCAAATACATCAGTGATTTTCGGCAACCAATCATTGTCAAACCTTTACCAAACGTAAGCTACATAACATTCTGTTAAACTTTAAAACGTAACGTGGCATTCTTAGATACGTTACGATATATATATATATATATATTTTTTCACCCGCATTTTCCAAAGAGGTGACTAGTGCAATACTAAACTAATTGAAGCCAGGAACTAACCTTGATAACGTCTCGGCTAAGGTCCGCTAAGTTCCTCACAAAGAGAGTAATTTTCTTTCCCTTTGAAGGAATTGCACCGCCAGGTTTCAACTGTCTCAAGATTACCCCCAAGAAAAAAAAACAAAAAAAAAAAGTTAATAAACTAAAGACCATGCACATATCTGCAAATCGGAATCAAACCAACCTCAGAATTGCGGTAGCCACAATCGTCACACGTAGAAGCCATGACAATAACCTCCTGAAAGTAGGGGATTTCTAGTTTATGTCAAGCGGTAAACAACATCCAAGAGTTCCCAACAACACACAAATACGTAAAATTTGTAGCAGACCACAGATCCAAACTTTGAAAAGGATACTAGTCACGAACATCCGTGTCTCGCATCGCTTCATACAAGCTCCACAAGTTGAAGGAAAAGTCATCACCTGTTGGAAACGAACAATTGTAACGTGATTTGAAATATCTTATTTTCAAAAAAACAATTCCAAGAGTTGCAGGGAAAGAAAATTACCTCTTCAGGCGCAGTGTATCTGAACAAGTTATCAGATATATCAGTGCTATTACTTTGAGCAATCGCACGATGACCAGCTGTTGCTCCGATAGCTCCATGAGGTACAGAAGCTGTTGCGGTAGAAAGTGACTCTCCAGCCTGAGATGTGTTAGCAAGATAACCAAGTGCTGCTTGTTGCTCTGGTGTTCGCTCATAGAATTTGATGGTCAAGGATGGATCTGGTGATGGAGCATGTCTGTCATAGATTGCAAACTTATTACTTACAAGCAAGTAACAGATATCTCATTTGTTAATTCGAAAATGAATATACATACGGGTTCTCAATGAAACTGTTTCCAGCAGGATCATCCAAAATGAAGGTAAAGGGTGTCTCTGCTTTAGCACAAGCTCTCAATTTAGACAAGAATTGGTCTATTGCTTCTGCAGTTTTAGGATCCACTTTCTGTGTCCAGAAAAATACACATTCTAAGATTCCTGAGAGTAATATAATCCAGTTGGGGCTAAACATCGATTTCAGAATTTACCCTACGCTCTTCTTGAAGGGCACTTAGTTCATCGGCAGCCCGCGTTAATATCCCTTCCACCTAAACAAAAAATCAAAAATCAAAAATAGGAAAACCAAAAAATCTCAAACGAAATTGCCTAATCATTTCCCAAGTGACAAGCTGCTCCAAAAGAAAAGAACTTTTGAAAATAGGATGGCTAAAATACGAAGGACTTACCGTTGACAAACTTCCACGTTGGGCCTCTGGTGGAATCTCAAAATCCAGTTCAGGAATCTGAAATGTATATATATTCATGCAAACTAGTGTCAGTTTCAGTAAGATTAGGGAATGTGAATATGCTGGAAGCAGCCCCCAGCCTGCAAAACCAGAGTACTTTGAAGCAATGACACCTCACCTTAATAGTGGCTGATTCAGATTTCACAACTTGCCTGTCAATTATCTGCATTCACACATAACTAAGATATGGTTAGCTTCTTAATAATGGTGTGAGAAACAACTAGAAAAACAGATATTTCACCTTCCTTATAATAAAACTCGGCAGCTAAAAGAAGAGAAAACAAAAATGAAAAGTAAAGAAGAGAATTTAGATTTAAATCAATCCAGCAACCTTGACATCACCAGTTAAAACCTCTAGATGGTAACAACATCCTCGGGGTTGAATCTCGCCAGCAAACTGAACTTCATTATTCCTGTCAAATAGATTACTCAAAACAGACAACATTTAGTGAATTTTGTTTTTCAAAGAATTCACCATGCTCATACCAAATGCTTAAAACCACCGCTAAAAGTTGTACCTTTCTCCACATTGCGGACATTCAAATGCAGATAATAAGACCTGTAACCACAAGTACATTAGCAGGAAACCACAAGGTAGCAAAAAGTTACGTACAAAAACTAAATATTAAAACTTTTAAGTGGATCTTTAGAAAATGAACAAAATTTGGTAGTCTTCAAAACAGAGTACCGACATACCTGTCTGAAGTGAGGAATTAAGGTGAGTAGAAACCTAGTTGTTCCCTGGAAAAGCAATAACAAAAGTTTGATTTATGCAAAGAAGAAACAAGAGAAATTAGCCTTTTTCCTGGACTTATAGTGAGACATACATTTTCACCGCAGCGCATGCACATGCTCTCAACTACGTAGAGGGGAGCTTGATCGCCGGAAACAGCTTCAACCACTGATCCGACATCCATTTGTTTCTCCTTTCCGTTTGCCATTATCTCCAAACAATTCCAACAAGTTCAAAACCCTTATATTATGGAATAGAGAATAAAAACCTTCAAACTTTGTCCCCTACGCCAGAAATTCGAGAAAGGGCTCTTTCAAAGCTAAGATTTTACGACAGCTTGCATTCAAGCGTCAACAATCCTCAAATTTTACTTGATGAAGAAAAACCTCACGGAATGTAAAAAGCACTCACATAAATAATCAAGACTACTTCCTAACCCTAGAAACCGAGAAACGGAATCAAATGTCGTCAATCCAAAAAGGAAAAGAAAAAAAAAGTGATTTTGGCATCAATTTTTGAGACGGGACTGGCAACATAAACGGTTCCCAAAAGCAATGGAAGTGGAATCGATAAGCTTACCAATAAACCTACGTACCGAGTAGAAAAGACAAAACCTGAAACGTTACAAACAACGGTGGTGGGGAGATTACATACACAGGCTTTAAACTCACAGAGGCAGAGAACGAAAAGCTCTAGAAACGGCGAGAAACTTGAAGATGACCCACGTGAGCATCACGTGTTTTGCCGAGTATTAAAGTGTGGGCTACGCCATTGAACCCATTCATTTCTATTTTACTAAATGATTTTTTTTGCGTATTTGAGAAACTTTTTTAAAGTTTCATAGATTGGGTGTTGAGACCATCAAGCCAATGCCTAAATATTATTTTCACTCCTAATTCTAAGGAAACGCAAACAGCGACAATTTAACTTGTCTGACAACATTTAGTTTGCTAAGAAGAAACACATTACACGGCAGAAAGTATAAGCAAATGCAAGAAAGATTAAAGACAAATTTCAGAAATGTATAATTTCAGGCATATAACAAACAGTTTGCTGGAGATCCAAAGAGTGGAGTGAAACAACATGCATCATCCTACAGAATCGAAAGGAAGTATTTTAAATCCACAGCCTGTTTTTTCATCTCCAAGAGGAACCACCAAGCTTTATTACCTCTTCTGAACTTGAATCCCTCCTTGTCCCATATCCTTCATCACCTTTCTGATTACTGGCGTCTCCATATAAATCTTTTAGCTTTGCAAGATTACTGTTCGTAGTCACACCCGCTTTCTCCCTGTTGCTATTTTCTCTTTTTGGAGTTGGTTCACGTTCAATTTGCACACTCCTGCTCCTACTTCTGCTTCTACTCCTGCTTCTTCGGTCATGTCTGCTTCTATCATCCTCGTAATCGCTGCGTCTGGTTCTACTACTTTCATAGTCACGCCTCGATCTCCTATCACTACCGTAATCCCTGTCCCTTTCTCTGTATCTATCTCTCTCCCTCTCCCTCTCCCTTTCTCTGTATCTTTCACGGTCTCTGTCCCTCTCTCTCTCCCGCTGTCTATCTGAGTCTCTGTCCGAATAATAGTCTCGGCTTTGGCTCCTACGAGGGGACCGCGGTTGTTGCTCATCGCTTCCATTTCTGTCATAACCAGAAGCTGGAGGACGGCGAACAGGAGAGGAGCCTCTGGTGGAAGCACGGTGTGGTGCACGCTGACCAAATGAAACAGAGAGGGAGGCTTTTACTGATGGTGGACGACGAGCAGTGTCTTCAGAGCCTCGAGTCATGTCTCCAGTCGAACCAGAAGGTTTGGTTGGTAAATTCATCTTCTCAAGGTTCGATACAATCTGCCGCATGACGGGAACAGGTATACGCGGAAACAAAGTATCAAAGTAGTACTGCAAAAACCAACGAACCTAAGTCAGATTCAGGAATTGGCATCGTCAAGACATCAAAGCACCATATTTGCTCAAAACTATGCATCGAGAAAATGACTTTCAACACCTTAAATGGTCAAATGCTAATGGATGCTTACTAAATAAACAGAAAATATATAACAACTAGTGACTCACCAGTCCAAGCAGCAAATCACGTACATAAACACCCATTGTTGTCATCCGTCCATTTGAGCCTGGTGAAAACTCCTGAAACCAAAAGCATATAAATATTTATTTATGTAAAGCAATATACCAACAGTAGCAATGCAAAGCCATGTTCAAATAAGTTGGATCGTGTATTATGATAACAACAGGGACCCAAATCGTCAGAATTTCCTACGCAATAGGCAACATGATCCCTTACATCCTAAAAAGGTCCATGGATCTTCAAGACAAATACACTCAAAGAGTTTAAATACTAAGATATGCTATAATTGTAGCCATTCAGGTCAGAGACCTACTCTATTCTATGGGTTAAATAAAAAGGTCCATGGATCTTTCATGAACCCAGATGTATGAATAGGCGATTATTACGACTTTTCATGACAGTTAAATATTAGTATAATGTTTTCTGTAATTGTATGGTACTCTAATAAGAACATGGTACGAGATGTTTACCTCATCGTCTTTAATGTATGGCTCGTACCATGTCCACAATGTTTTCGGATCTGCAATATATCTTAAATAGAGGAATCCAACCTGCACATTCAGATCATGTGGTCAGATCAAAAGCAATGAACATAGAAAAGAGGCCAGAGAAGTTGTTATAACATGGAAAAACAAAAGCAAAACAGAGTTGCAAGACGTTGGAGAAAAATCTAATATGAAATGCAAGACTAGCAAAACTTCCAGTAACTCAAGGAAGCATGTAAGTTCTATCTCGTTAAAAAGAAAAAAATAACTTTATCTTGGAACACCAGTGTCTAACTAAGAGAAGTATGATACAAAAATTATTTATCACGGTCGCCAGTTCCTATAGTGTCAAATGGGAAGGGAAGTGATCCTAGAGAGAGAAAGTAGCTACAATAAAAAAAGACACCTCAAACCTTGATTTGCAGATACTGCTAGCAAAGAAAGGTCTTAATTATTTTTGGTGGGAGAAAGTCTCAGCAACTCAAAGAAAGAATGACATCCCAACTTTGTTTTTGGTTGTGAAAATCTGTTACGAAAACACGAGAACAATTATGTGTACGCTCATACCTTCAATACAGGATAGGAGAAAATAGTTTCAGATGCAACCCAGGGGTAAAAAATGCTAATACCTGACTGTTAGAGGCTCTATGATTATTTCGCAAACGTAGAAAACACCCACCTTTTTCTTGTTAATGTTGACTAATAAGAGCTGCTATACTCTATGAGGAACAGGTATTGGAGCAACAGGATACAAGTCTAGACAAATACGCACATGCGTTTATGGTTTCATCTTTATGTATGTCCATGAGCTTTAAAAAATTAAGAATGTCATAGCAAATTTGTCTTAATCAAACATTAAATGGTTTTTGAGAGACTCTTAACAACTATATATAAATCTTAGTAAAAGTCAAGAAGAAGCCAGAAGATGCAAAGAGATATTTCCAGATACTAAGAGAATAGAAAAGACAATGCATATATATTTCTAGGTCAATAATGCAAGAAGATAGGTAAGGGAGTCACTTACTGCTCTAATATAAGGAGAATCCGTGTGCTTCAACAGCCCATGCATCTGCTTCACTGTAAGTTTCATGGTAAAGAATTTGTACAGGAGACAATATGCTGTTGAAGGACCACGGCAGTTTCCACCCATCCATGGCTCCACATGATTAACTTGGTTGTAGATTTCATCAATTACCTCATGATAAGTCTTCAGACCATAAAGCTCTTTGAAATAGTCAGAAGACAGAATATTCATGGAAAGAACCTTTTCCAATAAAGACTCGTATGCCCTTCCATTTGTTTGTATCTCTGCCATGTATTGTGAAAAATACTGAGATACAGAAAAGCCTACCGAGCTAAGAACCTGAAACAGAAATTCAATACATACATTAGGAAAAACAAGATGCTAGAGCCCATTAACAGCTATTTTGGTTAAAGGAGAAAAACATCAATAACTAGAGTTTCGAAAACAATTTATACACTAAGAATCTATAAGGGCTCTTCCAAAGCTCAAAGCAGAGTGCTAACCTAGAAGCTTAAAACGTAGCCGGACAGCAGCAAAGATACACAAACAGTTTGTATTCAAGCGTCAGCAATCTTTGGTTTTTTCTTGTTGAAGAATGAATGAAAAACCAGCACACACATACAGAAACAAGGACAAATCCTCCAAACCCAGCAACGCCAAGCGATGATATCAGAACAGGAATCCTAATTCATCTGAAACCCAGGAAATCGCGAAGCAATATGGAAGCAGGAGCCAAATTTCTTAATTCCCAGAAAATGTAAAAGTGAAACTCGATATCAGTTTCCGATGGAACTGACAAAACCAATCGATCAGGCTAGAAACAAATCGAATTTGTGTATCAGCCGGTTAAAACAATTCCGACAAGCAATGGAACTTAATTTAGAGAAGCCTATCAAAATCGTAACGAGTAAAAGAGATATACCTGAAATTTTACGAACTCTGTAGGAGATTACAGGCTTCAAAGCTCGAGAAGAAAGATGACACCAGAATAAAAGCCCTAGAAACGGCGATCGTGAATCAGACTTTCGGATAGCAGCTGCCTCCACATTTAATTGGCAAACTTTCAGATATGACCTCGTATTGTTATGTATTTTCATATTTTACCCTAACTTTAAAATATATTTTAAGGTTTTTAAAAATCTTTTGGTGAGAGCAGTGTCGCGAAGTGACTCCATTTGATTTTAAAACGTGCGGTCTTAGCAGTTTCGCCTTCAAAATTGTGAAGTTAGGTTCACCCAACCTGAAACTATCGGTCATAGATAGAAAAATTAGTTTTCCCAAACAAAAAATGCGGGTTTGATTTGTTCTCGTTGTGAAATGGATAGTGAAACGATTAATCATACGTTATTTAAATATTTTCATGCGGTGCAGGTTTGGGTTTTATTCCTAATTCCAAACGGAAATCTTTCATTTCCTCTTTCCTTGGTGTTTTCAAATATAGATTATTTATTTTCAAAGATTACAAAGGATTCCATTCAAGACTATCCTATTAGTTATTTCCCATGAATTTTATGGTTTATATGAAATGGTCGAAATGATAAATTGTATAAGGGTCTTGATCGAAAACCTCCATATATTATTAAACATGCTATTGGTGAGGCCTAAGCATGGGCTGATGCTCAGAGCTCACAGGCAAGGCGAGATCAAGTAGTTTTACCTACTCAAGAGATTAGTATGCAAGCTTCCGGAAGCGTCTGCCAGATTGATGGATCGTGGAAGGAAGATTGTCACTATGCTGGCCTAGGATGGTGTTTGAGTAATTCATCTTCCTCAACAGCATTACTGGGTACCAAAGGACAGAGAAAGAGTTTGTCCTCGCTCCACTCATGAATCGAAATCTCTGGGTGGTAAGGAACTAGGTGCTCACCATTTGCTAGGAAAAGCTTTGCAAAGCGTTACTACATGGAAAGTTTTATTGACACTTTCCGAGCAACGAGTCTTTACAAACATGCCCGAGCAGTTGCCGAGAACTTATGTTCTCTCTTTGAGCAGGGAGAGAGTCTAATTGATTGTGGTAGTGGATGCCAAAGCTCAATGCGATCAGGCTCTAGTCGGCTCCAATACCACTCTTATGCCCGGGATATTGTATGAGGATTTCGACTTTTCACTGGATCCTGGATTAGCTGATCGTGAGACCAATGTTTATACTCATTTCTTTCTCTTTTTTTTGTACATGAATACTATTACAGGTTTTTGTAAATTTCTTTCCGAAAATGAAATTATTCTTCACTCTTCTTACTATCTTCTCTTGAAAGTTTGACTGATTCAAGGCCGAAAAATTAAGACAACTTCTCTATTTCTTTTGGTGATTTTGCCCAAATGTATGAGTGATGTACTGAGGTTGCCTTGATTTTAAACCGATCCCGATTATTGTGTAGCTTGTATGCTAGTATCCGATAATGATTCCCTCTTTATCAAACGCGATATTTCGACTTCAATTCGAACAAGGCATGTAAGTCACTTTCGACCTAGAAACTTGGTCGACTTTAATTTAATGCTAGGATTTCTCGGCCTAGGTGTCTTATGTGTTAGGTTCTACTTTATCAAATCCGACACTTTGATTTTAATCCGATCCAAGCATGTAAGTCACTTTCGACCTAGAAACTTGGTCATCTTTTATTTGATGTGAGGATGCTCGCTTAGGTGTCTCATGTGTTAGATTCTAGTTTATCAAACCCGACACTTTGACTTTAATTCGAGGCATGCATGTAAGTCACTTTCGACCTAAAAACTTGGTCGCCTTTTGTTTGATGCGAAGATTTCTTGGCCTAGGTGTCTTATGTGTTAGGTTTTACTTTATCAAACCCGATGGTTAGACGTGAATTATTTCACCACTGTATCCAAGGGGAACGTGTAACATCCCCGATCCGCAATATAATCGTCGGGCATGCCATGACCGAGTTTGGGAAGAGAAAACCTTGACGAAGAAGATAAAAACTCGTCCATGGTCAAAACCACTATATCTATATTAATTTAATTAATTCAGAAAGTAGTGGTGACTCTACATGCATTACAATGTCTTATGGTGACATATCCTAAAAGGGCATTTAAGCTATATAGGAGGATGGGTATCCGCGAGTGACCGGGCGGCCTAGGAACTTGATTCCGGATGAGCCGTGGGCTAGTTATATTCATCCAAACTTGGATAGACCGAGTCTAACAAGGGTTGAAGGAATCAAATGAGAGATTGTGATTGAAACAACAATCAAGATATATCGATCAGAAGGGAAAACGGGTGTTCAAGAACTTGAAAAGATCATGGAATCGATCCACCCAATCAAGTTCGAAGTGCGGGACTTAGACAAAAAACAATGTTGAAAGGCTAAGTTATCAAGACGATCAGCTCCAGTCAGCTCAGACTAGCTGAATTATCGAGCTAAGCCAGCTAGATCAGCTGGAGGAATAGTCAAACAGCTCAGTTTAGTCGTGGGGAGTGAAGTGAGCCAGCTATTGTCGAATCGATGCACGGTTGAGCGGTTTTCCCGAATCGGTGCGAGTAGCAACTCGCGATGGTTCAGTCTAGATTCTCATTGGTCAAAGGAAAAACAATTTCTCTGCGAGAATCCGACTGATGACTTTCAGTTGGAGATCGTTTCTTTCTCAATTGTATCACTATTATTTCTCCAATCTCAAAAATCATCCTAAAGTGAGCAATGGTCTTCTTAGTTTGCACCATAATAACTCCAATTCCAGTTCTCATGAAGACAATTGTCAAGGGATCTTCTAACTTCGGTGGCTCCTCTTTCGTACATGCAAGGTTATCAACACCTTTGGCAAAGAACAAGTGCATTATCACATTCAATGGAATCACAACAAACAAATAAACATATTTCAGATTTGGTTATAATATCTTTTTCATGTTCATCTTTCCTAAGACAAGAATCTGATTCCAAAAATTTCGTGAACAAACTTAAATTTTTTTCAATGCTCTTTGAATGTAAGAAACTCATAATCACAGTTTCTAATACATGAGAAACAAGCATAATCAAAGAATCACTTACCTAGATAAGGTCTTTGATGGGTTCGGAGTTTGTTATCTTTAAAGATAATGGTGTTTGATATGGGGGTACTTCTTGGATCATGGAAGAATTATTGATGTTTTCATGCTCCTAGTTTGTTGATTTAAGCTGTAGCAAGGCAAGATCTCCTTGGGTGATGAAAGTCGTTTTTTTCAGGTATTTCCAGTTCCAAATTCCAGAATGATAAGTCTTTTGTTGGCATACATTTGGTGGATTCTTCTGGAGTTGAATATAACACGTAAATTCTCCTCCTTGGTTATGAATCAGTACTGCATTCTCTCTTGTGACATCTTTAATTTCATTCATGATTCCTTGCTTGGATCCTCTGCAAATGGATTGCAGTTGTTGCAAATCATGTGGTTTTCCTTTGATCGTCATAAA
Organism: Euclidium syriacum; assembly: GCA_900116095.1. Classification (NCBI taxonomy): domain Eukaryota; kingdom Viridiplantae; phylum Streptophyta; class Magnoliopsida; order Brassicales; family Brassicaceae; genus Euclidium; species Euclidium syriacum. Next base: position 3,491,590 of record FPAK01000017.1, read on the forward strand.
GTTTAGTGTATCTCCAACTCCTAAATATTCATGCTTCTCCAAGGCTCCTGTTTCTTTCTGAGCACTCATGGTAAAGTTGAAAAGGAAATGATCTTTGTAAAATTAGCTAAACTGCTATTTGAAGTTTGATCTTTCAAAGTTGGTTTACAAATTTCACTAACTGAATTTGATCCACAAAACACGTTTTCAAGCACTTGATACAAGTTAGGAGAAGTTTTAACCAATGCAGATTTACTTTTAGTTCTAAACAGCTCAAACGTGTTACTAGTCAAGGAAACTCTAAGAGAAGGTTCAATTTCATGCATTCTATCAAATAGAAAACCCTTCGGCTTAAAGAATTCTTCAGTTCTAATGGTTTCAAAATTTGGAATCATTTTGTTAAAAAGCGATTTTGAAACACAAAATTCTTTCATGCTTTCTAAACCAAAACGTTTCTCATCTTGAGCAGATACCAATATGAACATATCAGGTTCAGCTCTAACCAAATCAATTTCCTTATAGTGCTTTCTTGGGTAGTCACAAGGAAAGGGTGTAAGAGCTGGTTCTTAGAAAATTTGGATTGCCTGCTCCAAGTTACTAACCAAAAACACACTCCTTTGTTTTTCTGCTGGTGATTCTTCTTGTGATTCCTTTTGTAAGAGTTGTCGAGCAGAAAAAATACTACTCGGTTGCATCGGTTCCAATTGGGTTAGTTTTTCATGCACAAAATCAGATTGGAACAAGGAAAGATCACACTTAGCTACCTCGAGAGGAGGACAAACGAGATTCTCATATAACCCTTGCTTAGTTTTCAAACTCTCTATTTTTCAGAGATTCATTACTTGAGATTTTTTAAATCATAAATAAACCTAACTCTATGTGGGATTGATAGCCTAAATATTACATCTTTATATTGTGCACTTGTAGTTAATTTTGGATGAATTACATTACACATCAATGATCATGTCATTAATGAAAGATTGGTTTTAAGGAGGTGTAGAAATATTCCGTATTGTAAACGCGCATGGCCAAAATCATGCATAGGATTAGTCTGTCCACCTAATTCTATCATAATATGCCATTTCTAAACAATTCACAAGTTTGAAAATGTTAAAAATAACGCAACTAAACAAATTATGTTCCTTATGGTGACATAACTAATTATTTAAATGCATCTAAGAATCTAATATTAGATTAGAACGGTCATGGTCTTAATCCATCTAATATGCTTCTTAAGTATCTAGGCATGTCATGTCGGAAGCAAGAAGTAAATAGACATTAAGTATAAATTCTAGCATCACAAACCATTAGAAAACCCACGACTGTGAGCTACCAAGTGATAAGCAAACATTGAAGGGCATATAAACATGTCTTATAAGCTATGATATTTTCATATCAAGGCATTGAGTTGAGCAAACTCAATTCTAGCACTAAATACCTTTATTAAAGTAATAAATCTTAATTAACATCCCTAAACACCATAATTTAATATTAAATCTACCAACTTTGAACAATAAGAATCATTAATCACTCATAATTACTGACTAATCTAATCCTAATTACTAAATGTATTTAAAAGCATATATAAATAAATAAAAGCAACAAAAAAAAAAAAAACCTAAAATAAAAAACAAAGCCAAACCACAAAAGCTACATTTGTGGCTCCTTTCAAATATGTATTCAAAGTAAGGGGTGAGGTCTTTTATAAATAAAACCCCAAGGTAAATGGAAAAAGTAAAAGATGGTGAACTTTGTCATCAAATTTTCTAGCCAGGCTATTTGTATCGACCGATACCCCTGGTCGATACAAGTGAGATGTATCGGTCAACACCTAAGGCTGATAAACAAAAGAATAAATGTGGTGTATCTACACATATCAGTCAATACACCTTTTATTCTCTTTTTATTCTCTTCTTTTGATTAAGTCTCCAGCTCACCACGCATTTCCGCATCCACGCCTTAAAACACATGAAAGTACCACAATGCATATGCACATGCAATGTCGACTACCTAATCCTAAATACTTGTATTTACACCTATAAGACACCAAAATATGCAAGAATGCACGTACTAAGATATGGACTCATCAATGCACGTATCTAAAAGATCAGTTATCGTAAAGTATGAGACTTAGTATCCAATTGAAGAAATAAGACCAAGATATTTCAATTAAAGCTTTTCGGCTTTCAGAGCCAAAGAATAGGAGATCGAGAAAAAAAAGATGGAGACTAGAGAACGAGTTCAAGCTCATTTTGGTCGTTTCTAAGATGAGTCAAGAGTCCTAAATTCCAAAAACCGAGTAAAAAAGTTCATCTGGATGCTATCACAAAGTTAGTGATTGGCGTGATCGCTCCACTGCTATCTTTTCCTTATGTTTTATTGTTGCAAGGAAAAAAACGAGTAGTCAAGGTATAATAGATGCGTGAACTATTTCACCAAAACTAACTGAAGAAACACAATGAACAATTTTAGTATGAAAGGTTATCAATCCCATTCAGATTACGTCAAGTTTCAATTATAATCAGGAAATTCTTTTTAAATAAAATTCTAGTAACCAAACTTATCGGCTTATCTAAGCAACAGGTAAAACTAATAATATTAAAGGCGCTAGATCATCGGGGAAGTGGCAGGAAGTATATACCCTTCAAAAATCCACCAATCAATAACCAAATAGACTCTTGAACACATAAGATGGTTATATATAGTTCACCTAATTTTGGGAATTACACCTACTTGTTAACGACTAGACCATAATTATTATTTTTTTTTCAATCTATGGAAGCTAACTCTTGCAATTAATACGGATCTGATTGTTCATAATTTTCATAGACAAAGAAACTTTGCACTAGAACGAAATCACCTACTAAAAACTATGCTTCGGTTTCGTTATCCAATTGCGTTTTTGGAATAACTAGACCTAGTGGTCAATATTTTAGGTGATCAAGTTGGAATATAGCATCTGATACAGCTAAAGTAGAGAGTCATACTAATCATATCATGATGAATGTATTAGGGACCTAGAAAACCATTAAACCCCTACATTTTACAAGAGAACTACTTACACATAGCAAATAAAACCTTGATCATATCAAAAACAAAGTATTGCATAAAAAATAAAGAGAATAAGAGTTTAGAGGTAATAGGTCGTGGATCTCTCTTTCATTGTGAACAAAAGTATCCTAGAAATAAAACTCAAAGAAACCTTAAGAACAAGGTGGCTTCTTGAGGGAACAGGTTTTTGGTTGGCTTGAGTGACTTGATGAGTTTATAACTTGAGGGGAGCTTGAAATTACAATGCTTAGCAGGGGTATATATAGCTCTAGGGACCGTGCATGGGTTGTAGAAGAAAATACAAGACTTTGGGTTTGAGAATAATCCCGTAAAATATTTCTTTTCTTATGACCGACCTTGAGAGTCAGTCGACTTGGCTTTAGTCGGTCGACTTCAGCTCCGTTGTTGAATTATTCTTTAGTTTTTCTCCAAATAGTCCAAGTCTTCTCTAAATTTCTTATCACGTGTGATCTTCTAAGTATCCTGCTAAAAGTGTGGAAAGGCTCCAAAACCCTATACAATATATATATATATATATATATATATATATATATATATATATATATATATGGGTAAAAAGATCAATATATCAATAATCATTCGAGTAGTTCTTTACACTAATAGGAAAGCATAACGGATTATTTATGTATGATTAATTTAATTTCTATTTTTTACCATTAAAACGGCTTTAAGTAAGACAAAAATTTATCAATGAATGATTTATCAGGAGATTCTTTTATTTTGCTGATATGAAACGGCTAAACCTCATGTTAATTTATGTTATTGAGATCTTTCCTTACTCTGATCTTTTGTTTTGTTATTACAAAAAATCAATCTTTTTTCACTTCATAAAGACAGAAGGTCAATCCCACAATTTCCATGTTGTTGAATGGAAAGAAGAGGTAAGCATTCTCATCCTACTAAGTTTTAAAGATATAGATGGTAAATTCTTTAGAAAAACCAAAGCATAATTTCAATTTAATATTTAATTTAAATTCATTGGCCTTAACCCATATGTTAGTTTTGATATTTTTTGCTCATCTGTTTTCTCACTCTTTCTTCTCCTCTTCACTTCTTCTTCGTTCTAATTCGAAATGGAATTTCAATTTTTTTTACTATATTGATCGATATATTTAAGCTTTTTGATTTTTATCCATTTTTTTTATGATAATGGATTGTATTATGGATTTTTTATTTTTCTTCTTGTTGTGCTTAATATTATTAGTGGTCATTGTTTGGGTAGAAATGTACCAAAAAATTATACAAGTTGCAACTATGCACATTTTCAAAATCAACTAATGAGACATTGTCACCATGCTATTGCCAGAAAATTCTTATTCACAATTTTCATCAAGTTCTAAACCATCAATCTCATCTTTTCTGAAAAAAACAAGAACCAAAAAGAGTATAAGAAAATTAGACTAATTAGAGATTCTTCTCAAAAAGGGATGGGATTGGTGGTTAAGAACTTTACAAAGGTTGTGAAAAAAATCTTCCGCCACTAGAAAATTACCAAGAAAATGTTGTCTCTAAGTACACCATGTACATATATGTAGTTGTCAATCGATGTATGACGACAACGTCTCATGACTTGATTATGAAAATGTATGTAGTTTCTATTCTACCCTACCAATGACCATTAACAGTATTAAGCATTACAAGAAGAAAAAAATACATAATACAATCCACTACCTTAGAAAGAATTGGGAAATAAATCGAAAAGCATAAATATCGATCGAAATAGTTGAATGGAATTATTAAAAAGCTATTAGATATTATTATCTATAACAGTTGCATCACCGTCGACAAGGCAAAACTGACTCATATACCTCTAGTGACATGAAATATTGGACCTACAAAAACCTGATAAGAAAGAAATACATATGAAATTTGAAGCCAATATTTTCATACTTGCATTATTTTATGCTTTATATACTTTCCTTTTAGTATATTTTGCAAACAAAGATCAAAATTTTGGTTTCTTACTGATGTGTGTTGATCTCACAATGAAGAAGTTAGTATGGAAGAAAACTCCATAGCCATCGACCAAAAAAGTCGAGTTTTAACTTGTAGGTATCTCCTCTACCTGCAAAAGACAAGCATTAAAGTGAATAAAAAAATTCTAGAAAGAAATCGAAAAAGATAGTTTGTTGTTATAGTAAACAATTAAATTTTCTATTGCTCTATCTAGAAAAGGAAGATAATATCAAACACTAGCAGAAGCATACCTTGGAAGAAAAAACATTGAACAATGTAAAGAGTTATACTAAAATCAAATTTATAGCTTAAAAATCAAATTTTTTTACTACATTCTCACACTAGAAACAATCCCGTATGGATAGAATCTTTTCCACACATATAAACCACCATCTTGAGCACTAGCAGAAGCATACCTTGGAAGAAAAAATATTGAACAACGTAAATAGTTAAACTAAAATCAAATGTATAGCTGAAAAATAAATAAAAATTACTAACATTCTCACACTAGAAACATGTCCGTATGAGTACAATATTTCCCACACATATGGTTTTCGAGTCGTATCCAGTGACCATGTATCCGAGTAAACTACATCTCCTACTCCATAGAGAAAATAAAAAAATTTGGTTTATGATTTTAATACATGCTTTAAAAAATAAATGATAACCAAAAGTTTCATCATAGAAACATAGCGCGACTTTATTAAAGGAAAACAAAAATGTTTGTCAACATATTTACGAAATGCCAAATATCTAAAGAGATCATCTAAATGTATACAAAGATAAATAGATGCCAAAACCAAACAAAAATAATTAGATATTTGTACCATTTCTCCCATTGAATACAAAAAGCCTATCAGCAACTAAATCCATAACAAGGGATTTGAGTTATCACTACCTTGAAAATACATCATTAGATGTCTATAAAATGTTTTATGAGTAATATTGATCTTTCGAAAGAGAAGACATCCCACATCAAGTTATTATTAGTCATATAAAGAAGGTAGAAATCTTCTAAACATATCCCCGATGAACTAACCCCGTCCTGCCAAACCAACATGCTCATATGTCAGATTATAATAGTACATGAACCAAACCAAGAAAGATGCTTTAAACTCCAAGACATGGCTTGATCTGATTAACAAATCTTTCATTTCAATCACTTGAATAGCTTCAATGGTGTGTATTGTAGCAGCTAAGCATGATTAGCCCTGTAAGATGGAGTTTAATCATGCGTATAAATCATGTGATTGGTTGAAAATATTTTGAAGTAATCTTGATAGAGACTAAAAACCAAATATGTAATTACAAATTTATTTTAATTATATGATAAAAATGAATCAAGTAATAGTTGACTCATATTATTTTAACTTTTTTTCCAAATTTTTTACATATTTATTGTTGACTATTTTTTTCTTTCACAATAATATATATTCCAAAATATTAATATATATATATATATATCCATATCTCAATACAGGTGCATGTTATAATTAAAAAAAATGTTCAAATTTCATTATTTTGGTAATAAAAAAGTTCTAATTAAATATCAATAGATCTCAAATACAAGTGGATGCTATAATTTAAGACAATCCACATTTCATTATTTTGCAGTAAATTGAATTTTAACTAAATTTTAATACAATGAATATATTTTATTAAATACGAGTATATATCAAACACTAAGGTAATTTAAAACTAATTTTGTTATCAAATAATGAATGTTGACATTTTTAAAGTCATAAACTTGTATTTGATATATAATGATATTTAGTAAAAGATATTAATGGTATTGAAATATAGTTAAAAAATAAAATTATTGTCAACTATTGAAATGTGGACAATTTTAAATTATATCATGCATTTGCATTTGAGAAGTATTAGTATTTAATTAGGAACATATATTAATGTTATTGAAATTTTAATTAAAAACAAGGTTTATCACTAAATAATGAAATATGAACTTTTTTAATTATAACATGTACTTGTATTTGAGATATGGATATATATTGGTATTTAGAATAATATATTAATGTGAAAAAAAAATTAGTTAACAATGAATATATAAGCAATTAATATAAAGCAAAAGAAAAATCAGTCAACAATGAATATGTAAGCAATTAATATAAAACAGAAAAAAATCAGTCAACAATGAATATGTATGAAATTTGGAAAGAATAGTATGAGACAACTATTACGTTATTCTTTCTTATCAACTAATTAAAATATATTTGCAATCTCTTATAGTCAAGATTATTTAAAAATATTTTCAACCACTCAAGTCAAAATCATTTTTGTATACAAATAGTTCTTAATATGCAGGATTTATCAGCATGGTGAGGCTCCATCTCCCAGAGCTGGTCATACAACTGAAATAAAAGATCTTTTAATCAGATCTATGTCATGTCTTGGAGATCAAAGCATATTTTGTTTGTTTGGTTCATGTAATACCATAATCTAACATATGAGCATGTTGGTTTTGCAAGGCAAGATTAGTTCATTGGGTATATGTTTTGGAGATTTCTACCTTCTTGACATGACTTGTAATAACTTGATGTTGTAGAAGTGAGATCATTGATGAATGTCTTCTCTTTTGCTATATGGATTTTACTAATAAAACCTTTTATATACGCATTTAACGTTGTATGTTCAGGGTGGTGGCTTAAGCAGAGATGATTCCAGGTCCTCGCTAAGGTCATGTTATGGTTTAGTTGCTCATTGGTTTATTGTATTCGACGGGAGAAATGGTACGATATCTAATGATTTCCGCTTGGTTTTGGCATTGATTCAAAATTTTAACTCTAATGTTTATGTTTATCGCAACATATATTTAAATAATTTGTTTACATATTTGGCGTTTTGTAGTTATATTGACAAACATTTTTTGTTTCCTTTAATAATATTGCAATATGTTTTACAAAGGATTTTTTGGTTTCCTTTAATAATGTTGTAATATTTTTTCATAAAGGATTTTTTGGTTATCATTTAATTTGGAAAAAATGTCTTAACATCATAAACCAAGTGTGTTCATTTTCTCTATGGAGAAAAAAATGTAGTTACTTGGATAAAAAAGTACTAGATACGACTCGAATACCATATGTGTGGAAAAATATTATACCCTACAACCATCTTCTTAGTGCAAGAAAATTAGTAAATTATGTTGATTTTTAAGCTTCACATTTGATTTTCAGTTTTACTCCTTAAATTGTTCAATATTTTTTTTTTTTAAGGTATGCTTCTATTCTATTAATGCTCGAGATCATGATATAAAAGACTACGCAGGAAGAATAAATATTAACTTTCTTTTCTAGATAGGGTAATATAAATTTTTTTTTTTACTATAACAATAAACTCTCTTTTTCGATTTCTTTCGATGAATTTTGAAATGGTACTCACTCTAATGCTTGCCTTTTCCAGTCAATTGGGATTACATACGAGTTAAACCTTGATTTCTATGGACTTTTATTCTATACATCGCTTTTTCGCTGTGATATCAACACACATCAGTAAGAAACATAAAATCTTGATCTATGTTTATAAAATATGCTAAAAGGATATGAAAGTGTAAAAGAATGAAAGTACTGCAACATTGACTTCAAATTTGATATGTTTCTCTTTCTTATCAGGTTTTTTTAGGTTCAAGATTTCATGTCATTGGAGGTGTATAGTCAATATCGCCTAGTCAGCCGTGATGCAACCGTTATAGGTAATAATATCTAATAACTTTTTAAGAATTTCATTTGATAAAAAGGTCTAATTAATAAGATTTTCATTTACTCTTGTTGGTTTTTATTGTTTCACAACATTAACAAAATTCTCTTTTTTTGCTATAATGTTATCAGCTCGGGCAAAAAATTGCCAGAGAGATATGCATCCCACTTTACAAGCTCATCAACTATACAAGATGATTTTGAAGCTAGTATAGATGACGGATACGCTGAACTTCAAGGAAGAAAATGTATGTTTAATTCATTCATTCACTTACTCACTCACTCATTTTTGACAATATAATTTCATATTGTAGGTTATGATTCCAAGGGATAATTTCAGAAATTGGAGCGGTTTAATATGACAAAGAAGTTTGCGTCTGTCTGAGAATGAGAGTTGGAGGCCACCACCGACTTAAGTGACTTACAATCAAATCCCACAAGTCTTTGGGACGGTCACCAATATATTACACTACAAAAAAGTCTATGGAAGAGTTACAAAAGATCACCAAAAATTCTTCAGTTTGAAGCTCCTATCAAAATCTTAGGCATCCTCCATGGAAAATTTGGAGATTTGATGCAATTATTTAAGGAATTTCATTTTGCTTCAACAGAAGGAGATATCATGTAAGTTCTCGAATCAAAGTTTGTGAGTTTCTTTTCTTCTCAAGATTAATCAAAGATCCCTATATATATATACACCTTGAGGTATACTGGTTATTTGTTTTTGGGAGATTACATTGATTGGGGTCAAAAAAATTTAGAGACAATAATGTCACTACTATATTCGAAGGTAGGAACATAGTCTTAAGCTTTCTTCAGTTTTTCGATTTTTCTAAAGGTTTGTCTTCTTGTCCACAAATTGATTATCTTGAGAACATTGAATTGATTCATGGAAATCACGAGACTATAGATATGAATACAATTTACAGTTTCTATGTCGAATGCATATAAAGAATTGTATGTTGTGTCTATGATTTCTTTCACCTCCAAGGAAAATTTTAATGCAAAGCTTTGTTATCTTTCTGGGAAACTTTTGGGAAGATACATATAGTATAATTAATTATCTTTCCACATTTCTTCCAATTTTCGCACTTATCAAGAAGAAATTTTTTGAATGCACGGTGGAATCGAGAAGTCAATACATACGGTTGAACATGTTACATATATCCAAGGGCTGGTTTTAATAAGTCTTTTACAACATCAGTTGCTTATTTTATCAAAATTGGCCTCTGGATATTTGTAACATATTCAATCGTATGTACTTCCCAATTCCATCGTGCATACAAAAATTTTCTTCTTGAATAGTGCGGCGAGTGAAAGAAAACTGGATAGACGATTAATTTTATTATATGCATCTTCTCCATAGTTCCACTGGAAGAGAACAACTTAACATTAGAACTTCCCTTGGAAGTGAGAGAAATTATAGAGACAACGTACAATAATTTATTTGCATTCGACAGAGAAACCGTAAATTTTGTTCATATCTTCATACTCGTGATTTCCGTGAAGCAAGTGAATGTTCTCCAGATATTCAATATGTTCACAGGAAGAAAAACCTGTACAACAAATAGATAACTGAAGAAAGCTTAAGACTAAGATCTTTCCTTCAAAGTTAGTAGTAACATTAATGTCTCTAAACTTTGCTGATATCAGTCAACATAATCTCCCAAAAATAAATTGTCAATACATGTGAAGGTGTATACATATTGTATATATATATATATATATATATATATATATAATTCAATGACTATTTTCTAGAAGGAAAAAAAGTCACAAGATTTACTTTAAGAACTTACGTGGTGGTATCCTTTTATTGACGGACAATAAAATTTCTTAAATAATCGTAAAAAATCTCCTAATTTTCCATGGAGATCGCGAAAGATTTTAATAGGAGCTTTAAGGTGAAGAATTATTGGTTCTTTCATTAATATTTGTTCTGTAGCATTGCTCTGCGATTTCTTAATAATTAAGAAAAAAAATTTCTAGTTGTTAGAAGTTTCCAGTCTTTAGGGTTCAAAATTGTCGAATAGACTTGTGTATTTTTACTGTGTTTGGGTTTGTTTTACATCTTCTATATTTTTTCTTATGCGTTGTGTTGATTGTAATAAATTTGATGAACTCGTAAAGTAAGATATTACCATTTCATGCTTGATAACTAAGGAGTGTATGTCTTTTTTGTTGCTTATATATTATGCAGCCTGATATAGTGAAATTTTTTTTAGTGGAATAACTTAGAAGTAATTTTAAGAGCGCATGAATGTGTACTCATGGTTTCGAGAGATTTGCGGGAGGAAATCTTATCACTGTTTTTTTTAGATTACAAATGATTATGATACGTTTTTGGGTTTATATATGACTTTGATTTCTTTCGCGGCATGGTAAAGAAAAGGAAAAATGGAACTTTGTGTGTTTTTTTTTGATGATGAAAATGGAAACTATAAACAATCTGGGAACAATATTAGAGATTGGTAAAAATTTACTTATTGTAGCAAAGATGATTTATCCTTGTCTTCCTCTTGAATCATCAGAAGACTCGCCGCCACCGGATAATTCATGGATGGTGGTAAATAAACTCTTTCTTTAACAGTGATTCAAAATAATACATTGATGGTAAAACTGTCAATTTCCACCCATAACCCAAACTTTTATGTGAATTTCCACACCAAATTCTTTCTCTCTCTAATTGCACTCATATAGTAAATTTTCTTTCATTTTCCCCATAAAATTTGAATATGTGGTCTACCTAGACTAAACCGGATTTAAACCAAATTCAAACCCGATTTTGACCTAGATTTAAGATCGAAACCGGATTATAACCCGACCCGAATGAAAAAAAATCTAAAAAATCAAAAGAAATTATTAAATTAAAAAAAAAAGACTGCAAAAAAAATTCAAAAATTTAAAATAATCTAAAAATATCAAAATAAATACTAAAATTGGAAAATAAAATCATTTTTTCTCAATTAAATATAAATTTATCAAAAAATCCAAAGATCGAAAAAATCTTAAAGCCTTGAAAATTTTTTAAATAATTTTTTTGAAAATTTTTTCAGTTAAACTTAGAATTAATATTATTAATTTTTAAAATACTAAAAAAATTTAGAACACTTCCAAAAACCTATGTTTTCTCTACAATACTTTTTTACATAAGAAAGTTTCAAAATATTATGAATTATAGAACTCCCCTTCTTTAAAATCTATTAACTAATATTTCTATAAATTAATAAATTTTGAAAATCCAAATATGGAAAAAATTGATAAACTTTGGTATTTAGATTTTAAATAGATAGATGAGTGTTTTTTGGAAAAAATTATAGTTTGAGTAGTTTTGGACATTTTCTCCATTTATTTCTATACACTAGATCATTAGAAATCTATTATATGTTTTTTAGTGACTTATATAATTTTTGAATGAGTTTGATTTTCATGTTCACTCTTCCATATGTGAATAAGATATCTTAGAAATAACATGGATTTCGCAAATGTTTTGAACTTCTTAGGATTTTTTAGGAATTTTCCAAATTAATTATTTTAATTCTAAGTTTAATTTTATATTTAAAATAAAATTATTTTTAAAAATTTCTGGAGTTTAAAATGTATATTTGAAAGTATTATTTGTGGGGGAATTTTTTTGATTTTTGGACTTTTTTAAAAAAGAATATATTTTTAAGAAGTAGTTTAATTGAGAAAATTTGATTTTTTTTTTTCCATTTTTGTATTTATTTAGAATTTTTGTAAAGTTTTTATTTTTATCATTAAATTTTATTTAGTATTTTTGAATTTATTATGAAATATTTATATTTTCTCTATTTTTTTTCTTTTTTCGTTCTAGCTATAATCGGGTTTGGATCATAAATCTATGTAAAAATCAGGTTTCAATTCGGTTTAGTCTTGGTAGACCACATATTTAAAATTGATGGGAAAAATGAAAGAAAGTTTACTATATGGGTGCAAATAGACAAATAACGAATTTGTTTTGAAAATTCACGTAAAAGTTTGGGTCGTGGATGGAAATTGATAGTTTTCCCTATATTTATAACTTTCTCTTTAGCGTGTGGGAAGAAAAAAAATACCTTAACTGAAAAAAAAATGTAATAAATTAAACCAGAATAGTTGAACAAAAATCGAACCGGAATTTATTTGATATATTGTTTAGTTTCATTAAATTTTAAAGCCGTTATTATTAAAATCTGGAAAAACTGTAACTGTCAAAACTGTTTTTTTTTTTAAAAAAACCAACAATACTTGGTCTAAAACTGAAATGGACCCTAATCCAAACCAACCAAAATAAAATTTTTCTATATTTGAAATATACTCAAAAGCTCGAAAAACTAGAACCGATCCAAACCGATTAATCGAATGCATATCCTTTAAGTTAGTCACATATGATAGGCTTTCTTGTCATTACTTGTGACAATTGAAAGTGTAATCTCTTCTTCCATCTCTTCACCAACTAAATCTTCTATAGTTTAACTTGAACTTTACTCTTGCTTTGACCGCTATCGAGGCAGAGTAGAGTAGGTGGTATGTCATCGTTCAACTCATGAGTTTATAAAAACACACACAACAATAATACCATAATTACGAGCATGTAAGGAAATTGGCCAGCTTCGGTTTTGGCAATATGATTTACATTTCAATTTCTAGTTTTGGGTTATAGATAAAATGGAAAAAGAAAAATATATTTCGACCTTTCCAAAGTCTTCCAAATATGTGAGAATGCTCGCCAAAACTTCAGAGAGGTTATCATCTTTAGGAGCTCCTAAAAATCCATGGAAAAATCATCATTAAGCGGTGTTGTGCAAGTAATAAGACATGGTAAAAAGAATAGTTTCAAACTCGGCATGTAGGGGGGGGGGGAGACTTCGGTGGGTAGTTTTAGCCCCCATGAGAGCTCCTTCTTCATTTGGCAAAGATATGTACTATTCTAAATTTGTTCAGAAACTTGTTTCCTACCAGGAACAACCTAAAACGGAAATTTGTACAGTGCAATTAAAGAATCCCATGTTGTGAGCCTGAGAATCCAAGCTCGACTCTAACACCTAAACCGGTTCCAAAGCTTCGGCCTCAACTATCGTTATCCTTACCATCTTCAGTAGATTTCTATCCATTGCTTTAAAAACTTATAATTTCAAACTTTCCAAATAAACCAACAAATCCAAAGAATTGGTATCCTAGCATAGTTTATAGTCCATATTAGCTAAAACTGAAAGCCTCTAAAACATATGTGTAATAATTGAAACTTTCTACAAAGGCCAAAGTTGTCATTTTAGTGGGCATTGGAATAGGAATGGTTAATTTCTCTTCCACTTCTCGGTGAGTAGATTGAATAATATCACAGCTAACACCTCATATTTTTAAAATTAACTTTGATACCGAAAAGACTTTCGAGAAAAAATGTTGTAAGTTTGGGGGAAATTTGATTTTCCATGTCTATGCTAAGAGAGGATGGATATTTAGACTAAATGTTGGATGCCTGGTGACTTGGTAAAAGTCACTGAAAGCTTTCCTATATCGTGACTTAACCATATAACGCCATGAATTTTAAAAATGCCAATTGAGTGAATATTTTTTTGACAAACCTACTAACGGGATAGTACAAATGAGAGGCACGCCTGTATGGATTATTAATGTATTTAAGAAATCTATATATTTCCAAGTATTTGCTTACGGTTAATTAACTGATTAACCATGATATTATGGTGAAAGTGTCTTCCTTTTTATATAATCAGCCTTGGAACCAAATCGTGTATCCATGCATCTTTCCATTTCATAGACTTAGTAACCTTGTCGAATCTTGTATCTTGTGTCTATGTTGTCTATCCCAAAAATTGTTTTTAGAATTTCTTTGCACCCTTTCAATAAATGTTGGGCTGACCAACTATTTACTATGTCTTATAGTCTTTTTCATGATGAAAGAAAAATCTTACTTTTTCACTTCTAAGGCTTCAAAAAGCCTCAAATATCCCCCCTTTTTATAATTGTGATAAAAGTAATTTATGTGTTTGCTGAAATTTTTCACTTTATGCAAGAATTACAAAGATTATTTGGAGTAATATATATTTTTTTTCCTAACCCCTTTTCATATTGTGTATGTTTTGCTGAAGAAGAAATTATCCTCTAAAACGAGCAAGTAAAAAATCAATATACTTGTGTGAGATATCTCTAGATCCGTGAAAGTTTTACCTCTCTCTGCTTTCCGAATATCACTTGACTAAATATGAAAATAAGGCAACTAACCACTGAGTTAATATTATTTACATCTTCAACATCTTATTTGACCATCATAAAGGATAGTTTTATACATATTGCATATTAGAACCGAAATCAAATACATTGTTTCGCATTCTTATGCATATCCATCTTTTTAGGTAACTTTTTGTCATTTCTTTTCACACTTAAAAGGGGTGCCCAAAACTAAAATAAAAATTTGAGCTAACTTAGCCTCCTCCTTCCTTCGAGATCGGACCTCCTCAAGGGAAGAAGTTTTGATGTCTTGATCCCAATTCAAGATTAAACAAGTTCGAACCAATTGTATACTTATGTCAGAAACTTCTCGTGTTGGTTTTCCATTTTGAGCCCAAGGGAGCTCATGCAACCTTAAGATAACACCGCCTAATAACGGTGGTTCTTGGTTCTTGTTTTTTGAAAACAGTCTCCAATTGGAGTATTGGAAAAGATATGGTTAGTAAGTTGCATTTTCTTACCGAAAAATTTGCTTACACTAGTGTCTTTGTCTACAAACACCTAGGCACTTAAAAATTCACCAAATAATTGAAATTCAACCGCGAATTCTTGATTTTCGATTTCCTGAAATATGTTATATATAAATAGATTTGTACATGTCGGACCTTGAAAATCCCAGTATGGTAATGTTAGGGGTGGGGAAAAAATGAACCGCACTAAAACAGATCAATCCAAAGCATAATCAAATTTATAATACAAATCTTGATAACGAATCCTGATTTCCTGAAATATGTTATATATAAATAGATTTGTACATGTCGGACCTTGAAAATCCCAGTATGGTATATGTTAGGGGTGGGGAAAAAATGAACCGCACTAAAACAGATCAATCCAAAGCATAATCAAATTTATAATACAAATCTTGATAACGAATCCTATGAAACCGAGTCGAACTAACCAAAATTCATTAAATAGTAACCTAACTACATAGTTACTAGTTGGTTTAGGTTAAATATATATGGGATAACTTTGATAACAATACATCTTTTACGTTGCAAATTTTACTATATGGGATACATTGTTTGAGTAACATCAAACTGATATTTTTGATAATATGATTGTGATTTGTTTTGTATTTTTTTTATGCGTTGTTAATTTTTAGTTTTTGTATTCTGTTGTTAAAATGAATTTATGAATTTTTTTATATAAACTGTTATAAGTTTTTTTTTTTATTTACTGTAGCCTCAATTTTTCTCATTTAAATTTATTTCAAAATGAAATTTTTATAAGCTGAATGTTTTTTTATTAGCTTTCAATACAGAATTTTCAAATATAAAACATAAGATTGAAGAGTTCTTACAATTTTATTTTCTCTATTTTTTCTAGTATGTAACAAAAAATTAGCAATTATTATATTTCATAATATGTAGATTAATTATTATATCTTCTATGTTGAGAAATCAGAAGTTTGAATGAAATATTGTCATAGATTTGAAAAGAATAAACTTTAAAAATCTAAAAATCTCAAAAAATGTATATTATGAAATGCATTTTCTAAAAATGTATATTTTTTTTTCTTTTTCTTTTCATTTTCGGAATGAGAGACATTGTTTCTTTCTCCTTACGATTTTTCTCCTTATTATGTTTTCAAAAACTTCAATTCTAGTAATAATGGTTTCTGATTTTTAAAGCAAAAGTTCTAATTTTTTAATGGACTAATAGTGTTTATAATACGAATAAATTCGATTATATTAGAAGAAACTAATAAGAATCTACATATATGGCAATTAGATGAATACAACATCTTTTCTGCTATTTTGCTTGAGAGTTGTTTGTATAGACTCAAAAACTTTTCCTTTCCTCAACCTATGTAGCTTGCTGAACTTTCTTCTTTTCTTACAAAACATTCTCATACTTTTGAATATTCATTTCTGAACAAAATACAGTAAAATTACATCATTAGGTCTAAACTGTTAACAAATTAAAAATTATCATATGGTAAGTATAGAATTAAGATAAACACTTTTAAAAATGTATATATACTCAAAGCATTTTGCTCTTATTTAAGCAAAATCCACTACAAAAATTTATTCCCGAATTACTCAAATATTATCTCACTCTATTTTACAATCTCTTCACCAATAAACTACTTAATGATCTTTTCTTACACACCAAGAAAACTCAAACCCTTGATTTTTCTTACAACATCGTAAGTGGTTCAATTTTCATCTTAACTATTTCTATATCTTGTTGTGTTTCCTTGACATATCTCAATGTCCATGAAAATAATATTCATGGGCATATTCTAAAATCGTTTTAGGAGGAAAAGAACTTGCAAAATTTGATCTCATAAGAAGGACCCGATAGATGGGAGAAACTTTCTGACAATACAAACATTCTCAAAATTTGAAACTAAAATCTTTGTAGTATTATATTTCTTCAAATAATTCTTCCCCTGCAACAATTTCATAGTCCAAAAGTTCTTTCTTTCAATATTTGCAAAACAAAAATGATGATTTTAACAGTATAAACAAATTTCAAATGCTAGTAGCAAGTACGAAGACTGAGAAAATAACCTGACAATAATAAAGATGGGGCTTTATTAAATTTGGTCGTATTCTATTTGGAATCAAACGATATAGATCGGATCCCTTTTTCTTTTTCTTCTTCAAAAATAAAAACCATAACATTAAAACAAAACACATATCCTCCGTAACCACCACCACCTCAAATCGATCTTCTTCTTTTTCTTCAAAAATAAATACTAAAACAGTACACAACAAAAAAAAAAAAGATGTTGTGACTAAATTTTTCGTTATAATAAACAATATTCCGTCACAATATAATTATTGTAACTATTTTGAGACTTTTGTTAAACGGTGACAATACAGTCGTCACAATTTTTTTTCCGTAACAAATATGTCACGAGATAGTGACGGTTTAAAATTGTATATAATTGGTCATAAAAAGTGACCAGTAAAAGAATGTCACAATAAAATTAGTATTAGTAACGTGATAAATCGTCCCAAATTTATCATATTTTTTCACAGTCAAAACGTGGTTAAATTGTAACTCATTGCTTCGAAATTTTGGTCTAAAAAAACCTCGCAATTATTGACTAAATTTGTGTAGCATTATCGTCTCAGTTACAGACGTAGATGATGTTACAAAACTGTTACAATTCGATACTTCGAAAACGTTACCATATCGTTACAAGTTGGGACAAATTTTTAGTCTCTAACTCGTCTGAAATTCTTACTTTAAAAACGTCATGAATATAACTTTAGTTACGTTTTAATTTTGGCATAACTCGAAATCTCAAAGATTGAAACTATGCAAAACTTCAATGGTTTGAATAATCCTTGTTTTTGAAAGGAATATAAAGCAATAGTATGAAGAATGATAGATACCATTATGTTGTAGCAAAATGATATAGACATAGACGAATTACTATAAGTTCGAACAGTAGTGACATGTTTTCCTAGTAATCGATGTAACTGATGACATGCCCTAGATCCACGAAATGTTGAAATCCAAAGTCATCTTTTTTCCGAGGTGCTCTATTATCTTTTGATGAAAGCCTCACTGCTCCTCATCACCATTAGTGATCATGACCCTTTTTGGAAATTAATTTTGAAGGAAAAGCTAGAATGAGGAAATTTTCTTTTCTTTTTTTTACAATAAAGAACAGAGCGAATGATCAGATGAAACCAAAAAAAAGGGAACAGAGCGAAGCAGTACTTAAAAATACTAAAGTAAATTCTACAGATTGTTATTTTCTTGAAAGTTGAATGTTGTTATCCATTGAGCAGATAAATAGAGGAGAGTGTAGTGGACATCGTGAGAGATGGAGAAAAAAAAGGAACAGTTAAAAGCAAGGGGATCCAGGGAAAAAGTTTATGTGGGGCAAAATAAAACTTTTAATTATAATAGAAATATTTCAAATAATAAGTATGCAATATATTTCAGAATTTTAAGCTTGAAGAAAACTAAAGTTATCAAACCAATTATAAAATGATAAGCAAAATAATTTCCATGGATCATTTAAAAGTGTATTCTAAAATATTATATATAGAAACTAAATCATATACCTTTTTATTAATTAACTAAAACATAGATTATGTTTTACTTTAATGAATTTAAATAAATTCCGTAAAAAATATATTTGCAAAGAGAATAAGAAAGAAATTTTTTTTTTGCTTCTGACATTAAATTCAGGTCTTTGATGTTGATGATTCTGACGTACGGAATGTTGCTCAAACTGTTTTAATGTTATCAGATTCTGCTACAAAACAGTAGAGGAGACGAGTTTTGCTGCAAACTACAGTAGAAACTCTATAAATTAATATTTGATAAATTAATAAACACGATAAATTAATAAATTTATCCGGTTTCGAGTTGGGCCGGTGTAAAATTTTACAAAAATCGATAAGATAATAAGATAATAATTTTTTAGAAATCCCCATGTAAATATATGGTCTCAATATTATCATAAATTAATAATTAGGTATACAAATTTATGTATACATAGTTAAGTCAATTAGTAATATATGACTCTAGCTAGTATTGTTTGTTTTTTCTTGAAGCTCAAATCTCGTTAACGTTTATCTATAATTTTTCTTATTCCATCAAGAATTTCTGGTTTTGTCTTCTCGAACCGTAGAAAAAATTGTGAAGAGTTATGGACATGATAATTGCTTCCTTATGTGTAATTGTTTCTAAAGATACAATAAGATCATTTTTAGTCTCATCATCAACATTAACAATTGTAACCACAATTTTTTCTAAACTTTAAACTTCTGAACATGTATCATTTTCACATGGATAATCTAATAGACTAATGATAGCCATTGCATTGCGAAATTGGAAAAAATAATAAAAAAGATAAATTATCTCCTTAAATTCGATAAATTAATAAAATATCACAGTCCCGACATTATTAATTTATAGAGTTTTTACTGTACGTTTTCTTCTTATGAAACAAAGGAAAAACTATTTTAAATTGTTCGTCGTCTTCAATTCTATTTCATAAGGAAATATTGGAATACTAATTTTGGTGGATTTAGAAAAATTAAAGATTTTGTTAGATTTTAGTGGGATTTTATGATTTTAATGGGATTTGATAATTATCTAATTGTTTAAGAAATCAAATTTACTGTTTATCTCTCTGTCTAACTTTTACTTTATCCAAATCTTGCAGGCCATCTGATGAAAAAAAATAAAAAATCTACGAATTTGCATCACAAAGCTTTTAGTGTATTTCTATTCAGGTATTTGCTTTTACGATTCTGTTTTAAATGCAAGTCTAATGAAGAAGATAGATCAAAGGCTTACATGGTGGTGCCCGTGATAAAAATTAGGTTTTGTTTTTGTTTGTTTTATATATAATCTGCGGGCATGTAGCCGGATAGGACAAGAAGAAAACATCACCGTATAAGACAAGTCTCAGTGTTGATATTGTTTCTAGGAATAGAATCACGAGCACATCAATTATTTAAGATTAGTACTTTGAGTTGTAATCCTACATAATTTTTTAAAGAGGAGCTTCCAAAGTTTATTTACTTTGCAAACTTATCAGACATTTAAGATCACTAAAATCAATCTTATGATATCTAACCAATGAGCTTAACCTCCTATATGAACATAAACACACCATTCCCTCGAGACTCGTCTTGTTTTTTTGCCAAAAAAATGTTAATGTTTTTTTGTCCTTTTTGCAGTTGATTACTTGTTGTTCATTGTGAGGGACGTGAAGGTTGAACCAAACACAAATGAAGTACCGGAGATTAAATACGTGACGAGAGAAGAGTTTAAGGAGATAATGAAGAAAGCAGATGCAGATGAAGAAGGGTTGAAATTGTCTCCATTATTTAGATTGGTGGTTGATAATTTCTTGATGAAATGGTGGGATCATGTTGAGAATGTAACTTTGAAAGAAGCTATTGACATGAAAAGCATTCATAAATTCTGAATTATCATTTGCTTTTGTTTCTTTTATGGTCTTATGTATGGTTGCATCATTGGAGGAGTAGCTTCTTTATCCAACGGCAATGGTTATACATAAGAACTCTCTAATCAGGTACATGATGACTAACATTAAGAGATTAACAGTAAAAATGTTGCTAAAGGAAACTTACTATTCAATTTCTTAATTCCCTAGAACCAATCACCTATATCCAATGACTGATATTGATTCAGATAGAAGATCAGTTGGTCAGTTCAACACCTGATCAGCATCAATAGTCTCCATGGTTTAGATTGGTGGTTGATAATTTCTTGATTAAATGGTGGTATCATTTTGAGAAGTTATTGACATGAAAACCATTTAGAAACTCTGAATTATCATTTCTTTTGTTTTTTTTATGGTTTTATGATGATAAAAGAAACTAGAGAGAATCATGAAAAGATTGAAACAAGTAATACAAATATGATGAAGGAAACAAAGTTTGCTTGGAAATGTCTTTACTATTATATGAGCATTTATGAGTTCATCATTAGAAAACTGTGAAAAATTCTTGTAGGTTGAACTTGTTGGAGACCAGGTTGATTCACATATGAAGATTATGTAGAAAACGTTTTGTACATTTCATCTACAACCATTGTTTCTTTGCGATTATTAAGTTGTTTGTTAAGTTTTGTAAATCTGTCACACGTTCGTAACAAATTACTGACTATACTTTCCGTCACCATAATGTAAGACACGTTACGAATGTAATTTTCGTCAAAGTTGTATCACAAATTGCTACGAGTGTTTGTTACCAATTTGTATGTCACGATATTGTGACAAATTATCAACTAATTTGTGACTGAAAAATTTGGTCACGACGTTGTATCTAAAATGTAACAGTCTTATGACAAATATATTCTGTCTCAGATTTCCGTCACAATATCTTTTTTTTTTTGTAGTGGTAATAAAAAAACCAAAAACGTATACTAAAGCGAACCAAACATGTCACACTAAAACCACTCTTCTTCTTTAACCAAAACTATAGCACCAAACACAAAATATGTATCCTTCGTATCCACCACAACCTCACATCGATCTTCTTCTTCTTACCAGTATCCACCACCACCTCAACATCGAAATTCCTTTTCTTCTTACCGACTCCTCTCTATCCACTGCCATCTCACTAAAACCATTATTTTTCTTCAACCAAAAACTGTAACACCAAAACATAAAAGAAGACATGTCCAATAGTAAATTGTAAATTTTGAATCGATAAGCAATGATGAAGCAGAAATTTCTTATAGTATTGATTTGTATCCAAATCGAATAAAAATAAGAGAAACATTTATTGCAAGCGTAAGAGCAGCACCACTTCAAATGAGAAAATAACAACAGTAGAAGAAGAATTTTGATAACGACTAAAACTAAGAAACGATTAGAGAAGAAAAAAGAGAAAACAATGGAGGTTTATAAATAATTCAGATACACTTTCTTTAGCGAGATAAAACCAAATAGAAGCTCCGGTGTGGGTTGAATTTCTAGGCAGGGAGGCCACAGCGGATGCCAAGCTATACCACCAAAATATTAGATTTTCTCACCATCGCAACAGAGCTTTGCTCTCTCTTTTTTGCCGTTTCAGTTTCTGGCTTTCAAAAATAGGAGATGGAAAATTATTAGATTTCACGATAAAAAATTACAAAGGCAGTACAAAATAAAACTGCAAAACTAGTTACGATTTTAAGAACGAAAAATCGAAAGAAAACCTAGCAAATAATATAGTGTGCTGTCATATGTTTGAGAAGATACCTAGCATTATATCTAATTAATTTTTTCAGACAATTTTCTTTTTATGGCGTCATTAGATAAATGCACAACCGATTAAATCTCACACGTTTAATATATATATATATATATATATATATATATATAGATTTTAATTTCGAAAGTAAATAAAAATATTCATTAAGAGTACACGGGTAATTAGAGTTATGAGAGCGGTTATGAGGCTGTTTTGACTTTTCAATTAACTAGTTTATAAACCGTGCTAAACACGGGATAGTTTTGCTTAATTTGTAAATTTTAGTTTTATTTGATCTATACAAAATGCGTAAGGAAAACATTTAGAATTGATAAGATGTAATACGTAAGAATATATTGTTTCAGACATAAAGATGTAAATATTTTATTGAACTAGAAAATCTTTTTTAATTATGTTCTATGTTTCCTTAAACTTACATTTATAAACACATACGAAATTAGGGAATAGACATATATAATTTTGGAAGATAAGTAACATTAGATTTTATTAAATGTGTATGTTCTTACCTGAGATTTTGAAAAACTTCGTTGAAAACAACATTCATTGTCTCTTTACACGTTTTACCATCTTTGTATAATGTAAGAACTTTGATCTCATATTTATTTCGTGACCCTAGATAAAACAACATATAGCTGGCCATGTGAAAACACAGGACGAGGCAAAAACAATCCAACATTAGCCAAAGTTTGTCCTTGGCTTTTGTTGATTATCATTGCAAAAGCTATTGTCATTGGAAATTTCCTCCATCGCATTCTAAAAGGATATATTCCTTCTGTTGGGGTGGCAACAACTATAGGAATGTACCCTTTTTTTTAGATATCATTACCAATGATTATTTTTGCTTCGACAATATGTCTGGTCTACGTAACTACCATGAGCCTAGTCCCGTTTCACAAACCTTGTTTTGGATCGATATTCCGAAGTACGATAATAGGAGTTCCGACTTTCAATTTAATACTATAGTTAGTCAGACCTACAAGTTTTATGGTATTTATGAACTCTAGAGAATATAGTTCGCTATCATCAGTGGCAGTTGAATTTGCTGAGCCAATACTATCATAACTAAGATACACTTGCTCTTCTCTTAATAATTAGAAAGAAATACTTTTATTAGATATGTTGACAAAACATATATAACAAATATTAATATGTTTCTAAGCAAATTATACCTGGTAGCAATGAAAGCATGTAACCGTTAACCATGTCGACGTCGTCATTGGTTGGGCATAATATAGCTTTATCTTGATAGAAATCAGGATCACTTGGTTTTACGAAATCATCTCCATAAACCGTATCTACAATATATTTTATGGGTTCGCTACTTTTTGGTATGAGAAAATCTTTTGGGATGTCAATCATAACCTCTCCCAAGTTAGGCTCCTTGATTCGTCTATCTCCAATGGTGAGAGTCGTTATTATTTTTATCACCAAGTAGCCTCATATTCTTTGTCAATCTAAGAATTTCGCAATTAGCCCAAAGATCATAGGGATTCAAAGATTCCATAACAATATCAGCTCTACTCCCTTTCCAAATAACTGGCAATATCTGACGAAAATCACCACCAAATACTACCACTTTACCACCGAAAGGTGTATTTGGCCGTTGTAGTATGTCGCGCTTTCTACGATCCAAAATTTCAAAACAATGTCGACTCATCATCGGTGCTTCATCCCAAATTATTAAGGAAGTCTCACTCACCAATCCTGCTATATCAGATCTTAGTTTCATGTTGCACATAGAAAACTCGTCAGGATTTAATGAAATTGCAAATCGTGAATGGGTCGTCATTCCTCTTGGAAATAGTAAAGCAGCTAATTGATGAGATGGAAAATTGAGTGTTTTAACACCAGATTTCTACAAGACTTTATCCAATTATCCCATCTTTATTTAATTTTTCATGCATTTAGGATAGATTTATGTGTTTTGCATCTTAGTAGCCCCATGAGTCTGTATTTGCACGTTTTGTGTGTGTTTCAGGACATTCTCAGGTCACCCGAAGGGACAAGAGCTCATAAGCACGAAGCGAGTCACAAGGAAAGGCAAAGAGCTAAAAATCAAAGGCCAATCTTTACCCATATCGAGAACCTATCGATCGATAGTGGTGAACAAGAAGCAAAAATCAAATGACCAAAATGCCCATAGCCGACCAAAGAGTCCTATAAATAGGATATGTCCCTTCCTTGGAGACACACCACATCAATACACATCAAGACATTCTCTCTAGATTTAACCATCTAAAAGGTGGTTTGTAAATATTTTATTCTCTTTTATTTTTCTTTTGTTTAATTTTCTTATTTAATTAATGTAAAATTTTTTTATTTTATTTAACTTTTTTATTAATGATGTCTAATTAAAAAAAGATTAATTAGGAGAGAGGGTAATTAGTGATCTCATTAATTAGGTTAATTAGTTGATTAATAAGATAATCAATTAGGTTTAAATCTCTTAATCATGGGTCCTTAGAGGTTAGTTTGAGAAGGAGTATGTGACACCTCGTACACTCACTCTCATCTCTATTCTCTCTAATCCTTGTGATTAGTTGATGAATCTAAGTGATTAATTGAGAGGCTTTCTCTACCCTAATAGTACTAAGGGTTAGCATTTAGGGTTGAATTGTGGACACTTCTACACACTTATGGCCTAAGTTCACGGTAGCATCCTTTCAAATGGGTTAACATGTTAGGAGAGTGAACTAGAGAATTGATTGAATTCCTAAGAAATGGTTGGATCAATCGATGAGATTAGAATTGGAAATCCACATTAGGAAATACAATGGTATTTGTAGTTATTAAAGCCGTTTGTCGCTTGCCTCTCTCAATGGGCCCGTTGATAGAACAAACAACTAGCAAATCGGATGTCCTCGAGGAAATTCTCGGGACAACCGTATAGAACCTCTCGCGAAACAAATCCCTAACCAAAGCTTATAACTCTAGTTAGGTAGTTCTTAAGACCACTCTCAAACCGAATCATTCCCCTCTTAGTTTCACACTTTTATCTTAGTTAGATAGATTAGGTACGAAAAACTCAACCAACCAACTATAAACCCCCGTTTTTACAACCGAGGTGAAGGATGGCGCCGTGTGCAATGGTTTATGATGGAATCTAATCAACAATGCTGTGATATTCTGCGTATGAATCAAGGAACGTTTATGAGTTTATGTCAGAAGCTGTCTGATAAATACTTGTTAAAGGAATCCTCTCATGTTTTTCTTGAAGAGAGCATGGAAATGTTTGCAGAAATGGTTGCACAAGATATAACTGTTCGGGTTTTGGCAGAGCTATATCAGCATTCGCTTGATACGGTAAAAAGAAAGATGGATGAGGTTTTGAGTGCTGTTTTGAAGCTTGCAGCGGATATTGTGAAACCGACACGAGGTGAATTCACAAATGCTAGTCCCGTTTTGGAAAATGATCGACAATATTGGCCATATTTCAGGGATTGTATTGGGGCACTTGATGGTACCCATATCCCAGTTCGTCCTCCATCTCAAAATTCAGAACCATTTAGAGGTACAAAAGGAGAGCCAACGATAAATGTGCTTGCTATATGTAATTTTGAGATGAAATTCGTATATGCATATGTTGGTGTACCAGGTAGAACACATGATACAAAAGTGCTAACACATTGTGCTACATAAGAAACTTCTTTCCCACATCCGCCGGTCGGAAAGCATATGAGTCGGTTGATCGACATGGAAGATAACAGCCCCTACATGTATAATCAAATGGTGTTAAAGAAGGAAGATGACACTAAAATTTTCTTCGCATAATACATATGTTTAAAAATCATATTAAAATAGTTTACCGTCCATTATGTAATTCAAATTTCATTTCAAACGAATCCTTGAAAGGGGATGGATTCAGCGTCTCTCTCAGTTGAGAATAGTTAACAACTGGGCCAATTAAATCTAGTAAAATAAAATGTTAAATGGTTAAAATAATTATCAAATTTGTAAATAAATCTTATATAAAAAAGATAAGAGTTAGATAAATTACCAACACAATAGTTCGGAATATCGTCTCCTCTTTGTATATTTTTGAAGTCAATAAAATCAAAGTAATAACCTTTGCCTCTTAATTTGATTATTTTAACCGATGATGTAGAACCCAACTCGATTTTGAAAGGATGCATGGTCGTACTGAAAGTGCTATCACAACATTTAAGTTGAAATTTTGATAGTCAAAACCAATTGCCAACAATAAGTTTCGTTGAAAATCGTTTGATTAAAGTTCTCGATATGGTTCCATATATTTTATCGTTGTGCAAAGTAAACTATTTGTTAAACGTTATTGTTATAGCCGATAGAAGAACCTATTTACTTTTTAAAGAAATGAATAAAATTTTACCTTGTCATCCACGAATATGAATTCAACAGTGAATTGTCGAAGCAACTTGACTCGAGTCACCCATTCATTTACAAAAGGATTCAATTGGCATACTTTGTAAACCTTACTTTTTTTTTTCTTTAATTCGGGACCGACCACAATTACTTAACTTTTTTAGATCGTGGTAAATGAGATTGTTGAAAAAGGCATAGGGATTTTATAGTAGAAGATATTATTCTAGGGTTATTTTTAATTAAATTGCATGGTTTATTAGTACCACATTAACTGGCTATTAAACTATTATATCAGGAATTAGTATATTTCCTTAAGTTTCTACGCTGTATATATAAAAATTAAGATTTGGTTTGACATGATGAATACGGTAAAAACAAAAATCATTACATAATAATTTTTAATTTCTATATTCCATGGATATGAGTTATATATGGTAAAAACATATATAATTTGATTAGCATTAAAATTACATACTGTATTCAAAATCGATTTGGATTACGGGATGATCTATTACTATATTTGAATTCTTTTTTAATTGATGAGAATATAGTATATGGTAAATTCCTATTGAGATATAATTTAGAGTCTTTTGATTTTCTTACCAAATCGTTTATACTTTTTTTTAACTTATGGATATACATCTTTGTGTTGCCATCACTTCATTGTTCCGGTCTAAATTTTTGATGGTTAATGTATCGATGCATTTGTCGATTAATTTTTTTTTTTTAAAATGACAAATATCATAACACGGTTAATCTATCGATGTATTTTTCCAATATTTAAATAAATAAAAAAGAGGCTGATATATATATATATTTTTTTTGTCACTTTGAAAAAGAAGCTGATATTTTTAAAATGTGATAACCATCAATTGTAAATAAAATGTGTTGATAAATATTATAAATAACCAAAGCATAAACTATGACAACTGATCGAAGATTTTTACGGATTGCTCCCCTTCGCCACTTGCATTTTGCATTTACTTGGAACGCTTTCCTCATAACTCTAAAATAGTTTACGTTTGATAGTCCTTCAAATTGGAATGTTTGCAAAATTTAAAGTAATCATATCTTTGGCTAAAGGTTATACTTCAATCATTCGGTAGAGGTCGTAGCTGGGTACAATATGCTCATATCCAATACGAATAGTAAATATAAAATTTTATCCCACCAAGATGTTGAAAGCTTTATAGAGTGCATTAATATCCCTCGTATAAAGAAACATGATTTTGTAAGAATGTTACTAAATTTTTCGAATAATTAACTGACGCTTCAGAAAAACTTTTTATGAATCGACGAAGAGATTATCAGCTGATTGTTTCAGCAGTTCCATCTTTACGTGTCCGCAAATAAAAAAATTGGCAATAACAGTACTATTCAGTACACAAACATTGCAAGCATATCTAAAATATAATACGAACAAAACAATTTATGGACAAATAATAGGATTAAAGTAAGGATTAAACGAAATCGTACATTCGATAAAATAGTTTCATTAATACCTTGTACACTATTTATCGTTTGTTAAAAAATAGTATCTCCACTGAGATTCAAATCGTGTGATGGTTGTAGATCAACCTTACTTTCGAAAGTAGAGCGATACAACAAATGCCAACCATAGTTACAATCAACATTCATAATCTTTGATGTAGCAGTAACCGAGCTTAAATTAAAGAAATGATTTGTTAGTATGTAGCACAAATATATGTAGTAAACAATTTTAGTACGTAGCAATATTTAAATTTTACTTAAATCTCTAATATAACATACTTCGCCATATGCAAGAATTTGATTTAAATTAGTAAGGAAACCGACGACATTTTTTTCTTTTTGTTGGTAATAAAAAGAAAATGTATGGGGTGGAAGATGAAAACTATTTATCAACGTATATATAAAGACTTTGAAATCATTCCTATAAAGTGTATTATGAAAAATATGTAGTAATTTGAAAATAAAAACGGAAGAAGGAAACAAAATTAATTATAAATTAGTCAAGGTAAACGATAATGCAAATAAGGGTTAAACATGAAAAGAATTTAAATTAAATTAGAGTGAGATTTATGACTATGAAATATGAATCCGATATGATTTGTACCGAATCCGATATAATAGGTGATAAAAGATAGTACAATTTTTTTCATTCAAACTCATTTAAAAGACGAAGGGATGAGATTAGAGCGTGTAATCCACATCTGACTCATATAAATAACCAAAATGATACATGAGTATTGGCCAATCAAAACGCGAAAAAAAAACTAAATTAAATCATTCAAAACTTCTCAAAAAAAAGAGGTGCTGACACTTATAAAAAAATATGACTCTTTTAATATATTAGAGATGATATAGATTAGAAAATATAAAAAAGTATATTATTATTTAAAATTAATTAGCTATATTTATTTTGTTAATTACAAATATAATGCTTATTTTTGTCGAGCCAAAATTTCGTTTATTTTTTTAGCATGTTGTAAAAAACCCAATTCCTTTTTTTCCCTGGACCTAAACTTTATTGAGACGGCCCAGATAATATCGCAATCCCACTGAATTCTAATCGAGAGGAGAGGCGGAAAACAAACCTGCGGCTATTGTACCTTTTGCTCGGGGCATAAAGAGTCCAATCGCAAAAGGTTTGGTAAATTCTGTAAAACGTTGATAGCTAGAGGGTCATATTTAAAAATCTCCTAAGATAAAAGTAAAAGTTGGTCGCCATAGAAAATTCTGAAACGCGACTGGATTCTAGCGTTCTTAGCGTCGCCTCTGCATCTTTGGCCCTAAACTTGCAATCTGCTTCACACTTCGTCGATTTCGGGTGTTCCCTTGTTGCTCTCCAGTTTAATTTCGATTTCAGTTTAGTTGACTGATTACAGATTTCGACATTGTTTCTAGGTTAATCGATTAGTTAATGCCATTTACGTAGGAGTCATGTGGGTTTCGAATCGATTTTTTTCCAGAGGCTTTAGTTATAAGATTTCTAGGGTTTTAGATGAATCCAGGTTCCATGTTCGCTATTGACGCTTAGTTGGATATTCTCAATTCGTTTTTTTTTTGTGATCTCTCTCCTCGAGAAGCCGCTGAATCGAGTAACATGGGTTTTTAATTCAATTGTTGGATAAAGTTTCTTTGCTTGCTAAATATTTTTCGGTCGTTTCCCCTCCGGTTTCTAGTTTACATTTGGTGTCTTTGGTGTGCTTGATTGTTCTATATGTTCGTTTGTATCTGAATATATACTTTGGAATTCACCAATTTGCAACGTATCTTTGCTAGATTGGCTGCATGTGTGTAGAAGATGATTGCAGTAAACCATTCACATGCATGTAAACGATATACTCTATTTATCTGAATCCCACAAATGTTAACACCATCATATCTACTTTTTTTTTTTTGTTTCAGCCAGAACATAGCTCAAATCTTGGAGAGTTTCTTGGGCATTTAGAAAAGGTGTTGATTGAATGATACGGATACACGACAGGCATGGAGTGCAACAAAGACGAGGCGGAAAGGGCAAAAGAAATTGCGGAGAAGAAGTTCAAAATGAAAGACTTTGCTGGGGCCAAGAAATTTGCCTTGAAAGCTCAAAGTTTGTATCCAGAGGTAGAAGGTGTTTCACAGATGCTGGCAACTTTTGATGTGTATATCGCTGCAGAAAACAAAATAAACGGGGAAGTGAACTGGTATTTAATACTCAATGCAAGTCCGCAAGATGATAATGAAACATTGAAGAGAAAGTACAGGAAGCTCGCTCTAATGCTTCACCCTG
This sequence comes from Euclidium syriacum, assembly GCA_900116095.1. Taxonomy (NCBI): domain Eukaryota; kingdom Viridiplantae; phylum Streptophyta; class Magnoliopsida; order Brassicales; family Brassicaceae; genus Euclidium; species Euclidium syriacum. Next base: position 3,522,360 of record FPAK01000017.1, read on the forward strand.
ATAAAAACAAGTCTGTAGGAGCTGAGGGAGCATTCAAGCATGTTTCCGAAGCTTGGAAATTCTTATCAGATAAGGAAAAGAGAGCAGCTTATGATCGTAGGAAGAGTTTGCACACAGTTTATCACAAGGTTTCTGTTTCTGCTTCTAATAACGGCTTCTGCAGTTTCGCCAAGACTAGTAGTTTTACTTCAAATGCGACCCAGAAGAACTATCCGCAAAAGAAGCCTGTTGGTAGTACACAGAAAGCAGGACGGAGTGATCATCATAATACAACAAAACCAAGCGCATACAAGGCACCAGAGTCGAATACTTTCTGGACAGTCTGCAGGAGATGCATGATGCAGTACGAGTATCTAAGAATTTATGTCAACTGTAACCTTCTGTGTGCCAATTGTTTTCAGCCGTTTCCAGCAATAGAAGTTCCCAAACCAGGTGTGTCAAGCTGTTGGAGTAGTTTTAGCCGTCTAAAGCGCAACCTGGATCCAAAGTCAGCTGCTTCAGGATTTAATCACTCCCAGTCCCAGTGGACATTCTCAAGAACCAGCAGTGCAGCTCATGCTGCAAGTGTGGTTCAACAAGCTTACGAGAAGGTAAAGAAAGAACGCCAAGAGGCTAAGGCAACTGTGAGAAGGGAAAAGAAGAATGCCAAAAGGAAGACCACCAGTGCTAGTGCTAGTGCTAGTGCTAGTGCTTCTCTTAAAAAGAGGAGAGTAATAGGAGAAACCGACGTAGGTTGTTCCGGTGGAAGAAAGGTCACTTACTGTGTGACGGGTGAAGCCGGGAAAAGATTAGCAAAGAGATAAAGCCGCCTTAGCCTCATTCTGCATCAGTTGAGGGAGATTTGATTTATGGCAGCCATAATTGTTATTCTGTTATATATCAGATCTAGGCTATAAACGATCCCTAGGATCATCATATTTTGTAAGTTGGGTCATTTGGTCCTAACATTGTAGAGAGAAACGGGTCTATTTTGGGCGAGGACGCTAACTGCTTTCCTTCAATTTTAAAGCAGACTCATTGTCGTGTCAAATTGTGTTGTACGACTTTGGTTTCTTTACTCTACTAAATGCATTCGGTGCTATAGAAGATTTGCTTCTTTTTCTTTTCTCCTTTTGTAGGTTTTGAGCAAAGTTTACAAAGGTGCTCATGATTTTGAGCATCGCAGACCAATTCGGCATGATTAACTATCCTCACATAGATCTTCTTGTGGACATTATTCTCACTGAGAGTCCATTTGAATCAACTTTCTGTTTGGTAGATTGTAAGATATTGCAAAAATCTACAATTGAAATGAACACCACGAGTCCCATACAATTTTTTTTTTTTTAATCACAACACTAAATGTCTCCGAAATTATTATTATCTTTTTTTTAACCAAACTATGAATTAAAATATATTTGGATTAAATTTGAGATATCATGTTACTGAATGAATATAATTTTTTATAAAAAGTAGAAACTGTAAGATGTGGATATGATTGTGCTAAAAAAAAGATATGATTTTGTTATAAACCGATTAAACTGGAAAAAAACAATTGATTTGATTATAGTAGTATACATTGTACGTAAAGTATATGGTATAAATGATAATTTTATAAATATCCCACTTTCCTCGATATATTAAGATTTCAGCATTTCTTGAAGTATTTAATTAAAAACAACAAATGAAAATTGTTTTAATTACTTTTGATCAACAACCACATCAATTTTAAAAGGGTTCACGAATTCAAACTGTACACTATGCACATGAGTATTGAAAATTCGAAAAAAAAACATAAACTTTTCACGAATTGCAAAAAAAAATATGAACTTTCGAAGTAACTAAAGAAAACCTGAACTATTTTTGATGTGCTAATTTATTACCAATTTTTTCATTGATTAGCCAAATTAAATATGCCAGAATTGTTTTCTTATTTAAAAACAAAAATTGAATATCAATTTTAAAAGGGTTCAGGAATTCAAATTGTACACTATGCACATGAGTATTGAAAATTCGACAAAAAAAAACATAAACTTTTCACGAAAAAAGAAATACGAACTTTCGAAGTAACTAAAGAAAACCTGAACTATTTTTGACTTGCTAATTTATTACCAATTTTTTCATTGACTAGCCAAATTAAATATGCCAAAATTGTTTTTTATTTAAAAACAAAAATTGAAGTAGATAATAGGATTCGAACTCGTCACCTCACTTTCAATATACAAATAGAATCACTAGTTTTTACAACTCTACCATTTTGTCGTATTGATTGTTATAGAAGCATAGTTCTATATATTACATAAATCATCGTCTCCTCCTCTGCTAACATGGTTCCTCAAACAATCATCGTCTCCACCTCTGCAAAAGTCTCCACCTCCGCATGTACTAAAAAACTAAGTAGATTTGTGTCGGAGTCTCACCAGAGTGTCGCCGGAACCGCGCCGGTGCAATGTTAAATTAAACGAATTAGGATATGTTTGTGTGAATCATCGTCTCCACCTCCAAGCATCTGGCCTGCAAAACAAACTTAACCGCTTCCTCCTTAACTGCCGCGATTTTATCTCCGTCGATTCTTCCGGCGGTCATGACCATTGTCACTCCCTCTACCTACAAGCTCGTCACAATCTCCGGTGAAATCCTGAATCTCAGTTTTCCGATCCACATATCAAATTAAGATTCATGGAGTAAAAACGAAGAATAACTGGAGTTAGTGAAGAATAACAACAATTGCATAAACATAAATCCAGAATCGCAAATCAAATAAATGTCTTTCAATTTCAATTCAAAAGATCAATCAATTCATTAATTAAGTTTTCAATAATTTAAGAACCATAAGAATCCGATCAATCATATGTTTAATATGAAACCAAAATTAACAGATCAGATCAATGATTCTAGAAATTTGCAGAGATGGAGATGATGATTTTCAGAGGTGGAGACGATAGTTTATGTGATATATACAACTATGTTTGTTAAATAATCGATATGATATTTTGGCACAGTGGTAAAATCTAGCTATAATAATTGTGAATCGAGATTGAGGTGAGGAGTTCGAATCATGTCTTTTCTTTTACATTATTTTTTTATTTTTAAAAAATTCTTTTCTTTTACATTATTTTTTTATTTTTAAAAAATTCAAAACGACGTCGTTTTGATTTAACGGAAAATTCAAACAGACTTTAACGCCGTTTAATGATTCTGTTACGGCATGTTTAATTTGGCAAGTTAACGAAAAAATTGGTAATAAATTGGCAAGTCAAAGAAAATTCATACTTTTTTTTATCAGTTCTAAAATTTGTGTATTTTTTTGGCGATTCGTGAAAAGTTGATGTTTTTTTGACCGAATTTCCCATGAATATTCGACTTTACCCTTTGTGTCCATAAAAAATTCATCGACTGAAGAAAAATAGTGGTGTTTTATTGTTGTTGTTGTTTAGGTCTTATAAACCTTGTTGATGGAGATGATTGATGATGTTGGTCATCTTTTGTTGTTTTCAAAGGTTTATGTTTCTCCTTCAACCTTCCCTATGTCTTAATTGTTGGGTATAAGATCCTTGACTTTTTGGTTATGTATATGAAATACATAATAATATGAAAATGAGAAACATTATTATTGCTGAAAATGAAAAGGTCTTGGAAGTCTGAAACTCAAAAGTAACACAATTAGATCTTCGATAGTTGCGTTAAAAAATTGATGTGATGTCAGGTTTTATCTTAAAATAAAATTGTAAGTGCACGTAAAAAAAATGATATATTCAGATATTCAATTCAACATAGACCAATGGTTTGACTTTGAATTTTGAGAATAAAATTAAGTTAGGATATGACTAAAAAATACAAAATAGAGCAACGTTTGGAAAAAAAACCGGACCCGAAGACCTGACCGAGAAACGACTTAAAATGTCAGTTCAGATCATGTATAATAATACATTTTTACTCCTGTTGGGTCTTTTGCTTTCATACACACAGATTTTGGTTTCGTCATGGTTTCTACCAGAGAGCCGATTTGGAACATGAAGAACCGAAACCAAACACGCCATTCTTGATTGAGTTTTTTTCCCATTTTCCTTAGAGTTTTCATTTTTTTTTATCTCGATCTAACTCCCCTCCGATTTACATTGTATTATCGATTGAGTAAAACTAAAACCCTAAATTTAAAATTTGGAATCCAATTAGAAAACAAAGATCTCTATGTCACCACCATATGTGTCCTCAATGATCCAATGTGAGGTAATAAAATTGGCCATCTCAATGTTTTCTTAGTTCCTTACTTCTTTTAGTAAAATCAAATTCCTCAATAGCTTTGTCTTCTTAATTCTTTGATTTTGTGTAATTCTGTCTTTCATTTTTAGTTGATTTAAATGGGTTCTCAATATTTTTGTCTTCTTAGTTCTCTAATTAGTTTTGCACATGTATTTTCGTTTTTTAAGTTAGGACAGACCTTTAAGAGAATTTGGTAGTGAATATTACATATTACATATGTTTTGATTCGCATAATCAATAAGTTTGAGTGAATGGATAGAAAACATGAGAACATGACCTTCACTTGTGGTCTTGTTTGAACATAAACTCTTGGTTCATGCATCTTTAACTTAGCCATGACTTATATGAGAACTGGTAGTGGGAAGTTAAAGCATTACATGAAGTCATAAGCCTTTTATAATCCATCACTATCCAATATGACATATACTTTATATGAAAATTTTCTTTATTTAAATGTATTAGATCCATTACTATCCAATATGACATATACTTTACATGAAAATTTTATTTACTGAAACTTTTTGGTGAATGTGTGAGAGATTTCATTTTGAATGTTCTACTTATACACAACCGTTTCTATTTGTTTTAGGATAGCGGTTTCTAGCCTCATAACGATTTTTTTTGTTGATTCTCTTGATTTTTTTTCCTTTCTTAATTCCTCCAAAATAGATTTAACACCTTCATATGGACTAGCTTTATCTTCTGTTTGTTATTTTATTGATTCGTTGCTTGTTGATGTATTAATATTTTGACCGGTTTTATAAGCACCTTTTATACGGTTTTGGAACCTTTTCTGCATGTTTTGGTAGGATAAACAGATGATCTCACGAGATGGAGCAATTAGAGAAGACTTAGACAGATTATGCATAATTGGTTTGTATGGTACAGTCCCTTGAGGAGTGGTCCGTTTTCTCCAATCATTTGGATGAGATTGGCATGCTACGAGTTCATTTTCCTTTATTTTCTATTTCTTGCATTTCCCGTCTTTGTAATGTAAGGGCCGATTATTTGACTCGATTTTCAAGAACTCTTTTTTCAAAGTGCTCATATGTAAACTCTTCTCCTCCTCATTAGGCTACTAGTAGGAGTGTGGTGTTTTAATTAATTAATTTTTGGTTGAAAAAAAAATTGTTCTTTTTTTTTAGAGGGGTGAATTGAACTATGGATTAGGAAAGATTTGAAGATTTTCTTTAAATCTATGGTTATTCAATTAAGGATTTTAAAATGTTTTCCCAAATACAGTGTTATTGAACATGAGATTTTTTAAAAATCACTCAAATCATTTAAAATCTTCTCTTATTCAGAAAACAATATGTTAAAATCATATCAAATCCATCGTTATTGAAACTGTTTTAAATAGTGAGATTTTAATGATTACAAAGGATTTTAGAAGACTTTCTTAATTTAAAATACAAAGATCCAAATCTCATGGTTTTAGGTAGTATTGTGTGAGATTTTAATACAAAATCTCAAGAAATTTCTTAAAATCACTCAAAACCATTAAAATCATCTAAAATCTTAATTAAACTCAAATCATTCTAAGTGTCTTAGTTCATTACATGTTGTTTTTATCAATTCAACACTTCAAATTATAACACCTCATCAAACTCATTTTTATTTTTAATCTCTTAATTAGAATTTGTGATTCAATATTTTTTTAAAATAATTATTTAGTGTATTAAATTAGCTAATAGGTTTGATGTTTTGAATGAGATCAAGTTGACTCTTTTAAAGATAAAATCATAGATAACTTCTTCTGGTTCAAAAAAACTAGATCAGTACCTTGCATGTGTCATCATGCATGACTCAAGCAGCTCCCCAAGAAGTTAGTGTCTTTGGCCCAAACAATTTGTTTCCTCTTGTACTTCATGGTCTAGGAACCAATGTATAGTTTCCCCATATGCCTTTTCAACAATACAACCAACGTATAGTTTCTCATGACATAAATATAATATTTGTCATGTTCCAATAATAATCTTTAACTAGATTATATCCTATACTGAGTGTTTGGTATTAGATATTCTTATTAATGTGTTTTAATTTTAGGTTGATATTTAAAATAATTTGTTTTTATTAAGTTAAAATATTTATAATTTTTTTTTATATTTAATTAAAAGATATCATGTAATTAAAATATATTAAAATTATAAAATTTGTATTGAATTAATAATGTTATAGATGTTGGCATTGGAATTATTAAATGTAAATAAATATTTTTAATTGAAATGTTTTCTAAAAATTCATTAATTAATATATTAAATTTTAATCAATTTTTATTATTTTTTATTTTCATATTGACATATGATATTGTTTTTTTTATATTTTCTCAATTAATATTTAAAATTAATATATATGAGAAGAAACACTATAAGTTACGAGTTATGTTTGATATAGAGGAACACTGTTGCATTTGCTCTAAGTAATTTGGAAGCAAATTAAAGCTTCGCATGATTATTTAATATCTTAGAACTATATTTTAGATAAAACATATATATATATATATATATAGGTGTTATATATATATATGTTGATGGAAATGATTGGATTCATGAATGAAGAGCTGACAATCTAAATAATAAAAAATTAAGAGAAGTATAGTCGTTATAAAAAAAAAATTAGGAGAAGATTCCTTTTATTTCATCCTTGCATGCCTTATGACCAACCAGCACATCTAAACGGAACCCTAAACCCATTAATAATTTTTATTAGTTTTTTAACTGTTAGTTTAATCGCAAATATCCACCATTTTTTTTTCTTTTTTTCTTCTCGACACTCTTAATCGAGTAAATTTTTATTTTTATTTAGATTCGGATGGTAACACTGCAAATTAGTAAAATCTTACAAAATACAAATTAAAAACAAAATGAAAAAACTATTATGCCAATCAACCAGCCCCCTTCTCCAAAATGGTTCGTGTGATATTTATAACGTTATTTATCTGGTGTGATTTATCTGAGGATGAATGTTTGTGCACTTCGATAGTAGTGTGATAGTTTGTTAAACATCTACATATCGTTTAATCATTTGCTCGTTTCATGTGTTACTAATTTTAACCTAAGCAATTAGTCGAATCCGTTCGACTTGATTAAGAGGGTAAATCACATTCATCTATGTATACGTGAGCTTGAATAAAATAAAGATATATGGTTTAAATTAAATAACCGGATCAATTAGAACCGTAAACAAAATAATAGAGGTCAAAATGTGGGTCACCATCATCATAACTAAGGAATCTAAGCGATTAAGTCGACTACTGTTTTCATGCCATAAACATATATATTATATAATTATGTGTACATATATATATATATACAATATGTATGTATGCATACATATAAGTTTTATATGGACCATGATTGTCTTTGCTGTTGAGGTTTACTTGTCTACGCTTCAACCCAATACATATGAAGTTGAAATGCCTTTTATTTTATTTCTTAATTTCTTCCCATTTTTATACAAAATAATATCACCAAATTGATCATTTAAAAAGTCAAACCGATGCTTTGTACTTTGCAGTTTTGTACTACTATATATCTATATGCTCCAAATGTTTTCATTTAAAGAGAGAGAGAAACGTAAGAAGATTACGAAAAGGAAAGAGAGAGGAGATGAAGAGAAAGAGATACGAGATGGAGAAGAAGAAGAAGACAGAGCTTCAAACTGCCATTGAAGAGCTTTCTCTCTTCATCATCACTAAACCTGATGATAACACTGAAGCCACACATATATCCTTGAGGCCTCTTCTCTCCTTTTGCAACTTAGTCATCCAAGTTCTTGGTCTCTTCATTTATTTCTTACAGAAATTAAACACTCTTCTTTAAATATTTCCTTCACTTTATTTCCTAAGGAAAATGAATTGTCTCTAACGTTTATATTGAGCTGTTTGTGTTTTGGTGTTTGCAGATAAGATAGGACCGACAATGGCTGTTCTTAGACAAGACATTGACCAAAATATTCAGGTAACTGTAAAGATAATGTAAATATATATGCATGAATTTACATTTATTTATGATGTAACGCTTGATGCATATAAAGACAAGAACCTTTATTTTATCTTCATTTCTCCTCTTTATTGATTGAAACTCATCAACATCTTTTGTAGCGTATGCATATATGGTGACCCTGTGTCGAAATGGTGTTAATAAATCTTCTCAAAAAATTGTTAAACTTTTACGCTGATAAGAACGTCCAATAGATTCATAAATATATATATATATATATATATATATCTTTATTGCTTTTGTTTTGGGTAAAGATCTCTTCAATAATACAACTTCCTCCTTTATATTTGGTTGCTTTCATGAGTAACTTTACTGAATTTTGAAAATATATTCTATAAAATGGGTAATCTTATTTGGTGTATTTGAATTACATATCATTTACCTATCTTTTTAATATTTATTGATTTGGGGTGGTGTAGAGATTAGAGAAGGTTTGTGAAACAGATCCTTGTGTTTACTCCAATCTGGTTGAGATTCTGAAGAAAGAAAGGAAGGAGGGAACATCCAAAATGGCTGTGAGTTGCAGTAGAGCTATTCTTTGGCTCACTAGGTATATTCTCTTTAATTTATTAACTACCTTATAATTTTATCAAAAATCGTAGAATTCTCATCACAATTATTATCCATGCCAATAGTCTCCTCGCTACACTAGTCATGCTTAATTTGTCCATCATGCATCTGTTCTCTATTATTAGTACAAGTTACAAGTTTGGACTCATGTAGCAATAAATAAATAGGAAGTATATGTTGTCCCCAAGTAGTCATATCAAATACGGTAAGACAGATCGATGGGTGATTATCTTAATCTTACGCATTTTTTCAAGTCATGTTTATTCAATTTGTACACTATATATATAACCTTTAGTTTAGTCTTTATTCTTTAGTAATTAGGCTTAGTTATGACTCTCTTTTCTACTATCTTCTATCACATAGGACAATAGATTTTACTATGGGTTTACTACGATTGCTGTCCAAAGATATGTCGTCGAGAATGGAAGAGCTTGTAGAAGAATGCTACATGGCTACTTTAAAACCGCATCATGGATGGATCGCATCTGCTGCTTTCAAAGTATACACTATGATCACTCTCCTTCTATCTACTATCATAATTAATCATGTTATATTTCTATTATCGCCCTTGAAATTTATTTTCTTTTATGGTATAACCATATAACTTCAATTTGGTTGAGTATTATATATGAAATGTATTGATATCCTGGCAAATAATAATGAAGGTATGTTTGAAGCTAGTGCCTGACAATAACACTTTCATGGAGGCCATTGGTGCTAGAGTCGAGAGCTATGAGACCATTAGAGAAGACATTGATACTTTAAGCTCATTGTTGACACCTATTCTCAAAGAAATCTACTTTGTTCTGGTAATTATCATGCATAAAAACATTTCTTAAGTTATATATATATATATATATATATATATAAACAGTTCTTAAGTTATATATATATAGTCTTGTTTATTTACGTTTTAAAAATTTGTGGTTTAATGTATTAATTATCGTTCATGGTGCTTCTTTTTCCTTTTTCAGGAAAAATACAAGTTGAACAGATTAAGATCAATGTAAGAGATGCGTTGAGAAACGATCAAAAGTAACAATCTGGTGAAGTTAAAATGGGATTTATGATAAGATAAATGTATATATTATGTACGTTATATCAGTTGTCGTGCGATTTATTATTTAATCATCCGAACTAAAAATGATTTTTTTTTACAAGTTTTTTTTGGAAGCTTGATTGTGTAGTGTATGTGGAACTCATATTTGGATATAACTTCTACTTATGTTAGCTTTTGTCATCAACGCTAAAAAGACCCGACTGCTCTAGAAGACTAGAACAGAGATAAAACTAAACTACGATAACAGCAAAGATTATTTCCATATTGTTTGTGTTATTTTAAGTCAAAGTGGTGATAATAATAATTTTGTATAGATTCATTCTGTAAAATTGAAAAAAATGTTTGTTTCAAACTCGGAATCATTAGTTTGAACTTTCAATAATTCTATTATAGGCTTTCTCTTTCTAACGCTTCCGAATCGCTCATCCCCACTGATCGTTCTACTCGACGGCCGCACATATAAGAACACGAGAAGATTTCCCAGCCCGAACAACTCGAAAACGGTACGTAATATTATGGTATCCGGTTCCGTGGTGGAGAGAATGACTACCACAAGGACAATCACTCTCCCAACGCTTACCCAGACTACTGCCCCTTATGTCTCATGACGGAGATCAAGGTTGTGACAACTTGATAGCATCTTGTACCAGTATAGATAAGATAACCAAATAGAAAGTCGTGCAGCGTATATGAAAAAAAAAAAGAAAACGGTTAGAGGAACTCCTGATTAAATGTTTTATAAAATCGAGTCAAAATGTTTAAAAGATTTCTACAAACCATTTTTCACAGACAAATGCAAAAAAAAAAAACAAAAACAACAAAAATGACTCAAACCCTAGTGATCGTCACCTTTCCCCATGAAAAGCAACATCAACTTTACCCTTCTGTGGAGCCGGAGAACCGTTATCCATACTACTTGACATACTTCAAACCTAGAATTAAATACAAACTCTCACATAATAATTGGGCATGGTGTAATCTCATCCCCCGCCCGTTAAGCTCCATGCCATTCACCTCTACCTCTTGGAATGCGGTGATCTCACGTGTACCTTAATAGGTACACACACCCAAGGTCCGATGATCACTCAATACTTGTCTCCAGAGTCTTTTTATTCCAAAATGTCTTACATTCCAACGCATTTTTGTTTTCATCGTTTCCCCAAGGCTACCTGCCTAGGTTATGTCTGTCCACTCATCACCTTGGGATCGCTTCCCGTAAGAGGACGACTCCTTAGCCAAGCTTCCAATCTATTTTCATATAGATTCATTGGCTACTAATCCTTTGGCCCTTAACCGATCCTGTCTCTCCTATAAAAACGATGGTCTCACTGTTCATACCTTGGTCATGAACTATATGTCTTATAGCCTAAGTCTAGTAGTTAACCCATATGCTAAATCCGACTATCACATAGTCTAAATTTTTTGGTCCAACTCTATAAATAGGATTTCTCTTGCTATTTGTCCAGGCTCTGTAGTCTATCCAACACTAGTCCATATGGCACTTGGCCTAGGTTTGATAGTCCAACCGTTAACCGTAGCTTCTTGTGGCATCACCGCCTAAGCTCGATAGTCGGACATTTATCAAGCTCATCCAACACTAATTCTAAACTCGATGGCCTGATCATAAACCAAAACCTCTATCCCACGCCCTTGGCGCAGGTCCAATCCTCACCATACATACAATAATTTTCTATCTCATAAGGGATGTCAATAGCTCACTGACACCATGTCAAGTAACCACAAACAACAACTATTCTACTAAACAAGCAAGTGAGGTTAAACTATCAGAGTATGTTATTATACTATGACTCCTCAATCATTTACTTTACCGCATCTTTTCATCAATTATCCGATTATTAGATTCCACTAGACATGTCGTTTAATATGTCTCGGTTCGCACCGATACGTACCAATTTCCAAGATAACGTAGAAAGACTCTAAGGTTTGTTGTGGGGTTCTATATGCATCATAACAACTTCACAACCAATCAAACATGTAATCACCTTGGCTATTCATTACGGTTGACGTGACGATAGATCCTAACCTAAACCGGTAGCTTGAATCTCTTGACCTTTAAACATCTTACTTGGCCAACAATTTTCATGAAACAAGTAACTTGCTCCTTAAGTTACTAATTTTTTTCTCTAACTATTTTTTGCTTCCCTAGCTATTTCCTATCTCTGCTGAATCAGCTTCGAAATGATTCTGGAACAACTCAATCCCCTCCTAAAACTAAGGATTTGGGTTAACCTGGTAAACTAGTTGATTTAACTAAACGGGTCAAACTATTGTTAACTAGACCAAGGTAAATCGGTCTAATCCTAAATAAACCAATTTATACTAAACTGAACTAGACCAAGGTAAATCGGTCTAATCTTAATTAAACCAAAGAAAACAAACTAACCACTGAACCAAACCAATCGAAATAGATTTGGCTACCCGGTGTGGTTAACCAAACCAATCGATATAGGTTTGGCCAGCCGGTGTGGTTAACCAAACCAAATTGATGGCACACGAGATTTGATTTACCGGCACGTGGATAATGGCGGTAGCGGCTCCGACGGTCTTTAATGGAGGTACATGTTGTATATCAACGTGACGACGAAGAGGAATGCGCGAGACATGCACGGTTTGTGGTGGTTTCATCGGAGTCTCGCCGAAGTTTGGCTTTCCGTAGAAGCGGCGGCAACGAGGGACGATCGAACAATATTAGGGAGAAGAGGTGGTGGTGTAAAAAATGGCCAGAAAACCAAATTCTCCGGAGACCAGTCAACGGCGGGTAATGAGTTTGAATGTTTGAATGTTTTTGAGTTTCTTAAAGTTTAATTTTGAATATTTGAGAGAAAACTTTAAATATGAGTTTTAGCGGTTTGGTTGAAAATTTAGCGATAAAACTAAATCCTGTTTTATGTAGTCTCTTTCTCAAGACTTTGTTCCCGTGTCTTCTAGACTTGTAGCTCTTCGGTCTTCTCTTGGTACGTCATTTAGACTCCGTTTCTTCTGAAATTTTTTCTAAAACTATGTCTTAAACTTATACAATTAATTTCGTTCGCAACGGTCGAAATTAACCTATCAATTTATTTTAAAAATTCCATCATTGAAAATAATTTCGGAATTTTTTTAATTCATTTCGAAGTTAATTCTTCTATGTCTTCACTCCATCTCCATTTTAGTTTATTCTTGATTTTATTGAACCTTCAAGTTGCTTCTTCTTGACGCATCTCGCCTTCTTTTCCGCCTTCTAGGGAATGTTATTTTGGGAAAGATTCTCGTTTTCTCCGTTGACTTTGAATTTGTTCTCTTGAGCAGCTTCTAAAAAAATACGGGTTGTTATAGTAAAAATAACTCCCTTTATGATTCTCGAACGTCAAACACATGTATGTGTTTCAAAGGTCTGTCGATCAACACACGAAGCTCGTATGGACCTACACAGGGTCAACAATTTCTTAGAACCGAGGTTTCATGGTATGTCGATCACACCTGCCTGCAAGGCCAGTTCGTACCTAAAACCCACTAATTTAAAAGGGCATCACTTTGGTAAATATATATATAGTTTAGTGGTTGAGGAGAATTTTAGTGCTTTAGTTTCTAGCTTCTATTCTTATAAGCTCGTTCTTTTAGTTTTTCTTCTCTTTTTATATTTATTGTGTGTTATAATGGACAAAAAACTCATTTGATGATTCTTATTAACCGGTCAATTTTTTAGATTATGATTTTAATATTATTATTTAGATATATATTAAACTATACTTTAAAATTATATGGATTTAAGTTTTCATTTGAAGTTTGTTTTAATTTTAAAATTGATTAAGATTAAATATATGTTCGTGGTGATAATTAGCTTTTAAGAAATTGAATCACAAATTTTTTACATCAACGAGGCTAATCAGTTTTAAAAAATTCCCTTTACTATTAGATGAAGTATCGTCTAAGTTTGTTGTGCTGAAATTGTGTTGTTTAATTTGTTTGAACATAAAATTTTATGATGTGTAAATGTGACATATAATAATGTTAGAATTTGATTGAAAGATAATAGTTCAAAATGGTGACATGTAAATTGATTTTTCGAGACGGGTTAAAACCAAACGTTTCAGATCTCTTGACCCGAAGAACAATGGGACACGGATCCTTTGTGTTCAAATAGATATAATTAGTTGATTTTATTTTCGATATTTAATATATATATATATATATATATATATATATAAATGAAAGTGTTTTCAGATGGTATGTATAAATATAATATTCGATTATATTACACCTCCATATTTAACCAATCAAGTATAAAAAACGAAGAGTCAAATTATTTAATAATATACCACCGTCAAATTTTACCAATCAGATTAATGAAAAGAATCGTCGTTAGATTATAATAATATTAAACCAATCAAATGAAAGAAACGAATAGTCTTTTATAATATAATATTTAGCTATTTAGTCTAAAGAAATAAAGAGTCTATATATTATAATATTAATTTTTGCATGAACCGATGAGTTTCTAAACGTGATTTGCGTGATATCATAAATTAGATCAAGGGTTCTATATTTTTCCCTTTTGTCGATGAAAAAAAAAACTCAAGAGTAGACGGTGATACAAGAACTCGATCACCACCTCTTAGGAAACGTAACTCAAAAGACATTTTATTATTTATAAGATTAATAGACATTAGAATGGTGAATATTTCATGTTGTGAGGAGTGAAGCCTTAGTGTGTACCAATGTCTTCTACTTCTTTTCCTCTGATGCTAAAACGTAAGTGTTTTATTGCAATCTTTCGACATGTATATTATATATTTAGTTGTTTTAAACTATCCAACAGCAGGTGGACCATCTGATTGGACATAGTTTATACTACTTGAAACTCCATCATCATATGTAAATAACGAGATTGTCACACCTTCTCCTTTCATTTATAACGGTAAGAGTTGAGTTGTAAACATATTATGCTCAACCATTTAAACATATGATACATGATGTGTGAAATAATTCACCTAAATTTGACTGCAAATGCATAGTGTACAAATTTAGTATTTAGGTTATCGATCCCACATAGAGCTAGGACTAATCTATGAATCTTAAGAAACCTTAGGAGTTAAAACTAGAGAGTATGAAAACATTTAAAATATTATTATCGGAATATTAAATTTTATTTCTCCATCGACGATCTTCGTTATTTTACGAAAATGAAGATAATGATCATTGTTGATTGACGGTATATTAACGATTTAGTTCCATAAGGTGCTCGTAGATATAAATGACTTTGAGTATTCCTTGCGAAGTAATCTTCATGCTCAACAACTTTGAATTTTCGAAGATGAAACCATTGACCTTCTTTTTTCAAGGTATCAGGAAACCTATGAATCAAGATTTTGTTGATACGAAATTCAATCTTCGAACCCTAAGAACACATTAATCATGAAAATTTAATTAAAGATTGGTTGCATTTTCAAGATCAGAACATTGTGAAATATTTGATGAAAAAATTAAATATAATCTCCTTTTCATCAGCGAAAATGTAATGGTACTGAGTATGACATAATTTGGTGACTCCCACATCCGTAAGAGTTTGCCTCGTAAATTATAGTACTCAAACACTTTTTGTGTTTCATGTAGATCTACAATCATTTGAAATCCCACCATAATTATTGTTGTAAAGTGAATAAATAAATAGATCTGAAAATGGTAAAAGTATTTTTTCTTGATAAAAAAGACTATAACATAAATATTTAAGTAGGGATGTAGATATATAATACCGAAGCGTTGCAGCGGTTTTCGAGAAAAGGTATAACTAGTTTTTTTTCGCTAAAGTAATTATTTATATTTTAAAAACAATACATATGTTGCTTCGGTTTAACAATGTAATCGTATATCGAAGTGTTGTAGTAGTTCTCGAGAAAAAAAAGTATAATTAGTTTTGTTTGATAATAAAAATAATTATTTATAACTGGAATTATTATTTAGATTGTCACTTTTTTCCACGACACGTAAAAGTCGACATATGAATATCACCTTTATATTTTTTAACTTCCCACTAATAATTTTTGAGGCGTAAAAGTCGACATATGAAGTTTATCACGAAATAAGTACATTCTTGTACTAGTTGATGATTTTAATCGATATATGTGGGTTTCTTTTCTCAAGGAGAGCTCAAAAATACTGTAAAATTTAGTAGGTATGTTCATCAGCTCCAAGCCGAAAAGAAGAGAATTGTGGCGAGTGATAGTGAACATATCAAATATTTGCGTAGAAGTGCATGTATAGTACTCAGAAGTTTTATTGCACTCTTCTCTCAGAACAAAGGAGTAGGGAGAAGAAACAACGTGATTCTGCAGATGATAGCTCAAACAATGGCACTTGGAAGTCAAGTGGAAAAAAATTTATGGGATGAAGGAGTCAATACAACTTTTTACATTGAAAATCGGGTCTTCAGGATAAAAAGAGTAAACATGACATCATACGAGTGCTTGATGGGGAAAACACATGATCTGGGCCACTGTCAAGTGTCTTGAAGTGTGTGTTACACTTATACAAATATTGATCAGCACTGCATGGATGATGAATGTCTGTTTATGGGATACTCGAGGGATAAACGAGATATAGAGTATTCCATAAGAGGCATGAAGTCATGATGGAAACCTCTAAGGATATGTTAAATGATCAACCAGTTCAACATATATTCACAAGGAGACTGCCAAACTCATGAAAAATAGCTATGATAAACCTTCACCTCATGAAGAGAGATCGAGAGCTAAGAACTATAAAAAGGGAAGATAAAAGCGGATTTAGCATGCCTGATGGCTGAACCAACTTAACCAGTATGAAGTCAAGCGCTCAAACAATCAACTACAGTGGGGTCAAGTGGATCATCAAACACACCAGGGGCACATAAAATGTGTGTATTTTCTATGCAGATGATACTAATCTAAAATTTGTTGGTGTTAATGATGTTGAGTGGACAGGTAGACTAGATGACAAGAAAAGTACCAATGATGGGTGGTTATCTCTAAGAAAAGTTCATGTATTTACCAGAAAGGAGTAGAAAAATATGCCACCAGATTCTACTAAAGCTGAGTACAATGTACTTGGCAGCTGTTGTTCACAACTGCTCTGAATAAAACAGATGGACGCTTATTATGGTATGAGTTCTGAAACTCTGCTACGAATATTGCCAATAATATAGTTCAACAGTGACGAACAAAACACATAGACATTAGACATCACCTTATTTGTGAATTAGGTGAAGATAAAGTATTAGAAATTGATCATGTAGGTACACAGTTTGAATTAGGAGATGTGTTTACAAAACCTTTAGACTTTGCTAGATTTTTCAATCTAAGAGAGGCTATAGGTGTTTGTAAATTTAATATTTATGTGAGCCGAGTGATCAGGTTCATGTACAGGAGGAGTCATGAAGTGTACATATTGTATATAACATTTTTTTTGTGTGTCCTCAAGTCCTGCTGTATGTAGCATTCAACGAAAAAAGATGCCACACACACCGACATCATTAGATAGGGATGCTAAGAAAGGGTCTAATAAGCCTAAGAAGTATGAAGGAAAGGATTCAGTCATGTGTAATTTATCCAAAACATGTGTGTGCTAAAAAATCTCTGGGCTGAAAAGGCTTTGTGCTTATAACAGCTGTGTGCTGAAAAGGATGTGTGTTAAAATAAGAAACACACATGCAAACCCATTGCAAAGTTGTATTATAAAAAAAAGAAAAGATGTTCATCATTGGGAGTGGGATTGAGTAGGGGCAAGAGCGCAAAAAAATCCAAGAAAACCTGCTTGATCCCCACGGATAACACCTCACATGTTTCATATCTGACTACAAGGAAATCTTGGTTGAAAGATATTTGATCGAGGCTGATCTAGAAGAGAAGTGATAAAAGTGTGTGTGTGTGTGAAAGTTTAGACTTGGGTTCAGAACTAACTACTTGATTACAGACAATATGTGCATGACCTGAGCACTATCTTGAACATCATCACAAGGTTAATCAGAATATATTGATACAACTCAAAAGGTACATATTTAGTCATTGCTTGTTACTATTGATACTTATGCATAATTTTTCGTGTATGAGTCTGTGGACTTTGATTTGTGAGTTTGAATTTGCTCATGAATAAACAGCTGGAAAATCTGTGCATGATTAGATCAATGTTTAAATAGAGCTTATCTGGCCAAGTGTGGCACGTGTTACTAATGGTGAAACCAGTAGGGGGCTATGTTTGGTTTAATGTTATACGCAGGCTCACAATCAGCAAGTCCAAAAGGTGTGTCGAGTCAATTCTGCTCCTATGTAGTTGTGAATGAATGTAGAGGTGAGGAGCTATGAAAAAGACAATTGTGGCCGAATGCATCCACCGACCAGGTCTACAAAAAAAACGAGGGTAGAAAAGTGCTTGCAAGTTAGAAATTTTCGTTATGTAGCTTAAAATTGAGTAAGGCAGGTCGTTCTATATCTCTTATTGATTATACTCTACGTATCTTCATAATTTTAAACTTCCTGTGCACTCAAACATCGAGAGATGATATGATTTAAGACTGACTGGATTAGGATGTGAACTTATGGGGGAGTAGTTGTAGAATGAAAATTATGCTGATCTAGTGCATGTATGATCAATGGGATGGCTGTTTGATTCTATGTTTGGAATAAATCATAATTTAACATAGATATGCTAGATTTTGGTGTGTGTGTTGTTTGGTCTTTTTGTTGTCTTTGCATCAAAGGTCATTGCTTGAGAAGCACATAAGATCGAAAAGGGGGAGATTTAAGATGTATGAGAAACAACACATATGTTCAATTAAAGGAAGCTTCATCAGACTGACGTGTGACGTGGAAAGTGGAAGCTGACTGGAGTACTAAAGCTGGCGTGGTTGGCAGAAGCACAAGGAAGTAGATTGAATATGTATGAGAAACAACGCATCCGTTCAACCAGAGGTAACTTTATCGAGTGGACGTGGTGACATGGCTGGATCATAGCTGACTCATTTGCAGAAGCTAACATGGACAGCTGAAGCACGAAAAATATTCGTTGATAAGGATATTGCTTGGATATTAAGTGAAGATCTCAAAACATGGAAGCTGAAGATTTGGTGCAATCTAAAATAAACAGAGGATCTTTGTCTATCTTTTAGCTTTAGGGTTTTGAAAATATCACTACAAAAGAGGGTTAAAGTGTGTGGGGCACCTTTAACACTCTTATTGATTTTCACTTTGAGAGAGACGAGAGAAAGATATGTCTTGGGTAAGGTGAATGTTATGTTCTCTGTTCAATTATGAATAATATTGGAACAAAGTTTAGCTTAGGTTGATCAAAGATTTTTGGATCAATTCAGGGTACAATTGTGTAACTCAAGAAGGCAATGTTATACTTTTGTGATCTTAATAAAAAAAAAGCATTGATCGATTGCGTTTCCGACCGTCAGAATTGTTGTGTGGTAAGTTCTCACATTTTCAATTATCATGACAAAACAAAAGAAAATTTTCATTTATATATTCGTTGTTTTATTTGACGAATTATTTGATTTATTCATCATCACGATAGATTATGTGATCAGTTTCATCTTGCCCGTCAATTGATTCCAAACTTTCTTTTTCTTATTCAAGTGTTTCATCAAGAAGTTTCTTTTTCTTCACTTACAGTATCGTCTTCGAGAAATGAAAGACTGAGAAAAAAAAAAGATAACACACATACCGTATAATTATGTTATATAATCATCACATCTCCACATAGCATAAACCTATCCTTTTGTTGTTGAACTTCAGAGTATTGAAGGCTCAAACCGATTATCCGATATTTCATCTCGGGTTGAAAGACAATATAAAACTGTAAAAAAGTTATTTAAATTTTTTTGAAGAATAGTATAAAAACGATACTTTAGAATCTAAACTTTTGTGAGAATTTTAAAAAATCACCTTCCAACTTAATAATTTTCCAAAACCTTAAAACGCAGACCACACGAACAAAACCTGACTCATAACACATAATATTCGTCTTTATAGCATGTCTCCTGTAAATACAACAAAGGATCTTTTTAGAATTTGAATTTATATATCACATAAGTCATATAAACTCAGTTGATAACATAATCAAATACAAGGAAATGAAAAAATATAAATAAGGTTCTTACTTTGCATATGCTGTAGTAAAGTTAATTGATGTCTTACTAGGTATGTTATAATTCTAACACACCTGTTCGACATCAACTCTAATACATCAATGAAATTTAAAAATATATAGATATATACAATCTCATACTATATAAGTTACGTAATTTAAAAAAATAAATGAAAATCCAAAACAACTAAATGAATAAAATTTATCTATTAGAGTCCGAATTTCGAAATTCTTATCGATGATCTTTTTTGTCGCTTGAAATCGAAGATATTGGTTATTATTGATATGATATATTTTTATAATTTTAGTTCCAAGAAGAGGTTATACAGATATCTTTTGTTCAATATTTTTATTACATTACTATGGTTGACAACCTCGAAGTTATTTACATGAAACCATTGATCCTCTTTTCTCTTCAAAGGACTAAATGTAGCTATAGACGTTTCATCGATACGAAGCTGGATTCGAAATCCCTTAAAGAGAAAAATAAACATACAAAAAATCAAAATATTTCCTACATAACAGACATATATTCCAACACAAATATATAAATCTCATATTATAATTAACAAATATCATGAAATAATAACTTTTCATGATTTAGGGCACAACTTTAGTGATGACTTCCACATTCGTAGTAGTTTAACTCGATGATCGAACCGTTTCTTGTAAGTTATTGATCTTTTGAAATTAAGCAATTTTGGAGTGTTAAGTGATTTTTGTTCATATAAGTTTTATAGGAACTTAAGATATTACTAGCTGGTGGGCCTGCATTGTATGTGTGGGTTGAAAAAAAATTTGATACCTTATTCACCTTCGGCTCATTTCGAATGTGTGTGTTCTGAGTCATATTTTAATATTCTGTATAGTTTATTGTTAATTAGGATGTTTATATACTATCATGATATATGAGATATAATACAAAAAAGCCTATATATGAGATTTCATAATAAGGCTCATTAATATTTGCCCCATTAAGAAATAATATAAAAATATATCACATACCAACATATATAATACATACTTGACTATTGTGAATTACATACGGAAATTCGTAGGTATTCGTAGATGTGAATGAAAGAAATTAAAATAGAAATAACAATAAGATTACTGACTAAGAGAGTAAATTTCATATAGAGTAATACATAGGTGTTGATATTGGGTTCAACTTCTAATTATTTATAATTAGAGGGGTTCGTTTTTAGGAAAATACTTAGTTAGAAGATAAAGAACAAACCTCGGAAAGAGGGTTTTTTATTAATAAAAGTGATTACAATGCTTGTTAACTCGGGATGCCGAGTTAACTTTTATCAAAGAGAAGTAAACCTAGGCAATCTAGTTCTCCTCCTCCTGATTCTCAATGTCCCCTATTAGTGAGGGGGGGGTTATGTATTTATATATCTTTAATAGTCGGTCTAGTAAGCCCATGGGCTAACCTCGGAAAAATGGAATATTTCTATTTCTCGAAGACTAGGGAATCTGTGATAAAATTCGATCTTATACTGTCCGAGCTTAGACTTCGACTTAGGACGATGTTCGTTTATACCCCTGCTTTGGACACTAAATCTGATCAACCTTCTCCGAGGTATCCCTCGGTCATCTGGGCCGAGGGTCGATATTCCTGTTGTCGGGACTTATAACCAAACTCCAATTATTGCCAAACTATTGATAAGGGGTGGAACCCCACCATCAACAGTAAGTCCCCCCCCCCCCCCCAGTTCGTCCTAGGATATCTTCGGGCAGCCCTGGTGAAGTTCCACCTTAAATAGCTTGTCGATAAATGAAGTTCGGAACCAATTGATCTTCCCTTTCAATTACTTTTAATTCTTCAAAAATCTTCATTATTTAATATGGCGGGAAAGGTCCGGAAAATATAAGGTTTTATCGTTTTGGCGCGAAAAATCTCGGTTCCATTCGACCCTTCCATTTCCTGATGACGTGTCAATCATACACTCGGATCTTCCAAAATTTCTTTTGGTGGGAAAATAAAGAGATCGCAGTTCATACATTAAAATCCTATTCCCCCAATGAGATTTCGACACTTCTTAAAGACACCAGTAGAACTTCCGCGAATATAACACCGCCTTCAATTATTTAAAGGGACTAAATCCCTATTTTTATCTCATATCATTCATATAATCCTTCTAAATCTTCTTCTTCTCCGAAGTAACCAAAATGTCGCTTACTAAAAAAAGTTCTCCTAGCTCCAGCTCCACGACAGATTCTACCTCGGCTTCTTCCTCTTCTGGATCCAGTGAATCTCACCAAGAGAATTTTGGAAATCGATCAATTGAATCCTCGATCGACATCGAAGGTGTTTCTTCTGCCGAAAAGAAAAATGAAAATCCTACTTTGTCTATTCCGGCAAACTTCCCATCTAAAAGTAACAGCTCTAAGACCATCTCCGATCAAGCAGTCATAGGAGAAGAACCTTCCGAAGACTTCGGAGACTCTACCTTCAAGAAAGGTGATATTGATACTCTTCATTTATTCGCCTCTGATCTAAAAGGTCTTGATATTCTGATTCCGAAGTTAAACAAAGTCCTTGGACTCCTTCTGAGGGGTTCATGTGTCTCTACTTTCATTTTTTTACCGAAGCTCGGCTTTGGTTCCCAATTCCCTTCCTTCTAGTTGAATTTTGCAAACAATTGAAGATTGCTTTCACTCAACTTGGACCCGGCGCTATCAAACATATGGTAGCTTTTCTGATTCAAGCCAGTATGGCTGATGTCATCGTTCCGTGCTGGTAATTCTCTGAACTTGCCAAACTTGTCGATAGTCGAGATGGCAGAACCTGGTATACTATGATTAAGAATGCCAGCAAACTAGGAAAATGATTCACTTCTAACGCCAAAAACTGGCGCACTAACTTCTCCTACGTTCGGATCAATAAGGCTTCCATCTTTGATCCTAGTGCCGAGGTGATTAAGTCGTGGTCAGTTGATACTTCGACATACACAAAACTGATCTTGCTTAAAGAACCTCCCCCTATCTTCAAAAAGGAGATGGATCGGATCTATAATCTTCCACAGCTGTTATTTCCAAAGATTCCCACATATTTAATTAATCTGGCTCGATCTCACTCAAGTATCTCGAATTCTCTCCTTTCTTCATAATTTAGATTACTTCTTCTTATTGTCAGGTGCTTTTTATAGCCTATGCTGTCTCTGAAACTGACTGTCCTTCGGAAAGATCGGCTTCGGATTAAACCAACAAATTACTTATCCGAGCTCCTCCTAAAAAGCCGAGGTTCCAAGAATCTCAAGAAGGCGAAATGAATTCCTCTTATCACAAAACCTCCTCAGAGGAAAAACGCAGAAAAACTACCACCACTTCTCCGAAAACAAATTTTTCAAAGAAAAGGTCTGCTTCTTCGATTATTGAGACTCCTTTAATCAAAAGACAGAGATCTCAGCTTGAGGCCGATGACGCTCCTTTTAACTTTGAATTCAACTCGCCACGGTTCCTCTCACACGATGAAGAGAAGAGAATTGAAATTTTCTGGAAAATGGCAGGTTGTAATTCTTTAAGAGCGGAAGGTGATTTCCTTGCGAAGGAACACATATCCATTCTTGCAAGAAATTCGATTCAGGTTTGATGATCTATCTCAGTCTTTTGTCATCTCTCCAAATATTCTAAGGTCTTTAACAAATTTCTTTTTTTTTTGTTTTTGTTTTAAGAAGCTCGGACTACTTGTCTCCTTGTGGGGGAGTACAAAGGTTTGTTGAAGGAGAAGAATGATCATATAAACAGTCTTGAGAGGAAGAACAAGGCTTTGGAGGTTGATCAGACTTCGATGAAGGAGGAGCTTCGTGCAACTACCGCTTCTTTAACCCATGAGGTACAATCTACTAAGAAGATGATGACCAAGAAGATTCGAGATAGGCTGGACTCTATCGAAAAAACCGTCCGAGCTCGGGAGGTTGGATTTGAAAAAACTATAAATCTCGGTCAAGCCCAGGCAGTCTTCGGAGTACTTAGTACTCTATCTTCTCAAGGTGTGAATATCCCCGCCGATCTTTTGAAACAAGTGGAAAAGGACGCTTCAGTAGCTGAACAGGAAGCTAAGGATTATACTTTTCCGGAATTTGAGCATAACGCCTTTAGCTTTGATTTGTAATTTTTATTTTCTTCTTCTCTTTTGTAAAAACCGTTTAAATGGTAAATTTGTTTTTTAGAATTATCTATCTTTCCTTAAACGCTTAAGAAAAGATTCTTCGAGTATTCTGTATGTTGGTCTTTTTCAGGAGTTCCTTCAACAGAATACCGGATGTTCATGGTCGGAGCCGAAAATGTTCAGTGAGGTTAAACCTCGACTGATTTGACCTCTATCTTTAGATCCTACTTTATCAGATCCTTAGATTCTTTGGGTATGAGTTTTTGAGCGGGAAAACCCTGACTCTGCCTTAGAGTTTCTCGGCCCTACTTTCTCGGCCCTGACTCTTCGAGTATTCTGTATGTTGGTCTTTTTCAGGAGTTCCTTCAACAGAATACCGGATGTTCATGGTCGGAGCCGAAAATGTTCAGTGAGGTTAAACCTCGACTGATTTGACCTCTAATCTTTAGATCCTACTTTATCAGATCCTTAGATTCTTTGGGTATGAGTTTTTGAGTGGGAAAACCCTGACTCTGCCTTAGAGTTTCTCGGCCCTACTTTATCAGGTTCCGAAGTCTTCAGCTGCATTTGGTATAGAATGTGTTGGGTGGGAATAAACCCTGTTATTGAATACGTGATCAAGGCATCGATTTTTGTATGTTTGATTATTTTTTGGTGAACCGAGGTTAAGTATAGTCGAGTTGCTGAAACTCCGTTACTATAAAACCAGGATCCGATGTTTGTAGCTAAACCTTGTGGAAGGCTGCCTACGTACCCTTGGATGGGATCCAGCCACACGTAGTTCCGAAGTGTTGTTAATTATCTCGGAGAATCCAAGATATCCCGGGGGGGGGGGTTTAGCTCTTTAGTCGGAGCCTTTTGACGTTTAAGATTTCTTTCCCGAAAAAAAGTTCGGCTTTCTCCTCCTTCAAGTCTTCTCGGAGGCAACGTCTTGCCTCGGCTTGATTTCTTTTTACAGAAAAAATTCCGAATGGAGTTGGGAATTTAAGGCATTGGTGATAGGTTGAAACCACTCCTTTCATTAGAAACAGCCAGGGGGTTCTGAGGATTATGTTGTAGAGAATTGGCTTTTCTATTACATCGAAGTTAACAATCCTGATTGTTCCTCCATTTGTTACCGGGAACTGCACTATTCCAAGAGTCGGAACACTTTCACCCTTGAAGGCAGTTAATGACTTAATTCCTGGCTTGATCTTCGTTTCCTTTGACCATAGCTTTTGGAAGACCTCAATACTCATGACATTCGTAGCGCTTCCGGTATCTACTAGTATACGGGGAACTTCGTAATCCCCGACTTGTAGTTCTACCACCAAAGGGTCGTTATGTGGGATTTCGACTCCTTCCAAATCTTCGTGAGTAAAGACGAGCTCCTTTGGTAGGATTATCTTCGGCTTTGTTTGCTGCTTGGTTTGTTCTTGTGCTTCTTCTAAAAACTCGGAAATAACGTTTATCCTTCTGTGACGGAATGAATATCCTAATTGAGGAAGCTCCTTTCTTCTTTGATGATTCTTTTCCGCGGGTCGCTCCTTCGGTTGGTATTTTTTGAAGAAAGTTTCCCTTAAGCTTAGCTGTCTGGGGGCACGTTCCTATTATTTTCTCAGAAGATGCTCTGGCAGATTACGACATTCTTCTGTGCTATGTCCATAGGTAGTATGGTAACAACACCATGCTGAGGAGATTCTTTCTCTTTTGGTCCCAGCTTTTCCATTATGTTCTTGATGTTGACTTGGGAGTTCGGAGGTAAGGAAGGCAATTCTGGCTCTTTCTTTCTGCTCAAACGTTTTATTATAGTGCCGGCGAGACTCTTTAAATCTTCTCCTTATTTCTTCATCTTCCGAGGTAATGTGATCGTTCTTGGATAACCGGGCTTTACTTTCGTCCACCCTAATGTATACGTTTGCTCTGTAGAACACATCTTTTATGGATTGAGACCGGTAAGCTGAAAGTTCTTCCCAAAATCTTGTCTCATACCATGCTCCACTAATTGGAGCATCGATGGCTAGTTCATCCGAGATATTCAACTGGAAGTACATTGTCTTGAATCTCTTAATAAAACTCTCGAGTGGTTCGGTTGGTGTTTATTTTACGGAGTAAAGGTCGGAGATTGTTGCTGGTCGTTCGAGGTTGAAAATATACTTCTTTAGAAATTTTTGCCGTAGTTCATCGAAACTTCTTTTTGAACTAGGGGGTAAGTTGGTTATCCATGTTTGGGCGTTTCCTCGTAGACTTTCCGCAAAGTATTGGCACTTCTTTCTTTCCTTGTCAAACGGGTGAATTCGTGCTTGGTTGATAGCGATTATAAATGTTTTAAGGAAGGTCCTCGGGTCTCCTACTCCATTATAGGTTGGTAACTCCAACTTTTCTTTTTCGAACGAATCAAGTCCGAACTTCGTTGCCCTGGATGGGTTCTCCTCTGTATTTCTGAAGTTTTGGTATAAGTGCGGGGGGTTCTAGAGCATGACTTTCATATCCCATAGTTCACGGTGCAATTCTGCTATTGAGTCTTTTGTTGTAGAAGTTGGTTCACCATTTACGAACCTTTCGCCGATCATCGTTTCTTGAATTTTGATCGACCTGTTCTGTTCTTCTTCCGCCTCTTCCGTTCCTTGTTCCGCTTCATCTAGTGATAGACAGTTCGTTGGAAGATTGCATATTGGTTGATTGCCCTCACCGCTCGTTCCCTTATTATCTAGGGGACCGTTTAAGGATCCTTCATTCCTTTGCTTTTTCCACCGAGTTGGTAATCCGAATTCTGGATCAGAGACCTCGACGGGTGATTGATCCCATCGAGTTTTCCGGATCTTTTGCTGAAAGATAGTCATTACTAGTATTCCCCTTTCTTCCGAGATGTCTCTTTTATTTAAAGTAACCCCCCCTACCTGGCGCGCCAAATGTTGATATTGGGTTCAACTTCTAATTATTTATAATTAGAGGGGTTCGTTTTTAGGAAAATACTTAGTTAGAAGATAAAGAACAAACCTCGGAAAGAGGGTTTTTTATTAATAAAAGTGATTACAATGCTTGTTAACTCGGGATGCCGAGTTAACTTTTATCAAAGAGAAGTAAACCTAGGCAATCTAGTTCTCCTCCTCCTGATTCTCAATGTCCCCTATTAGTGAGGGGGGGGGTTATGTATTTATATATCTTTAATAGTCGGTCTAGTAAGCCCATGGGCTAACCTCGGAAAAATGGAATATTTCTATTTCTCGAAGACTAGGGAATCTGTGATAAAATTCGATCTTATACTGTCCGAGCTTAGACTTCGACTTAGGACGATGTTCGTTTATACCCCTGCTTTGGACACTAAATCTGATCAACCTTCTCCGAGGTATCCCTCGGTCATCTGGGCCGAGGGTCGATATTCCTGTTGTCGGGACTTATAACCTAATAAGTTATTAGGGAAGAGCTCGGCAGGGACCAAACTCCAATTATTGCCAAACTATTGATAAGGGGTAGAACCCCACCATCAACAATAGGGATATTTTGTCCATAAAAGTCTGGATAAATCATCTTCTGGTAACCTCTGCCTATGTGATACAATCTCAAGGAGAGTATGATCAAATATAAAATCTGACATTCAATCCGTTGATGAATCCAAAAACTTGTTTGTTGATACTGGATTCAACTTCTAATTATTTATAATTAGAGGGGTTCGTTTTTGGAAAAGTTTAAAGTAAGAAAACAAGAGGAAACCTCGGAAAAGGAATGTATTATTAATAATCTGAGTTAAAAAGATGTCAACTCGGGATGCCGAGTTGTCTTTATCAAAGTGAAGTAAAACCTAGGCGATCTAGTTCGTATTCTCCCCGATTCTGAATGAATATTATTAGTGAGGGGGGGGTATGTATTTATATATCCTTAATAGTCGGTCTTGTTAAGCCTATGGGCTAACCTCGAAAAAATGGACTATTTCAAAGACTAGGGAATCTGTGATAAGATTTTATCTTATATTGTACGAGCTTTAGGCCGAGGGTTAATATTCCTGTGTTCGGGACTTATAACCTAACAAGTTATCAGGGAAGAGCTCGGCAGTGATTGAACTCCAATTATTGCTAAACTATTGATAAAGGGGTAGAACCCCACCATCAACAGTAAGTCCCCCTAGTTCGTTGGAGGATTTTTTCAGGCAGCGTTGGCGAATTTCTAGTCTAAACAGCTTGTCAATAAATGAAGTTGGGTATCAATCGATCTTCATCTTTAATAGTCTTAGTTTTAATTATGCAATATTCTTCACTCTTCACTTTGGCAGGAAAACACTAGACAACGAAAGGTCCTATTCTCTTCTGGCGCGAAATCCTTGGGTATTACAAGACCCTTCAACTCCTATACGACGTGTCATCTCGAAAACAAGCATTATTGAATGTGGAAGCGGAACGAACAGGCTAAGCTTTATAAATAACCCTTCCTTAGAACGTAATTATCTCCTCATACTTTCTCTAAGAAACCTTAAATTGGTCTTTCTCTCTCTAAAAATTTTGAACCCTTTCATGAAAAGCCTTAAGATTTACAAACCTCGGGTATTCGTACCACAACCCGAGGTATTGAAAATTGAGGAGGAGAAGACACCGAACAAAACACCAGTCCATTCCAAAATGAACACTTCAAAGGTAACGACTAATAAACGACCCTCTTCGGGATCTCCCGAAAAAAGGTCAAAATCGAAGAAGAGGAAGACCGAATCTTCCCCCGAGAAGTCCCTCATTCCGTTGGATACGTTGGCAAGCAATCCCGTAGTTCTCCCGACTGTTCCAACAGCCGTCGAGACGAACCCGAACCCAACATCTCCGGAGAAGAGTCTTATAACAAAAACTTCGGACGCTGCCATTACGACAAGAGATGCCAGCATTCCTCCTATCCCAACCCAAAAAAAAAAAAAATCCGCGAAGCCATGCCTCCACCAAAAACTAAAACTCCAAGCTCTATCGCTCCGAGTTCTACTCCAACAGGTCTCCCAAAGCCACTTTCCTAGACCACCAACAAGAAACCGGCGCAACAGGGTCCCTCAGCTTCATCCTCGCATCATTCCGTCCAATACACCTATGGAAAGAATGTCTCTTTCTTCGAAGACCAG
Source organism: Euclidium syriacum (assembly GCA_900116095.1). Classification (NCBI taxonomy): domain Eukaryota; kingdom Viridiplantae; phylum Streptophyta; class Magnoliopsida; order Brassicales; family Brassicaceae; genus Euclidium; species Euclidium syriacum. The sequence goes on from FPAK01000017.1 coordinate 3,551,543, forward strand.
AGGGAATGCGCGAAGCTCTTCGGCAGACTTGGTGGTCGATCCGGCCCTCTTCCTCTTCTTTCCGAAGATGAAAAGGATTCATTAATCCAAACTGAGGCTTCTTTGTTCTTTAAGGTCTTATAACTATTTATACCTCCTTCTTTATCAAATTTTATCTGACTCTCGTTTCTTATTTACAGACGGCAGCTTATTTCAACTGTCTTCTGTCGGATTCCGAGCTAAGACAATCGGCGATGAGGAGAGAAAACAGGAGTTTAAGACTTATGGTGGAAAAGTCTTCTCTTGATTCCGTGGCTATTTGTAGGATGGCTTCAGAAGAAGCAAAAAAATCCGCTAAGCTCGTTGATGAAGTTCGGCGTCTGAAGCATGAACTAGAAGAAGCTCGTCAGCCTAAACCATCGACTTCCGGACCAACCGGAAATAGAGGTAATGCCGTTGATCAACATAGGCTCGGTCGTCTAAATGCTCTCGGAGAATGTAGGGGTAAATTTGAAAAGATTCGAAAATATGTCGACGCAAGACGGCTTCGTAACTCTCTTACTGACTTATTTCATCAGGTGAAGGGGAAATACGATCTGATTAAGGTGTTTGAGAAGGAGAAGATCCTGATTCCTTCCATAGTGAAAGAAGAACTGTTTTCTCAATTGCACAACCTCGATCACCGGTTGAATGAATTCCCCACTTTCCATCTTAGTCCCTTAGATCTAGAAGCTCCGCCTCTGTTTCATCAGGACTTCGGACGTCATCAATAGTCGAATGATGCTAAGATGAAGTAACCTCCGGGAATTCATAATCCTTATGGGACTTTTCTTTCATTGTAATAATAAATTTTTTTTTTGTCGTTTCTGTCTTTGTATGAATTTATAAGAATTTAACGATTTCAACTTAAATGCTACTTTGTCACATTTTAGCTTTCATCATTTCATTCTTTTTTTTTTTAGAAATTGATTTAACGAGAAATGCTCGAACATTATCTGTCATACCGAATTCTACTTTATCAAATTCAGTACTTGAAGTGGTTTTAAATATGCGGGAATGACCCGATTTTACCTTAAAAACCCTCGGTCCTACTTTATCAGGCTCCGAAATCTTCAGCTGAGGGATAACCCCTTTTATCAAGTACGTGATCAAGGCACCGATTTTGTTTTTCTTTATTATTATAGCTGTACTCCGAAGAGTTGCCTACGTATCCAAGAGGGATCAAGCCATCCGTAGTTCGAACCCACTAGGTACTTTTTTTTTTTTTTTTTTTTTTTTTTTTAAGATTCTATGGCTCGTCGGTACAGTGGTACCTTTTTCAGGTGGAATGAATTCCAAGCCCGAGGAACATCTTCGCCTTCCATAGTCTTCAAACGATAAACACCAGGTCTTACTTTTGTTTCTATTAAGTAAGGACCCTCCCATTTGGCTCCGAGCTTTCCAGCTCCAGGTTCTTTCGTGTTCTCGAACACCATTCGTAAAACTAAATCTCCCTCATCGAGAGGGCGATCTCGGACTTTCTTGTTATAATATCGAGAAGCGATTTGTTGGTAGTTTTGAATGTGAAGTAGAGCGTGGTCTCGAAGTTCCTATATTTCATCATTTCGTTCTTTTAACTTTGCATTGTTGATCTCGGTGTCATGTATCATCAGGGTTCTTCGCAGGCTCGGAACCCTAACTTCGGCAGGAGACATTGCTTCCATCCCATGAGAAAGCGAAAAGGGGGTCTGTCCGGATGCACTTCTAGGAGTAGTTCTATATGACCATTGTACTCCTTCCAATTCTTGCGACCATCTTCCTTTTTTCCCGAGAAGTCTTTTCTTTATTCCGGCAACGATTGTTTTATTCGTAGGTTAAGCTTGTCCATTTCCTTGTGGGTACCTCGGAGTTGACTTGTTTAAACGGATTTTCAACTTTTCGCAGAAAGCTTCAAAATTATTTGAGATGAAATGCGAACCATTATCCGTCACTATCTCATAAAGAATCCCATGACGACAGACTATATATTTCCAGACAAAACTATCAACCTCTCCGCTTTGAATCTTCGGATAAGTTGCTGCTTCGACCCACTTTATGAAATAATCAGTCAAGACTAGGAGAAAACGTTTCCCGCTAGTCGACTTCGGAAAAGGTCCTACAATGTCCATAGCCCATCGCATAAACGGATAAGGAGGTACTGCGGCCATGAGCAATTCTGTTGGTGCATGAATTTCGGGAGCATGTCTTTGACATTTTTCGCAACATGCTGTAAATTTGTCGCAATCTGCCATCATTATTGACCAATAATACCCCTGTCTCCGAAGTTTAACAGCTAGAAGTCTTCCTGTCGAGTGGTTTCCTCCTTTACCAGAATGGGTGGAGGTCATTACTTCGTTTGCTTCCTCTTTACCAATGCAATGGAGCATCAATTCTCCGGCGGATATTTTAAAAAGAACATCGTCCATTATTAAATATTGGGCAGCCATAGCTTTAAACCGACGTGCTGCTCATTTATTCGATGGGACCTCGCTGTTTTTAATATAACGAACAATTGGTGTTCTCCAGTCTTCTTTATCTTCTCCAAGGATTTCCGGTTAAACCTCTTCTTCTTCTGCGTCTTCGATTGCCAAAGCATGCTGTTTGTTATTGCTGATACTTGGACGGTCGATCGTTTCGACTGGAATTGTTCTTTTCGAATGGGGATCCGACGCTGTTGCAAGAGCGGCCAAAGAGTCTGCCATCGTGTTCTCCCTCTGTGGAATCCGTGTTAAATCGAATTCTTTAAAATGTTTGGAAAAATGGTTCACCAACTTTACGTATGCCTCCATTCGATCGTTCTTTGCTTCGAACTCACTACTGAACTGGTTAACTACTAGTTGAGAATGGCAGCAAGCTCGGAGATATTGAGCACCTTATTGTTTTGCAAGACGAAGTCCTAAGATCAAGGCTTCGTACTCTGCCTCATTGTTCGATGCTTCAAAAGCTAGACGAAAACTCTACTCTAAAACCTCTCCGGTTGGAGACTTCAGCCAGATCCCGATCCCGGATCCGAATTTGGATGAAGATCCATCAACGAAGAGGGTCCACCGTTTTTTCTGGGGGGCTATTGTCATTACTTCTGGAGGTAGTTCGGAAAAGAAATCAGTTAGAACTTTGGATTTAATTGTCGCTTTAGTTCGATACTCAATGTCGTATTCACTAAGTTCGACAGCCCATTTTACCAGTCGTCCCGACTGTCCAGGACTATGTAGTATTGTTTGGAGAGGGTGGCTTGTCATCACGGCGATCGGATGTGACTGAAAATAAGGTCAGAGTTTCCGAGCTGCTATCACTACGGTATATGCTAACTTCTCTAGAGCTGGGTATCTTGTCTCCGCATCGAGCAACAACTTGCTTATGTAGAAGACTGGTTTTTGTTCTCCTCTATCTTCTCGGACCAGCACGCCGCTTACGGCTGATTCTCCATTTTCAGGTTTGTTCAAATCGGAGGGGTCGACAGGTACCTTTTCAGATCTTGAAAGCCTTCTTCACATTCGCTATTCCATTCGAATTGTTTATTTCCTTTTAAGAGATTGTAAAAGGGAAAACATTTATCAGTTGACCGTGAGATAAATCGATTCAGAGATGCAATTCGCCCCATGAGCCTCGACACTTCCTTTGAATTCTTCGGGGATAGGAGGTTTTTTATTGCATTGATTTGTCTTGGGTTAGCTTCTATTCCTCGTGATGAGCGGGTTTTGAGGGTCATCAATTCCCCTTGTACGTTGTAGCACAAAGGGTTATCGAATCCTAGGGAGGTGTGAGATCAACGTACTAGGAATGCATAATCCTTCTTAATCTAGAGCAATGGTTTTTAGTTTTATAACTAAGGAAGATAAAAGCATTAAAGAAAAATAAAGATAGATATGTCGGATATTTAACTAGCTATCAAGAAGTGATTAACAACTCAATGACAATGATTATGATTGTATTAAACGCCATCCTAGAACATGGAATTCACAATCTAGACTAGTTCGCTCTCGCGCAACTAATCACTTTATCGATCACCAAATTAAGAGCAAACTCTCGTTTGTGATTAGATGACTGACAAGCATGCTACTCCAATTCCAATTGAGTCACAATCACCTTAGACAACTAATCTCTTAGGTTAGGAATGAGAGCTCACAAAAGGCTTGGTTCAAGCATCTCACTAGACACCTCTCGGCCGTGAAATGCTTATGATCGAGACTCGGATGAATGAACCTAATCCTAGCACTATCATCGCCTACTCGCATCCATCCCTAATGCATGGGATTGAACCAAAACTCCTAAGGTGTAGCCTAGCTCGGTTTGTCAAGCCAAGTAGAACTACCTACTCTAGATGTAGCACTAAGCCTTGGTTCATCATGTCAGGTCAAGCTTTAGAGATCAAAACCTAATTAAAGGATCAAATAAGATTTCGAATCTTAATCATCATCATATAACCATCAAGACAATCAACAAACAATACCAATACACACAATCCATGCTCATCTTAGGTCTAGAACACTCAAGCAATGGTCAATTCATTCTCATGCAACTAACGTCATGTTAATCACCCAATCATTGGTCTCCCATTTACAATTAAGCAACTAACAAGCATTAATAACAAATTCCAATAACCAAATTACAACTTAGACAAACATTCTCATGGGCTAAGATTTGTAATTCTCATATTTAGTTCATCTAGGCATTTCATCAAACACTTGGTGTTCAAGAAATACCATTAGCTCTAGATTAACTTTCTCAAGCCTAATTTAGCATTAAGAACCCTAAATAAGATATGATAACAAGGATTAAGAACATGGGCAACACTAATTAACCATCAAATCATCACCAATCAAATACCCAACTAGAACCCTAATCTAAACATGAAGAACAAAGAGGAAAAGATATAAAGATAAGGAAATTGCATAAATAAAATATATAGTGAAGAAATATTCTCTAGAGTGGTATTTTTATGAAAAACAATCAAAATCTCTCAAAAGAGATAGTTTGGGTCGTGCCTAGCTCTTCAAAGAAGAAGACTTAGGTTAAAAATAGGTTTTACAAGTATATATACCAAAGGAGGGTGAACCGGGTCAACCCAGAACAAACCGGGTGATGTGAGCATGGTCAGCAAGGAACCTCAATCAATGGAGCAGCTAGAACCAGAGGAGGAAGAAGCCAATGAAGAAGCTAAGGCGCAGCTAGAACCTGCAGATAATGAAGAAGAAACTCTACAGTTCTTTAATGGCCTCATTACCTGATCCAAGCAAGCCAAACTTAAGACAACACTACAACACCTTCTCAACACCATTCAGGCCAATTTAGTGTGTGCTAATCCAACCACATTGGTTGTGATTCAAGCCACCTAAACCTCACCAAGAGAGGTGCCTTGGATTGTACTCTTTTTCCCTATTCTTAGTTTTGTCCCAATGGGTTTTCTAAGATAGGTTTTTAATGAGCCAAACCCAAGGTACTTTACCACAGCCTCTTGGTGAATCAAGGCCCATTCTATCTCAGTCATGTACGAAATTGGAGTCAAAGATACCTTTAATATTGTGTTTAAGTCTTAGTCTTCTTTATTTTCCTAGTCTTTCATAATTGTCTTGGTGGAATCCTAGGAGTCATTTCTGATTTCTATACACCCCTAGACTACTATAAGTACTCTCTTGTATTCACCTTTCTAAAACATCAAACATTTTATTATCAAATCTTCTTCTTACACTCGTTTGATCATCCTCTTGAACAAGGAATTTTGGAACACTTTCCCATTCCACTCAAGAGTCGAAAGTCTAAGGGAATCTTCGCACCCCTTGGAAGTTTCACTTTAATTCACCTCTTGCCCACCGTGTCTGGCCTTTCCTATTCACACAGAACAAGTAGATAGTCCAAGGATCTTCCACCATCCTTGAGAAGTATCACTCATTCCACCCTTGTCTCGGATCCATCCACTTCAAGTTTCACAAAACCGCAACTTTCACCACCATAACTTCACTTCCGCAACCTTGATCATTACACCATCACTTTCACAACCTCTTGGAGTCATTGATGGACTAGATCGTACCCAGGATCACATCACCGGGTATTGACTGGGCATTTTTGTGTCCGTCAGGATTCACAGCGGTCAGTTTTGCCCGCTGTCAGACCGCTGTGAAGGAAGCAGAGGAGATGGAAGATTTGGCAGCGGGCAGCTCAGGCCGCTGCATGACCGCTGTGGGAAAAATACGATATCTCCCAAACTATAAATCCAAACGCCCTGATTTCAGCTTCTACAGAAAGCTAACTTGATCCTCTACAACTTCTATGAAAAAATCTGAAGGCTTAATCTGATCGGAATGGCTTCGTTTTGCTGGTTCTTTGGAAGGTGTTATCTTCTCTCGGCAGATGGATACTCTTCAGTAAATCGGTTACATCTCTCGAACCACATGTCTGATTGGCGTGAATAAAATTCCTCTAGCTAGAGGATTCATCTGGCTACAACTCTCATGAAAGTCGTTGAGGCTGAATACGCTTTAAAATCCTCCGTCTGATCGGTTCTTTGAGAGGTTCCGGATGGCTCATCTCTAGTCTTTAAGAACCAAATCTCCAAACGCCAGCAAATGACTCCAATCACCTAGGAAACACTCCAAATCATACTAAAAGACTCACTAGGACCTAATTCAATCCTAATACTCAAAATGAGACAAAACAAATAAGAAAACCTATGAAACTACATGCAAAACACTGAAAACCTATATGAAATGCATGGTTAAAACATGTAAAATATGAACATATCACCTTGCTCTGTTACCAAATATCCGAGGAATTCTCCCGAGGTAACCGCAAACGTGCACTTATCCCGATTTAACTTCATACCAAAGCGATTCAGGATATCCAAATAATCTTGGGATGAGTGACATGCTCGGACGCCGCATGAGATTTTACCAACATATCATCAATATAAACCTCCATCGTATTTCCGAGCTTTTCTGCAACCATCCGATTGACCAACCTCTGATACGTTGCTCCTGTATTTTTCAAGCCGAAGGGCATTACGCGGTAACAGTAGGTTACTCTGTCTGTGATAAAGGCGGTTTTTTCTCTGTCGTCTGGATGCATCATAATCTGGTTGTATCCAGAGAATGTGTCCATAAAGGAGAGAAGTTCATTTCCTGCCATGGCTTCCACCAGTCTTTCTATGCTTGGGAGGGGGAAACAATCCTTTGGACATGCTTTGTTTAGGTCCGTGAAATCCACGCAGATTCTCCATTTCCCGTTTTTCTTTTTTACTACTACAGGGTTGGCTAACCACTCCGGATATTGAACCTCGGTTATTGAGCCTTTCGCTAGTAACGGATCGATTTCTTCGTTGACAGCTGCTGTTCTTTCTGGTCCTAACTTCCTCTTCTTTTGTTTGACTGGTTTATGGATAGGATCCACGTTTAACCGATGTGATATTACCTTTGGATCGATCCCCACCATGTCCTCGGATGATCAGGCGAACGTTCCTTTGTTTTTCTTCAGTAGGTCGATTAACTTCGCTCTTGTTTCTTTTTCCAAATTTTCTCCGATCGTCAAACATCGTTCTGTATTTTCCTCGTCGACATATATTTTTCGTATGAATCTTTTTCGAAATTTTTTGGATCTAAGTCTCCAACTACTGATAAGCTCGGATTTTTGTTGTGGCGGACCTCTGGTTCCGAGAGTAGCGAGATTTTAATCCCCGCGACTGCTTCTTCGGGGGCATGGAACAAGTTCTGGCTATTCGTTGGTCTCCTTTTAGCAAAAAAACACCGTGTGGGGTTGGAAACTTGAGGCACTGAGGTAGGTTGAAGGGATTGCCTCCATCATTGTTAGCCAAGGTACCCCCATAATTGCGTCGAATATGAGGGGTCCTGATACCACATGAAAGATAGTGTCCATAACGACTACTCCGACTGATACTGGATAGAACGCGGTTCCTACCGCTACTTCTCTTTTCCCCGGGAGGGAAGTTATGGGTTCTGTTTTAACCTCCATGTCTTTAAAAACTACGTTCATCCGATTCATAGTTTCTAAACTTAATAAGTTCACCGTACTGCAAGTATCGATGAGCACCTTTTCCATGAAATTTCCGGCCAAGAAGACACGGCCGACTAAAGGATCGTTGTGGGGAATTATAATTCCCTCGAGATCTGCATCTGTGAAGGCTGCCGAGGAATGATATGTTGGGGCTGGGCTTATAGATCGAGTCTTTGGTATTTCTCGGATACGCTTCTTTATAGTTCCTTTGGAACTCGAACTATCGAGAATCACACCGATATATTTTTCCATTCTTGAAGTCTCTTTTTTTACTAAATAGAAGTCACCCCCCTACCTGGCGCGCCAAATGTTGATACTGGGTTCAACTTCTAATTATTTATAATTAGAGGGATTCGTTTTTGGAAAAGTATAAAGTAAGAAAACAAGAGGAAACCTCGGAAAAGTAATGTATTATTAATAATCTGAGTTACAAAGATGTCAACTCGGGATGCCGAGTTGACTTTATCAAAGAGAAGTAAAACCTAGGCGATCTAATTCTTCTTCTTCCCGATTCTAAATGAATATTATTAGTGAGAGGGATATGTATTTATATATCCTTAATAGTCGGTCTTGTTAAGCCCATGGACTAACCTCGAAAAAATGGAATATTTCCATTTTTCCAAGACTATGGAATCTATGATAAGGGTTTATATAATACTGTCCGAGCTTTAGACTTCGTCCTAGGACGATGTTGTTTATACCCCCGCTTAGGACACTAAATTTGATCATTGTTTACCGAGGTATCCCTCGGTCATCTGGGCCGAGGGTTAATATTCCTGTTGTCGGGACTTATAACTTAACAAGTTATCAGGGAAGAGTTCGGCAGGGACAAAACTTCAATTATTACCAAACTATTGATAAAGGGCTAGAACCCCACCATCAACAGTGTCACCTATAAATTCCAAACATGTTTTGTAAGAAATAATGTAGTGATAAAGACAAAACATAAAATAAACTTCATTTACCATTCACAAGTTTGATCTTCCATAATCTCAATATAAAAAAAAAAAAACTTGATTTAAACTTTGATTTTTCCATTCCCGCTGGAAAAGATAAGTATGCCTTCCTTTTGCCAGACACTTGATTTCATCTTCCCTGATTTATCGTATATTAAGAATTATATATTCTTAAAATGTTAATGGTAAAAGTATATTAAAATTTTATAATGAATTACTTAAAATATTTGAAAAAAACATAATAGAACTTCTGCTATTGTCGTTGATAGACTTGCATTTTGACATCCTAGACCCTTTATTTATTATCCATTTGTCACTACTTAACATTCATTTAGGTCTTTTCATGCATCATTTAGTAGTTTTTCCGTCATTTAGCTTTTACGGATATATTTTTGCTTATGCATTTGGGTTTGGTGTCTTTTTGGTGATTTCATGTGCTTAATGGAACAAAGGAGGCTATGGAAGGCTCTTGGACTTGGTTTGGAACTCCAAGGAGGAGAGAGGAACAAGGTGATTGAAGAATGATCGGGAGTATCGATACTATATTGATCGATATGGGGAGGAGAAATGAGATGGATCAAACTGACCGACTTAACTCCATATCGACCGGTCATTTTACCCCTGGTTGACTTATGGAGCCTATATAAGGACTTGCCTTGGCTATTTGTAAAAGACACAATCTTTAATCTATTTTATCTATCTAAGCTACCTAAGTTATTTCGTTATGACTACTCTTTTGTACTAAGATATTTTATGTTAAGATATTTTGGTATCTTTTTATTTTATTTTATATCTCAAGTTTTAAAGTCCTAATTAAATCTCACCATGGCTTGCATACAAACCATGTGTGAGTAGTTCTCTTTATGACCCAAGGTCTAAGCAAAAAGGAGATTTAACTAATCAATCTAGGTTAGGAATTAATGGGTAACAAGGTGAAGACCTATTGTATGGATTGAAACACACACCAAGAGTTTGGAATTAGCTACTCCAACCTTGGAATCTAGGGATATTGGTATTTAGGTACCAACTGATGATCAAAAGGAGAAGTAGGTATAGATCTCAGATGGGGGATACCCAAACCCTTTAGCCCTTCCTATTAAGCAATCCAATACAAATCCCTCTTGGAGTTGACTTAGGGTTAGAGACTCCAATGAATGGTGGAGGAGACCAAATCTTAATGCTTAAACATTCCCTAGTTAGTATAGCAAGCTATCTAGTGATTAAGGGGAGTTTATGAGTGTAACTCGCTTAAAGATCTAAATCTTGAACCTCGGTTGAATCCTTCCAAAAGGCTTATAATATTAGGAGAGAGGGAATACGGGACTTGTCAGCCTAATGAGTTGATAAGTGTCTAGATTTAAGTAATTACACATAGTTCAGAGGAAATGAATAGACTCCTAAAACACCTAGGATAGAACCTTACCTTACCCATGAGATCTTACTAGATAATTAGATCTAACTCCCTTTGAAGCTAAAGCCTTGGGACATAACCTTTAATCTAGACATTTTCGATAATTCTCTCTTATTACAATCTAGTTAAATCTCCCTAGTAGAAACTAGAACAAAACCAACCAAACAGATATACCCCCTTTTAGTCCGTATCTAAACTTTGGTTAAAACTCTTTAGATAAAACTTCCGCGCTTCTTTGGGTTCGATCCCTCAACTCCTACAACGAGTATAGCTTATACTTGGGCTAAGATTGAGGTGTTTATAAATTTTAAAACTTGAAAACACCAACACATCAAGTTTTTGGCGCCGTTGCCGGGGAGCAACTGGCAAGATTTATCGAAAAAAGTTTAAATCGAGTTATATTTTCAGTCTATTAGAATAGGAACGGAAACACATTTTGATATCGACCTCAGGTATCGATCGATACACAAGTTCTGTCAATTCGATATTGATTGATACTACACGTGTTTCTGGGTTATAAGTCCATATCGACCTTATATCGGTCGATAGTACCTTGGTATCGAGACTGCATCGATCAATATCAAACATTCTGTTAGAACATAGAAGAATGCTCCTTTCATTTCCAAAACGTACTAACGGAGGCTTTTCTACTGATTTTGTGTGTTTCAGGTACGGATGTCCAATAACAGAGAAAGAATGTCACAGAAGATGGTCAAAGAAAGGAACAATGAAGAGGGACGCATCAGACATCTTTACGAAGCAATTCCACAACCCTCAACTTTGGGGATTAAGCCTTCTCATGGCTCAAAAGGGGATTTCGAAGTAAGGAATTCGACGTTCAAAATGTTGCAAGATGTTGATACTGGGTTCAACTTCTAATTATTTGTAATTAGAAGGGTTCGTTTTTAGGAAAGTACTTGATCAGAAAATAAAGGAGAAACCTCGGAAAGAGGGTGTATTATTATTAAAGGTGTTTACTGATGTATCATGGATTTTACCGATTTTATGTCATGATATGACTGGTTTTATAGAGTCTTTCTAGTGTGTTTTAGGTATTTATACATGTTTTACAAGCAAAAGGTGTTTTGGAGCAAAAGGAAACAAAAGGAAACAAAAGGAAGTAAAAAGGAAAGAATTGGAGCAATTATCAGAAAAGGAAAATGCAGAGCCAGAATTGAAGTCTGGAAGTCAACGGACAATTGACCAACCTACAGGAAGGGTATAATAAGCAATCTACATATCAAATCGAAGCCCCGAGAGTTGAATTTCATTTCCATTTGGAATTGGATCAAACGGAGTTCTTGAGCGCGAGATATTGTTATTTTACTGAAGAAGGTCCATTTTGACGAATTCTAGAAGACTGGCCCGTTTAGCTCCAATCAAGCCTGACTCAATTTTTAAGGAGGTTTTGACCTAGGCACGACTTTTCTACCTATATAAGGAATCTTAAGAGGCAGAGAGCAGCCATCACAATCACGAATCATAAGAGAATCACCAATCACAGCCACCAAATATTATTTTGCTTTCTAGATTTCTAAGGTTTTGCTATACTAGCTTTGCTTGAGAGCTTGAAGGGGAGAAGAGATCTGTTCTTCATACCAATATACTGAGTTTGTATCTCTGAACCTCTTTACTCTTATGAAGTTTACTTTGTGCATGATTTTTCTTATGTGCGAGTAGACAACTTGTTAGATGTAGGGTTTTCAATGGTTTTATAGATCTATAATGCATTCAACCGGATATAATGAATATTCTCTACTTTAATGGTATTCCCTACTTTATTCTGATCTGGCCATTTAGAATATTGCTCATAGGAGGAGTTACACCAATACACCATTGGGTAATGATTCCAGAACATGGTTTTTAGTAGGTAACCTCGTCCTTGTGCAAACGAGAGTTTGGCTTAGAAGGTTATGAAGAATTAGATCTGTTTCAGTGCATGTATTTTCATATAAGGTTTGGAAAGCATCCTTTATGATCTAATGGTTAACTCATAGGTATAATATCTCGAGAGATCGGTTATTATATATATTGTCTTCTGTGTTCGTGAATCTATTGATTATTGATTGATTGTTGATCTATATTTCCTGCGATTTCCTTTGGATCTAGCGCCCTTAAACCAATGATGAGACATCCGATTTGCTTTAGTCTAATGATATCACTAATGTTACCAATCATGCTTTGCTTTGACAAGTTCCAAAGTACCAGATCTACGGTAATCACCTGGTTCCCTGTGGAATCGATAACCTTTCATACTATAAATGTACACTGTGCATTTGCAGTTAGTTTAGGTGAAAACAATTCACGCATCAAGTTTTCTGGCGCCGTTGCAGGGGAACCTTTGGTGTGTCCTGCGGATTTTAGGAATTTTTTTGAAGTGTTTTCGTTTCTATGTTTGTTTGCTCGTTGGTTTGATCCTTTTTCTCTCCTGTGTTTTAGGTGCATGCTTGTACCAGCTACTAATACAACCCTAAAGGAGAGGAGATATCACGTTGCAAACAAAGATCCGAAGCCAAAGTCGACCGACTCACCTCCTCAGTCTATCGACTCGTCGATACCGACGACCGACTTACCTCAACAGATTGAGGCACCAGATGAAGAAGAAGAGGAAGAAGAAGTTGGAACACTCACGGATGAACTCAAACCGGCTCAATTTTTCAAAAATCGATCAGCGATCGTGTTGTCACCAATGCATGGGCGAAATTTCCAGATTAAGATTGGCAAAATCGAGATGGTCAGAGATAAGATGTACTATGGGCTGAAACATGAAGATCCTTTTGACCACATTGAAGTATTTGAAGACTCGATTGGGAACATCAACTTTGATGGTGTTTCACATGAGTGGCTTTGCTGCAAACTTTTTCATTATTCCTTAGGAGAAGCAGCACTAAGATGGTTGAAGCTACTGGAGCCCGGTTCATTAAAAACGTGGAAGGAGGTAAGAGGTGAGTTCCTGAATCACTTCTTTGACGAGGCGAAGTCCGAGGAGATGAGGAGAAAGATAACCACGTTCCAGCAAGTCAATTCTGAGACATTCCATGAAGCTTGGACATAGTACAGGAGGTACCTAAGAGATATTCCTCACCACGGATTCAATGATTCACAAGTTGTCAACATGTTCTTTGGAGGTGTGCATTCAAGGCACCAACGCACACTTGATGTAGCAAATGGAGGAAATTTTAAGGAGCAGAGTCATATCAATGCGTTGAAACTCATTGAGAGGTATGCCAAGAGCAGCAGCGCTAATGAAGCCATGACGGGAGAAGAAGAACAAAGTTTCATCCAAGCACAACAAATTGATGAGCTTAAGAGAACGATGGAGCAATTGCTGCTGAAGGAGAAGAAGAAGGCCTACTTTGATGAACAATTGAATCCAATGGTGAAGAACCAAGGAATCAATATCATGGCAATACCTACTGCGAGTTCAAGGAGGATTACATAACTCCAGCTAGGACACAAGGAGCACAACCACAAGATAATGAAACATTTGAGTCCACATACCCGAAGATTCTTGATGGAGGGAGGAAGAGCAATAAACATTGCGTTGTTGTCAAGACTAGAAGTGGAAAAATACGTCTCCCAAACTATGGGATTGATCCAGAGACCAAGGAAATCATAGAGCTTGAAGAAAGGGATGAATTTGAAGCTTCTGAAGCCGAGTCGACCGACCTTGAAAAGCAAGTCGATCGACTCGAGGTAGAGATGAAGAAACAATTTTCTTGCAAGTATACTGTCGATCGACAGAAGCCTACCTGTGGCGACCGACACAACTCCAGAGTCGACCGACGTATACACACAGTCGACCGACCCGACCCATAAACAATCAAAACTTCACAAAATCTCAAACCGAATGATCAAGAACGTGTCTACATAGACATACCGCCTTATCCCGGAGCTGTTAAGATAAACAATGATCTCGTTTTGAAGATAAGTCGAACAATACCGATTACCGAATTTCAGGATTTACCATGTGTGAAAATTGTTATCGACCAATTATTTGCTGATGAGGTTAGTTTCCATGGTGCATTGGATTTTATTTTCATGAAGTGTACTGCGGTTATTAGGAGCAGAATACCGGAGAAGTTGGAAGGTCCGAGAAGCTTTGTGCTAAGTTGTAGAATTGGCCATAACACGATTCATTATGAAGTTTCCACAACCGAGATCAAGAACGATGAAGCGTTCGATCCTGGAGAAGAAGAAAAGGTGATAGCTCAACCTAATTTGACTGCAATAGTCAAGGATACAGTACATGCAATAAAGCATAGAGCTCCACACATCACAATTCAGTCACACCCGCCAAGGCTAGGAATCCGATGTTTCTCCATTGGCGCGACCACTAGAAAACATGAAGTCCCGCCCATTCCTACAGTCCACCCTGGTGATATTCCTAAATCTTTTGGTATATCCACTGCGAACAATACATACAAACCACCATGGATGAGAAGAATTTGGCCAAGAGAAGATGATGAACGAAACATAAGTGATGATAAAAAGCTGAAGGAGACGATGGCAGAAGTTGGAGAGAAGAAGATATGCTTATATAAGAAGGAGTCCTATGATGAAGCGCCTGCGATGCTGAAAGAAATTGGAAGAAAACCTAATTTAAAAGACGAGTCGACCGACCCGTGCCTAGTCGACCGACGCCAAGAACCGATAGACCGATACACAGCACCAGTGATCATCACAAGTGATATTTTGCAACAGAATCTCCTATGCAAGTCACCCATATCTATCACAGAAGCGGCTAGACCTAATTTTTGTTACATGAAGAAGGCATCAAAGAAGCAACATTCCAAAAGGAGAAGGCGTTCACCAAAGAAGTCAAATTCATTTACTCTTGTTGATGATTCTGGAGGATTCACAACAACGCCCAATAATAGAGCTCACACTGAAGCTGGAGTCACAATCCACACTGCTGCCAACATTCATGATCATGGAGACACCTCACTTGTGTACTCCAATGGACTGAGACCGCCATGACTCGTCTAGTCCACCATAGTCAAGCTATTGACTTTAAACAAGCGTTGAGTGGGAGGCAACCCACTAGGTACATTTTCATTTTCTTTTTAGGTGTTTTTGATTTTTTTTTAGGTGAGGAGATTCAACAAAACTCAGGACTATACGCTACCCGAGTCGACCGACCTCTCATTAGGGTCGGCCGACTTTGATATCTGAGATACCGCGTTCGATCCTTTTCATCTCGTTTTTGCTTTGTTTGCATTCTTCTTTACTTTTGTTACACCGGGACGGTGTAATTTAAGTCTGGGGGGATGTCTATCTATATTGATGAAACTTTAGTTTGTTGATCTCATGGTTTTTCGCCAAGTTTTTAGTTTTTATCGACTCCTATCAGTCAAGGGAACAATGATTACCTTTTTGGGACACTAATCACATTATGTTTCACACTTAAGACCATTGATGCAGGAACCCAATTAAAGTCTATGACTATTGGAAAACCTTGACATGATTCAATCAACCAGAAAATACCCATATCCTTGAGTCATGAAACCCATGTAAGTCTGAGCTATTGCACTTTCATAACTATATGAGTCAGTCCTCGTTCAATGTCATAATGAGAATGTCTGGATATCTATAGCCTTCCACTCTCCCTTATTTAAATGAAAAGAATCCGTTTTTAACTAAAACCTAGTGATGAGGCAGAGGGAAATTCCTTAGGACGTCAACTATTCATCACTAGAAGCTCGGGATCTATGCGGTTATGAAAATTTCATGCGATACCACTATGCATTAGAACCTTTGAGAACTTGGTTGACAGCGAGGTTAGGAAAATTTCTTATAATACCACTATTCGCTTAAACCTTGAGAGTTTCAAAAGATAAAGAAATGAATAAGTCTGGGGGAGAGTGAAGTAACTTTTGTGACTTCTTATTATGATATCGAAAAGGGAAGGAACTTGTTCCTTGGGCAGTACTTCTATGGTTTTGAAATAGCTATGATGCTTTGGATTGGTTGACTTGTAAATTGTCGGGGATGCATGAAAGATTGTTGAGTTGATAGGGAATGTACATGTTGGTCTTGACTTGAGTGGTTCTAGCATTGATAAACTCTTCGCTAATGTGATTTCCCAATGAGTTCCCAAAGTCGTTAACACTTTTCCTAGCAGCATTGATTATTTGCTTGAGGACAAGCAAAGGTTTAAGTCTGGGGGAGTTTGATTTATCATAGATTTTACCGATTTTTTTTCATGATATGACTGGTTTTATAGAGTCTTTCTAGTGTGTTTTACTAAAGAAGGTCCATTCTCACGAATTCTAGAAGACTGGCCCGTTTAGCTCCAATCAAGCCCGACTCAAGTTTTAACGAGGTTTTGACCTAGGCATGACTTTTCTACCTATAAAAGGACTCTTAAGAGGCAGAGAGCAGCCATCACAATCACGAATCACAAGAGAATCACCAATCACAGCCACCAAATATTATTTTGCTTTCTAGATTTCTCGGGTTTTGCTACACTAGCTTTGCTTGAGAACTTGAAGGGGACAATAGATCTGTTCTTCATACCAATATACTGAGTTTGTATCTCTGAACCTCTTTAGTTTTATGAAGTTTACTTTGTGCATGAGTTTTCCTATGTGCGAGTAGACAACTTGTTAGATCTATGGTTTTCAATGGTTTTATAGATCTCTAATGCATTCAACAGGATATAATGAATATTCTCTACTTTAATGGTATTCCCTACTTTATTCTGATCTGGCCATTTAGAATATTGCTCATAGGAGGAGTTACACTAATACACCATTGGGTAATGATTCCAGAACATGGTTTTTAGTAGGTAACCTCGTCCTTGTGCAAACGAGAGTTTGGCTTAGAAGGTTATGAACAATCAGATTTGTTTCAGTGCATGTGTTTTCATATAAGGTTTGTAAAGCATCCTTTCTGATCTAATGGTTAACTCATAGGTATAATATCTCGAGAGATCGGTTATTATATATATCGTCTTCTGTGTTCGTGAATCTATTGATTATTGATTGATTATTGATCTATATTTCCTGCGATTTCCTTTGGATCTAGCGCCCTTAAACCAATGATGAGACATCCGATTTGCTTTAGTCTAATGATATCACTAATGTTACTAATCATGCTTTGCTTTGACAAGTTCCAAAGTACCAGATCTGCATTAATCACCTGGTTCCCTGTGAAATCGATAACCTTTCATGCTACTAATGTACACTGTGCACTTGCAGTTAGTTTAGGTGAAGACAATTCACGCATCATTTACAATGCTTGTTAACTCGGAATGCCGAGATTAACTTTATCAAAGAGAAGTAAAACCTAGGTAATCTAGTTCTTCTCCTCCCTATTCTGAATGAATGTCATTAGTGAGGGGGGGGGTATGTATTTATATATCCTTAATAGTCTGTCTAATAAGCCCATGGGCTAACCTCAGAAAAATGGAATATTTCAATTTTTTCAAGACTAGGGAATCTGTGATAAGATTCGATCTTATACTGTCCGAGCTTAGACTTCGGCTTAGGACGATGTTTGTTTATACCCCCGCTTCGGACACTAAATCTGATCAATCTTCTCCGAGGTATCCCTCGGACATCTGGGCCGAGGGTCGAAAATCTTGTTGTCGGGACTTATAACCGAATAGATTATTAGGGAAGAGCTAAGCAAGGACCAAACTCCAATTATTGCCAAACTATTGATAAGGGGTAGAACCCCACCATCAACAGTAAGTCCACCCAGTTCATCCGAGGATGTCTTCAGGCAGCGTTGGCGAAGTTCCTCCTTAAATGGTTTGTCGATAAATGAAGTTCATAACCAATTGATCTTCGTCTTCAATCACTTTAGTTTTAATTCTTCTAAAATTTTTGTACTTTAATTTAGGCGGGAAAACATTGGAAAATGAAACGCCTATCTTCTCAGTTTCCTCAAAACCTTTCACCTCCCAAACGACGTGTCGCCTCGAAAACTGATGAAAATAAATGAAGAGGAAGAGACTCCTTCTCTTTCCTCACGAATCGACTAACCATATCCTTTCACAGTTATCAATGAAAAATCCACTTTTCTGTTCATCCTATATAACTGACGATTATTGATTAATTTCTTCCATAATCGACTCTTCGCTCTCCGAGGTAACCTTCAATCTTCCTTCTTTAATTAACATTTTTCAACTCAATGTCAGGAAGAAACGACCTCGAAGTTTCGATTTCTGGGAGTACTTGCCCTTGGCCAAGTATCCCGGATGTCGGACCTTCTCTTTTCCCTAGATCCGAGATCGGATCAATAAAAAGGAAGGCCCTAAACCCTGAAGGGATTGATATTCTGGTTCCGACGTCTGATCAGAGACCTTGGTAAGCTATTGCGTCCGCCGAGGAATGGCAATGTCACAACTAACACCGAATTCCGTAAAAATCATCACCGGCCTTCTAGTACTTGCGGCTCGGTGCAATATTCAGCTAAATTTCTGGAAACTAGAAGAACTGACGAACATTTCCGGTGTTAGGAACCCAGAAGGAACCTTCAAACTAAACATCAAACCTAAGAAGAAAATCCTCACTGGATTCCGTACAAGTGCCAAGCAATGGTTCCGAAGTTACTTCTACGTTCGAATCAACGAAGCTTCAGTTTACAGATCTAATGCCAAAATCAATCGAAATTCGAGAACTATAATTGGTAGAAACTAGGTCTCCTCTATCCTATTTGTTCCAATACTAATTCGTCTCTATTTTCCTTTCAGTTAAACCAAGCTGCTTCCTCAACCCTTCCACCAAACTTCTCCGAAGAATTCGAAAAGCTTAAAGCGGAAGGAGAATTTCAGTGGAGTGAAATACTTCCTTCTTCATTCTTCAGAGCTCGCTCCTGGGCTGGTATGTTATTTTCGAACTTCCTAATTTTACCAAACTCCTTCTTTCCTTAAGATCGAATTTTATAGGACGAGAAGACTGGGAAGGAACTGACTCTTCTCTTAAAATGAAAAGATCAAACCCCGAAGGAGCTTCCGGCAGTGATTAGAATCTTCCGAGAAAGAAACAAGGCTCCAAGGTTGCCAGGAAAAAGAACTCGGAATCTTCGAAAAAGTAGAATGCTGAAAACAGGAAGCTAATCTTGCCTGTAAAAGATCACCATGCTTTTAAATTCGAATTTGATGGTACAGAACTTCTTTTCCAGAATAAAGAGAAAAGTTCCGAGCTTCTATGAAAGGCAAGTGGTTACGATAATCGTCTGCCCGAAGTTTGGTGCGAATCAGATACTCTGGAAGCTCTTTCTTGCTCACTTTTCAAGGTAAAAATCAAAAACAGACTCCTCCTTCACCTAGAACTTCTACTAATATTTTTTTTAGTCTATTCCAGTCGGTGGGTTTTGTTGGCCAAGCATTCTTTCGGTATGAGAAGAGGCTCGCATAATCTTAATCGAAGATCGACTCTCTTCAAGCCAAAAACGAAGACTTGGAGAAGAGGTCCCTCGAGACCGAAAAAGCATTATCTGAAGTGCTCAATGAAGTTGCGAATAAGGATAAACGATTGGGTAAAATGAAGGCACACTTTGATGAAGGAGAGTCGAGGATTTCTGATGTTATTGCAGAAAACTCCCGGCTGATCATTGAACTAGCTGAAATGAAACGCCAGGTGGTTGATATTTCGGAGGAACGAGATATCAACTCCAAGTGTGCCGAGAGAAGTTAATTCAACTTCACAAATCCCTCGATGAATACTCCGAAGAATATTCTGAGGCTTTTAGGAAAGCTA